>CM075767.1:44005391-44662891 GCA_037974665.1 Ehretia macrophylla
TATCATTCCTATTGAGAAATCTTGAGCTATCATTATCATATCTTTTGAGAATTCAAATCATTTTTCTAAAGTGTAATATCAAACTCAAATAGGAGTTACAACTTTCATTCATTCTATCACAAAATCTTTGTAATACATTTCTTTCACATAGATTGAGAGAATCATTGTGAGAAGAAGTATTGTAATCCTTTGTGGACTCAAAGGAAGAGAGAATAGTAGGTTAAGCTTCACCTACATTTGAAGGAGCTTGTGTGACTCTTGTGGATTCAAGAGTAATTGTAGTTGGTTCTTGCTTCACCAACATTTGAAGAAGCATCATAGTGAAGTGTTATTAAAATCCTAAGGGAAGAGAAGACCTTAGGTGGTGGACTAGGCCCCCGGGAGTGCAAACCACTTGAAAATCTTCGTGTTTGATTTCTCTTACTCTATTCTCTTTATTTTCAAGTTATTTACTTTCGTGTGGATATTGCTCATTTTAATTACTTGGTAATTGTTAAGATATCTATTTGAGATTTTACCTTGAAACTCTAATTGCATATCTAGTGTTAAATATTTATATGCTCACCAAGTGTTTGATAAATTGCCTACAAGAGCTTATTATTTATTATCAATCCTTATTTAACATTGTCTCTCTATTAAAAATTTTAAATTGCTAAATCTTGCCTAAACAACCTAATTCACCCCCCCTCCCCCCCTTTTAGGTTATTAAGGACCAACAGTTTGTGGCACGGTGTTTGACTTGCCAGAGAGTCAAAGCAGAACATCAACGACTGGCAGGTTTACTTCAACTGTTGGAGATTCCTCAATAGAAATGGGAACATATAACTATGGACTTTGTCATGGACCTGCCCAGGTCACAAAAAGGTCATGACGCTATTTGGGTCATAGTGGATAGATTGACCAAGTCAGCGCACTTCTTACCAATGAACAAGGAAGATAGTCCTGAGAAATTGGGAGATATGTATGTGGCGGATATTGTAAGGTTGCACTGGATGCTTGTGAGTATTGTATCAGATAGGGATCCTCGTTTTACTTCCCGATTTTGGAAGAGATTGCAAGAAGCTTTGGGAACGAAGTTGAGTTTCAGCATGGCTTTTCACCCTCAGACTGATGGACAATCTGAGAGAACTATTCAGATTTTGGAGGATATGCTGAGGGTGTGTATTTTAGACTTCGGAAAAGGTTGGGAGAAATATCTGTCTCTAGCGGAGTTCGCTTATAATAACAGTTATCAGGCCACTATCGGGATGGCCCCATTTGAGGCATTGTATGGACGTAAGTGTCGATCCCCTATTTACTGGGATGAAGTAGGTGAGACGAAGACTTTTGACCCGACCCTACTACCAGAACTTATGAAGACTGTTGATAATGTCCACCTCATCCGAAAACGGATGCTTACCGCCTAAAGCAGGCAGAAAAGTTACGCAGACCGTCGGACACGGAGTCTAGAGTTTGAGGTCGGCGACAAGGTATTCTTGAAGATATCACCTCAGAGAGGACTGATTAAACACGACAAGGGTAGAAAGTTGAGCCCGAGGTTTGTAGGACCATTTGAGATAATTTAGAAGGTTGGCAAATTGGTGTACCGCCTGGAACTACCCCAAAACCTCTCCAATATTCACGACGTCTTTCATGTTTCAATGCTACGGAAGTATCACCCTGATCCATCGTATATCTTGGAGCCAGAGCCGTTGCAGCTTCGGGAGAACTTGTCTTATGAAGAGAAACCCATTCGGATCCTAGACCATCAAGATCGAGAGTTGCGCAACAAATCTATACCGATGGTGAAAGTGTTGTGAGATCACCATGGAGTTGAAGAAGCGACGTGGGAAAGGCGAGACCAGATGGAGCAGTAGTATCCAGCATTATTTAAAAGGTAAAAGTTGAATTTCGGGACGAAATTCTTTTAAGGAGGGGAGGATGTGAGGCCCGACCTCAATTTGCGTGCGATACCTCATTTCGTGTGCCCTAGCCTAGATTTGCGTGCCTTGACCTAGGTTTAAGAGTCATGTCTCGTTTTATGTGTCTTGCATCGAATTACGTACATTCATTTAGGGTTACGTGTATTTGCTTAGGAAACGTGCATTTGTCTCGTAGTTTGTGCCTTACCTCGTAGTGCGTGCCCTAAACATAGAAAAGCGTGCCTGCACGCTAATCAAGAAAGCATCTTACACGAAACACTAGATCATTAATTAATCCTGCAAACTCCACTAACTAATATTAAAATGCTAATTCAACTCACTAGAAGACAAAATTGCACCAAAAGCTAAGCATTCTTTATTCTTTATTCCTTATTCTTTTGCACATCCCAAACACACAATATTATATTGCTCAACCAAGACAAAAATTCAGAATCTTGCACAAGCTTGGCCGACCACATGGAGCGTTTGAACAAGCATTGCAATTTCAAAATTTATACCTAGACATTCTATGACAAGCTCATGACACAAAGCATAAAAAATGACTCAAAACTCTACCCAAAGCTCCACCATCTCGGCCCACTCAATCACCCATGCTAGACAATTCAAACATGCTCTTGAAGACACAAAAATCAGAATTTTACAAGCTCAAGGCCGACCAAATGCTCAAGCCTTTCATTTCATTTTCTCATTCTCTCTTTCTTTCATTCACTCTCTCATTTCCTCTCTCTTTCTCTTGGCCTTAGCTGCAATTCTACACTCCATAGCTTAAGCTCATCATCCTAAGATTCATCAAGGCATTCAAGCCACTAAGGAACTCGACCAAGCAAGCTAGAAGCCAAGAAACATGCATGCAAGCTCATAGTACATTCATTCGGCCCTTAGGTATGTTGATAGCTTCTCTTTCATTTTCTTTTTGTCCTAGCCACTTGCACATACTAATAACATGGTTAATAAGCTAGGAATTAGAGAATCTCAAGTTGTCTCTCGGCTTAGAAAGGAGAAAAATTGATCTTGTGCACCATCAAGAGCTTTGTGCATCTTCATTGTTGTCTTGCTAAAGTGAGGGCTAAAACTCCTTTGAAAAGCTTTCAAAAACCACATGCATACCTTTAAATGTCTATTTTTACCTTTGTACTTGTGATATATGTGTGTATATGAGCTTTTGTAAACATGCATGGCAAGATATTTGGCTAGAATGTGAAGAGAGATGAAATCGCGTAAAGGACAGTCTTCTGACTTGTTGGAGCGAAGTGATTTTGACCAGGTAAATGATGTTGAAAATACGTGAAAATTTGTAGGTGACTATTTTGTCCAGTTATGAGAATTTTTTGTAGAAATATGCCAAAGCCAATTTTGACTCTAAGGTCCCCAAAATGGCAAAACATCAAAAGGTGTCCAAATCTGGAAAATCTGGGAAAATGAAGCAGGTTTTGGCAGTTCACTGTCCTTGTGGAACGGACCTATTTTTACTTAGTAAATGATATCAGAAATGCACGAAATTTTGTATGATGCTATAATTTTCAGTCCTGGACATTTTGGTCAGAAATAGACTAAGGCTAAATCGGAACCTAAGGTCCTCAAACACGACAAGTATTGAAATGTGTACAAATCTGGACAGTTTTGCGTAGTCTCACGGTTTTGGCTATAACTCTTGAATATGAACTCCAAATGATGCGAGGTTTGTTTCTGGATTTAGTTCACTCTGTAAGATTTAATTTGACATTTTGTTCACTGGAATTGGAGATTGTTTGCTTGTCTCAATGATTGTGAGAAAACAGACCATTGCAGTGAGGTTTTCATCTAGTGATATGCTTTGAAAATTATTGTAACTTCTCTTGTTGTATTAAATGCTTGGGATTGTGGCACTTGGATGTTGTGTGGACTGTTTTGAATACTTGAGGGTGTTTTAATTAATCGATGCATGGCTCGAATTTAATTTCGGGACAACTTGGGGCTTAATCGCACGGGTGAGCATGAATTGAAACCCTAATGACTCAGAAAACTCGCTAAGTGTTGATCCTATAAATATCGTGTTTAATTATGTGATTAGTAGACTGCCCATAGTTTCCCTTATAGCCCTAAATGTGATTCCGATGATTACATATTGACAAGTAGACCTTTCTTGTACCCGGACCCACGTAAACATCGTTGCATGTTGTATGACCTTATTATTTGATTACGTGAACTTCGGAATGACTTATATGACTTAATTTACATGCGTTACATGGCTGCCTGTTTAATATTCATATAACTCCATGTGCTTTACGAGTGAAATTAACTGTCATATCATGCCTCTCGTGTTTACTTGTCAATGTGCAATCTTATGACTGCTCAGAGGCAACCTACTTTGTTGTCCTCCTAATGTGATATATTAAATGTCATAAATGTGCATTGCATACAAGGTTGCAACCTTTCATTCTGGTGTAGTAGCGTTCACGCACACCGGGCGGCATCAGGCTTGTCGGTGAAACCGTGACTACCATTGTCCAATTCCCTCTCTCGCTTGGCGGCTAGACTTCCTCGGAGAGTTGGGTCATAGGATTTTGAGGTACTTCCGGAGTACACCCATTTGGCGTGATAAGTGGATGATTTGAAGTCGGCCGTAACAACTGATACTAGAAGTAAACTGAGAGTAAAAGCTCACCGTATCCTTTCCACTATGTGTATAAGTACTCTCGCTTGGTTTCTAGAGGACCCCGGGGAGGAAAGACGGGTAATTGTGTTCTTTTACTTTTACATTACATTATGTACTTACTTGTGATATATGTCATGCTTGTAAAAAGAGTTTTCATAAGTTGAACCGGAAAAAGAGTTTCAAAACATATTTCTCGTTCCCCCTCGCTGAGTTCATAAGGACTCACCCTCTTTTATCATCTCAGGTGAATAAGACCAGTAATAGGTACCCGAGGACAACGTGCCTATTGATGACTCATTGGAATGATTGCTTGCCCTACGTGCCTTACTTGACTATGGCCATTTTGTGAACGATATGTTACTTGAAGACTATTCCTTATGTTGCTTGTTGTTGTGTTGTAAATGACCCCCGTTGTAATTTGGAGTCAAATTTTGGGTTGTACTAATCATAACTAGATAGACACTCTTATGGTCGTTTTTGCTATCGCTATTGGCTAGTATCTATCACAGGCTTATGAAGTATCAGGTAAAGAATTAAGTAAATGAATCTATCCCATCTTAAACAGGTACTCATTGGTAGGCTAAGATCAACATGTATTTTTGTAACAATGATTGACAAACAAACGAGACATAGTTATCCTGCTAAGTTGTTAATCAAACGAGCTTTCGAGATAACTAGTAGGCACCCCGATTGGTGATAAATAGTAATCTTAGTGGAAAACGAATTTGAGATTGAAAATTTCGAGGCGTTTAGAGAATTAGGTCAAACTAAAGAGCCTAATTACTGCTGTTATGCTGCCAGTTTTTCTGAAGAATTTGTGGAATTTAGGCTAGACGTTAAGTGTTAAACTTTCATGAATGATTAAGTACGTGGTATGACTTGAATGTTTAGATCACATGCTAGTCTAACCTTTATAGGTCGGGTTGGAGCGTGACAGTGACCCCCTGGGAAGTCCTCGTGTTGCACCCCCTTTTTGTTTTTTTTGCCCGTTTAGCTTTGGCAAGATGCTTTCTCGTCACATTTCTATCCTTGAGTCCCACGACATCTTGGGCCGCCCAGCTTCTCTTCCTGGAGGAGCTGGGCCCGCAAATCGATGGCGTGGGGCCGATTACTAGGTCCCCGCTGCTCCAATGCTCATAACTTTTGATCCAATGGAGTTATGCGGCACACAATATGTCGATGGAAAGCTCTCCGGGAGCTCTACGATGGGGGCGACAAGCCTGCTTGGCTGCGCCTATTTTTGGTGCCCAAAATTAAATATTTTCATCAGTTTCTGGCCACTTTTCTTCTTTTTTTATGCTATTTTTTCATCTCGGGTCGGTCGTCGTGAGCCGTGAAAAGGACGACAACCTAACTCCCAGTATAGTAGACTGCCCCACAACACGCCGATTTCTCATTTTGCGAGGATGCTGGAAGGTTGAAGCCGATGGGCTGTTGATAAGCATATTGGGCCGTTTGAATGGGCCATCTGAATGGGCCATCTCTCTGGGCTGGAACTGCGAACCGTCAACACATAATGGCTTTGCACCCACAACATGACGGGTGCGATCATACCAGCAATAATGCACCGGATCCCATTAGAACTGCGAAGTTAAGCGTGCTTGGGTGAGAGTAGTACTAGGATGGGTGACCCCCTGGGAAGTCCTCGTGTTGCACCCCCTTTTTTGTTTTTTTTGCCCCATTTAGCTTTGGCAAGATACTTTCATGTCACATTTCTTTCCTCGAGTCCCACGACATCTTGGGCCACCCAGCTTCGCTTCCTGGAGGGGCTGGGCATACAAATCGAGGGCGTAGGGCCGATTACCAAGTCACCGCTGCTCAAATGCCCATAACTTTTGATCCGTAGGGAGTTATGCGGTGTACAACATGTCATTGGAAAGCTCTCTGGGAGCTCTACGACGAGGACAGTAAGCCTGCTTGGCTGCACCTATTTTTGGTGGCCAAAATCAAACGTTTTCATCGGTTTCTGGCTAATTTTCTTCTTTTTCTGCTATTTTTTCATCCCGGGTTGGTCGTCGTTAGCCGCAAAAAGTACGACAACCTAACTCGCAGGATTGTAGACTGCCCTACAACGTGACGATATCATGTCTTGAGAGAATGTTGCACAGTTAAAACTGATGGGCTGTCGATAAACCCATTGGGCCGTTTGAATGGGCCATCTCTCTAGACTGGGACTGTGAACTGTCAAGACATAATCGCTTTGCACCCACAAGATGACGGGTGCGATCATACCAGCATAATGCATCAGATCCCATCAAAACTCCAAAGTTAAGCGTGTTTGGGCGAGAGTAGTACTAGGATTGGTGACCCCCTGGGAAGTCCTCGTGTTGCGCCCACCTTTTTGTTTTTTTTGCCCCGTTTAGCTTTGGCACGATTCTTTCTCGTCGTATTTCTTTCCTCGAGTCCTACAATATCTTGGGCCGTCCAGCTTTGCTTCCTGGAGGGGTTGGGCCAGCAAACCGAGGGTGTAGGGCCGATTAGCAGGTCCCCGCCGTCCTAATGCGTATTACTTTTGATACGTATGGAGTGTTGTGGCATACATCATGTCGTTGGAAAGGACTCCAGAAGCTCTACGACGGAGGCTAGAAGCCTGCTCGACTGTGCCTATTTTCGGTGCCCAAAATTGAACATTTTCATCAGTTTCTAGCCACTTTTCTTCTTTTTGCGCTATTTTTTCAGCCCGGGTCAGTTGTTGTGAGCCACGAAAAGGACGACAACCAAACTCGTGGGATAGTAGACCACCATACAACGCGCTAATATCACGTCTTGCGAGGATGCTGCATGGTTGAAGTCGA
Source organism: Ehretia macrophylla (assembly GCA_037974665.1). Taxonomy (NCBI): domain Eukaryota; kingdom Viridiplantae; phylum Streptophyta; class Magnoliopsida; order Boraginales; family Ehretiaceae; genus Ehretia; species Ehretia macrophylla. Next base: position 44,012,744 of record CM075767.1, read on the forward strand.
TGGGTTGTCGATAAGCCCATTGGGCCGTTTGAATCGGCCATCTCTCTGGGCTGGGACTGTGAATCATCAACACATAATGGCTTTGTACCCACAACATGACGGGTGCTATCATACCAGCACTAATGCACCAGATCCCATCAGAACTCCGAAGTTAAGCGTGCTTGGGCGAGAGTAGAACTAGGATTGGTGACCCCTTGGGAAGTTCTCATGTTGCACCCCACTTTTTGTTTTTTTTTTGCCCCGTTTAGCTTTGGCAAGATGCCTTCTCTTCACATTCCTTTCCTCGAGTCCCACAAAATCTTGGGCCGCCCAGCTTCGCTTCCCTGAGGGGCTGGGCTCGCAAACCGAGGGTGTAGGGTCGATTACCAGGTCCCCGCCACTCCAATGCCCATAACTTTTCATCCGTAGGGAGTTATGCGGCGCACAAAATGCAGTTGGAAAGCTCTCCGAGAGCTTTACGATAGGGGCAGCAAGAGTGCTTGGCTGCGCCTATTTTAATGCCCAAAATCGAATGTTTTCATCAATTTCTTGCCACTTTTCTTCTTTTTGCGTTGTGTTTTCATCTTGGGTCGGTTGTTGTGAGCCGCGAAAAGGATGACAACCTAACTCGCGGGATAGGAGACCGCCCTACAACGCACTGATGTCACGTCTTGCGAGGATGCTGCACGGTTGAAGCCGATGGGCTCTCGATAAGCCCATTGGGCTGTTTGAATGGGCCATCTCTCTAGGTTGGGATTGTGAACCGTTAACACATAATGGCTTTGCACCCACAACATGATAGGTGTGATCATACCAGCACTAATGCACTTGATCCCATCAGAACTCCGAAGTTAAGCGTGTTTGGGCGAGAGTAGTACTAGGATGGGTAACCCCCTGGGAAGTCCTCGTGTTGCGCCCCCCTTTTTTTTCCCCGTTTAGCTTTGGTAAGATGTTTTCTCGTCATATTTCTATCCTCGAGTCCCACGACATCTTGGGCCACCTTGCTACGCTTCCCGGAGGGGCTAGGCCCGCAAACCGAGGGCATGGGGCCGATTACCAGGTCCCCGTCGTTACAATGCCCATATCTTTTGATCCGTAGGGAGTTATGCGGTGATCAACATGCCGTTGGAAAGCTCTCCAAGAGCTTGACAATAGGGGCAGCACGCCTACTCGGATGTGCCTTTTTTGGTGCCCAAAATCAAAAGCTTTCATTAATTTCTGGCCACTTGTCTTCTTTTTGTGCTATTTTTTCATCCCAGGTCGGTCGTCGTGAGTCGCAAAAAGGACGAAAACCTAACTAGCAGTATTTTAGACCACCCTACAATGGCCTGATATCACGTCTTGCGAGGTTGCTACACGGTTGAAGTCGATGGGCTGTCGATAAACCCATTGGGCCATTTGAATGGACCATCTCTCTGGGCTGGGATTGTGAACCGTCAACACATAATGGCTTTGCACCCATAACATAACTGGTGCGATCATACCAGCACTAACGCACCGGATCCTATCAGAACTCCGAAGTTAACCATGCTTGGACGAGAGTAGTACTAGGAAGGTTGACCCCCTGGGAAGTCCTCGTGCTGCACCTCTTTTTTTGTTTTTTTCTATCACGTTTAGCTTTGGCAAGATGTTTTCTCATCACATTTCATTCCTCGAGTCCCATGACATCTTGGGCCGCCCAGCTTCGCTTCCCGGAGGGGCTGGCCTGCAAACCGAGGACATGGGGCTGAATACTAGATCCCCGTCGCTCTAATGCACATAACTTTTGATTTGTAGGGAGTTATGCGGCGCACAGCTTGCCGTTGGTAAGCTCTCACAGAGCTCTACGATGGGGGCAACAAGCCTCCTTGGCTGTGCCTGTTTTTGGTGCCCAAAATAGAACGTTTTCATTAGTTTCTGGCCACTATTCTTCTTTTTACGCTATTTTTTTTCCAAGGTCAGTCGTCGTGAACCGCGAAAAGGACAACAACTGAACTCGCGGGATAGTAGACCGCCCTACAATATGTAGATATCACATCTTGCGAGGATGCTGCACGGTTGAAACTGATTGGCAGTCGATAAGCCCAATAGGCCGTTTGAATGGGCCATCTCTTTAGGCTGGGACTATGAACCGTCAACACATAATGGTTTTGCAACCACAACATGACGGGTGCAATCATACTAGCACTAATGCACTGAATCACATCAGAACTCCGAAGTTAAGCGTGCTTAGGCGAGAGTAGTACTAGGATGGGTGACCCCCTGGGAAGTCCTTGTGTTGCACCCCCTTTTTTTTTGCCCCATTTAGCTTTGGCAAGATGCTTTCTCGTCACATTTCTTTCCTCGAGTCCCATGACATCTTGGGCTACCCAATTTCGCTTCCCGGAGGGGCTAGGCCTGCAAACCGAAGGCATGGGGCCGATTACCTAGTCCCCGCTGCCCCAATGCCCATAACTTTTGATCCGTAGGAAGTTATACAGCGCACAGCATGCCGTTAGAAAGCTCTCCGGGAGCTCTACGACGGTGGCATCAAGTTTGCTAGGCTGTGCCTATTTTCGGTGCCCAAAATCTAACGTTTTCATCAATTTTTGGTAATTTTTCTTCATTTTACGCTATTTTTTCGTCCCGGGTCGGTCGTCATGAGTCACGAAAAAGGACGACCACCTAACTCACGGGATAGTAGACCGCTCTACAACACGTCAATATCACGTCTTGCGAGAATACTGCACCGTTGAAGCCGATGGGCTGTCGATAAGCCCATTGGACCATTTGAATAGGCCATCTCTCTAGACTGGAACTGTGAACCGTCAACACATAATGGCCTTGCACCCACAACATGATGAGTGCGATCATTCCAGCACTAATGCACCGGATCCCATCAGATCTCCGAAGTTAAGCGTGCTTGGGCGAGAGTAGTACTAGGATGGGTGACCCCCTAGGAAGTCCTCGTGTTCCACCCTTCTCCCCCTCCCCCACCTTTTTTTTTGCCTATTTTAGCTTTCGCAAGATGTTTTCTTGTGACATTTCTTTCCTCGTGTCCCACGACATCTTAGGCCGCCTAGCTTCGCTTCTCGAATGGGTTGGGCTAGCAAACCGAGGTTGTAGGGTTGATTACCAGGTCCCCACCGCTCCAATGTCCATAACTTTTGATTCGTAGGGAATTATGGTACGCACAGCATACTCTTGGAATGCACTCCGGGAGCTCTACGACGGGGGCAGCAAGCCTGCTCGGTGGCGCCTATTTTCGGTGCCCAAAATCGTACATTTCATCAGTTTTTGGCCATTTTTCTTCAATTTGCATTGTTTTTTCATCCCAGGTCGATTGTCGTGAGCCGCGAAAAGGACGACAACTCAACTCACAGGATAGTCGACCGCTCTACAATGTGCCAATATCACGTCTTGTGAGGATGTTGCACGGTTGAAATCGATGGGCTGTCGATAAGCCCTTTGGGCCGTTTGAGTGGGCCATCTCTCAAGGCTGGGACTGAGAACCGTCAACACATAATGGCTTTGCACCCACAACATGACGGGTGGGATCATACCAGTACTAATGCATCAGATCCTATCAGAACTCCGATGTTAAGCGTGTTTGGGCGAGAGTAGTACTAGGATGTGTAACCCCTTGGGAAGTCCTCGTGTTGCACCCCCATTTTTCTTTTTTTTTTGCCCCATTTAGCTTTGGCAAGATGCTTTCTCATCGCATTCCTTTCCTTGAGTCCCACAACATCTTGGGCTGCCAAGCTTCTCTTCACGGAGGGGCAGGGCCCGCAAACTGAGGGTGTGGGGTCGATTACCAGGTCCCCGCCGTTCTAATGCTCATAAATTTTGATCCGTAAGGAGTTATACGGCCCACAACATACCGTTGGAAAGCTCTCCAGCAGCTCTATGACGAGGGCAACAAGCCCGCTTGGTTGCGACTATTTTCGATGCCCAAAATCAAACATTTTCATCAGTTTCTGGTAATTTATCTTGTTTTTGCGCTAGTTTTTCAACTCGGGTCGGTCATCGTGAGCCGCGAAAAGGGTGACCACCTAACTCGCGGGATAATAGACCACCCTACAACGCACCAATATCACGTCTTGCGAGGATGTTGCACCGTTGAAGCCAATGGGTTATCGATAAGCCCATTGGGCCGTTTGAATGGGCCATCTCTCTGGGCTGGAACTGTGAACCGTCAACACATAATGGCTTTGCACCCACAACATGACGGGTGCGATCATTCCAGCACTAATGCACCGGATCCCATCAGATCTCCGAAGTTAAGCGTGCTTGGGCGAGAGTGGTACTAGGATTGGTGACCCCCTGTGAAGTCCTCGTGTTGCACCCCCCTTTTTTTTTTTGCCTTGTTTAGGTTTGGCAAGATGCTTTCTCGTCACATTTCTTTCCTCGTGTCCCACGACATCTTGGGCTGCCTAGCTTCGCTTCCCGGAGGGGCTGGGCCCGCAAACTGAGGTTATGGGGCCGATTACCAGTTCCCCGTCGCTCCAATTGTGAGGCCCGACCCTGAATAACGTGTGTTATCTTGATTTGCGTGCCATAGGCCAAGAATTATATGACTGACCTTGGATTACATGCCTTGTCTTGGTTTTCGTGCATGCTTCGTCATTCGTGCCTTGACCTAGAATGGTGTGCCCTAATCCCCGACTCACGTGTGATACCTAGATATACGTATCCTGACCTCGATATACGTGTGTTACCTCGTTTCGTTTGCCCTAAACTTGAACTGCGTACCTTAACCTAGATATAGAGTCGTGCCTTGATTTAAGTGCATTACATTGAATTACGTGCCTTACATTGGTTTACGTGCATTCACCTAGGATTGCGTGCATTAGTCTTGAAGTACGTGCCTTAGTCTTGAAGTTCGTGTCTACCTCGTGATTCGTGCCCCGTATTGATTTTTGTACGTGTCTCGTAGTGCGTGCCATAGACATAGAAAAGCATGCCCGTACGCTAATCGATAAAGAATCCTACACAAAGCACTAAACTATAAAATAATCCTACACAATCCACTAACTAATATTATATTCCTAATTCAAATTCTCTACAAAACCCACTAACTACTAAAATATTATATTCTTCCTAACACACTCAACTAACCAATAAACTATTATAAACCTACACTTATTATAATCCAAAATAGACTAACATGAATCTGAATTTTCAGATTCTTCATTGCATTACACGACCAAACACTCAAAAACTGAAGATATTTCAAGACAATGCATGCATTAAAATATTCATTACATTATTCTATGCTTTCCACTTTCTCCAAACACAAGACTTACCCTTTTATCTTATCAAAGCATGCCTCACAATTCAAAATGCTCAAAAGATGACACAAAATCAGATTTTTGCAAGCCCAAGGCTGACACACACAAGCACCTACTCAAACAAACACTCAACTTCATCCACTTCCTCACAAACTCTCTCATTCTTTCTCCTTCTCTCTCATTTTCCACCATGGCTGCCTCTTGATCTTCCAAGACCTCAAGAATGCTCTCAAGATCTCTCCCAAGCTCGGCCATAGCAGCCCAAGCAAGGAAGAAGCTCCATTTATGCATTTTGAAGAGCATTTGTGCTCATTTGCTAAATCTTCAAGAGGTGAGGGTTAATCCTTTTTAAAAAGCTTTCAAAAACCACATGCAAGCCTTCATATGTCTATATTTACATCTGTACTTGTGATATATGTGTGCACTTGAGCTTTTGTAACCATGCATGGCAAGATATTTGGCTAGAACTTGAAGATAGGACGAATTGCAAAATCTGAGCAGTTTTCTGACTTGTTGGAGCGAAGAAAATTTGCCCAGGTAAATGGTGTTTAAAATGCGTGAAAATTGGTAGGTGACTAGTTTTTCCAGTTCTGAGCATTGTTCGTAGAAATAAGCCAAGGCCAATTCTGACTCTAAGACCCCTAAAATGGCAAAATATCAAAATATGTCGAAATCTGAAAAATCTGGGAAAATAGAGCAGGTTTTTGGCAGTTCACTGACAACGTAGAGCGAAACCATTTTGGCCTAGTAAATGATATTGAAAATGTATGAAATTCGGTTGGTTTCTAGAATTTTCAGTTTTGGACATGTTTGTCAGAAATAAACTAAGGCTAAATCTGACCCTAAGGCCCTCAAAAATGACAAGTATTGAAATGTGTACAAATCTGGACAGTTTTGCGCAGTCTCACGGTTTTGGCTATAACTCTTGAATCCGAACTCCAAATGATGTGAGGTTTGTTTCTGGATTTAGTTCACTTAATAAGCTTTAATTTGACATTTTTTTCACTAGAATTGGAGATTTTTTTTTTGTCTAAATGATTGTGGGAAAACAGGCCATTGCAGTGAGGTTTGTATCTAGTGATATGCTTTGAAAATTATTGTAACTTCTCTTGTGGTATTAAATACTTGGGATTGTGGTACTTGGATGTTGTGTGGACTGTTTTTGATATTTGAGGATGTTTTAATTGATCAATTCATGGCTTGGGTTTAATTATTTGTCAACTTGTGGCTTAATCGCACGTGTAAGCATGAAATGAAACCCTATCAGCTATGAAAACTCGCTAAGCGATGATCCTATGGTTATTGTGTTTAATTGTGTGATTAGTGGGCTGCCTAATAAATGTTAAGTATGCTTGAAATGGTTTAAGAGTTGTTTGTGGTGTTTAGCGAATGAAACCGACCCCGAGCACGACCTAGCAAACCCTAATGGCCCCGTAGCTCCCTGAGTCATAAACCGTTCTTTTGTGAATTATGAAGGATATTGAGGAAGATTAATAGGCTGCCCGTATATGTCCTTATAGCCCTAAATGTGATTCCCGATGATTACATGTTGATAAGTAGATTTTGCTTGCACCCGGTCTAAAGTAAGCATTGTTACATGCTTGTACAATCTTATTACTTGATATGTGAACCCCAAAATGAGTTATATGACTTTATTTACATGTGTCATATGGCTACCCGTTTAATATTTATATAACTCCATGTGTTTTACAAGTGAAATTACATGTCAAAGCATGCCTCGTGTGTTTACTTGTCAATATGTGACCTTATACTTGCTCGAAGGCAACCTACTTTGTTGTCCTCTTAATGTGAATTGTTAAAAGACATTCTATGGCTTATTTGAACATGATTACTTGGCTGCCCGTGCAATTTTAATTGCTTTCAAATTGATATATGAAATGATTACATGTTCTTACAATGCCTTATATGCCAATATGTCAAAATGTGATCATATACTTGCTCGGAGGCAACCTACTTTGTTGACCTCCCAATGTGAAATATTAAATGGCATACATGTGCATTGCATGCAAGGTTGCAACATTTCATTTTGGCGTGGTAGCGTTCACGTACACCGGGCGGCATCGGGCTTGCCGGTGCAACCGTGACTACCATTGTCCAATTTCCTCTCTCGCTTGGGAGCTAGACTTCCTCGGAGATTTGGGTCGTAGGATTTTGGGGTACATCCGGAGTACACCTATTTGGTGTGATAAGGGAATGAATTGAAGCCGGCCGCAACAACTGATACTGGAAATGAACTGAGAGCAAAAGCTCACCGTATCTTTTTTACTATGTGTATAAGTACTCTCGCTTGGTTCATAGAGGACCTCGGGGAGGAAAGACGGGTAATTGTGTTCTTTTACTTTTATATTACATTATGAACTTACTTGTAATATATGTCATGCTTGCAAAAAAAAGGGTTTTTCATAAGTTGAACCGGAAAATGAGTTTCAAAACTTATTTCTCATTCCCCCTCGTTGAGTTCATAAGGACTCACCCTCTTTTATCATCTCAGGTGAAGAAGATTAGGAATAGGTACCCGAGGACAACATGCCTAATGATGATTCCTTGGAATGATTGCTTGCCCTACGTGCCTTGCTTGACTATAGCCATTTTGTGAACGATATGCTGCTTGAAGACTATTTCAGTTCTTATGATGCTTGTTATTGAATTGTAAATGACCCCCGTTGTAATTTGGGATCTAATTTTGGCTTGTACTAATCAAAACTAGATAGACACTACTATGGTCGTTTTTGCTATCGTTATTGGCTAGTATCTATCATAGAATTATGAAGTATCAGGTAAGGATTAAGTAAAATGAACCTATCCAATCTTAAGCATGTACTCATTAATAAGCTAAGATCAACAGGTACTTTTGTAATGAGGATTAATAAACAAACGAGACATAGTATCATACTAGGTTATTAATCAAACGAGACTTTGAGATAACTGGTAGGCGTTTCGAGTGGTTATAAATAGTAATCTTAGTCAGAAATGAAATTGAGATTGAAAATTTTGAGGCGTTTAGAGAATTAGGTCAAACTAAAGAGCCCAATTACAGCCGTTATGTTGCCGGTCTTCCGGAGAATTTGTGAAGTTTAGGCTAAAACGTTAAGTACTAAACCCTCTTGAACGATTAAGTACGTGATATGACTTGAATGTTTAGATCACACCCTAGTCTAACCTTATAGGTCGGGTTAGGGCATGACACCTTAGAAGAAATGGTATCAGAGCTTAGTTTTGCTAACTAGGCATTAGTCAGGTTCAACTCTTGGACCGTAGGTAGAAGCCCTAAAGTAAATACGATGTCTTGTTTATATGTGTGCTAATGTGCTTAATTGCTTTGTGCATTGAATATTATGTGCCTTTGTGGACTATATGTATTATGTATCATGCACACCGTCACGTCCTCAATAATGCATGCATGCTTTTATACTCCTTCCTTGATACATGTGCATGTTTTATAATTGTAAATGAATATTTATACACATAGATAGTTAGGACTAGGACCTTCAGGGAAGTGAATTTTTGTAGGATGAACGAAAAGGCTTAGTTAGAGATTTCTCGCATCTTCACAGGTACTTGATGGATCGTATGTATTATTGGATATGCATATATAAAATGCATAGCACAGGTATAATTGTTGATGTAAAGTAATCCCCTTATCTTTGGAATACTCATACCTGTGATTAAGTTATCAATTTTATAGCCATAAAGTTCTTGGTTTTGTTAAACCGTTCTTCTAATTGTGGTTCAAGAATAAATGTTAAGGACATGCAACTTTCCTTGGACATAAGAATATACTATTAGACATGTGGAGTAGTATATATATGTTCATATGCTTATAATGGAAGTTTGACTTAGGAGTTGCTTTTGAATCAAATTCTTATATCTTAAAATGGTATAATAGACTATTTATATGATTGAATCCTTACTTGATTGGAATTAAGCATCGTTGAACCTAATAAGGTGTATATTAACGAGTTTCAAGTTCACTTAATGTGGAGATCATGACCTAGAAATTAAAAGATGAATTCGTGGAAGTTGACGATAGTTACTTTTAGGGGGTTAGATTATTAAATCATGGGTAGCATATTTAAGTGAGTTAACAATGGATAACATGACATGTAGGCAACTATGGAGACTGAGTTTAACAAGGTTGATGAATCTTTAGTATAACAAGATATGGGGATGTTGGAATGAAGAAATTCACGTAACTGAAACTCGTGTTCGGAAGACTACACCTAAATGTTAAGTCGAATAGAAGTGTAAGGTATTGAATTATGCATTAGATGACTAACGTTGCTAAGGTCCTATGTTGGATATTGGTGATATTAAGAATCATGGTATTAAATTGTTGCCCCTCAGATTTAGTTGTGATTATGCGAAGTAAGTCATTCTATGCACTCGTTGTTTGGATACCCTGGAGGATGTTAGAAAGCATATATCCCTAAGCAAGACCGATAGACCTAGTATATAAACCATGGAAATGAGATTGAAGCATCCGGTTGTAGAGTGGAGTCGTTAGGGTATGAATAGTAATCCTAAATAGATAATAGTGAGTACGCATGATGATTCATGGTAAACCCTAGGACCTAAGGTCGATCAAACCTAATGCTCTTAACTAGTTGAACATGTAAACGAATAGAGTAAGATATAGATGAATCAGAGTCATGATGACCCAAGAGACTGCTATTAGACAACCGTATTTATGTGCACCGTTTCACTTCTAGAAACTAGCGGTTGGTAGATTTCGAATCGTGGTCGTTGAATAGAGGGTGAATCTTGTAGTGATAGTTAAATAAGTGGTTGACTACTTTTGATGTTCTATTAGGTTATGTTGAAGGATGCCTCGTGGTCATAATTCTTATATTGATACAACCTTGAAGTTATCTCGTGTAAGTATTTTATGAGCTCGATCATTTCGGTACCCATTTATAGTCCTAGGATTGTTGTTGTACGGCCGGTAACCTAGTAGAGCATTGATATCACTTACATGGCGATGAACCCAGCTTAGTAACGTTAATGTTGAAGATATATTGGCAGGCATTAAGTGTTCGAAGGAATGACTAGGTCGCTAAGTGAGTAGGACCATTGTCTTCTTAAGTATGACGTAACCTTGGATTGAGGTGAGTGGAATTTATTTGAGGTTGAAACTCTTCACCTTAGGAGTCTTGGTTAAGATTGAAAGAAATTTTGAAGCCTCAAGACGTGAAAATAGAGATTTGAATAAGGAAATAGATTGTGGATCATAAGTTGATGAAATTTACTTGTAAGAGTTGAACTAGTGCAACATGATTAGTTTACCTATGCAATTTCAATGGCAATTTGTTGGTGGTACCTAATAAACCTTAGAGTTCGAGTTTAACGAATCTCAACGGTCTTTCTTCTTGATTACGAGCTTGAAGGTTAACGAAGCTGGAGAAGAATATTAATGAATAGGAGCCTGTAACCGGGAGACTAGTCATTAGAAGACTTGCTAATCTAACGTACCTACGAGATAAGGACTATGATATTATTGATAGATGACGATTTGAGATGGATTAGTTGTTTGGAGAGTTCTTCTTGAAGATAGGGTCATATTGTGGAAATGATCCATAACTTGTTTATGTCCTACGTGTTAACAATTTTGAAGCTAGTTGATAGGATATGTAAATCGGATATCGGCATGTCGTCTTGAAATTAGAGTATGTCACCATAGGATCATGGTATTATGGCGATATTCATTTTTGAGGTATGAAGGCGAGTTTGATACAATATGAGTCAGGATTCTAGAGTTATAGTTATATAGTTAGAATACCGATACAGCTTTGATGACTACGTTTGAAGACTCTAACCTTAGTTAATGAACTTGACCTTAAGATCAAATGGAAGGAATATAGTCGTTCAAAGGAAAGAACTGTAAATGTAGAGGTCACACCGAATTAAATGATTGGAGAAACATAACAAGTGAATTGGTTGTGGTAAAAGATCACCAAACGCGAGACGAACATGAGTAGGAAGAATAACAAGGATCAGAATCCGTCTAAATGACCTCAATAGGCAAGAATGAATTTCGGGATGAAATTCTTTTAAGGAGGGGAGGATGTGAGGCCCGATCCCGAATAACGTGTGTTATCTTGATTTGCATGCCATAGACCAAGAATTATATGACTGACCTTGGATTACGTGCCATGTCTTGGTTTTCGTGCATGCTTTGTCATTCGTGCCTTGACCTAGAATGGTGTGCCCTAATCCCCGACTCACGTGCGATACCTAGATATACGTACCCTGACCTTGATGTAAGTGTATTACCTCGTTTCATTTGCCCTAAACTTGAACTGCGTACCTTAACCTAGATATAGAGTTGTGCCTTGATTTGCGTGTATTGCATTGAATTACGTGCCTTGCATTGGTTTACGTGCATTCACCTAGGATTGCATGCATTAGTCTTGAAGTTCGTTTCTTACCTCGTGATTCGTGCCCCGTATTTATTTTTGTGCGTGTCTTGTAGTGCATGCCATAGACATAGGAAAGCGTGCCCGCATGCTAATCGATAAAGAATCCTACACAAAGCACTAAACTATAAAATAATCCTACACAATCCACTAACTAATATTATATTCCTAATTCAAATTCTCTACAAAACCCACTAACTACTAAAATATTCTATTCTTCCTAACACACTCAACTAACCAATAAACTATTATAAACCTACACTTATTATAATCCAAAATAGACTAACATGAATCTGAATTTTCAGATTCTTCATTGCATTACACGACCAAACACTCAAAAATTGAAGATATTTCAAGACAATGCATGCATTAAAATATTCATTACATTATTCTATGCTTTCCACTTTCTCCAAACACAAGACTTACCCTTTTATCTTATCAAAGCATGCCTCACAATTCAAAATGATCAAAAGATGACACAAAATCAGATTTTTGCAAGCCCAAGGCTGACACACACAAGCACCTACTCAAACAAACACTCAACTTCATCCATTTCCTCACAAACTCTCTCATTCTCTCTCCTTCTCTCTCATTTTCGACCATGGCTGCCTCTTCACCTTCCAAGACCTCAAGCATGCTCTCAAGATCTCTCCCAAGCTCGGCCATAGCAGCCCAAGCAAGCAAGAAGCAAGGAAGAAGCTCCCATTATGCATTTTGAAGAGCATTTGTGTTCATTTGCTAAATCTTCAAGAGGTGAGGGTTAATCCTTTTTAAAAAGCTTTCAAAAACCACATGCAAGCCTTCATATATCTATATTTACCTCCGTACTTGTGATATATGTGTGCACTTGAGCTTTTGTAACCATGCATGGCAAGATATTTGGCCAGAACTTGAAGATAGGACGAATCGTGAAATGTGAGCAGTTTTCTGACTTGTTGGAGCGAAGCAAATTTGGCCAGGTAAATGATGTTGAAAATGCTTGAAAATTGGTAGGTGACTAGTTTTGCCAGTTCAGAGAATTTTTTGTTGAAATAGGCCAAGGCCAATTCTGAATCTAAGACCCCTAAAATGGCAAAATATCAAAACGTGTCGAAATCTGGAAAATCTGGGAAAATAGATCAGGTTTTTGGCAGTTCACTGACCTCGTAGAGAGAAACCATTTTGGCCTAGTATATGATATTGAAAATGTATTAAATTTGGTAGATTGCTATAATTTTCAGTTCTGAACATTTTTTTCAGAAATAGACTAAGGCTAAATCTGACCCTAAGGCCCTCAAAAATGACAAGTATTGAAATGTGTACAAATCTGGACAGTTTTGCGCAGTCTCACGGTTTTGGCTATAACTCTTGAATCCGAACTCCAAATGATGCAAGGTTTGTTTCTGGATTTAGTTTACTTAATAAGCTTTAATTGGAAATTTTGTTCACTGGAATTGGAGATTGTTTGTTTGTCTAAATGATTGTGGGAAAACAGGCCATTGCAGTGAGGTTTGTATCTAGTGATATGCTTTGAAAATTATTGTAACTTCTCTTGTGGTATTAAATACTTGGGATTGTGGCACTTGGATGTTGTGTGGACTGTTTTGGATGTTTGAGGATGTTATAATTGATCAATTCATGGCTTGGGTTTAATTATTTGTCAACTTGTGGCTTAATCGCACGTGTAAGCATGAAATGAAACCCTATCGGCTATGAAAACTCGCTAAGCGATGATCCTATGGTTATTGTGTTTAATTGTGTGATTAGTGGGCTGCCTAATAAATGTTAAGTATGCTTGAAATGGTTTAAGAGTTGCTTGTGGTGTTTAGCGAACGAAACCGACCCCGAGCACGGCCTAGCAAACCCTAATGGCCCCGTAGCTCCCCGAGTCATAAACCGTTCTTTTGTGAATTATGAAGGATATTGAGGAAGATTAATAGGCTGCCCGTATATGTCCTTATAGCCCTAAATGTGATTCCCGATGATTACATGTTGATAAGTAGATTTTGCTTGCACCCGGTCTAAAGTAAGCGTCGTTACATGCTTGCACAATCTTATTACTTGATACATGAACCCCGAAATGAGTTATATGACTTTAATTACATGTGTCACATGGCTGCCCGTTTAATATTCATATAACTCCATGTGTTTTATAAGTGAAATTATATGTCAAAGCATGCCTCGTGTGTTTACTTGTCAATATGTGACCTTATACTTGCTCGAAGGCAACCTACTTTGTTGTCCTCCTTATGTGAATTGTTAAAAGACATTCTATGGCTTATTTGAACATGATTACTTGGCTGCCCATGGAAGTTTAATTGCTTTCAAATTGATATATGAAATGATTACATGTTCTTACAATGCCTTATATGCCAATATGTCAAAATGTGATCATATACTTGCTCGGAGGCAACCTACTTTGTTGACCTCCCAATGTGAAATGTTAAATGACATACATGTGCATTGCATGCAAGGTTGCAACCTTTCATTCTGGCGTGGTAGCGTTCACGCACACCGGGCGGCATCGGGCTTGCCGGTGCAACCGTGACTATCATTGTCCAATTCCCTCTCTCGCTTGAGGGCTAGACTTCCTCAGAGAGTTGGGTCGTAGGATTTTGGGGTACATCCGGAGTACACCCACTGGGCGTGATAAGGGGATGAATTGAAGTCGGCCGCAACAACTGATACTGGAAATGAACTGAGAGCAAAAGCTCACCGTATCCTTTTCACTATGTGTATAAGTACTCTCGCTTGGTTCCTAGAGGACCTCGGGGAGGCAAGACGGGTAATTATGTTCTTTTACTTTTATATTACATTATGAACTTACTTGTGATATATGTCATGCTTGGAAAAAAAAAAAAGGCTTTTCATAAGTTGAACCGGAAAATGAGTTTCAAAACTTATTTCTCGTTCCCCCTCGTTGAGTTCATAAGAACTCACCCTCTTTTATCATATCAGGTGAAGAAGACCAGGAATAGGTACCCGAGGACAACGTGCCTAATGATGATTCCTTGGAATGATTGCTTGCTCTACATGCCTTGCTTGACTATAGCCATTTTGTGAACGATATGTTGCTTGAAGACTATTTCATTTCTTATGATGCTTGTTATTGTATTGTAAATGTCTCCCGTTGTAATTTGAGATCTAATTTTGGCTTGTACTGATCATAACTAGATAGACACTACTATGGTCATTTTTGCTATCGTTATTGGCTAGTATATGTCATAGGATTATGAAGTATCAGGTAAGGATTAAGTAAAATGAACCTATCCAATCTTAAGCAGGTACTCATTGATAAACTAAGATCAACAGGTACTTTTGTAACGAGGATTAACAAACAAACGAGACATAGTATCATGCTAGGTTATTAATCAAACGAGACTTCGAGATAACTGGTAGGCGTTTCGAGTGGTTATAAATAGTAATCTTAGTTAGAAATGAAATTGAGATTGGAAATTTTGAGGCGTTTAGAGAATTAGGTCAAACTAAAGAGCCCAATTACAGCCGTTATGTTACTGGTTTTCTGGAGAATTTATGAAGTTTAGGCTAAAACGTTAAGTGCTAAACCCTCTTGAACGATTAAGTACGTGATATGACTTGAATGTTTAGATCACACCCTAGTCTAACCTTATAGGTCGGGTTGGGGCTTGACACCAATGTCCATAAGTTTTGATCCGTAGAGAGTTATATGGTGAACAGCTTGCCATTGGAATGCTTTCCATGAGCTCTATGACGGGGCAGCAAGGCTACTAGGCTATGCCTATTTTTGGTGCCCAAAATCTAATGTTTTCATCAGTTTCTGGCCACTTTTCTTCTGTTTGAGCTATTTTTTAATCCTGGATCGGCCGTCGTGAGCCGCGAAATGGATGAAAACCTAACTCGCGGGATAGTCGACTGCCCTACAATGCGTCGATATCACGTCTTGCGAGGATGTTGCACGGTTGAAGCTGATGGA
Organism: Ehretia macrophylla; assembly: GCA_037974665.1. Taxonomy (NCBI): domain Eukaryota; kingdom Viridiplantae; phylum Streptophyta; class Magnoliopsida; order Boraginales; family Ehretiaceae; genus Ehretia; species Ehretia macrophylla. The sequence goes on from CM075767.1 coordinate 44,028,340, forward strand.
CTATCGATAAGCCCTTTGGGCCGTTTGAATGGGCCATCTCTCTGGGCTGGAACTGTGAACCGTCAACACATAATGGCTTTGCACCTACAACATGACGGGTGCAATCATTCCAGCACTAATTCACCAGATCCCATCAGATCTCCGAAGTTAAGCGTGCTTGGGCGAGAGTAGTAGTAGGATGAGTGACCCTATGGGAAGTCCTCGTGTTGCACCACCCTTTTTGTTTTTTGTTTTTGCCCCGTTTAGCTTTGGCACAATGTTTTCTCGTCACATTCCTTTCCAAGAGTCCCACGACATCTTCGGCCGCCCAGCTTCCCTTCACGGACGGGTTGGGCCTGTAAACCCAGGGCGTGGGGTCGATTACCTAGTCCCCGCCGCTCCAATGCCTATAACATTTGATCTGTAGGGAGTTATGTGGTGCACAGCATACCGTTGGAAAGCTCTCCAGGAGCTCTACGATGGAGGCAGCAAGCCTGCTTGGTTGCGCCTATTTTTGGTGCCCATAATTGAAAGTTTTCATCAGTTTCTAGCCATTTTTTTTTCTTTTTACGCAGTTTTTTCATCCCGTGTCAGTCGTCGTGAGCCGCGAAAAGGACAACAACCAAACTCGCAAGATAGTAGACCGCCTTACAATGCGCCGATATCACGTCTTGCGAGGATGCTGCATGGTTGAAGCCAATAGGCTGTCGATAAGCCCATTGGGCCGTTTGAATGGGCCATCCCTCATGGTTGGGACTGTGAACCGTCAACACATAATGGCTTTGTACCCAAAACATGACGGGTGCAATCGTACCCGCATTAATGCACCGGATCCTATCAGAACACTGAAGTTAAGCGTGCCTGGGCGAGAGTAGTACTAGGAAGGGTGACCCCTTGGGAAGTCCTTGTGTTGCACCCTCCTTTTTGCTTTTTTTTTTGCCCCGTTTAGCTTTGGCAAGATGCTTTCCCGTCACATTCTTTTCCTCGAGTCCAATGACATCTTGGGCCACCTAACTTCGCTTCACGAAGGGCCTGGGCCCGCAAATCGAGGGCGTGGGGTCAATTACCAAGTCCACGCTGCTCCAATGCCGATAACTTTTGATTCATAGGGAGTTATCTGGCTAACAGCATGCCGTTGGAAAGCTCTCCTGGAGTTCTACCGCGGTAGCAGAAAGCCTGCTCGGCGGCGCCTATTTTCGGTGCCCAAAATCGAACATTTTCATAAGTTTCTGGCCATTATTTTTCTTTTTGCTCTATTTTTTCGTCCTGGGTCAGTCGTTGTGAGCCATGAAAAGGATGATAACCTAACTCGCAGGATAGTCGACCACCCTATAATGTGCCGATATCACGTCTTGCGAGGATGCTGCACCGTTGAAGCCGATGGGCTGTCGATAAGCCCATTGGGCCGTTTGAATGGGCCATCTCTCTGGGCTGGGTCTATGAACCGTCAACACATAATGGCTTTGCACCCACAACATGACGGGTGCGATCATACCAGCACTAATGCACCGAATCCCATCAGATCTCTGATGTTAAGAGTGCTTGGCCGAGAGTGGTAATAGGATAGGTGACCCCCTGGAAAATTCTCGTGTTGCACCCCCTTTTTTTGTTTTTTTTTGCCTCATATAGCTTTGGCAAGATGCCTTCTCTTCACATTTCTTTCCTCGAGTCCCACGACATCTTGGGTCGCCTAGCTTTGCTTCCCGCATGTGCTGGGCCCGCAAACCGATGGCGAGGGGCCGATTACATGGTCCCCGCCGCTCTAATGTCTATAGCTTTTGATCTGTAGGGGCTTATGCATCGCACAACTTGCCATTGGAAAGCTCTTCGGGATCTCTACGACGGGGGCAGCAAGCCTGCTCGGCTGTGCTTGTTTTCTGTGCCCAAAATCATACGTTTTCAATAGTTTTTGGCCAATTTTCTTCCTTTTGGGTTGTTTTTTCATCCCGGGTCGGTCGTCGTGAGCCGTAAAAAGGACGGCAACTCAACATGCGGGATAGTAAACCGCCCTACAACGTGCCGATATCACGTCTTGCGAGGATACTGCCCTGTTGAAGCCGATAGGTTGTCGATAAGCCCATTGGGCCGTTTGAATAGGCCATCTCTCAGGGTTGGGACTGTGAACCATCAACACATAATGGCTTTGCACCCATAACATGATAGGTGCAATCATACTAGCATTAATGCACCGGATCCCATAAGAACTCCAAAGTTAAGCGTGCTTGGGCCAGAGTAGTACTAGGATGGGTAACCCCCTGGGTAGTCCTCATGTTGTACCCCCCTTTTGTTTTTTTTTTTCCTTGTTTAGCTTTGGCAAGATACTTTCTCATCACATTCCTTTCCTCGAGTCCCATGACATCTTCGGCCACCCAACTTCACTTCCCGGTGGGGCTGGGCCCGCAAACCGAGGGTGTAGGGTCAATTACCAGGTCCACGCTGCTCCAATGCCCATAACTTTTGATAAGTAGGTAGTTATGGGGCGCACAGTATGCCGTTGAAAAGCTCTCCAGGAGCTCTACGACGATGGCAGCAAACCTGCTCGGTTACGCCCAATTTCAGTGCCCAAAATTGAACATTTTCGTCAATTTCTGGTCACTATTTTTTTTTTTTGGTCTCTTTTTTCATCCTGGGTCAGTCGTCGTGAGCCGCGAAAAGGACGATAACCTAACTCGCGGGATAGTCGACTGCTTTACAATGCACCGATATCACGTCTCGCGAGGATGCTGCTCGGTTGAAGTCGATGGGCAATCGATAAGCCCATTGGGCCGTTTGAATGGGCCGTCTCTCTGGGCTGGGGTTGTGAACCATCAACACATAATGGCTTTGCACCCACAACATGACGGGTGCGATCATACCAGCACTAATGCATCGGATCCCATCAGTTCTCCGATGTTAAGAGTGTTTGGGTGAGACTGGTAATAGGATGGGTGACCCCCTGGGAAGTCCTCTTGTTGCACCCCCTTTTTGTTTTTTTTTGCCTCGTATAGCTTTGGCAAAATGCTTTCTCATCACATTTCTTTCCTCGAGTCCAACGACATCTTGGGCTGCCAAGCTTTGCTTCCCGTATGTGCTGGGCACGCAAACCGAGGGGCAAGGGGCCGATTACCAGGTCCCCGCCACTCCAATGTCCATAGCTTTTGATCCGTAGGGACTTATGCGTTGCACAGCTTGCCGTTGGAAAGCTGTCCGGGATCTCTATGACGGGGGCAACAAGCTTGCTCGGCTGCGCTTGTTTTTTGTGCCCAAAATTGTACGTTTTCAACAGTTTTTGGCCACTTTTCTTCCATTTGCGTTGTTTTTTCATCCTGAGTCGGTCGTCGTGAGCCACGAAAAGGACGACAACTCAACACGCGGGATAGTATACTGCCCTACAACGTGCAGATATCACGTCTTGCGAGGATGCTACACGGTTGAAGACAATAGGCTGTCAATAAGCCCATTGGGCCGTTTGAATAGGCCATCTCTCTGGGATGGGATTGTGAACCATCAACACAAAATGGCTTTGCACCCACAAAATGACGGTTGCGATCATAGCAGCATTAATTCACCGAATCCCATCAGAACTCCGAAGTTAAGCGTGCTTGGGCGAGAGTAGTACTAGGATAGGTGACCCCCTAGGAAGTCCTTGTGTTGCACCCCCATTTATTGTTTTTTTTGCCCCGTTTAGCTTTGGCAAGATGCTTTATCATCACATTTCTTTCCTCGAGTCCCACAATTTCTTGGGCCATCCAACTTCGCTTCCTGGAGGGTTTGGGCCCGCAAACTAAGGGCGTAGGGTCTATTACCAGGTCTACGCCACTCCAATTCCAATAACTTTTGATACGTAGGGAGTTATGCGAGGCACAACATGCCGTTGGAAAGCTCTCCGGGAGCTCTACGACGGTGGCAGCAAGCCTGCTCGGCTACACCTATTTTCAGTGGCAAAAATTGAACATTTTCGTTAGTTTCTGGCCACTATTATTCTTTTTTCTATGTTTTTTCTTCCCGGGTCAGTCGCCGTGAGCTGCGAAAAGGACGATAACCTAACTCACGGTATAGTCGATTGCCCTACAATGCACCGATATCACGTCTCGTGAGCATGCTGCACAGTTGTAGCTGATGGGCTATCGATAAGCCCATTGGGCCATTTGAATGGGCCATCTTTCTGGGCTGGGATTGTGCACCGTCAACACATAATGGCTTCGCACCCACAACATGACAAGTGCGATCATACCAGCACTAATGCACCGGATCCCATCAGAACTCCAAAGTTAAACATACTCGAGTGAGAGTAGTATTACGATGGGTGACCCCCTGGGAAGTCCTCGTGTTGCACCACCCATTTTGTTTTTTTTTTTGCCCTGTTTAGCTATGGCAAGATACTTTCTTGTCATATTTCTTTCGTCGAGTCCCAAGACATCTTAGGCCACCCATCTTCACTTCCCGGAAGGTCTAGGTCGGCAAACCGAGGGCTTGGGGCCGATTACAAGGTCCCCGCCACTCCAATGCCCATAACTTTTTACCCATAAGGAGTTATGCGACGCATAACATTCCGTTGGAAAGCACTCCGGGAGATCTACGACGTGCACACCAAGCCTTCTTGGCTGCGCCTATTTTTGGTGCCCAAAATCAAACATTTTCATCAATTTCTGGACACTTTTCTTCTTTTTGTGCTCTTTTTTGTCCCAGGTCAGTCGTCGTGAGCCGCAAAAAGGACGACAACCTAACTCGCGGGATAGTAGACCGCCCTACAATGCGCCGATATCACGTTTTGCGAGGTTACGACACGGTTGATGCTGATTGGCTGTCGATAAGCCAATTGGGCCGTTTGAATAGGCCATCTCTCTAAGATGGGACTTTGAACCATCAACACATAATGGCTTTGCACCCAAAACATGAAGGTTTCGATCATAGCAGCACTAATTCCCCGGATCCCATCAGAACTCCGAAGTTAAGCATGCTTGGGCGAGAGTAGTACTAGGATGGTTGACCCCCTAGGAAGTCCTCGTGTTGTACCCCTCCTTTTTTGTTTTTTTTTTTGCCACATTTAGCTTTGGCACGATGCTTTCTCGTCACATTTCTTTCCTCGAGTTCCATGACATCTTGGGCCACCCAGGTTCACTTCCCGGAGGGGCTGGGCCCGCAAACCAATTGCGTGGGGCCGATTACCAAGTCCCCACCGCTCCAATGCCCATAACTTTTGATACGTAGGGAGTTATGCGACGCATAACATGCCTTTGAAAAGCTCTCCAGGAGCACTACAACATGGGCGGCAAGCCTGCTCGACTGCACCTGTTTTCGGTGTCCAAAATCGGACATTTTCATTATTTTCTGGCCACTTTTTTTCTTTTTGCTATGTTTTTTTGTCCCGGGTCAGTCGTCATAAGCTATGAAAAAGACGATAACCTAACTAGTGGGATAGTCGATCACCCTACAATGTGCCGATATCACGTCTTGCAAGAATGCTGCACGGTCGAAGCTGATGGGCTATCGATGAACCCATTGGGCCATTTGAATGGGCCATCTCTCTGGGCTAGGACTGTGCACCATCAACAAATAATGGCTTTGCACCAACAACATGACATGTGCGATCATACCGGCACTAATGCACTGGATCCCATCAGAACTGCGAAGTTAAACGTGCATGGGTTAGAGTTGTACTAGGATGGGTGACCCCCTGGGAAGTCCTTGTGTTGCACCCCCCTTTTTATTTTATTTTTTGCCCTTTAGCTATGGCAAAATGCTTTCTCGTCACATTTTTTTCCTCGAGTCCCACGACATCTTGGGCCGCCCAGCTTCACTTCCCGGAGGGACTGGGTCCGTAAACCGAGGACGTGGGATCGATTACCAGGTCCCTGCTGCTCTAATGCTCATAACTTTTCATCCGTAGGGAGTTATACTGCATACAACATGCCGTTGGAAAGCTCTTCGGGAGCTCTACGATGTGGGCAACAAGTATGCTCGGCTATGCCATTTTTTCATTCCCAATCTCGAATGTTTTCATTAGTTTCTGGCTACTTTACTTCTTTTTGCACAGTTTTCTCATCCTGGGTTGGTCGTTGTGAGCCTTATAAGGGACGACAAATTAACTCGCGGGATAGAAGACCGCCCTACAATACGCCGATATCACGTCTTGCGAGGATGCTGCACGGTTGAAGCCGATGGCTATTGATAAGCCCATTGGGCCGTTCGAATAGGCCATCTCTCTGGGATGGGACTATGAAACATCAACACATAATGGCTTTGCACACACAACATGACGGGTGCATTCATAGCAGCACTAATGCACCGGATCCCATCAGAACTCTGAAGTTAAGAGTGCTTGGGCGAGAGTAGTACTAGGATGGGTGACCCCTTGGGAAGTCCTCGTGTTGCACCCCCCCCCCCCTTTTTGTTTTTTTTTGCCCCGTTTAACTTTGGCAAGATGGTCTCTCGTCACATTTCTTTACTCGAATCCCACGACATCTTGGGCCGCCCAGCTTCGCTTCCCGGAAGGGTTGGTCCACCAAACCGAGGGCTTGTGGCCGATTACCAGGTCCCCGCCGCTCCAATGCTCATAACTTTTCATCCGTAGGGAGTTATGCGACGCACAACATGCCTTTGGAAAGCTCTCCGAGACCTCTACGATGTGCGCAACATGCTTGCTTGGCTACGCCAGTTTTTGGTTCCCAATCTCGAATGTTTTCATCAGTTTCTGGCTACTTTACTTCTTTTTGCGCTGTTTTTTCATCCTGGGTTGGTGGTCGTGAGCCGCAAAAGGGGCAACAACCTAACTGTAACGCCCCGATCCCTCACGAGACCGGAGGCTCTAATAACCATGCTATTCTCAACCCAATACCAAACCCGGTCACAAAATTTTAGGGAAAAACGGACAGAGTTTCTCCTGTACTATGGACATTCTGAAAACCTGTAAATTCTCAAATAAGGTAACTACAAGGTAAACAAACTTTTCATGGCTAAATATTTAAAGATTCAAGGCCATCCGAGCCTTGAAGCAAACAACAGTTCCAAAACCACACAAGCATGCAAGTAACTTGTTTATAATATAGTCTAATAACCATGCCATTCTAGGATAACATTAAAACATACTTAGAGATAAAACATTATACACTAAGCCATTCACTCCCAAGCATGCAAAGCAACTAGAAATAGAAATATAAGTTATTACAAGCCATAGAATTACCACTGCTACTACATTATCAGACTTCCAGCTTACATATTACTCAAATACATACATGAGCTTTAAGGCCCCAAAATAGATTATACATAGAACAACAAATTCTTCACATAGCAACCAGAAAGCACATCCGCCTCAGACAAATATCACACAACAGCTAAGGAAACTCCACCAACTGTGCCACCTGAAACATGTTAGCGAGGTATGAGCAACCACTGTTGCCCAGTGAGGGATATAGTCCCGGGGCATGCAATGCAACAGATAATACAGTTATACAACAATATCACTTAGACAATTTAAAAAGCAATGATAACATAAGTAACCACACATTTAAAAGGATACATTTCACACAATCCCCTATACACCAATCTTCACTGGTCTTCATTCACGATCCACGAACCACGAGCACGATCACGATAAGCCAGCATAACCCCAAACACTCCAGTGGGTGTACTCCGGATGTACCCCGATAATCCTACGACCCAACATCCCCTGGCAATCTCCGAACCAGACGAATGAGGGACTAGGATACGGAGTTTGAATATCCACCGGCAAGCCCTCTGTCGCCCAGCCGATATTCAACACATCCGCCCCTGACACTATGGTTGCGCAACCACGATGCAATGCACTTAACGATGGCAAGTTAATAGCAATAATATAAGCATTAACACATATGAGGATCAACAAAGTAGGTTGACCTCGAGGCAATTAGCATAGAAGCAATTATAGAAGCTAATAAGTAGTTTACAAAGGAACATATACAAAATAAGCATAGAATCATACCAAAAGCTCCAAATCAATTTAAAATCACATATAAACACCCAAGAAGTCATACCATGGGTTTAGAAGTGTGAGACAACCGAATTAGCACATAAACCCCTTTGTTTTTCAAACTATTTCTCTTCCAAACCAAGGTTAATGATTCCATTTTCAAAGGAAACTCTCCCAACCTTTTAACTAACCCCCAAGGTACCCTCTCAATCCTCCAACTCATTCAAAGGCCCGCGATTACCCCGAAAGTCCCAAATTCCCTCTTATGGCTTTAAACTACACATACCTTATCCGGGCTTCAAACAAGGGTTATCAAAGCTTCTATAGCACCTAGGTAGCCTAAGAATACTAGAAGTGAAGCCCGAATCCACCCGGATTCGCATGAACCCCGAAACCCCTTTGTTAAAGTCGGCTATTTCACGTTTTATGCGATTCTAGAGCAATTCAAGTGCACGGGGCTATTAGACTACCTTCATTAGCACCTAAGGCATCTATTAGGAGTGTTGAATCAAGCTAATACGTGCAATTACACAAAACCCTAGAAAAATGTCACTATTCACCTCATAAATTCAAATGACGATTCCAACCGTTTAAAATGTGAACTAATAGCTCAAATGTGTTCTCTAGCACTTATATACAAGGTATAATAGCATAGATAAGCTTTGCAATAGCATTTGATAACATTTTCAACAAATCAAGAAAAATATACCATTTTAGATATGCATAAAAAGTCATGAAAACCCTCACCAATTGCGCGTAGGAACTCTCGGGAGGCTAGCAAACACCCTAAACTACTTGCTCCTAGCTTGGCTTGGCTTGGCTTGAAGATTTGATGAGCAAAATCCTCTCATTCTCCTCCTATACTATTCTCGGATTTGCTACAGTGATTTTTCAGCATTTGCTCTCTTTTTTTTTTTTTTATGAGGTAAATGGTCATGTGTTGAGTAGATATACTAAATGGCTAAGTTGGGTGATTAAATGGGTTACTAAAATGAGCGTTGTTAACTTTAAAACGAGCCTAAGGTGTGAAACATAGGCTAACTAATTAAATCTCTAAGTTATGTTACGTAACACTATTCATTGAATTACGAAAATCATTTTCTAAACGAGCACTCCTATCGCTTCTAGTTCAATTGCACATTTTTCCCACTCCTTTAACAATTAATATGATTTAATAAAAATGTTAATTCACTAATAGAATGTAGTTTGAAAACGGAGTGAATAGTAGCTACAGAAGTCAGTTAGTAAAGTACACAGAAGTAAATGCGCAAACAAGGGATGCAACAGTAATTGAATGCATGGCTAAATCTCGGGCGTCACACTAACTCACGGGATAGAAGACCTCCGTACAATGCGCCGATATCACGTCTTGCGAGGATGCTGCACGATTGAAGCCGATGGCTGTAGATAAGCCCATTGGGCCATTTGAATGGGCCATCTCTCTGGGCTGGGATTGTGCACCGTCAACACATAATGGCTTCGCACCCACAACATGACAAGTGTGATCATACCAGCACTAATGCACCGGATCCCATCAGAACTCCAAAGTTAAACATACTCGGGTGAGAGTAGTACTACGATGGGTGCCCCTTGGGAAGTCCTCGTGTTGCACCCCCCATTTTGTTTTTTTTTGCCCCGTTTAGCTATGGCAAGATACTTTCTTGTCATATTTCTTTCGTCGAGTCCCAAGACATCTTGGGCCACCCATCTTCACTTCCCGGAAGGGCTGGGTCGGCAAACAGAGGGCTTGGGGCCGATTACAAGGTCCCCGCCACTCCAATGCCCATAACTTTTTACCCATAAGGAGTTATGCGGCACATAACATTCCGTTGGAAAGCTCTCCGAGAGCTTTACGACATGCACACCAAGCCTTCTTGGCTGCGCCTATTTTTGGTGCCCAAAATCGAACATTTTCATCAATTTCTGGACACTTTTCTTCTTTTTGTGCTCTTTTTTGTCCCAGATCAGTCGTCGTGAGCCGTAAAAAGGACGACAACCTAACTCGCGGGATAGTAGACCGCCCTACAATGCGCCGATATCACGTCTTGCGAGGTTACAACACGGTTGATGCTGATTGGCTGTCGATAAGCCAATTGGGCAGTTTGAATAGGCCATCTCTCTAAGATGGGACTTTGAACAGTCAACACATAATGGCTTTGCACCCACAACATGAAGGTTGCGATCATAGCAGCACTAATTCCCCGGATCCCATAAGAACTCCGAAGTTAAGCATGCTTGGGCGATAGTAGTACTAGGATGGTTGACCCCCTAGGAAGTCCTCGTGTTGTACCCCCCATTTTTTGTTTTTTTTTTTGCCACATTTAGCTTTGGCATGATGCTTTCTCGTCACATTTCTTTCCTCGAGTTCCATGACATCTTGGGCCACCCAGGTTCACTTCCCGGAGGGGCTGGGCCCGCAAACCAAGGGCGTGGGGCCGATTACCAAGTCCCCGCCGCTCCAATGCCCATACCTTTTGATACGTCAGGAGTTATGCGACGCATAACATGCCTTTGGAAAGCTCTCCAGGAGCTCTACGACGTGGGTGGCAAGCCTGCTCGGCTGTACCTATTTTCGGTGTCCAAAATCGGACATTTTCATTTGTTTCTGGCCACTTTTTTTCTTTTTGCTCTGTTTTTTTGTCCCGGGTCAGTCGTCATAAGCCGTGAAAAAGACGATAACCTAACTCGCGGGATAGTCGATCACCCTACAATGCGCCGATGTCACGTCTTGCGAGAATGCTGCACGGTCGAAGCTGATGGGCTATCGATAAACCCATTGGGCCGTTTGAATGGGCCATTTCACTGGGCTAGGACTGTGCACCATCAACAAATAATGGCTTTGCACCCACAACATGACAAGTGCGATCATACCGTCACTAATGCACAGGATCCCATTAGAACTGCGAAGTTAAACGTGCATGGGTTAGAGTTGTACTAGGATATGTGACCCCTTGGGAAGTCCTTGTGTTGTACCCCCCTTTTTATTTTATTTTCTGCCCCTTTAGCTATGGCAAAATGCTTTCTCGTCACATTTTTTTCCTCGAGTCCCACGATATCTTGGGCCGCCCAGCTTTACTTCCCGGAGGGACTGGGTCCGTAAACCGAGGACGTGGGGCCGATTACCAGGTCCTCGCCGCTCCAATGCTCATAACTTTTCATCCGTAGGGAGTTATGCAGCGTACAACATGCCATTGAAAAGCTCTTCGGGAGCTCTACGATATAGGCAACAAGCCTGCTCGGTTGTGCCATTTTTTCATTCCCTATCTCGAACGTTTTTATCAGTTTCTGGCCACTTTTCTTCTTTTTGCACTGTTTTCTCATCCTGGGTTGGTCGTCGTGAGCCGTATAAGGGATGACAAACTAACTCGCGGGATAGAAGACAACCCTACAATACACCGATATCACGTCTTGCGAGGATGCTGAACGGTTGAAGCTAATGGCTGTCGATAAGCCCATTGGGCCGTTCGAATAGGCCATCTCTCTGGGATGGGACTATGAACCATCAACACATAATGGCTTTGCACACACAACATGACGGGAGCATTCATAGCAGCACTAATGCACTGGATCCCATCAGAACTCTGAAGTTAACAATGCTTGGGCGAGAGTAGTACTAGGATGGGTGACCCCCTGGGAAGTCCTCGTGTTGAACCCCCCGTTTTTGTTTTTTTTTGCCCCGTTTAGCTTTGGCAAGATGGTCTCTCGTCATATTTCTTTCCTCGAATCCCACGACATCTTGGGCCGCCCAGCTTCGCTTCCTGGAAGGGTTGGTCCACCAAACTGAGGGCGTGTGGCCGATTATCCGGTCCCCGCCGCTCTAATGCTCATAACTTTTCATCCGTAGGGAATTATGCGATGCACAACATGCCGTTGGAAAGCTCTCCGGGAGCTCTACGATGTTCGCAACATGCCTGCTTGGCTACGCCAGTTTTTGGTTCCCAATCTCAATTGTTTTCATTAGTTTCTGGCTACTTTACTTCTTTTTGCGCTGTTTTTTCATCCTGGGATGGTGGTCGTGAGCCGCAAAAGGGGCGACAACCTAACTCTCAGGATAGAAGACCGCCCTACAATGTGCCGATATCACGTCTTGCGAGGATGCTGCACGGTTGAAGCTGATGGCTGTCGATAAGCCCATTGGGCGGTTCGAATGGACCATCTCTCTGGGATGGGACTGTGAACCATCAACACATAATGGCTTTGCACCCACAACATGATGGGTGCGATCATAGCTGCACTAATGCACCAAATCCCATTAGAACTCTGAATTTAAGAGTGCTTGGGCGAGAGTAGTACTAGGATGGGTGACCCCCTGGGAAGTCCTCGTGTTGCACCTCCATTTTTGTTTTTTTTAATCCTGTTTAGCTTTGAAAAGATGCTTTCTCATCACATTTTATTCCTCGAGTCCCACGACATCTTGGGCCCCCAGCTTCGCCTCCCAGAGGGGCTGGGGCCGCAAACCGAGGGCCTGGGGTCGAATACTAGGTCCCCGCCGCTCCAATGCCCATAACTTTTGATCTGTAGGGAGTTATGTGGCGCACAGCATGCCGTTGGAAAGCTCTCTGGGAGCTCTACGACGGGCATAGCCAGCCTGCTTGGCTGTGCCTATTTTTGGGGCCCAAAACTGAACATTTTCATCAGTTTCTGTCCACTTTTATTCTTTTTGCGCTATTTTTTCATCCTAGGTAGGTTGTCATGAGCCGCGAAAAGGACGACAACATAACTCACGGGAAAGTAGACTGCCCTACAACGCGTCGATATCACGTCTTGGGAGGATGCTGCACGATTGAAGCCGATGGGTTATCGATAAGCCCATTAGGCCGTTTGATTGGACCATCTCTCTGGGCTGGGACTGTGAACCGTCAACAAATAATGGCTTTGCACCCATAACATGATAGGTGTGATGAAACCAGCAATAATGCATTGGATCCAATCAGAACTCTGAAGTTAAGAGTGCTTGGGCGAGAGTAGTACTAGGATGGGTGACCCCTTGGGAAGTCCTCGTGTTGTACCTCTTTTTTTTTTGCCCCGTTTAGCCTTGGCAAGATGCTTTCTTGTCACATTTCTTTCCTCGAGTCCCACGACATCATGGGCCGCCCAGCTTCGCTTCCCGGAGGGGCTGGGCTAGCAAACCGAGGGCGTAGGGCCCATTACTAGGTCCCCGCCGCTTTAATGCCCATAACTTTTGATACGTAGGGAGTTATGCAGCGCATAGCATGCCATTAGAAAGCTCTCTAGGAGCTCTACGTCGGGGGCAGCAAGTCTGCTTGGCTGGGCCTGTTTTTGGTGCCCAAAATCTAACATTTTCATGAGTTTCTGGCCACTTTTCTTATTTTTGTTATGTTTTTCTTCCCGGGTCGGTAGTCGTGAGCAGTGAAATGAACAACAACCGAACTCGCAGGATAGTAGAACGCCCTACAACATGCTGATATCACGTCTTCTGAGGATGCTACACCGTTGATGCCGATGGGCTATCGATAAGCCCATTGTGCCATTTGAATGGGCCATCTCCCTAGGCTGGGACTGTGAACTGTCAACACATAATGGCCTTGCACCCACAACATGACGGATGCGATCATACCAGCACTAATGCACCAGATCCCATCAGAACTCCGAAGTTAAGCGTGCTTGGGTAAGAGTAGTACTAGGATGGGTGATCCCTTTGGAAGTCCTCGTGTTGTACCTCGCTTTTTTCCTTTTTTTTGCCCTGTTTAGCTTTGGCAAGATGCTTTCTCGTCACATTTCTTTTTAGATTCTCAAGACATCTTTGGCCACCTAGCTTTGCTTCCCAGAGTGGCTGGGCCCACAAACCGAGGGTGTAGGGCCGATTACTAAGTCCCCGCCGCTCAATGCCCATAACTTTTGATCCGTAAGGAGTTATGCGGCGTACAGTATGCCATTGGAAAGCTCTCCGGGAGCTCTACGACGGGGGCAGTTGGCCTGCTCGGCTGTGCCTATTTTCAGTGCCCAAAATCGAACGTTTTCATCAGTTTCTTGCCATTTTTGTTCTTTCTACGCTATTTTTTCTTCCCATATCGGTCGTCGTGAGCCGCGAAAAAGAAAATAACCTAACTCGCGGGATAGTAGACAGCCCTATAATGCGCCGATATCACGTCGTGCGAGGATGTTACACTGTTGAAGCCGATGGGCTGTCGGTAAGCCCATTGGGCCGTTTTAATGGGCCATCTCTCTGGGCTAGGACTGTGAACTCTCTACACATAATGGTTTTGCACCCACAACATGACAGGTACGATCATACTAGCACTAATACACTAGATCCCATCAGATCTCCTAAGTTAAGCATGCTAGGGCGAAAGTAGTACTAAGATAGGTAACCCCTAGGGAAGTCCATGTGTTGCACCCTACTTATTAATTTTTTTTTTGCCCCATTTAGCTCTAGCAAGATGCTTTCTCGTCACATTTCTTTCCTCAAGTCCCACGACATCTTAGGCTGCCCAGCTTCGCTTCCAGAGGTGCTGGGCCGGCAAAACCGAGGGCGTGGGGCTGATTACCAGGTCTCCGCTGCTCCAATGCCCATAACTTTTGATCCGTAGTGAGTTATGCTGCGCACAGCATGCGGTTGGAAAACTCTTCGGGAGCTCTACAACGAAGGAGGCAAGCATACTCGGCTGCGCCTATTTTTGGTGCCTAAAATCGAATGTTTTCAGTAATTTATGGCGGCTTTTCTTATTTTTGCACTATTTTTTCATCCCAGGACGGTCGTCGTGAGCCGCAAAAAGGACAACAACCTAACTCACTGGATAGTAGACCGACCTACAATGCGTTGATATCACGTCTTGCGATGATGCTGCACGGTCGAAGCTGATGGGTTGTCGATAAGCCCATTGGTCTATTTGAATAGGCTATCTCTCTTGGCTGGGACTGTGAACCGTCAACACGTAATGGCTTTGCACCCATAATAGTATGGGTGCGATTATACCAGCACTAATGCACCGGATTCCATTAGAACTCTGAAGTTAAGCATGCTTGGGCGAAAGTTGTAGTAGGATGGATGACCCCCTGGGAAGTCATCGTGTTGCACCCACCTTTTTGTTTTTTTTTGCCCGGTTTAGCCTTGGCAAGATGCTTTCTCGTCACATTTCTTTCCTCGAGTCCCACGACATCTTGGGTCGCCCAGCTTTGTTTCTTGGAGGGGTTGGGCCTGCAAACCGAGGGCGTGGGGCCGATTACCAGGTCCCCGCCACTCAAATGCACATAACTTTAGATCCGTATGGAGTTATGCGGTGCACAACATGCCATCGAAAAGCTCTTTGGGAGCTCTACGACGGAGGCAACAAGCCTACATGGCTGCGCCTATTTTCCATGCCCAAAATTGATAGTTTTCATCTATTTTTGGCCACTTTTCTTCTTTTTGCGCTGTTTTTTCTTCCCGGCTAGGTTGTCATGAGCTGCGAAATAGATGACAACCTAACTCGCAAGATAGTAGACTGACCTACAATGCGTCGATATCACGTCTTGCAAGGATGCTGCACGGTTGAAGCCGATGGGCTGTCGATAAGCCCATTGGGCCGTTTGAATGGGCCATCTCTGTAGGCTGGGTCTGTGAACCGTCAAAAAATAATGGCTATGCACCCACAACATGACGGGTGCGATCATACAAGCACTAATGCACCGGATCCTATCAGATCTCCGAAGTTAAGCGTGCTTGGGCGAGAGTGGTACTAGGATGGGTGACCCCTTGGGAAGTTCTCGTGTTGCACCCTCCTTTTTGTTTTTTTTACCTCGTTTAGCTTTGGTAAGATGCTTTCTCGTCACATTTATTTTTAGATTCCTATGACATCTTGGGCCGCTTAGCTTCACTTCCCGGAGGGGCTGGGCCCGCAAACTGAGGGCGTGGGGCTGATTACCAGGTCCCCGCCGCTCCAATGTCCAAAACTTTTGATCCGTAGAAAGTTATGCGACGTAATCACATGCCGTTGGAAAGCTCTCCGAGAGCTCTACGATGGCGATAGCAAGCCTGCTCGGCTGCGCCTATTTTCGGTGCCCAAAATCGTACATTTTCATCAGTTTTTGGCCACTTTTCCTACTTTTGCTTTGTTTTTTTCCCCAGGTCGGTCGTCGTGAGCCGTGAAAAGTACGAATCCTAACTCACAAGATAGTAGACTGCCTTACAACGCGTCGATATCACGTCTTACTAAGATGCTACACGGTTGAAGCCGATGGGCTGTCGATAAGCCCATTGGTCCGTTTGAATGGGCCATCTCTCAGGGCTGGGACTAAGAACCGTCAACACATAATGGCTTTGCACCCACAACATGACGGGTGTGATCATACCGGTACTAATGCATCAGTTCCCATCAGAACTCCGAAGCTGAGCGTGCTTGGGTGAGAGTAGTACTAGGATGGGTGACCCCCTGGGAAGTCCTTGTGTTGCACCCCCCTTTTTGTTTTTTTTGCCCCGTTTAGATTTGGCAAGATGCTTTCTCGTCACATTTCTTACCTCGCGTCCCACGACATCTTGGGCCACCCAGCTTCTGTGAGGCCCGACCCCGAATAACGTGTCTTACCTCGATTTGTGTGCCTTAGACCCATAATTATAAAATTGACCTTGGATTACGTGCCATGTCTTGGTTTTTGTGCATGCCTCGTCATACGTGCCTTGACCAAGAATTATGTGCCCTAATCCTCGATTTATATGTGACACCTTAATATTCGTGCACTAACCTTGAACTGCGTGCCTTAACCTAGATATAAGAGTCTTACCTTGATTTTTGTGCATTGCATTGAATTGTGTGCCATGCATTGGTTTATGTGCATTCACCTTCGAATACGTACCTGCACGCTAATCAATAAAGATTCCTGCACAAAGCACTAGACAATAAAATAATCCTACACAATCCACTAACCATTATTATATTCCTAATTCAAATCCTACAAATTTCCACTAACTATAAAATAACATTAAATTATTCCTAAACATTCTACTAACATTATTTTAATCCTAATTCAAATTCACTACAAGACAAAATCCTATCATCACCTAAACCATCCCCAATATAGTATACCTAATCACCTTTTCCTACAAAACCCACTAGCTATTAATACTATACTTTAATCCTAATTCAACCCACTAGAAGACAAACAACCCAATATTCTCTTACACACAATTATAATTTAAACTCACAAAAGACACAAAAAAAAAAAAAATATATATATATATATATATATTCCTATGACAACACTAAACACAAGACTCATAAAAATACACTTTGTAAGAGCTTTATGCACATTTTCATGCCTAGAGTTCAACAAAAGCTTATTATATTCCATTGCTTAGTTCTTATCACCCATACACTCATTCAAAACAAGAACAATCAGATTTAGAGAGGGTAAGGGTCGTGCAAGAGAGGAAGAGAAAGAAGAAGAGGGAGAGAAGGAGAAAGAAAGAAAGAAGGAGAAGAAAAGAAAGGCTTTGGCTAGCTAGTTTCAATCTTTGCATTTGCTTGCTTCAATTCTTGCTTATTCTTCATCAAGGTGAGGGTTCTAAACAGTTTTTAAAGTATTTTCAAAGTAGCATTATATGTGATTATATAGCCATGCATGTGAAGATATATGCTAATACTTGCCAGTATAACTTCATTGAGGTCTATGTTGTACACTGTTCTTGCATGGATGATTTAATATAGTAAACATGCTTAGATATGCATGATCTCTGGATATGTTGTCTTTAAGAGGTAGAATAACAACTTTCATGTTGATAGCATCTTTGGATTTTTAAGTCTAAAGTGGTTTTCGAGCCATGCAAGTAAGTATTACTAATCTGCCGAGTTTACTGACCCTTCTGTTCAGAGCATTTTTAAGATAGCCAACGATGTTAAAAATGCATGAAACTTGGTGGGTCACTAGATTTGTCAGTTCGGAACATATTTTGCGGAAATAGTCTAAGGCTAATTTTGAGTTTTAGACCCCAAAAATTGAAAAATATTGTAATGTGTCTAAATCTGGATAACTTGGAAATGTGAAATATATTTCTGGCAGCTTTCTGACCTTGTAGAACGAAACATTTTTGGCCTAGTAAAGATGATAAAAATGAATGAAATTTGGTAGGTTACATGATTTTTTAGTTTTGAACATATTTTTCAGAAATAAGCTAAGGCTAATTTCGACTTTAAGACCCTAAAAAATGGCAAAAATCGCAATGTGTATGAAAGTGGACAGTTTTGCGTAGTCCCACGGTTTTAGTCATAACTCCTAAGTATGAACTCGGAATGCAGCGAAGTTTGTTCCTACATTTAAAGAGTTCATTAAGATTAAATTTGACATTTTATTCTCTGAATTTGGAGCTTAATTGCTTGGCTAAATGAATGAGGAAAAACTGACCATTGCAGTAGGGTTTTTGCTTGGTAATATGCTTTAAATCATGTTGTAATTTTACTTGAGGTGTTGAATGCTTGGAATTGTGGGAATTAGCAGTTGTGTGGGCTGTTTTGGTGGGTTGAGGTTGTTTAAATTGGTTTATCCATGACTTAGGATCATTACATGACGAATTGTTGCTTAATCGCATGTGTAAGCACGAAATTGAGGCCCTATTGCTTATGAATGCTTGCTAAGTGATAATCCTTTGATTAAATGTGTTAAATTGAGTGGTTAGTAGGCTGTCCAATAATTGCTAAGTATGCTTGAAATGGTTTAAGTGTTTCTTGTGGCCTTTAGCAAACAAAATCAACACCCGAGCACGGCCTTGTAAACCCTAATGCCACGTAGACTCCCAAGTCATAAACCACTCTTGTGGGACTTATAATTGATGTTGAGGATTGTTAATAGGCTGCCCGGAATTGTCTTTATAGCTCTAAACATGACTCTCGACGATTGCATGTTAATAAGTGAACTATTCTTGCACCCGGTTTTGTGTAAGTGTCGTAGCATACTTGTATGATCTCAACACTTGATATCTTAACAAAAATGAGCTATATGACTTTTTTATATGGTGTTACTTGGTTGTCCGTTAAATGTTCACATGCTCCTAAGTGTTTTACAAAGTGAATTTACATGTCAAAGTGTGAGGCCCGATCCCGAATAACGTGTCATACCTCGATTTGTGTGCCTTAGACCCAAAATTATATGATTGACCTTGGATCACGTGCCTTGTCTTGATTTTTGTACATGCCTCGTCATACGTGCCTTGACCTTGATTTACATGTGATACCTCATTTCGTGTGCCCTAACCTTGAATTGCGTGTCTTAACCTAGATTTAAGTGTCATACCTTGATTTACGTGCATTATCTAGGGTTGCGTGCATTTGCATTGGAATCCGTGCATTTATCTTAAAGTACGTGCCATACCTCGTAGTTCGTGTCTACCCCATGATTCGTGCCCCATATTGATTTTTGTGCATGCCTAGTAGTGCGTACCCTAAACCTCGAACTGCGTGCCTACACGCTAACCTAGAAAGATTCCTGCATAAAGCACATGACAATAAAATAATCCTACACAATCTACTAACTATTAAAATAATATTATACTAATCCTACATATTCCACTAACAATATTCTAATCCTAATTCAAATTCTCTACAAAATCCACTAACAATAACCAATTCTATCTACACAAACACCTAAAGATTGTTTATTCTTTATTCTTATTCAAAAACCAATGCACCTCAAAATTCTACACTTATTATAATACATAATATACTAACATGAATCTGAAAATTCAGATTTTTCCATGCTAATTTCGGCCATACCAAGCAAATGGGACAAGCTTTGCACAAAATATTATATCCTAGACATTCTATGACACACACACAAAACACAATGCATAAATAATCCCATACACCCTACCCCAAGCACCCTTTCTTGGCCAACTTACGCAAGGCATGCTAAAACAATTCGAAAATGCTCAAAGATGAAAAAATTTCAGATTTGCAAGGCCCTAAGGCCAACACACACACACACACAACTCTTCATATTTCATTTACCTCTCAACTTTCCCATTCTCTCTACATTTCAGTTCTATCACACTCTTGAGCATCCAAGACTCCTAACAACTCTCAAGGACTCTCTAAGACAATCCCAAGCTTGGCCATAGCAAGCACAAGGAAGCAACATAGCAAGAAAACTCACACAAGCTCACAAACCTCTAATTTTGGCCATAGGTGAATTTTAAAGGTTTTTCTTCCTTGTCTTTTGGTTTCACACACATGCACCCCTCCTATACAAGCTAACTAATCTAGGATTTAAGGAAAAACCAGCCACCACTTGGCCAAAGCAAGGAAAGAGGACCTTTTGTGCATTTTCAAGAGCATTCGTGCATTTTCACCCATCAAGTTGCTAAGGTGAGGGTTAAACTCTTTTAAAAGCTTTCAAAACTGACATGCATGCTCTCATATGGCTATATTTACCTCTGTAGTTATTGTATATGTGTGTATATGAGCCTATCTACTCATGCATGGCTTGATTTTGGCTAGAAACTTAGAGATATGCAAACTCGTTTTTCTGGCAGATTACTGACCTTGTAGAACGAAGTGCTTTTGACCTAGTAAACGTTGATAAAAATGCATGAAAATTGGTAGGTCACTATATTTTTCAATTATGAACATTTTTTTCTGAAATATGATAAGGCTAATTCGGACTTAAATTTCTCAAAAATGGCAAAAATCGTAATGTGTCTAAAACTAGACAATTTTTTGTAGTCTCACGGTTTTGGCCATAACTCCTAAATCCGAACTCCAAATGCAGCGAGGTTTGTTCCTAGATTTAAAGCACTCATTAAGATTTAATTTGAAATTTGGTACACTGAAATTGGATATTAATTTCTTGGATAATTGAATATGGAAAAACATACCATTGCAGTAGGGTTTTTGTTTAGTAATATGCTTTGAATCATGTTGTAACATTACTGGAGGTGTTGAATGCTTGGAATTGTGGAAATTAGAAGTTGTGTAGGCTGTTTTGGTTGGTTGAGGATGCTTAATTAGTTGATGCATGGCTTGGGTTTAATAACATGACAAATTGTTGCTTAATTCTATTTGTAAGCACGCAATTGAGACCCTATTGCTTATGAGAAATTTCTAAGTGATGATCCTATGATTAAATGGGTTCAATTGAGTGGTTAGTAGGATGCCCAATAATTGCTAAGTATGTTTGAAATGGTCTAAGAATTACTTGTGGTCCTTAGCAAACGAAACCAACACCCGAGCACGGCCTTGTAGGCCCTAATGGCCCCGTAGATTCCCAAGTCCTAAACCACACTCGTGTGACTTATAATTGATGTTGAGGA
Source organism: Ehretia macrophylla (assembly GCA_037974665.1). Classification (NCBI taxonomy): domain Eukaryota; kingdom Viridiplantae; phylum Streptophyta; class Magnoliopsida; order Boraginales; family Ehretiaceae; genus Ehretia; species Ehretia macrophylla. The sequence continues at coordinate 44,049,483 of CM075767.1, forward strand.
TTGTTAATAGGCTGCCCGTATTTGTCCTTATAGCTCTAAACATGATTCCCGATGATTGCATGATTATAAGTGAACTATTCTTGTACCTGGTTTTGTGTAAGTGTCGTTACATGCTTGCATGATATCAACACTTGATATATGAACCTGGAATGAGTTATATGACTTGATTTATATGTGTTACTTGGCTTCCCGTTTAATTTTCATAAACCTCTAAGTGTTCTACAAAGTGAAATTACATGTCAAAGCATGCCTCGTGTGTTTACTTGTCAATGTGCGATCTTATAATTGCTCGGAGGCAACCTACTTTGTTGTCCTCCTAATGTGATATGTTAAATGTTATAATTGTGCATTGCATACAAGGTTGTAACCTTTCATCTTGGCATGGCACCGTTCGCGTCACTCCGGGCGGCATCGGGCTTGCCGGTGTATTGGCGTGACTACCATGGTCAAATTCCCTCTCTCGCTTGGGGGCTAGACTTCTTCGGAGATTTGGGTCGTAGGATTTGGTGTACATTTGGAGTACACCCATTGGAATGATAAGTAGATGATTAAAGCTGGCCGCAACAACTGTTATAGGAAATGAATTAAGAGCAAAAGCTCACCGTATCCTTTTACTATGTGATTAAGTACTCTCACTTGGTTCCTAGTAGACCTTGGGGAGGAAAGCCATGTAAATGTGTTCATTTACGTTTATATTATGTTATAAACTTACTTGTGTTATATGTCACGCTTTCAAAAAGGGCTTTCATAAGATTAACCGGAAAATAGTTTTAAAATGATATTTCTCGTTCCCTCTCGCTGAGTTCATAAGGACTCACCCTCTTTTATCATCACAGGTGAAGAAGATTTGGAACAGGTACCCGAGGAAAATGTGCATGTTAATGATTCCTTGGAGTGATTATGTGTTTTATGTGCCTTGCTTGTCAGTGGCTGTTCTGTGAACGTTGTGTTTGCTTTGAAGACTACTGATTTTGTATATGTAAATGACCCGTTGTAATTTGGGTCTAATATTGACTTGTACTGATTATAACTAGACGAACACTCTAATTGGACATTTTGCTATCACTATTTTGATTTAGTAACTATCATAGGCAACTGAAACATTAGGTGAAGTATCAAATAAATGAATCTATCTAATCTTACCTAGGTACTTATTCATAGGCTAAAGGATAAAAGGTACTCGCGTAAAGGAATTGACAAATAAATGGATCATAGTTATCTTGTTAAGCTTGTTAATCAAATGAGACCTTCGAGTTAGATCAATAGGCATATTGGTTGATGATACAATAGGGATCTTAGTTGGGAATCGAAACAATGATTGAAAGTTTTGAGGCATTTAGAAAATTAGGTCAAACCAAAGATCTTAAATATAGCCATTATGCTATCGGTTTTCTGAAAAACTTTTGGAGTTCTAGGCTAACGAATAAGCATTAAATCATAACAAATGGCTAAGTGTGTGAAATATCGATAATGATTTAGGTCACACCCTAGTCTAGCCTCCATAGGTCGGGTTGGGGCGTGACACCTTTTTAGAATGGTATCAGAGCTTAGTTTACTAACTAGGTATTAGTCGGGTTAAACTCTCGGACCATGGGTAGAAGCCCTAAGGTAATTATGATGTCTTGTTTATATGTGTTAATGTGCCTTAATTGATTTGTGCATTGAATATCATGTGCCTTTATGGACCATATGTATTCTGTGTCATGCATACCGACACGTTAGTTCCCTCAATAATGCCTGCATGCTTTTATACTCATTCCTTGATACATGTGCATGTTATATAACCATGACTCACTGTTTATATACATAGATAGTTAGAATTAGGACTTTCATAGAAGTGAATTTATGCAGGAAGAACGAAAAGGCTCGGTTAGAGGTTTCTTGCATCTTCACAGGTACTCGATGGATCGTATGTATTATTGGATATGCATATATAAATGCGTAGCACAGGTATAACTGTTGAGGTAAAGTTATCTCCTTATCGTTGGAATGCTCATACCTGTAATTAAGTTATAAATTTTATGGCTATGAAGTTCTTGATTCCGTTAAACTGTTCTTCCAATCGTGGTTCAAGTATAAAGGTTAATGACATACAATTTCCCTTAGGATATAAGAGTATACTATTAGATATGTAGAGTAGTATATATTCTCATGTGCTTATAGTGGAAGTTGACTTAGAGATTGCTTTGAATCCATTTCTCACATCTTAAAATTGGCTTGATAGACTATCTAGGAAGTTAGCAATATACTCGTACGATTGAATCCTTACTTGATTGGAAGGAAGCATTAATGAATATGATCTGGTGTATACTAGCGAGTTTCAAGTTCACTAAATGGTAAGATCGTGACCTAGAAATTAAGAGATGAATTCGTGGAAGTTGACGATAGTTACTTTTAGGGGTTAGATTATTAAGACATGGATAGTGTATTTAAGTGACTTAACAATGGATAACCTCAAGACATGTAGGCAACTCTAGAGATTGAGTTTAACAAGGTTGATGATTCTTTAGTATAACAAGATATAGGGATGTTGGAATTGAGGAATTCACGTAGCTAGAACTTGTGTTTGGAAGACTACACCTAAAATGTTAGGTCGAATAGAAGTGTAAGGTATTGAATTATGCATTGGATGACTAACATTGCTAAAGGTCAAAGTTGGATATTGGTGATATTAAGAATCATGGTATTAATTTGGTGCCCCTCGGATTTAGTTGTAATTATGCAAAGTAAGTCATTATATGCACTCGTCGTATGGATACCCTAGAGGATGTTAGAAAGCATATATCCCTAAGTAATACTGATGGACCTAGTATATAAACCATGAAAATGAGATTAAAGCATCTGGCTGCAAGATGGAGTTGTTAGGGCATGATTAGTAATCCTAAATAGCTAATAGTGAGTATGCATGATGATTCATGGTAAACCCTAGGACCTAAGGTCGATAAGTCTTGATGCTCTTAGCTAGTTGAACATGTAAATGAGGAGAGTAAGATTTCATATAGTTAAGATAGAGATGAATTAGAGTCATGATAACCCAAGAGACTGTTGTTAGACAACCATATTTAGGTGCACCATTTCACATCTAAGGACTAGTTGTTGGTAGACTTCAGATCGTGGTCATTGAATAGGGGGTGGATCTTGTAATAATAGTTAAATGAGTGGTTGATTACTTTTGAAGTTCTATTAGGTTATATTGAAGGATGCCTCGTGGTCATAATTCTTGTGTTAACATAGTCCTGAAGTTAATTTGTGTAACGAGCTACTTGGATTAGTATGGTAAGTATCTTATGAGCTAGATCATTTCGGTACCCATTTATAGTCCTAGGATTGTTGTTGTTCGGCCGGTAACCTAGTGGAGTATTGATGTCATTTACATGGCTGTGGCCCTAGCTTAGTAACACTAATGTTGAAGATATGTTGGCGGGCATTAAGTGTTCGAAGGAATGACTAGGTCGCTAAGTGAGTAGGACCATTGTCCTCTTAAGTACAACGTAACCTTGAATTGAACTGAGTTGAATTTATTTGAGGTTGAAACTATTTGTCTTAGGAGTTTTGGTTAAGATTAAAAGAAATTCTGATGTCTCGTGACTTGAAGATAGAGATTTGAATAAGGAAATAAAATGTGGATTACAGGCTGATGAAATTTACTTGTAAGAATTGAGCTAGTGCAACATGATCAGTTTACCCATGCAATTTCGATGGCAGTTTTTTGGTGGTACTTAATAAACCTTCGAGTTTGAGTTTAAGGAATCTCAACTGTCTTTCTCCTTGATTATGAGCGTGAAGGTTAACAATTTTGAAGCTAGTTGATATGATATGTAAATCGGATATAGACCTATCATCTTGAAATTAGTGTATGTTACCAAAGGATCGTAGTATTATTGTGTATTCCTTTTGAGGTATGAATGCAAGATTGACATGACATAAGTCATAATTTTAGAGTTATAGTTATATTATTAGAACACCAATGCAGCTTTGGTTACTATGTTTGGAGATTCTAACCTTAGTTAATGAACTCGACCTTAAAGATCAATTGGAGAAAATAGAGTCGTTCTAAGGAACGAACTGTAAATGTAGGGGTCACACTGAATTAAATGTTTGGAGAAAGCTAGGAAGTGAATTGGTTATAGTAAGAATGATCACAGAACATGGGACGAACCAGAGTGGGAAAAATAACAAAGGCCATAACCCATTTAAATGACCTCAATGAGTAAGAATGAATTTCGGGACGAAATTCTTTTAATGAGGGGAGGATGTGAGGCCCAACCCTGAATAACGTGGCATACCTCAATTTGCGTGCCTTAGACCCAGAATTATATGACCGACCTTGGATCACGTGCCTTTTCATGGTTGTTATGCATGACTCGTCATACGTGCCTTGACCTTGATTTATGTGTGATACCTCGTTTCGTGTGTTCTAACCTTGAATTGCGTGTCTTAACCTAAATTTAAGTGTCATACCTTGATTTACATGCATTGCATTGAATTACGTGCCTTGCATTAGTTTACGTGAATTATCTAGGATTGCGTGCATTTACATTGGTATCTGTTCATTTATCTTGAAGTACGTGCCTTACATCGTAGTTTGTGTCTACCCCGTGATTTGTGTCCCGTATTGATTTCTGTGTGTGCCTCGTAGTGTATACCCTAAACCTCGAACTTCGTGCCTACACGCTAACCTAGAAAGATTCCTACACAAAGCACAAGACAATAAAATCATCCTACACAATCAACTAACTATTAAAATAATATTATACTAATCCTACATATTCCACTAACAATATTCTAATCCTAATTCAAATTCTCTACAAAATCCACTAACAATAAACAATTCTATCTACCCAAACTCTTAAACATTCTTTATTCTTTATTCTTATTCCAAAACTAATGCACCTCAAAATTCTACACTTATTATAATCCATAATATACTAACATGAATCTGAAAATTCAGATTTTTCCATGCTAATTTCGGCCATACCAAGCAAATGGGACAAACTTTGCACAAAATATTATGTCCTATACATTCTATGACACACACACAAAACACAATGCATAAATACTCTCATACCCCCTACACCAAGCACCCTTTCTAGCCCAACCCACCCAACGCATGCTAAAACAATTCAAACATGCTCAAAGATGACAAACTTTCAGATTTGCAAGGCCCCAAGGGCGACAGACACATTCACACACACACACGCACAACTCTTTACATTTCATTTGCCTCTCAACTCTCCCATTCTCTCTCCATTTCGATTATAGCACACTCTTGAGCATCCAAGACTCCTAACAAGCTCTCAAGGACTCTCTAAGACTCTCCCAAGCTCAGCCATAGCAAGCACACGCAAACAACATAGCAAGAAAACTCACACAAGCTCACAAACCTCTAATTTCGGCCATAGGTGAGTTTTAAAGGTTTTTCTTCCTTGTCTTTTGGTTTCACACACATGCACACCTCCTATACAAGCTAACTAATATAGGATTTAAGGAAAAACCAGCCACCACTTGGCCAAAGCAAGGAAAGAGGACCTTTTGTGCATTTTCAAGAGCATTCGTGCATTTTCACCCATCAAGTTGCTAAGGTGAGGGTTAAACTCTTTTAAAAGCTTTCAAAACTCACATGCATGCTCTCTTATGGCTATATTTACCTCTGTAGTTATTGTATATGTGTGCATATGAGCCTATCTACTCATGCATGGCTTGATTTTGGCTAGAAACTTAGAGATATGCAAACTCGTTTTTCTGGCAGATTACTGACCTTGTAGAACGAAGTGCTTTTGACCTAGTAAACGTTGATAAAAATGAATGAAAATTGGTAGGTCACTATATTTTTCAATTATGAACATTTTTGTTAGAACTAGACTGAGGTTAATTCTGAATTTAAGACTCTCAAAAATGGAAAAAAAAATTGTAATGTGTCTAAAACTGGACAGTTTTGCGTAGTCTCACGGTTTTGGCCATAACTCCTAAGTCCGAACTCCAAATGCAGCGAGGTTTGTTCCTAGATTTAAAGCACTCATTAAGATTTAATTTGAAATTTGGTACACTGAAATTGGAGATTAATTTCTTGGATAATTTAATATGGAAAAACAGACCATTGCAGTCGGGTTTTTGCTTAGTAATATGCTTTGAATCATGTTGTAACTTTACTTGAGGTGTTGAATGCTTGGAATTGTGGAAATTAGAAGTTGTGTGGGCTGTTTTGGTTGGTTGAGGATGCTTAATTAATTGATGCACGGCTTGGGTTTAATAACATGACGAATTGTTACTTAATTGTATTTGTAAGCACGCAATTAAGACCCTATTGCTTATGAGAACTTGCTAAGTGATGATCCTATGATTAAATGGGTTCAATTGAGTGGTTAGTAGGATGCCCAATAATTGCTAAGTATGTTTGAAATGGTTTAAGAATTACTTGTGGTCCTTAGCAAACGAAACCAACACCCGAGCACGGCCTTGTAAGCCCTAATGGCCCCATAGATTCCAAAGTCCTAAACCACACTCATGTGACTTATAATTGATGTTGAGGATTGTTAATAGGCTGCTCGTATTTGTCCTTATAGCTCTAAACATGATTCCCGATGATTGCATATTGATAAGTGAACTATTCTTGTACCCGGTTTTGTGTAAGTGTCGTTGCATGCTTGCATGATCTCAACACTTGATATATGAACCCGGAATGAGTTATATGACTTGATTTACATGTGTTACTTGGCTGCCCGTTTAATGTTCATAAACCTCTAAGTGTTCTACAAAGTGAAATTACATGTCAAAGCATGCCTCGTGTGTTTACTTGTCAATGTGCGATCTTATAATTACTCGGAGGCAACCTATTTTGTTATCCTCCAATGTGATACGTTAAATTTTATAATTGTGCATTGCATACAAGGTTGCAACCTTTCATTTTGTCATGGTAGCGTTCGCGTCACTCCGGGCAGCATCGGGCTTGCCGGTGTATTGGCGTGACTACCATGGTCCTATTCCCTCTCTCTCTTGGGGGTTAGACTGCATCGGAGAGTTGGGTTGTAGGATTCGGTGTACATCCGGAGTATACCTGTTGGAGTGATAAGTAGATGATTGAAGCCGGCTGCAACAACTGTTATCGGAAATGAATTGAGAGGAAAAGCTCACCGTATCCTTTTACTATGTGATTAAGTACTCTCGCTTGGTTCCTAGAGGACCTCGAGGTAGAAAGACGGGTAAATGTGTTCATTTATGTTTATATTATGTTATAAACTTACTTGTGTTATATGTCACGCTTTCAAAAAGGGTTTTCATAAGATTAACCAAAAAAGAGTTTTAAAATGATATCTCTCGTTCTCCTCGTTGAGTTCATAAGGACTCACCCTCTTTTATCATCACAGGTGAAGAAGATTTGCAATAGGTACCCGAGGAGAATGTGCTTGTTGATGATTCTTTAGAGTGATTACGTGCTTTATGTGCCTTGCTTGTCTGTGCCTGTTTTGTGAACGTTGTGTTTGCTTTGAAGACAACTTATTTTGTTGATGTAAATGACCCATTGTAGTTTGGGTCTAATTTTGACTTGTACTGATTATAACTAGATGAACACTCTAATTGGTCATTTTGCTATCACTATTTTGATTTAGTAACTATCATAGGCAACTGAAACATTAGGTGAAGTATCAAATAAATGAATCTATCTAATCTTACCCAGGTACTTATTCATAGGCTAAAGGATAACAGGTACTCGCATAAAGGAATAGACAAATAAATGGATCATAGTTATCTTGTTAGGCTTTTTAATCAAATGAGACCTTCGAGTTTGATCAATAGGCATATCGGTTGATGATACAATAGGTATCTTAGTTGGGAATCAAAACAATGATTTGAAGTTTTGAGGCATTTAGAAAATTAGGTCAAACAAAAGATCCTAAATACAGCCGTTATGCTGCCGGTTTTCTAAAAAACTTTTGGTGTTCTAGGCTAACGAATAAGCAAATATTCATAACAAACGGGTAAGTGTGTGAAATAACAATAATGATTGAGGTCACACCCTAGTCTAGCCTCCATAGGTTAGGTTGGGGCGTGACACAAAACGTGCCTCGTATGTTTACTTGTCAATATGTCATCTTATACTTGCTCGAAGGCAACCTACTTTGTTGACCTCCTAATGTGAATTGTTAAAAGATATTCCATGGCTTATTTGAACATGATTACTTGCCTGCTCATGAAAGTTTAACTGCTTTCAAATTGATATATGAAATGATTATTTGTTCTTGCAATGCCTTATGTGCCAATATGTCAAAATGTGATCATATACTTGCTCGGAGGCAACCTACTTTGTTGACCTCCTAATGTGAAATGTTAAATGGCATAAATGTGCATTGCATACAAGGTTGCTACCTTTCATTGTGGCATGGTAGCGTTTCACGCACGCCGGGTCGTATCGGGCTTACCGGTACTACCGTGACTACCATGGTCCAATTCTTTCTCTCGCTTGAGGGTTAGACTTCCTCGGAGAGTTGGGTCGTAGGATTTGGTGTACATCCGGAGTACACCTATTTTGAGTGATAAGTGGATGATTGATACCGGCTACAACAATGGTTATTGAAAATGAACTTAAAGGAAAAAGCGTAATGTATCCCTTGAACGACATGAACTAAGTGCTATGCGGGGCAAAGTCCTACACCTAAAAATGGTGGGATCTATCTCTTGAGCCCATAGAAGCCACCTCTAGAGCCATGTACGTATCAAAACGCATCCTTTTTACTTTTTGTTTAAGTACTCTCGCTTGGTTCCTAGAGGACCTCAGGGAGGAAAGACGGGTAAATGTGTTCATTTATATTTATGTTATGTTATGAACTTACTTATTTTATATGATATGTTTCCAAAGGAGTTTCATAAGATTAACGAAAATGATTTCAAAACCTTCTCACTTGTTCCCCCCTTGTCATGACCCGATCAACATTCCCACGAAGGGGCGCACGAGTCAAGACTACCAGGATATTGTCCGCTTTGAGCAAGCCACAATGGGACCAATACTCTCACGGTTTTGTTCCTCACGTGTCTCCACGTGAAAACGCGTCCTGGCTGTTACAAGGAGTCGCCCCCTTATAACCAGCTCTCTCACTTCCTAGACAGTCGATGTGGGATATTTCACCCGCCCCCCCATAGGGACCCAGCGTCCTCGTTGGCCAACGACCGTAGGCTATGATACCATTTGTCATGACCCGATCAACATTCCCACGAAGGGGCGCACGAGTCAAGACTACCAGGATATTGTCCGCTTTGAGCAAGCCACAATGGGACCAATACTCTCACGGTTTTGTTCCTCACGTGTCTCCACATGAAAACGCGTCCTCTAGGGCAAGGGCACTATGGCCAACCAATACCCCAGCAAATATTGTCCGCTTTGCGCAGCAGCCTTGTGGGCCCACACTCACTCACGGTTTTGTCCCCACGCACAGATCAACATTCCCCAATGGGGATCCCTCTCGAGACCGAGAGTTCTATCAATCGATCTAATCACAACCCAAACCAAACCCAGGCATAATTTTCAAGGAAAACGGACGGAGTCTCCACTGTTTCTAGGCAAAATGTAAAACCTACGATAGTATATAAGTGGACCAATACCATGTCCAAACATTCAAAACCACCTCAAGGCCATCCAAGCCTTGGTTCTCAACAACTAAACACAGCATATAAATATACATTTCCAGTTTAAAACTAACCTATCTCTTTACATCTTTTACAAGAACATTCAAGCTTGACATTTAATACATACTAATCTACTGCACAAAATATACTATCATACCATTCTCACTCTTTTCTTTAGACAATTACAAACATGCATCGGGTTAACTATACTACTGAATACATAACTAACTTATCAATCTACCTCAACTACTTAGCTAGATTAAATTACATTTCTTTTAACAATAAATACATACAACATATGAAAATACATCTTTACATCTTTGACAGCTCAAGCCACAAAGCACACAAGGCAACTCCTCAGGCACGAACTAACACATATCCACGAACTTTTCAGCTAACAAGACATTTCTTGAAATGTGGTGGTGAGGAGTGAGTATACACAACACGTATACTCAGTGAGGGCGAGACAGATATCGAGTTGGAGATAAAGAAGATCGTGCAATGCAAATAATCACAGTTAAGCAATAAAGACAATAAGGAAACATTCAATACAAACAACAATACTATAAGCAATCAAGAAAGCATTAACACAGCCCTTTAAAGCTATACCACACTCTGAAGGCTGTGGTTCACTCATACGAGCAATATACCATTTCACGATACATCAATCTCGAGCTTGATGTTTGACAACGATGACAATAAGCGCCCATCCACGTTATAACACCAGTTTGGAATACCCCGGAAGTATCCATCAATCTACGACCCAAATCTCCCTGGGAGGCAACCCAAGCGAGAAAGGGAATAGCAGCGGAGCTAGAGCAACCAACACTGGCAACCCGAGGCTACCCAGAGAGGCTCATCACTCACGCGCGAGACACTATGCAATGCAAGACTCGATACAAGGCGATAAACGAGCGACAGCACAATAATACAAACTAGTGACAACAAACGAGATAACAAGTAATCACAATCAATACTAGCATTCAACTAACTTTTCAAGCATAACAGGCAATAATAAGCAACAATAACAACAATTAAACAAGTAACGGCAGTTCAAACACGAAAACAACAAATAATACTATTCAACCCCAACTTCCAAGGACAATTGAGAACAAACGAGCTACGGAATTAGGAAACCGATTTCACAACATTCACTCAGGCACTACAAGGCTCGTTTCTATGTCACTAAACTTCACTTTCTCAATCGAGACCCAATAGTCCACCTACTGCGTTTGAACTACAGCTATGCTAACTGGTCATTCAATCAACGCCACAAAAGCGCCAAAAGTGCTTCCATGCCCTCAATTATGAAACCCCCAACTCAACTCGAGCACAGTCAACTTTTGGTCAAACGGCCCCTTTACGTTTCTTCGTCTAATTTCCAATTTTAACAAAAGCCGATCCGTTTTTATTACACATTTTAGCTTTCTATCACTAATGGCACCTATCCAAATCAAACAATCGCAATTCGGATCGAAATCCGAAATTCTAGGATTTACTATTCATAATTCATTATTCATGTTCTTCCCCAATTTCAATTAGGCAGTTTCAACCGTAAAAATTGCTAAATAACTAACAAACAATGCTCTACGAACCCTAAGCAAGCTATTTCAAGCAATAACAGGCATTATAACGCGATAAATATCAAATCTGAAAAAATTGACTCAAAAATCAAATTCAGATTAAAATGCACAAAAGCGTGAAAACCCTCATAGAGATTGAAGACCAAGACCCGCAAGGACCCGAGCCACGACCCCTGAGCAGTTCCACGCACGATTGTAGAAGAAAAATGCAATAAATTTTTTTTTCTTTTCCTCTTGAAATGCTTCGGCCATGGGGGGGGGGGGGGAACATAGGAGGCATTTTACAAATTGTTTTTTTTTATTTTAGCCTTGTTTTATTATTTATTAGGTGACAAAGGGCATTTTGGTCTTTTGTAAAATCAAACTTTAGTTAAAAATAATCAAATAAGCTTATTTTGATGCCATTAAATCTAATTCAAGTTAAAACAATGCAATTAAATAAAAAACAACTAAAACTAGTTAAATTAAGCTAAAAACATTTTTCACTAAATCCGAAAAATATTTCTCTAACTCTTATTTTTGAAATTCTACGATTGAACGGTCACTAATCGATCGCTAATAAAGTGATGAACAATAATATAAAACTCTATTTCTTTGAAAAGTAGAATAGTTTAAAATTTACTCCGGTTCGGAGTTACTTTCCTCATTTATTTGAAAACCGAGTGATTTTAATGCAAAACAACCAAAACTGATTATTAAAATAATCAAAACAATCAAGGTAATTAATATTCATTTAAAATAATTAATTTAACTATTTCTAGATCATTTTAAAGAATTTATGAAGTTAACGTTAAGTTACAAATGAACAAATAAATATAAACATGTAATCAAGTGAAATTAAATATTAACATTTAAGATGATACTTAATTAATCACAAGAGAATAAATTCAATTACTACAATTATTAGAAATAGGTAATAATCTTTTAATCAATTAATATAAATCCTTTTCGAATTCTTCTAAAAGAAATAACAAAACAGTGAAAATTAGATGATTTAACTAATTAAACATCTAATCAAATGCAGTCAAGTGCTATTAAATGCATGCCGGGTTCGGGTTATCACATCCTTCCCCCCTTAAAACAATTGCGTGCTCGCAATTCTTCTTCCAATAGGACTCTGCATCATCTAAAATCCAACTCTGATAAATCTTCATCGATTGCTGAGCAAGATAAGAATGCTCGTAGGAAATCCCGAATAGAAATTCCAATCAAGAATGCTGAGGAAATACCAACTAAAGACTGAAGCAAAGATACTGTAGATATCATCAATACCACATACTAATGGCAGGAAGAGTACCGAAGGAATACCCTATTTAAGAATCTTCAATAGAAGTCTAACCAGTACCAAATAAGAAAGTTAAGAGATAGCCAGAGTAGATGCACCTCATGCAGTACTGACTACCGTAAATAGACCCAGCTGAAAGTTCTGTAAAGGAATATAGAGAAGAATACCAAATGCCAACCTCTAAATGAAATCTTCCAATCACTGAGTTCCTACCGCAACATCTTAGTCAAACAACAAGTATAGATTTCCACTGAGTGGAAAGGCCGAAGGAGAAGCCGTAAACAGTACAAGATAATATGTCCAAGCAGAATTCCAAGTGTAGGATCTCCCAATAAATGCCAATAAGGGAAATACTAGTAAAATGCCCGATAAGAATTCCAAAGAATACCGTAAGTAATATGAGATAATGAGTCTGATAGGGATTCCAGTTACCAAACCAACTGAGGAATGCCAAAGAAAATACCCGAACAATGCTCCAATAAGAAAGTACCAAGAATTGCCCAATAAGTAATACTAAATAAATGACCACTAAGAATCCTAAAGAATGCCATTGAAGAATTTCCAATAAGGAATACCAGTAACACTCCAATAAAGACCGAGATACATATACCATAGATAATATCATGCAGTAAGTCCAACTGAAAACCCAATAGCCAAGTCTACCAAGAAGTGCAAATAGAAGTCTCCAAAGAATACCCAGTAAGAAACCCAAGAATGCTACCAAGAGCCATCATACAGAAACCCCAAAGAAAATTATCTTTTTATGATTGCCATTCACAAATAAGAGTCTGAGAAGTGTGCCAACAACTGAGCTCCATAAACAAACACCAACTCCCAAATAAGGCAAGTCAAATGCCATTCATTTCCTACCAATCCATATACCTTGGAAAGCCAGCGGTGAACCACTTTCTTCAGGGGAGGAAGAGGACTTACTTACCATTTCAATAGGACATGTATGAATGCCAATATATCACAGTTATACATATGCCTTAAGCTTTTATGCCAGCAAGTTTACAAAATAGTTTATTCAACAAGGTCACTCAAGCATAACAATCAAGTCAAGCACAGCATAATCAATTCAAATCACGGCATAACTAATTCAAGACATTTCAGTACACACATTACAAGCAATACTTTAATCAAATAACAATCCACGAGGTCGATTCGATAGGTCAATTCAATGCACAACTAGACACTTTATTTCACTTAGCACACAATTAACACATAACACATAACAATATCACATAGGAGCACACATTCATGTCAAGACACATAATCTTACATACAAGCATACAATTTCAAGACACACTTAACAAGCACACATTCAAGGACCACTACCCACCTGACCGAGGACCCTGTCCCGGCTTATGAGCTAAACAAGCTCTGATACCACCTGTAACACCCCGATCCCTCTCGAGACCGGGAGTTCTATCAATCGATCTAATCATAACCCAAACCAAACCCGGGCATAATTTTCAAGGAAAACGGACGGAGTCTCCCCTGTTTCTAGGCAAAATGTAAAACCTACGATAGTATATAAGTGGACCAATACCATGTCCAAACATTCAAAACCACCTCAAGGCCATCCGAGCCTTGGTTCTCAACAACTAAACACAGCATATAAATATACATTTCCAGTTTAAAACTAACCTATCTCTTTACATCTTTTACAAGAACATTCAAGCTTGACATTTAATCCATACTAATCTACTGCACAAAATATACTATCATACCATTCTCACTCTTTTCTTTAGACAATTACAAACATGCATCGGGTTAACTATACTACTGAATACATAACTAACTTATCAATCTACCTCAACTACTTAGCTAGATTAAATTACATTTCTTTTAACAATAAATACATACAACATATGAACATACATCTTTACATCTTTGACAACTCAAGCCACAAAGCACGCAAGACAACTCCTCAGGCACGAACTAACACATATCCACGAACTTTTCAGCTAACAAGACATTTCTTGAAATGTGGTGGTGAGGAGTGAGTATACACAACACGTATACTCAGTGAGGGCGAGACAGATATCGAGTTGGAGATAAAGAAGATCGTGCAATGCAAATAATCACAGTTAAGCAATAAAGACAATAAGGAAACATTCAATACAAACAACAATACTATAAGCAATCAAGAAAGCATTAACACAGCCCTTTAAAGCTATACCACACTCTGAAGGCTGTGGTTCACTCATACGAGCAATATACCATTTCACGAGCGATACATCAATCTCGAGCTTGATGTTTGACAACGATGACAATAAGCGCCCATCCACCTTATAACACCAGTTTGGAATACCCCGGAAGTATCCATCAATCTACGACCCAAATCTCCCTGGGAGGTAACCCAAGCGAGAAAGGGAATAGTAGCGGAGCTAGAGCAACCAACACTGGCAACCCGAGGCTACCTAGAGAGGCTCATCACTCACGCGCGAGACACTATGCAATGCAAGACTCGATACAAGGCGATAAACGAGCGATAGCACAACAATACAAACTAGTGACAACAAACGAGATAACAAGCAATCACAATCAATACTAGCATTCAACTAACTTTTCAAGCATAACAGGCAATAATAAGCAACAATAACAACAATTAAACAAGTAACGGCAGTTCAAACACGAAAACAACAAATAATACTATTCAACCCAACTTCCAAGGACAATTGAGAACAAACGAGCTACGGAATTAGGAAACCGATTTCACAACATTCACTCAGGCACTACAAGGCTCGTTTCTATGTCACTAAATTTCACTTTCTCAACCGAGACCCAACAGTCCTCCTACTGCGTTTGAACTACAGCAATGCTAGCTGGTCATTCAATCAATGCCACAACAGCGCCAAAAGTGCTTCCATGCCCTCAATTACGAAACCCCCAACTCAATTCGAGCACGGTCAACTTTTGGTCAAACGGCCCCTTTACGTTTCTTCGTCTAATTTCCAATTTTAACAAAAGCTGATCTGTTTTTATTTCACATTTCAGCTTTCTATCACTAATGGCACCTATCCAAATCAAACAATCGCAATTCGGATCGAAATCCGAAATTCTAGGATTTACTATTCATAATTCACTATTCATGTTCTTCCCCAATTTCAATTACGCAGTTTCAACCGTAAAAATTGCTAAATAACTAACAAGCAATGCTCTACGAACCCTAAGCAAGCTATTTCAAGCAATAACAGGCATTATAACGCGATACATATCAAATCTAAAAAATTGACTCAAAAATCAAATTCAGATTAAAATGCACAAAAGCGTGAAAACCCTCACAGAGATTGAAGACCAAAACCCGCAAGGACCCGAGCCACGACCCCTGAGCAGTTCCACGCACGATTGTAGAAGAAAAATGCAATAAATTTTTTTTTCTTTTCCTCTTGAAATGCTTCGGCCATGGGGGGGGGGACATAGGAGGCATTTTGCAATTTTTTTTTTTTTGATTTTAGCCTTGTTTTATTATTTATTAGGTGACAAAGGGAATTTTGGTCTTTTGTAAAATCAAACTTTAGTTAAAAATAATCAAATAAGCTTATTTTGATGCCATTAAATCTAATTCAAGTTAAAACAATGCAATTAAATAAAAAACAACTAAAACTAGTTAAATTAAGCTAAAAACATTTTTTACTAAATCCGAAAAATATTTCTCTAACTCTTATTTTTGAAATTCTACGATCGAACGGTCACTAATCGATCGCTAATAAAGTGATGAACAATAATATAAAACTCTATTTCTTTGAAAAGTAGAATAGTTTGAAATTCACTCCGGCTCGGAGTTACTTTCCTCATGTATTCAAAAACTGAGTGATTTTAATGCAAAACAACCAAAACCGATTATTAAAATAATCAAAACAATCAAGGTAATTAATATTCATTTAAAATAATTAATTTAACTATTTCTAGATCATTTTAAAGAATTTATGAAGTTAACGTTAAGTTACAAATGAACAAATAAATATAAACATGTAATCAAGTGAAATTAAATATTAACATTTAAGATGATACTTAATTAATCACAAGAGAATAAATTCAATTACTACAATTATTAGAAATAGGTAATAATCTTTTAATCAATTAATATAAATTCTTTTCGAATTCTTCTAAAAGAAATAACAAAACAGTGAAAATTAGATGATTTAACTAATTAAACATCTAATCAAATGCAGTCAAGTGCTATTAAATGCATGCCGGGTTCGGGTTATCACACCCCTCGCTGAGTTCATAAGGACTCGCCCTCTTTTTTGTCACAGGTGAATCATATTTGGAACAGGTACCCGAAGAAAATGTGCTAGTTGATGAACCTTTGTAACGACTATGTGCATTGCATGCTTTTCGTGAACATGGAATGCTATTAGGGATGTTGTGTTTGTTTGCGGACTCTTTATTTCATTGATGTAAATGACCCCGTTGTAATTTAGGTCTAATTTTGGGATTGTACAATCTATAACCGGACGAACTCTTTATTTGGTTATTTGTTTTCATTATCTTGAATAGTAGTTATCGTAGGCGTTTAAACCACTAGGTGATTAATCCACTAAGTTAACTCTATCTAATTTCACTTAGGTGCTCACTCGTAAGCTAAAGATTAATAGGTACTTGCATAATAGAAAATTGACAAATAAAATGGAACATAGTTATCATGCTATGCTTATTAACCAAATGAGACTTTCAAGATAAATTAGTAGGCATATCGGTTGATGACAAAATAGGGACTTTAGTTGGAATAAGATCTATGATTTGAAATTTTTGAGGTGTTCTAGAAATTAGGTCAAACCAAAGGTCCTAAATACAACCGTTATGCTGCCGATTTTTTTGAAAAGCTTTTAGAGTTCTAGGCTAACGAATAAGCATTGATCTTCGTGAATCGGTTATAGTCGTAAAATAACGATAATGATTTAGGTCATACCCTAGTCTAGCCTGCATAGGTCGGGTTAGGGCGTGACAGCTTCGCTTTCCGGAGGGGCTAAGCCCTCAAACCGAGGGCGTGAGGCCGATTACCAAGTCCCCGCCACTCCAATCCCTATAACTTTTGATCCGTAAGGAGTTATGCAGCGCATAGCATGCCGTTGGAAAGCTCTCTGGGAGCTCTATGATGAGGGCAGTAAGCCTACTGGGCTGTGCTTGTTTTCGGTGCCAAAAATTAAATGTTTTCATCAATTTTTGGCCACTTTTCTTATATTTGCACTGTTTTTTCGTCCCAGGTCGGTCATCGTGAGCTGCGAAAAGGACGACAACCTCACTTGCAGGATAGTAGACCACCCTACAACGCGCTGATATCACGTCTTACGAGGATGCTGCACTGTTGAACTCGATAGGCTATCGATAAGCCTATTGGGCCGTTTGAATGGGCCATCTCTCTGGGCTAGGACTGTGAACCTTCAACACATAATGGCTTTGCACCAACAACAAGACGGGTGCGATCATACCCACACTAATGCACCGAATCCCATCAAATCTCTGAAGTTAAGCGTGCTTGGGCGAGAGTGGTAGTAGAATGTGTGACCCCCTGGGAAATCCTTATGTTGCACCCCCATTTTTGTTTTTTTTTGCCCCGTTTAGCTTTGGCAAGATGCTTTCTTATCACATTTCTTTCCTCAAGTCCCACGACATCTTGGGCCGCCTAGTTTCTCTTCCTGGAGGGGCTGGGCCTGCAAACTAAGGGCGTGGGGCCGATTACCAGGTCCCCGCCGCTCCAATGCCCATAACTTTTGATCCGTAGGAAGTTATACAGTGCACAACATGCCGATGGAAATCTCTCTCGGAGCTCTACGATGGGGGCATTAAGTCGGCTCGGTTGTGCCTATTTTTGGTGCCCAAAATCTAACATTTTCATCAATTTTTTGCCACTTTTCTTCTATTTGCTATATTTTTTCATCCCGGGTCGGTCGTCGTGAGCCGCAAAAAAGACGACAACCCAACTCGACGGATAGTAGACCGCCCTACAATGCACCGATATCACGTCTTGCAAGGATGCTGCACAGTTGAAGCCGATGGGCTATCGATAAGCCCATTGGGCTGTTAGAATGGGTCATCTCTCTAGGTTGAGACTATGAACTATCAATACATAATGGCTTTGCACCCACAAGATGACGGGTGCGATCATACCAGCACTAATGCACCGGATCCCATCAGATCTCCAAAGTTAAGCGTACTTGGGCGAGAGTAGTACTAGGATGGGTGACCCCTTGGGCAGTCCTCGTGTTGCACCCCCCTTTTTAATTTTTTTTTGCCCCGTTTAGCTTTGGCAAGATGCTTTCTTGTCACATTTTTTTTCTCGAGTCCCACGACATCTTGGGCCACCCATCTTCGCTTCCTGGAGTGGCTTGGCCCACAAACCGAGGGTGTAGGGCCGATTACCAAGTCCCCGTCGCTCCAATGCCCATAAATTTTGATCCTTAGGGAGTCATGTGACTCACATCATGCTGTTGGAAAGCTCTTCGGGAGTTCTACGACAGGCGTTGCAAGCTTGCTTGGCTGCACCTATTTTAGGTACCCAAAATTGAAAGTTTTTATCAGTTTCTGCCTAATTTTTTACTTCTTGCGCTCTTTTTTCATCCTGAGTCGGTTGTTGTGAACCGCAAAAAGAACGACAACCTAACTCGAGGGATAGTAGACCACCCTACATCGTGCCGATATCACGTCTTGCGAGGATGCTGCGCGGTTGAAGCTGATGGGCTGTCGATAAACCCATTGGGCCGTTTGAATGGGCCATCTCTCAGGGCTGGGTCTGTGAACCGTCAACACATAATGGCTTTGCACCCACAACATGACGGGTGTGATCATACCAGCACTAATGCACCAGATCCCATCAGAACACCGAAGTTAAGTGTGCTTGGGTGAGACTAGTACTAGGATTGGTGACCCCTCGGGAAGTCCTCGTGTTGGGTGATAACCCGAACCCGGCATGCATTTAATTGCATTTAACTAAGTGTTATCTTAAATGTTAGCATTGAATTTCGTGTTTATTTTTAAGTTAAACATGTATTTGTAGCTTTATTTTCATATTTCTTTTAGAGGTAATTAAAATAATACTTGAGTTAATTATTTAACAGAATATCAACAACTTTTCATATTTATGTCAATCGGTTTTATTTTTCTTGCACTTAAATGCTCGGATTTCAATTAAATGAAAAGTAGCTCCGAGCCGAAGTAAATTTTAAACTATGATGCTTTCCAAAAATGATATATTTCTTGAATTCCTTGAGATTTAATTGTTATTCCTCTATTGATGCAAAGTGCATAGCATATCGAGAGCGATAGTTAGGAAATGATTTCTAGTCCTCAGCAAATAGTGAAAACTAGTATTTAGTGTTTTAATTTTAGTGTTTTAAGTTGTATTTAACTAGAATTGGATTTATGTTACTTGTTTTAGCTTTAAAATGCATAAAACAAGCTTATTTGACCAAATTTTAAGTGCTTTGACCAAGGCTTTGACCCTTTGACTTTGTGTCACCTTATATCCATTATAAAAGCACAAAACAAAAAAAAAGAAGCTGAAAAACAGAAACAGCAAGGCCGAAAATGGAAGGAGAAAAAAAAAAGAAAATTTCAACTTCAAATCTTTGATTCTTCGCGTGAGCTTGCACGGGGTGGTTTCCGAGGCATCCTACAAAGGTTTTCCTAGCGTCTAGGAGTGTCTAAGGTGAGGGTTTCATGTTTATTTGTGCATTTGAATATTTTGTGTATTAACTTTGATTTTTGGGATTTATCCGTATATTGTTATTTTAATCATTTTGAGGCTTAAAGAATGTTCTCTAGCAATTGTAGAACATGTATTTATAGCTTTTTAACATTTTCTCCAGTTGAATATTAAATTGAAATATAAAATGTTTAATAAATAGTAAATTGTGAATAGTAAACCCCCGTTTCAATGAAGTTGCTCCGTTGCGCGTTCTGTTGATGTAGGAAGGTGCTAGATATGCTAGAATGCCAAAATGTATGGTTTAATTGGATTGTGTAATGGAAAAACGGAGAAAAATGGCTTAGTGAAAGTTGGGGTCGTTTAGGTCAAGTTTGGCATTTTATCATTTTGCATGATGGCATTATCTCGGGAGGTCATGGAAGCACTTTTGGTGCAGTTGTGACATTGGTTGGGTAATCGGTTGAGGTAGTTGTAGTTCAAACGAGCAAAGGGGAAAATTGGGGCTTTGCGTGAATTCTAGGGTTAAGTAGGGTTTCGGGGTCTTTAGACGTGCCTTATGGTGACCTAGGAGGATTAGTGAAGTCGGTTTTCAAAACTCGTGGCTCGTTTGAAAGTAGTAGTGTTTGGAAAGTTGGGGTCATTTTTGTGATTCTGTGTGTTTTCATAGTATATTGCTTATAGAATGCTTATGTTGCTTATAGAATGCTTATGTTGCTTATAGAATGCTTATAATGCCTATAGAATACTTGTTATTGCTTGATAATGTTAGTTGGTGTTGTTCTTGTTACTTATTTGATTGTAAATGCTTGTTAATGCTTATTACGCTTGTTAGAGTTGATTGTTGATTGAAATGTTTATCAATTGTTGATAATGCTTGATATCTCGTTTATCTCCTCTATTCTATATTGGTGTGCTATCACTCGTTTATCGCCTTGTATCGAGTCTTGCATTGCATAGTGTCAGGCGCGTGAGTGATGGGCCTCTTTGGGTAGCCTCGGGTTGCCAGTGTTGGTTGCTCTAGCTCCGTGTCCTATTCCCTTTTCTCGCTTGGGTTGCCTCCAAGGGAGATTTGGGTCGTAGAATTGATGGATACTTCCGGGGTATTTCAAACTGGAGTTATAAGGTGGTTGCGCGCTTATTGTCATCGTTGTCAACATCAAGCTCGAGATTGATGTATCGCTCGTGGAATGGTACATTGCTCGTATGAGTGAACCATAGCCTTCAGAGTGTGGTATAGCTTTGAATGGTTGTGTTAATGCTTTCAGTAATTGCTTATTGTATTGATTGTTTGTCTTGATTGCTTACTTATCAGTTATATTGCTTAACTGTCTTATTTGCATTGCACGAATTTCTTTCTCTCCAATTCATTATCTGTCTCACCCTCACTGAGTATACGTGTTGTGTGTACTCACTCCTCACCACCACATTTCAGGAAATGTCATGTTAGCTGGAAAGTTCATGCTTGAAGAGTTGTCTTGCGTGCTATGTGGCTTGAGTTGTCAAGGATGCCAAGATGTATGTTCATATGTTGTATGTATTTATTGTTAAAAGAAATGTAATTTAAATCTAGCTAAGTAGTTGAGATAAATTGATAAGCTAGTTTATATAATCAGTTAGCATAGCTTATCTTCAATGCACGTTTGTAATGTCCAAAGGAAAAGAGTTAGAATGGCATGATAGTTTATTTTATGCAGTAGCTTAGTATGGTTTAATTGTCTAGTTTGAATGTACTTGTCAAAAATGAAAAGAGATAGGTTAGCTTTTAAATTGGAAATGTATGTATACTTGCTGAGTTTAATTGTTGAGAACCGAGGCTCGGATGGCCTTGAGGAAGTTTTGTATGGTTGGACACGGTGTTGGTCCATTTATATGCTGTCGCAGGTTTGCTTTTTGCCTAGAAACAGGGGAGACTCCGTCCGTTTTCCCTAAAATTTTGCCCGAGTTTAGATTTGGGTTGTGTTTTAATTGATTGTTAGAACTCCCGGTCTCGAGAGGGATCGGGGTGTTACATGTTGCACCCCCCATTTTATTTTTTTTAGCCCCGTTTAGCTTTGCCAATATGCTTTCTCATTGCATTTCTTTCCTCAAGTCCCACAACATCTTGGGTCGCCCAGCTTCGTTTCCTGGAGGGGCTGGGCTAGCAAACCAAGGGCGTGGGGCCTATAACCAGGTTCCCGCCTCTCTAAGGCCCATAAATTTTGATCCGTAAGGAGTTATGCTACACACAGCATGCCGTTGGAAAGCTCTCTAGGAGCTCTACGATGGGGGCAGCACGCCTACTTGGCTGCTCCTATTTTTAGTGCCCAAAATAGAACGTTTTCATTAGTTTTTGGCCACTTTTCTTGTTTTTACGCTATTTTTTTTATCCCAAGTCAGTCGTCATGAGCCGTAAAAAGGACGACAACCTAACTCGCGGGATAATAGACCGCCCTACAACGCGCCGATATCACATATTGCAAGGATGCTGCACGGTTGAAGTCGATGGGTTGTCGATAAGCCCATTGAGCCGTTTGAATGGGCCATCTCTTTGGGCTAGGTCTATGAACCGTCAACACATAATGGCTTTGCACCCACAACATGACGGGTGCGATCATATAAACACTAATGCATTGGATCCTATCAGATCTCCGAAGTTAAGCATGCTTCAGCAAGAGTGGTACTAGGACGGGTGACCCCCTGGGAAGTCCTCGTGTTGCATCCCCCTTTTTGTTTTTTTTTGCCTCGTTTAGCTTTGGCAAGATGCTTTCTCGTCACATTTCTTTCCTAGAGTCCCGCGACATCTTGGGCCGCCTAGCTTAGGTTCACCGAGGGGCAGGGCGCGCAAATCGAGGGCGTGGGGCCAATTACCAAGTCCCTGCTGCTCTAATGTCCATAACTTTTTATCCGTAGGGAGTTATATAGCACACAACATGCCGTTGGAAAGCTCTCCAGGAGCTCTACGATGGGGAAAGCAAGTCTGCTCGGCTGCACCTATTTTCGGTGCCCAAAATCGTAAGTTTCATCAATTTTTGGCCATTTTTCTTTCTTTTGCGTTGTTTTTTTTTCCCGGGTCAGTCGTCGTGAGCTGCGAAAAGGACGACAACCTAACTCGCAAGATAGTAGACTGCCATACAATGCGCCAATATCACGTCTTGCGAGGATGCTTCACGGTTGAAGCCGATGGGCTGTCGATAAGCCTATTGGGTCATTTGAATGGGCTATCTCTCAAGGCTGGGACTGAGAACCGTCAACACATAATGGCTTTGCACCCACAACATGACGGGTGTGATCATACCAGCACTAATGCACCAGATCCTATCAAAACTCCGAAGTTAAGCGTGCTTGGGTGAGAGTAGTACTAGGATTGGTGATGTGATAACCCGAACCCGGCATGCATTTAATGGCATTTAATTGCTACTAATTAAGTGTCATTTTCAATGTTAGTATTGAATTTTGAGTTTATTTTAGTTAAACGTTCATTTGTAGCTTCATTTTCATATTTATGTTAATCGATTTCATTTTTCTTGCACCTTAATGCTCGGTTTTCAATTAAATGAAAAGTAGCTCCGAGCCGGAGTAAATTTTCAACCATGATTATTCTTCAAAAATTATATTTTCTGGAATTCTTTGAGATTAATTGTTATTCCTTTATTGTCGCAAAGTGCATTGCATTTCGAGAGCAATAGTTAGGCAGTGATTTCTAGTCCTCAGCAAATAGTGAAAACTAGCATTTAGTGTTTTAATTTTAGTGTTTTAAGTTGTATTTAACTAGAATTGGATTTATGTTAGTTGTTTTAGCTTTAAAATGCATAAAAAAGGCTAATTTGACCAACTTAGTTAGCATTGACCGAGCCTTGACCAAGTTGACTTGTTTGTCATCTTTTATAATAGCTTAAATAGCACAAAATAAAAAAAAGAAGCTGAAAAGCAGTGAGCAGCAGGGTCAAAAATACATAGAGAAGAAAAAAAAAAGATTTCAAGCCAAATCATCAAAGCTTCGTGTGAGCTTGCACGGGGTGGTTTCCGAGGCATCCTACGAGGTTTTCCTAGCGTCTAGGAGCGTCTAAGATGAGGGTTTCATCGTTATTTGAGCATTTGAATATTTTGTGTATTAACTTTGATTTTTGGGATTTATCCGTATATTGTTATTTAAATCATTTTGAGGCTTAAAGAATATTCCATAGCCATTGTAAAACATGTATTTATAGCTTTTTAACATTTTCTGCGGTTGAATATCAAAATTAAAATATAAATTGTGTAATGAATAGTAAACTTTGAATAATAAAACCCCGTTTCGATGAAGTTGCTCCGTTACACGTTTTGTTGATGTAGGAAGGTGCTAGATATGCTAGAATGCTTAAATGTATGGTTTAATTGGATTGTGTAATGGAAAAACAGAGAAAAATGGCTTGGTGAAAGTCGGGGTCGTTTAAGTCGAGTTTGGTGTTTTCTCATTTTGCGTGATGGCATTGTCTCGGGTGGCCATGGAAGCACTTTTGGTGTGATTATGGAATTGGTTGGGTGTTTGGTTAGGGTAGCGGAAGTTCAAACGAGCAAATGGGAAAATCGGGGCTTTGCATGAATTCTAGGGTTCAGTAGGGTTTCGGGGTCTTTAGATGTGCCTTATAGTGACCTAGGAGGATTGGTGAAGTCGGTTTTCAAAACTCGTTGCTCGTTTGAAAATAGTAGTGTTTTGAAAGTTGGGGTCATTTTTGTGATTTTGTGTGTTTTCATAGAATATTGCTTATAGAATGCTTATATTGCTTATAGAATGCTTATATTGCTTATAGAATGCTTATGTTGCCTATAGAATGCTTATATTGCCTATAGAATACTTGTTATTGCTTGATAATGTTTGTTGGTGTTGTTCTTGTTACTTATTTAGTTGCAAATGCTTGTTATCTTGTTTATCACCTCTATTCTGTATTGTTGTGCTATTGCTCGTTATCGCCTTGTGTCGTGTCTTGCATTGCATAGTGTCAGGCGCGTGAGTGATGTGCCTCTCTGGGTAACCTCGGGTTGCCAGTGTTGGTTGCTCTAGCTCCATGTCCTGTTCCCTTTTCTCGCTTGGGTTGCCTCCCAGGGAGATTTGGGTCCTAGATTGATGGATACTTCCTGTGAAACCCCACTTTTCTACTTTAACTCGATTTACGTATTTTATCTCGTTTTGCGTGCATTTGACCTATTTATGTGCTATATGACCTAGAATGTTATAATTTTGATGTCAATACTCCTAATACGTGCTAAATGTGCATTCATG
Organism: Ehretia macrophylla; assembly: GCA_037974665.1. Lineage (NCBI taxonomy): Eukaryota > Viridiplantae > Streptophyta > Magnoliopsida > Boraginales > Ehretiaceae > Ehretia > Ehretia macrophylla. The sequence goes on from CM075767.1 coordinate 44,074,865, forward strand.
AAATTTTCATCAAAAACGGGATCAGAAATTTTATCGTCGATTTTCAGTGAATAGTATTTTCGAAACACGTCCGCTAAAATTTTGAAACTGGTCTTTTTAACCCTTCTAGACTTAGTCAACGGACTTTAATAGACCTGTGTTTGATGAAAACGATTTTAAAATCGGCTTAAGAATTTATTAGGGTTTTTACACAGACTTTTGCGAAAATCGAGTTTTAAGCCGACTCGGGTGAAATTGTTTGATTGTAAAACTTCTTGTCACCTAAAAATAATTTACTTGAGCTATCTTGGGTGTTGAATAATTGTTTTGAACTTTGGTGATCAATAAAATACATTTAAAGTCAAGAAAACACTAAAAATAATTAGTTTCCACTTTGACTTTTTTATTTATTTATTTGACCTTTGCTTAATATATGATCAACACACATTAAAAACAAAGCAAAACACCACCAAAAATACACACAAAACCGTGGCTCCTTGGAGGAGAAAGATAAAGGCATTTTCAAAGCATTTTTCTCACAGATTTTGCGTTTCAAAGCCGAATTGAGTGATTCAAAGCTTGAAATTGATTGTTTGGCATCCATTCTACACATTTCTTGCATCAAAACACATCAAAGGTGAGAGAAAAATTCTAGATCTCAAAATGTCATTTTTGTGTTTTTGCGTATAAATGAAGATTGAACCGTTAGAATTGAAATCTGATGATAGATTATTGCTCCTTGCATGCTAGGGATCATTATATACTAATACTACGAGTTTCTGTCGGATATAGCATAATTTTTATTTTCCGGGTATTTAATTTTGAATAAAATGTTCAAAGTTGATTTAATTGAGTTGTGTTGATCGAAATCGATTGCCGTCGATTTCTAAATACTTGATAATTACGTGTTAGCGCTGTTGTAATGCCGAATTTTCGATTACATTGTTTGTGTGAAATCCGGAAAATCCAGCCATGACGTCATAGGGTTTTAGGGTTATCGGGCATGATTTGGAGGTGTTATGGTGGATTTCCGAGAGGGCTAATGTAGTAGGTTGAATGGGTGAGTGATAGGAACTGATTTGGCAATGTTTGGATTAGTAGATTGTAAGTTATGAATTTTAGAAGTTTAGGTTGTCATTCTTTAATTTCTTGAACGATGCCTTAGATGGTTGGGTAGTGTTCGAGTGATGAATGGTGAGTTGTTGTTGAGTAATTTAGAGTTTAATTATGTATATTATGCATGTTCGGTTAGATGGCCTACTTTGTCATCTAACTTAGTTATTTGTTGTTTAATTGATTATTGATGTTATTGATGATGATGATATGATTATTGATGATGATAAAATGATATTGATTGATTATTGAATGCGGGAATCGGGCACTCTTGTTGCTGATCTCCCAATTGATTGATTGATTTATGCTTGCATGATGATTGATGAATATGGAGTCTTGGTATGTGTGTGCCACCTCTCGGGCAGCGTCGGGCTGTCGGGTTGATAACGGCATGACTGCCATAGGCTACCCCCAGCTCGCATGACGGAGATGTCATGGAGGGAAGGGGCTAGTGAGGTACCTCGGGTGCGTGAGTAATGGGGAGTTATAAGAAGAACGGTTGAGATCGTGATGGCGTTTGGAGCTACACCAAATAGAGTATCCTTATTGATTGGTTATATAGTTATGTGATGATAGCATTATTTATGTTGTTATGTGATGATAGCATTATTATTGTTGTTGTGTGTTTACTTGCTCAAAGGACTAAATCCAAGGAGCGTAGTGAATACTGTCGAGATCTATCGGATCCTCACTGGGCTTATGTATATAAGCTCACTCTCTATTAATGCATGCTTACAGGTGTTGCAGAGCCGGATTACGGGTATGTGCCTCCTGAAGAGGAGAATGTGGAAAATGTGCTTTACGTGGACGAGTCATATGTTCCCGAGTCTTATCCATGTTTATATGTTGTTTAATGTCATTTATATTAGTTTAATAGACTTTTATATGCTTTGTGGTTCTTATTGTAATAGATGTTGGAAGATGATGATCCAAATGGTGTTAACTTAGTGGCTTTCTTTTGTCTATGGTTAAGTTGTAAACATGTCTCAACTTATTTTTGAAATGTATGATAAGGTTGAAGTATTGTATGTTATGTTGGAACGGAGGCGTATAACGAGGATGGTTTATTGTATATTATGATTGTGTTGTATGTTGTTGTTTGAATTAAGGAGTTGCTGGATGTATGATGTTTAATGAGGTTGGTTTGGAACCTCGGTGTCCTATTTACTGTCGTTATACTGCCGAAATTCCGTTGCGTCCTGACTGATCATAGGAGGGGTCGTGTTGGGGCGTGACACTTCCGGGGTATTCCAAACTGAAGTTATAAGGTGGTTGCGCGCTTATTGTCATCGTTGTCAACATCAAGCTCGAGATTGATGTATCGCTCGTGAAATGGTACATTGCTCGTATGAGTGAACCATAGCCTTCAGAGTGTGGTATAGCTTTGAATGGTTGTGTTAATGCTTTCAGTAATTGCTTATTGTATTGATTGTTTGTCTTGATTGCTTACCTATCGGATATATTGCTTAACTGTCTTATTTGCATTGCACGAATTTCTTTCTCTCCAATTCGATATCTATCTCACCTTCACTAAGTATACATGTTGTGTATACTCACTCCTCACCACCCCATTTTAGGAAATATCATGTTAGCTGGAAAGTTCATGATTACGTGAAAGATCATGCTTGAAGAGTTGCCTTGCGTGCTATGTGGCTTGAGTTAACAAAGTTGCAAAGATGTATGTTCATATGTTTTATGTATTTATTGTGAAAAAGAATGTAACCTAAATTCAGCTAAGTCATTGAGGTAGATTGATAAGCTAGTTTATGTATTTAGATAGAATAGTTTAACCTTAATGTATATTTGTAATGGCCAAAGAAGAGAGTTAGAATGGTATGATAGTCTAATTTATATAATGGGTTAGTGTAGTTAATTGCCTAGCATGAATGTTCTTGTCAAAGATGAAAAGAGATAGGTTAGCTTTTAAATTGGAAATGTATGTATACTTGCTGAGTTTTAACTTGTTGAGAACCAAGGCTCGGATGGCCTTGAGGTGGTTGAATGTTTGGACATAGTATTGGTCCACTTATATGCTGTCGCAGGTTTGTATTTTGCCTATAAACAGGGGAGACTCCGTCCGTTTTCCCTAAAATTTTGCCCGGGTTTGGAATTGAGTTGTGATTAGATTGATAGATAGAACTCCCGGTCTCGTGAGGGATCAGGGTGTTACAGGTGGTATCAGAGCTTGTTTAGCTCATAAGCTGGGACAGGGTCCTCGGTCTGGTAGGTAGTGATCCTTGAATGTTTGCTTGTTAAGTGTGTTTTGAAAGTGTATGCTTGCATGTGAAATTGTGTGTCTTGACTTGAATGTGTGCTCCTATGTGATATAGTTATGTGTTATGTGTGAATTGTGTGCTAAGTAAAGTGAAGTGTCTAGTTGTGCATTGAATTGACCTATTGAATTGGCATTGTGAATCGAATCGACCTCGTGAGTTGTTATCTGCTTGAAGTATTGCTTGTAATGTGTGTCTCGGAATGTCTTGAATTGGTTATGTTGTGATTTGAATTGATTATGTAGTGCTTGACTTGATTGTCATGCTTGAGTGACTTTGATGAATAAACTGTTTTACAAACTCGCTTGCATAATAGTTTAAGGCATGTGTATAACTGTGATATCCTGGCATTCATACATGTCCTATTGAAATGCTAAGAAAGACTCCTTCCTTCCCCTGAAGAGAAGTGGTTAGTAGCAGGCCCTCCAAGTTATGTGGATTGACGGGAATGAGCAGTATTTGACTCGCCTTTATTTGGTAGTTGGAGTTTGTTTATTGGGATTCCTCTAAGGTTATCTTCTATGCTTAGTATAAATGACTTTCTTTGGAGTTCTACATGATTATTCTTTGGAGCATCTTCTTAATATTTCCTTGTTGGGCATTCATCGGGTATTTCTATATTGGTATTGCGTGGGAGACTTGGTTGGGATTTTAATCAACCTTTGGTGTTCTTTCTGCATTCTTATGGGGAACTTTGATTTGAATCTATTTACAATGATCAGTTTTGCGTGAAGCGTACTACTTTGGTATTCCTTGTGGACATTTCTCAGTGGACTTGGCAATCGGAATTTTATGGGACTTACTGCATAATATTATCTACAATATCTCCGCTCTAGTCTTTCTTGATATATTATCGGCAATCGTGATTGGTATTCTTCAATAGTATATGATGCACCTGCACGACATTCCCTCTGATGCTTCTTGAGCTATATATTTTGAAAGACTTCCTTGAAACCTCTGTAATATGATTGACTGGATTTCTTGTCTAGAGTCTTCCTGAGCAGTACTTGGGATTCTTGTTTAGACTCTGCTTCAGATTGTTTATTGGTATGTTCTCGGTACTTTTAGTTGGGATTCTATTATGGCATTCATGTCTAGTAATATTTTTATTTGCGGATCTATTTGGTTGTTCTCTGGAGCATTCTTTGGTTTTCTTAACGGGTACTCTTTGGAGACTTTTGTTGGCACTTCTCGGTGGACTTGGTTATTGGAATCTCAATCGGACTTACTGTATGGTATTATCTATGGATCCTTAGTGGCCATTTATTTAGCATTTACTTATTGGGCAAACTTGGCTACATTCTTACTGGAGCATTGTTCGGGTAATTTTCTTGGCATTCCTCAGTTGGTTTGGTAATTGGAATTCCTATCGGACTTATTGTATAGCACTACTTACGGTATTCTTTGGAATTCTTAGTGGGCATTCTACTGGTATTTTCCTTGTTGGCACTATTGGAAGTCTTACACTTGGAATCTTGTCCAGAATTATTATCTTATATTGCTTACGGTATGCTGTGGAATACTTTAAGCTTCCTTGGTGGTAAGTTATATAAAGTTTGCACTAGGAAAATGGCGATGAGGTCTTGGAGCTTGGTCTTATATGTGCTGCATCTACTTTGGCCATCCTTTGACTTCCTTATTTGATACTTGTTGGACTTTTATAGAGGATTCGTATATAGAATATTCCTTTGGTATTCTTCTTGTTAATAATATGTGGAATTGGTAATATCTACAGTATCTTTGCTTTGGTCTTTATTGGCATCTTCTCGGCACTTCTAGCAGGGAAATCTTCTATGGTATTCTTGACCAGCGGAATTCTTATTTGGATTTCAAGATGGTATTTTCAATTAAGCCTTTATTTGGCCTTATTTCTTTGGAGTTTTCAGTTAGTACTATTGGGGATTTCTTAGTGAGGTATTCTTCGAGCGTTCTTATTTAGTGTCTTGCTCAGCAACATTTGAAGATTAGTCAGAGTTGGATTTCAGTGGATGCAGAGTTCTATTGGAAGAAGAATTGCGAGGACGCAATTATTTTAAGGGAGGGAGGATGTGATAACCCGAACCCGGCATGCATTTAATGGCATTTAATTGCTACTAATTAAGTGTCATTTTCAATGTTAGTATTGAATTTTGAGTTTATTTTAGTTAAACGTTCATTTGTAGCTTAATTTTCATATTTATGTTAATCGGTTTCATTTTTCTTGCACCTTAATGCTTGGTTTTCAATTAAATGAAAAGTAGCTCCGAGCCGGAGTAAATTTTCAACCATGATTACTCTTCAAAAATTATATTTTCTTAAATTCTTTGAGATTAATTGTTATTCCTTTATTGTCGTAAAGTGCATTGCATTTCGAGAGCAATAGTTAGGCAGTGATTTCTAGTCCTCAGCAAATAGTGAAAACAAGCATTTAGTGTTTCAATTTTAGTGTTTTAAGTTGTATTTAACTAGAATTGGATTTATGTTAGTTGTTTTAGCTTTAAAATGCATAAAAAAGGCTAATTTGACCAACTTAGTTAGCATTGACCGAGCCTTGACCAAGTTGACTTGTTTGTCATCTTTTATAATAGCTTAAATAGCACAAAATAAAAATAAAAAAAGAAGCTGAAAAACAGTGAGCAGCAGGGCCGAAAATACATAGAGAAGAAAAAAAAAATATTTCAAGCCAAATCATCAAAGCTTCGCGTGAGCTTGCATGGGGTGGTTTCCGAGGCATCCTACGAGGTTTTCCTAGCATCTAGGAGCGTCTAAGGTAAGGGTTTCATCGTTATTTGCGCATTTGAATATTTTGTGTATTAACTTTGATTTTTGGGATTTATCCGTATATTGTTATTTCAATCATTTTGAGGCTTAAAGAATGTTCCATAGCCATTGTAGAAAATGATTTTATAGCTTTTTAACATTTTTTGCGGTTGAATATCGAAATTGAAATATAAATTGTGTAATGAATAGTAAACTTTGAATAGTAAAACCCTGCTTCGATGAAATTGCTCCGTTACGCGTTCTGTTGATGTAGGAAGGTGCTAGATATCCTAGAATGCTTAAATGTATGGTTTAATTGGATTGTGTAATGGAAAAATGGAGAAAAATGGCTTGGTGAAAGTCGGGGTCGTTTAGGTCGAGTTTGGTGTTTTCTCGTTTTGCGTGATGGCATTGTCTCGGGTGGCCATGGAAGCACTTTTGTTGTGATTATGGCGTTGGTTGGGTGTTTGGTTAGGGTAGCGGTAGTTCAAACGAGTAAAGGGAGAAATCGGGGCTTTGCGTGAATTCTAGGGTTAAGTAGGGTTTCGGGGTCTTTAGACGTGGCTTATAGTGACCTAGAAGGATTGGTGAAGTCGGTTTCCAAAACTCGTGACTCGTTTGAAAGTAGTAATGTTTTGAAAGTTGGGGTCATTTTTGTGATTTTGTGTGTTTTCATAGAATATTGCTTATAGAATGCTTATATTGCTTATAGAATGCTTATATTGCTTATAGAATGCTTATATTTCTTATAGAATGCTTATGTTGCCTATAGAATGCTTATGTTGCCTATAGAATACTTGTTATTGCTTGATAATGTTTGTTGATGTTGTTCTTGTTACTTATTTGGTTGTAAATGCTTGTTATCTTGTTTATCACCTCTATTCTGTATTGTTGTGCTATTGCTCGTTATCGCCTTGTGTCGTGTCTTGCATTGCATAGTGTCAGGCGCGTGAGTGATGGGCCTCTCTGGGTAGCCTCGGGTTGCCAGTGTTGGTTCCTCTAGCTCTGTGTCCTATTCCCTTTTCTCACTTGGGTTGCCTCCCAGGGAGATTTGGGTCGTAGAATTGATGGATACTTCCGGGGTATTCCAAACTGAAGTTATAAGGTGGTTGTGCGCTTATTGTCATCGTTGTCAACATCAAGCTCGAGATTGATGTATCGCTCGTCCGTTTTCCCTAAAATTTTGCCCGGGTTTGGAATTGGGTTGTGATTAGATTGATAGATAGAACTCCCGGTCTCGTGAGGGATCGGTGTGTTATAGGTGACCCCTTGGGAAGTCCTCGTGTTGCACCCCCCTTTTTGTTTTTTTTGCCCCGTTTAGCTTTGGCAAGATGCTTTCTCGTCACATTTCTTTCCTCAAGTCTCGCGACATCTTGGGCCGCCCAACTTTTGTGAGGCCCAACCCCGAATAATGTGTCTTACCTCGATTTGCATGCCTTAGACCCAGAATTATAAGACTGACCTTGGATTACGTGCCCTATCTTGGTTTTTGTGCATGCCTCGTCATACGTGCTTTGACCTAGAATTTTGTGCCCAAATCCTCAATTTATGTGCGACACCTCGATATTCGTGCACTAACCTTGAAATACGTGCCTTAAGCTAGATATAAGAGTCTTACCCTGATTTTTGTGCAATGCATTGAATTACGTGCAATGCATTTGTTTACATGCATTCACTTAGGAATAGGTGCATGCACGCTAATCAATAAAGATTCCTGCACAAAGTACTAGACAATAAAATAATCCTACACAATCCACTAACCATTATTATATTCCAAATTCAAATCCTACAAATTCCACTAATTATAAAATAACATTAAATTATTACTAAACATTCCACTAACATTATTTTAATCCTAATTCAAATTCACTACAAGACAAAATCCTATTATCACCCAAACCATTCACAATATAATATACCTAATCACCTTTCCTACAAAACCCACTAACTATTAATACTATACTTTAATGCTAATTCAACCCAGTAGAAGACAAACAACCCAACATTCTCTTACACACAATTATAATTTAAACTCACACAAGACACAAAAAAAAAAAAAAAATATATATATATATATATATATATATATATTCCTATCACAAAACTAAACACAAGACTCATAAAAATACACTTTGTAAGAGCTTTATGCACATTTTCATGCCTAGAGTTCAACAAAAGCTTATTATATTCCATTGCTTAGTTCTTATCACCCATACACTCATTCAAAACAAGAAAAATCAGATTTAGAGGGGGTAAGGGTCGTGCAAGAGAGGAAGAGAAAGAAGAAGAGGGATAGAAGGAGAAAGAAAGAAAGAAGGAGAAGAAAAGAACGGCTTTGGCTTGCTAGTTTCAATCTTTGCATTTTCTTGCTTCAATTCTTGCTTAATCTTCATCAAGGTGAGGGTTCTAAACTATTTTTAAAGTATTTTCAAAGGTTCATAAGCATGATATGTGATTATATAGCCATGCATGTGAAGATATATGCTAATACTTGCTAGCATAACTTCATTGAGGTCTATGTTGCGCATTGTTCTTGCATGGACGATTTAATATAATAAACATGCTTAGATATGCATGATCTCTGGATATGTTGTAGTTAAGAGGTAGAATAACAACTTTCATGTTGATAGCAACTTTGGATTTTGATGTCTAAAATGGTTTTCAAGCCATGCAGGTAAGTATTACTAATCTGCCGAGTTTACTGACCCTTCAGTTCAGAAATTTTTAAGATAGCCAATGATGTTAAAAGTGCATGAAACTTGGTGGGTCACTAGATTTGTTAGTTCGGAACATATTTTGGAGAAATAGGCTAAGGCTAATTTTGAGTTTAAGACCCCCAAAATTGAAAAATATTGTAATGTGTCTAAATCTGGATAACTAGGAAATGTGAAATATGTTTCTGGTAGCTTTCAGATCTAGTAGAACGAAACATGTTTAGCCTAGTAAACGATGATAAAAATGCATGAAATTTGGTAGGTTACTAGATGTTTCAGTTTTGAACATATTTTTCAGAAATAGGCTTAAGGCTAATTTTGACTTTCATAACTCCTAAGTCTGAACTAGGAATGCAGTAAGTTTTGTTCCTAGATTTAAAGTACTCATTAAGCTTCATTTTGAAATTTGATTCACTGAATTTTGAGGTTAATTTCTTGGCTAAATGAATGAGGAAAAACAGACCGTTGCAGTAGGGTTTTTGCTTGGTAATGTGCTTTAAATCATGTTGTAATTTTACTTGAGGTGTTGAATGCTTGGAATTGTGGGAATTAGAAGTTGTGTGGGCTGTTTTGGTGGGTTGAGGCTGCTTAAATTGGTTGATGCATGGCTTAGGATCATTACATGACGAATTGTTGCTTAATTGCATGTGTAAGCACAAAATTGAGGCCCTATTGCTTATGAATGCTTGCTAAGTGATGATCCTATGGCTAAATGTGTTCAATTGAGTGGTTAATAGGCTGTCCAATAATTTCTAAGTATGCTTAAAATGGTTTAAGTGTTTCTTGTGGTCCTTAGCAAACAAAATCAACATCCGAGCACGGCCTTGTAAACCCTAATGGCTACGTAGACTCCCAAGTCATAAACCACTCTTGTGTGACTTATAATTGATGTTGAGGATTGTTAATAGGCTACCCGGAATTGTCTTTTTAGCTCTAAACATAATTCTCGATGATTGCATGTTGATAAGTGAACTATTCTTGCACCCGATTTTGTTTAAGTGTCGTAGCATGCTTGCATGATCTTAGCACTTGATATGTGAACTAAAATGAGCTATATGACTTGTTTTATATGGTGTTACTTGGCTGTCCGTTAAATGTTCACATGCTCCTATGTGTTTTACAAAGTGAATTTACATGTCAAAGCATGGGTCATATGTTTACTTATCAATATGTGATCTTATACTTGCTCGGAGGCAACCTACTTTGTTGACCTTCTATGGTGAATTGTTAAAAGATATTCTATGGCTTATTTGAACATGATTACTTGGCTGCCCATGAAAGTTTAACGGCGTTCAAATTGATATATGAAATGATTATATGTTCTTGCAATGCCTTATGTGCCAATATGTCAAAATGTGATCATATACTTGCTCAAAGGCAACCTACTTTGTTGACCTCCTAATATGAAATGTTAAATGGAATAAATGTGCATTGCATACAAGGTTGCAACCTTTCATTGTGGCATGATAACATTTCACGCATACCAGGCGGCATTGAGCCTGCCCGTGCTACTGTGACTACCATGGTCCAATTCCCTTTCTCGCTTAGGGGCTAGACTTCCTCGGAGAGTTCGGTCATAGGATTTGGTGTACTTCCGGAGTACACCTATTTTGAGTGATAAGTGGATGATTGATGACAGCTACAACAATGGTTATTGAAAATGAACTTGAAGGCAAAAGCATAATGTATCCCTTGAACGGCAGGAACTAAGTGCTATGCGGGGCAAAGTGCTACACTTAAAAGTGGTGGGAGCTACCTCTTGAGCCCGTACGAGCCACCTCTAGAGCCCTGTACGTATCAAAACATATCCTTTTTACTATGTGTTTAAGTACTCTCACTGGGTTCCTAGAGGACCTCGGGGAGGAAATACGAGTAAATGTGTTCATTTATATTTATGTTATGTTATGAACTTACTTATTTTATATGATATGTTTCCAAAGGAGTTTCATAAGATTAACCGAAAAAGGATTTCAAAACCTTGTCACTTGTTCCCCCATCTCTGAGTTTATAAGGACTTACCCTCTTTTTTGTCAAAGGTGAAGCATATTTGGAACAGGTACCCGAAGAAAATGTGCTAGTTGATGAACCTTTGGAACGACTATGTGCATTGCATGCTTTTCGTGAACATGGATGCTATTAGGGATGTTGTGTTTGTTTGCGGACTCTTTATTTCGTTGATGTAAATGACCCCGTTGTAATTTGTGTCTAATTTTGGGATTGTACTATCTATAACCGGACGAACTCTTTATTTGGTTATTCGCTTTCATTATCTTGAATAGTAGTTATCGTAGGCGTTTAAACCACTAGGTGATTAATCTACTAAGTTAACTCTATCTAATTTCACTTAGGTGTTCACCCGTAAGTTAAAGGTTAATAGGTACTTGAATAATAGGAAATTGACAAATAAAATGGAACATAGTTATCATGCTAGGCTTATTAACCAAATGGGACTTTAAAGATAAATTAGTAGGCATATCGGTTGATGACACAATATGGACTTTAGTTGGAATCATATTTATGATTGGAAATTTTTGAGGTGTTTTAGAAATTAGGTCAAACCAAAGGTCCTAAATACAACCGTTATGCTGCTGGTTTTTTTGAAAAAACTTTTGGAATTCTAGGCTAACGAATAAGCATTGATCTTCGTGAATTGGTTATAGTCGTAAGATAACGATAATGATTTAGGTCATACCCTAGTCTAGCCTCCATAGATCGGGTTGGGGTGTAACACCTTACTAAATGGTACCAGATCCTAGTTTACTAACTAGGCATTAGTCGGGTTCAACTCTCAGACCATGGGTAGAAGCCCTAAGGTAATTATGATGTTTTGTGTATATGTGTTAATGTGTGCTATTGTACTTTAACTGCTTTGAGCATTGAATATCATGTGCCTTTGTGGACCATATGTATTATGTGTCATGTACAACAACACGTTAGTGCCCTTAATAATGCATGCATACTTTTATACTCCTTCCTTGATACATGTGCATGTTATAAAACAATGATTGACTGTTTATACACATAGATAGTTAGGATTAGAACTTTCAGGGAAGTGAACTTATGCAGGAAGAACGAAAAGGCTTGATTAAAGATTTGTCGCATCCTAACAGGTACTCGGTAGATCGTATGTATTATGGGATATGCATATATAAAATGCGTAGCATAGGTATAATTGTTGCGGTAAAGTTATCTCCTTATCTTTGGAATACCCATAACTGTGATTAAGTTATCAATTTTATAGCTATGAAGTTCTTGATTCCGTTAAACTGTTCTTCTAATTGTGGTTCAAGTATAAAGGTTAATGACATACAACTTTCCTTAAGATATAAGACGATACTATTGGACATGTGGAGTAGTATATCTATATTCATATGCTTATAATGGATGTTTGACTTAGGAGTTGCTTTTGAATCAAATTATTATATCTTAAATTGGTGTAATAGACTATTTATATGATTGAATACTTACTTGATTGGAATTAAGCATTGATGATTCTTTAGTATAACAAGATATAGGGATGTTGGAATTGAGGAATTCACGTAGCTAGATCTTGTGTTCGGAAGACTACACCTAAAATGTTAGGTCGAGTAGAAGTGTAAGGTATTGAATTATGCATTAGATGACTAATGTTGCTAAAGGTCCTAAGTTGGATATTGGCGATATTAAGAATCACTCTATTAATTTTGTGCCCCCTTGGATTTAGTTGTGATTATGCAAAGTAAGTCATTCTACACACTCGTTATTTGAATACCCTAAAGGTTGTTAAGAAGTATATATATATCCCTAAGTAATACCGATGGACCTAGTATATAAACCATAGAAGTGAGATTAAAACATCTGGCTACAAAGTGGAGTCGTTAGGGTATGATTAGTAGTCTTAAATAGCTAATAGTGAGTATGCATGATGATTCATGGTAAACCCTAAGACCTAAGGTCAATGAGTCTTGATGCTCTTAGCTAGTTGAACATGTAAATGAGGAGAGTAAGATTTCATATAGTTAAGCTAGAGATGAATTAGAGTCATGATGACCCAAGAGACTGCTGTTAGACAACTGTATTTATGTGCACCGTTTCACGTCTAGAAACTAGTAGTTGGTAGGCTTTGAATCGTGGTCGTTGAATGGAGAGTGGATCTTGTAGTGATACTTAAATGAGTGGTTGGTTACTTTTGAAGTTCTATTAGGTTATATTGAAGGATGCCTCGTGGTCATAATTCTTATGTTGATACAGCCTTGAAGTTATCTCGTGTAAGTATCTTATGAGCTAGATCATTTTGGAACCCATTTATAGTCCTAGGATTGTTGTTGTACGGCCGATAACCTAGTGGAGCATTGATATCACTTACATGGCTATGGCCCTAGCTTAGTAACACTAATGTTGAAGATATATTGGCAGGCATTATGTGTTCAGAGGAATGACTAGGTCGCTAAGTAAGTAGGACCATTGTCCTCTTAAGTATGACGTAACCTTGGATTGAAGTGAGTAGAATTTATTTGAGGTTGAAACTATTCGCCTTAACAGTCTTGGCTAAGATTAAAAGAAATTCTGAAGCCTCGTGACTTGAAGATAGAGATTTGAATAAGGAAATAAATTGTAGATCACAAGCTGATGAAATTTACTTGTAAGAGTTGAACTAATGCAACATGATTAGTTTACCCATGCAATTTTGATGGCAATTTGTTCGTGGTACTTAATAAACCTTAAAGTTTGAGTTTAATGAATCTCAACAGTCTTTCTCCTTAATTATGAGCGTGAAGGTTAACGAAGCTGGGAAAGAATGTTAGTGAATAGGAGCCTATAACCGGGAGACTAGTCATTAGAAGATTTGCTAATCTAATGTACCTACAAGATAAGGACTATGATACTATCGATAGATGACGACTTGAGATGGATTAGTTTGTTTGGTGAGTTCTTCCTGAAAATAGGGTCGTATTGTGGAAATGATCCATAACATGTGTATGTCCTACGTGTTAACAATTTTGAAGCTAGTTGATATGATATGTAAATAGGATATAGACGTATCATCTTGAGATTAGTGTATGTCACCATAGGATCATGGTATTATTATGATATTCCTTTTGAGGTATGAATGCAAGATTGACACGACATAAGTCATGATTTTGGAGTTATAGTTATATTGTTAGAATACCGATGTACCTTTGATTACTATGTTTGGAGGTTCTAACCTTAGTTAATGAACTCGACCTTAAAGATCAATTGGAGAAAATAGAGTCGTTCTAAGGAACGAACTGTAAATGTAGGGGTCACATTGAATTAAATGATAGGCAAAACGTAGGAAGTGAATTGGTTGTGGCAAGAGAGATCACAGAACATGGAATGAACCAAAGTGGGAAAAATAACAAGTGTCAGAATCCGTCAAATGACCTCAATGGGTAAGAATGAATTTTGGGATGAAATTCTTTTAAGGAGGGGATGATATGAGGCCCGACCCCGAATAACGTGCCTTACTTCGATTTGCGTGCCTTAAACCCAAAATTATAAGACCGACATTGGATTACGTGCCCTGTCTTGGTTTTTGTGCATGCCTCATCATACGTGCCTTGACCTAGAATTGTGTGCCATAATCCTCGATTTATGTGTGACACCTCGATATTCGTGCACTAAACCTTGAACTGTGTGCCTTAACCTAGATATAAGAGTCTTACCTTGATTTTCATGCATTGCATTGAATTGCGTGCTCTACATTGGTTTACGTGCATTCACCTAGGAATGCATACCTACACACTAATCAATAAAGATTCCTGCACAAAGCACTAGACAATAAAATAATCCTACACAATCCACTAACCATTATTATATTCCTAATTCAAATCCTACAAATTCCACTAACTATAAAATAACATTAAATTATTCCTAAACATTCCACCAACATTATTTTAATCCTAATTCAAATTCACTACAAAATAAAATCCTATCATCACCTAAACCATTCCCAATATAATATACCTAATCACCTTTTCCTACATAACCCACTAGCTATTAATACTATACTTTAATCCTAATGCAAACCACTAGAAGACAAACAACCCAACATTCTCTTACACACAATTATAATTTAAACTCATACAAGACACAAAAATATAAATATAAATATATATATATATATATATTCCTATGACAACACTAAACACAAGACTCATAAAAATACACTTTGTAAGAGCTTTATGCACATTTTCATGCCTAGAGTTCAACAAAAGCTTATTATATTCCATTGTTTAGTTCTTATCACCCATACACTCATTCAAAACAAGAAAAATCAGATTTAGAGGGGGTAAGGGTCGTGCAAGAGAGGAAGAGAAAGAAGAAGAGGGATAGAAGGAGAAAGAAAGAAAGAATGAGAAGAAAAGAAAGGCTTTGGCTAGCTAGTTTCAATCTTTGCATTTGCTTGCTTCAATTCTTGCTTAATCTTCATCAAGGTGAGGGTTCTAAACTGTTTTTAAAGTAGTTTCAAAGGTTCATAAGCATGATATGTGATTATATAGCCATGCATGTAAAGATCTATGCTAATACTTGCTAGTATAACTTCATTGAGGTCTATGTTGCGCACTGTTCTTGCATGAATGATTTAATATGCATGATCTCTGGATATGTTGTAGTTAAGAGGTAGAATAACAACTTTCATGTTGATAGCATCTTTGGATTTTGAAGTCTAAAGTGGTTTTCAGGCAATGCAATTAAGTATTACAAATCTGCCGAGTTTACTGACCCTTCTGTTCGGAGTATTTTTAAGATAGCCAACGATGTTAAAAGTGCATGAAACTTGGTGGGTCACTAGATTTGTCCGTTATGAACATATTTTTCAGAAATATGATAAGGCTAATTTTGAGTTTAAGACCCTCAAAATTGGAAACTATCGTAATGTGTCTAAATATGGAAAACTTGGAAATGTGAAATATGTTTCTGGCAGCGTTCTGACCTTGCAGAACAAAACGTTTTTGGCCTAGTAAACGATGATAAAAATGAATAAAATTTTGTAGGTTACTATATTTTCCAGTTGTGAACATATTTTTCAGAAATAGGATAAGGCTAATTTTTAGTTTAAGACCCTAAAAAATGGAAAACATCGTAATGTGTATGAAACTGGACAGTTTTGCGTAGTCCCACGGTTTTGGTCATAGATCCTTAGTATGAACTCGGAATGAAGCAAGGTTTGTTCCTAGATTTAAAGCACTCATTAAGATTCAATTTGAAATTTGATTCACAAAATTTGGAGGTTAATTGCTTGGCTAAATGAATGAGGAAATACAGACCATTACAGTAGGGTTTTTGCTTGGTAATATGCTTTAAATCATGTTGTAAGTTTACTTGAGGTGTTGAATGCTTGGAATTGTGGGAATTAGAAGTTGTGTGGGCTGTTTTGGTGGGTTGAGGTTGCTTAAATTGGTTGATGAATGGCTTAGGATCATTACATGATGAATTGTTGCTTAATCGCATGTGTAAGCACGAAAGTGAGGCCCTATTGCTTCTGAATGCTTGCTAAGTGATGATCCTATGGTTAAATGTGTTCAATTGAGTGGTTAGTAGGCTGTCCAATAATTGTTAAGTATGATTGAAATGGTTTAAGTGTTTCTTGTGGTCCTTAGCAAACAAAATCAACACCCGAGCACGGCCTTGTAAACCCTAATGGCCACGTAGACTTCTAAGTCATAAACCAATCTTGTGTGACTTATAATTGATGTTGAGGATTGTTTTTAGGCTGCCCAGAATTGTCTTTATAGCTCTAAACATGATTCTTGATGATTGCATGTTGATAAGTGAACTATTCTTGCACCCGGTTTTGTGTAAGTGTCGTAGCATGCTTGTATGATCTCAACACTTGATATGTGAACTAAAATGAGCTATATGACTTGTTTTATATGATGTTACTTGGCTGTCAGTTAAATGTTCACATGCTCCTAAGTATTTTACAAATTGAATTTATATGTCAAAGCATGGCTCGTATGTTTACTTGTCAATATGTGATCTTATACTTGCTCAGAGGCAACCTACTTTGTTGACCTTCTAATGTGAATTGTTAAAAGATATTCTATGAAATGATTATATGTTCTTGCAATGCCTTATGTGCCAATGTAATACCCCGATCCCTCTCGAGACCGGGAGTTCTATCAATCAAACTAATCACAACCCAAATCCAAACCCGGGCATAATTTTTAGGGAAAACGGACGGAGTCTCCCCTGTTTCTAGGCAAATAGCAAACCTGCGACAGCATATAAGTGGACCAATACCATGTCCAAATATTCAACCACTTCAAGGCCATCCGAGCCTTGTTCTCAACAAGCAATCACAAGCAATCACAAGCAAAATACATTTCCAGTTTACAGACTAACCTACCTCTTCACATCTTTTACAAGTACATTTATGCTTGACAATTAAACCATACTAACCTATTGCATAAGTTAGACTATCAAACCATTCTAACTCTTTTCCTTTGGACATTACAAACATGCATTGAAGTTAAACTATACTAACTAAATACATAAGCTAGCTTTTCAAATCGCTTCAATAACCTAGTAAAACCTAAATTACATTCTTTTAATATTAAATACATACAATACATGAAAGCATACATCTTTGCCACTTTGACAACTCAAGCCACATAGGCATGCAAGACAACTCTTCAAGCACGAACTTTCACATAATCACAAATTTTCCAACTAACATGGCATTTCCTGAAATGTGATGGTGAGGAGTGAGTATGCACAACACATATACTCAGTGAGGGCAAGACAGATATCGAGGTGGAGAGAAAAAAAGTCGTGCAATGCAAATAAGGCAGTTAAGCAATATAACTGATAAGTAAGCAATCAAGACAAACAATCAATACAATAAGCAATTAATGAAAGCATTAACACAACCATTCAAAGCTATACCACACTCTGAAGGCTATGGTTCACTCATACGAGCAATGTACCATTTCACGAGCGATACATCAATCTCGAGCTTGATGTTGACAACGATGACAATAAGCACGCAACCACCTTATAACTTCAGTTTGGAATACCCCGGAAGTATCCATCAATTCTACGACCCAAATCTCCCTGGGAGGCAACCCAAGCGAGAATGGGAATAGGACACGGAGCTAGAGCAACCAACACTGGCAGCCCGAGACTACCCAGAGAGGCCCATCACTCACGCACCTGACACTATGCAATGCAAGACACGATACAAGACGATAAACGAGTGATAGCACAACAATACAGATTAGAGGTGATAAACGAGATATCAAGCATTTACAATCAATACTAGCATTCAATTAACTTTCAAGCATAACTATCATTAATAGCCACAATAACACCAATTAAACAAGTAACAGCAGTTCAAACACGAAAACGACAAATATCACTATTCAATCTCTAACTTCCAAAGGCAATTACGAGCAAACGAGCTACAGGATTAGGAAACCGATTTCACTACATTCACTTAGACACTACAAGGCACATTTCTATGTCACTAAACCTCACTTTCCCAACCGAAGCCCGAAAGTCCACCTACTGCGTTTGAACTACAGCTATGCTAACCGGTCACTCAATCAACGCCACAACAGCGCCAAAAGTGCTTCCATGCCCTCAATAGCAAAACCCCCAACCCAATTCAAGCACGGTCAACTTTTGGTCAAACGGCCCCTTTACGTTTCTTTGTCTAATTTCCAATTTTAACAAAGGCCGATCCGTTTTTATTTCACATTTTATCTTTCTATCACTAATGGCACCTATCCAAATCAAGCAATCGCAATTCGGATCACAATCCGAAATTCTAGGGTTTACTATTCAAAATTCACTATTCATTATTTTTCTCCAATTTCAAATACGCAATTTCGACCGTAAAAATTGCTAAATAACTATCAAACAATGCTCTACGAACTCAAAGGAAGCTATATCAAGCAATTACAGGCATTATAACACATTATATATCAAATCTAAAAATTTGACACAAAATTCAAATTCGAATTTAAATGCACAAAAGCGTGAAAACCCTTATAGAGATTGAAGACCAAGACCCGCAAGGACCCGAGCCACGACCCCCGAGCAATTCCCCGCACGATTGTAGAAGAAAATGCAATAAAAATCTTTTTTTTTCCTCCTTGGAGTTTCGGCCATGGCAAGGACTTAAAAGGCATTTTGAGATTTGTTTTTTTGATCATTTTGTTGATTTTTGGCTATTTAAAAGAATTGACAAAGCTCAAGGGCAAAATGGTCATTTTGCAAAGTCAAACTTAAGTGAAAATTGGTCAAATAAGCTTATTTTGATGCCATTTAATCTAGTTCAAGTTAAAACAATGCAATTAAATGAAAAACAACTAAAGCTAGTTAAATTAAGCTAAAAACATTTTTACCAAGTCTGAATAATATTTCTCTAACTCTCATTTTCGAAATACTCCGATCAAACAGTCAATAAATGATCGCTGATAAAGTGATGAGCAATAATAGAAAACTATAATTTTTGAAAAGTAGAATAGTAGAATAGTTTTAAAAAAATCACTCCGGCTCAGAGTTACTTTTCTCATTTAATTGAAAATCGAGTAATTTTAATGCAAGACAATTAAAATCGATTATTAAAATAATCAAAACAATCAAAATAATCAATATTCATTTAAAAATAATTAATTTAACTATTTCTATAATATTTTAAAGAATTATGAAGTTAATGCTAAGATACAAATAAACAAGTTATTGTAAACACGTAATCAAATGCAATTAAACACTAACATTTAAGATGACACTTAATTAAATACAATTAAATGTCATTAAATGCATGCCAGGTTCGGGTTATCACAGCCAATATATCAAAATGTGATCATATACTTGCTCGGAGGCAACCTACTTTGATGACCTCCTAATGTAAAATGTTAAATGGCATAAATGTGCATTGCATACAAGGTTGCAAACTTTCATTGTGGCATGGTAGCGTTTCACGCACGCCGAGCGATATCAGGCTTGCTAGTGCTACCGTGACTACCATGATCCAATTCTTTCTCTCGCTTATGGGCTAGACTTCCTCGGAGAGTTGGGTCGTAGGATTTGGTGTACATCCGGAGTACACCCATTTTGAGTGATAAGTGGATGATTGATGCCGGCTACAACAATGGTTATTGGAAATGAACTTGAAGGCAAAAGCGTAATGTATCCCTTGAACGAGAGGAACTAAGTGCTATGCGGGACAAAGTGCTACACCTAAAAGTGGTGGGAGCTACCTCTTGAGCCCGTACGAGCCACCTCTAGAGCCCTGTACGTATCAAAACATATCCTTTTTACTATGTGTTTAAGTACTCTTGCTGGGTTCCTAGAGGACCTCGGGGAGGAAATACGGGTAAATGTGTTCATTTATATTTATGTTATGTTATGAACTTACTTATTTTATATGATATGTTTCCAAAGGAGTTTCATAAGATTAACCGAAAAAGGATTTCAAAACCTTGTCACTTGTTCCCCCATCTCTGAGTTTATAAGGACTTACCCTCTTTTTTGTCAAAGGTGAAGCATATTTGGAACAGGTACCCGAAGAAAATGTGCTAGTTGATGAACCTTTGGAACGACTATGTGCATTGCATGCTTTTCGTGAACATGGATGCTATTAGGGATGTTGTGTTTGTTTGCGGACTCTTTATTTCGTTGATGTAAATGACCCCGTTGTAATTTGGGTCTAATTTTGGGATTGTACTATCTATAACCGGATGAACTCTTTATTTGGTTATTTGTTTTCATTATCTTCAATAGTTGTTATCGTAGGCGTTTAAACCACTAGGTGATTAATCCACTAAGTTAACTCTATCTAATTTTATTTAGGTGCTCACCCGTAAGCTAAAGGTTAATAGGTACTTGCATAATAGGAAATTGACAAATAAAATGGAACGTAGTTATCATGCTAGGCTTATTAACCAAATGGGACTTTCAAGATAAATTAGCAGGCATATCGGTTGATGACAAAATAGGGACTTTAGTTGGAATCAGATTTATGATTGGAAATTTTTTAGGTGTTCTAGAAATTAGGTCAAACCAAATGTCCTAAATACAGCCGTTATGCTGCCAGTTTTTTTGAAAAACTTTTGGAGTTCTAGGCTAACAAATAAGCATTGATCTTCGTGAATCGGTTATAGTCGTAAAATAACGATAATGATTTAGGTCATACCCTAGTCTAGCCTGCATAGGTTGGGTTGGGGCATGATAGCTTCACTTCCCGGAGGGGCTGGGCCCGCAAACCGAGGGTGTCGGGCCGATTACCAGGTCCTCGCAGCTCCAATGCCTATAACTTTTGATCCGTAGGGAATTATGAGGCGCACATCATGCCGTTAGAAAGCTCTCAGGGAGCTCTATGATGAGGGCAACAATTCTACTAGGCTCCGCCTATTTTTGGTGCCCAAAATCGAACTTTTCATCAGTTTCTGGCAACTTTTCTTCTATTTGCGATGTTTTTTCGTCCCGAATCGGTCGTCGTGAGACGCAAAAATGACGACAACCTCACTTCCGAGATAGTAGACCGCCCTAAAATGCACCGATATCACGTCTTGTGAGGATGCTGCACCGTTGAAGCCGATAGGCTGTCGATAAGCCCATTGGGCCGTTTGAATGGGCCATTTCTCTGGGGTGGGACTATGAACCGTCAACACATAATGGCTTTGCACCCACAACAAGACGGGTGCGATCATACCCACACTAATGCACCGAATCCCATCAAATCTCCGAAGTTAAGCTTGCCTGGGCAAGAGTGGTACTAGGATGGGTGACCACCTGGGAAGTCCTCGTGTTGCACCCCACTTTTTGTTTTTTTTGTTTTTGCCTTGTTTAGCTTTGGCAAGATGCTTTCTCGTCATATTTCTTTCCTCGAGTCCCACGACATCTTGGGCTACCTAGCTTCACTTCCTGGAGGGGTTGGGCCCGCAAACCAAGTGTGTGGGGCCCATTACCAGGTCCTCGCTGCTCCAATGCCCATAACTTTTGATCTATAGGGAGTTATGCGGCGCACAGCATGCCGTTGGAAAGCTCTCCAGGAGCTCTATGATGGGGGCAGCAAGCCTGCTTGGTTGTGCCTATTTTCGGTGCCTAAAATCTAACATTTTCATCAGTTTCTGGCCACTTTTCTTCTATTTGCACTATTTTTTTTATCCCGAGCCAGTCGTCGTGAGATGTGAAAAGGACGATAACCTAACTCGATGGATAGTAGACCGCCCTACAACACGCCAATATCATGTCTTGTGAGGATTATGCACGTTTGAAGCAGATGGGCTGTCGATAAGCCCATTAGGCCGTTTGAATGGGCCATCTTTCTGGGCTGGGACTGTGAACTGTCAACACATAATGGCTTTGCACTTACAACATGACGGGTCCGATCATACTAGCACTAATGCACCAGATCCCATTAGAACTCCGAAGTTAAGCGTACTTGGGCGAGAGTAGTACTAGGATAGGTGACCCCTTGGGAAGTCCTCGTGTCGTACCCCCTTTTTTTTTTTTTTTTGCCCCGTTTAGCTTTGGCAAGATGCTTTCTTGTCACATTTCTTTTCTCAAGTCCCACGACATCTTGGGCCATCCAGCTTCGCTTCCCGGAGGGGTTAGGCCCGCAAATAGAGGGCGTGGGGCCGATTACTAGGTTCCCGCAGCTTCAACGCCCATAACTTTTGATCCATAGGGAGTTATGCGGCACACAGCATACCGTTGGAAAGATCTCTGGGAGCTCTACGATGTGGGCAACAAGTCTACTCAGTTGCTCCTATTTTTGGTCCCCAAAATTGAACGTTTTCATCAATTTTTGGCCATTTTTTTCATTTTGCGTTGTCTTTTCATCCCGGGTCGTACATCGTGAGCTACGAAAAGGACAATTGATCGCGTCGCTTTGCGCTAAAAAAAGTAAGGTTAAATGATTGAAAATATTGCTTAACTTGAATTACCTCTAGCTGTGGCAAGTAGAGGGTCGATCCACTAAGATTGGGTTATCAAATTAATTTAACTCCTTAATTTAGAATTGTTTGACTATTTTCCGTCACAGATAAGTTTGATTAATCCAAAAGTCCAAAAGTCCAAAAGTCCAAAAGTACGAAAGTACAGAAAATTAAGTCCAAGAGATGTCCACAAAATGTCCAAAGATACGGTACTAACAAGGTCCAAAAGTGAATTAATCAAAAGTACTAAATTAAAGAATCACAACACTCAACACTAAAAATCCAAAAGGTTAATGATTAAGGGTGGTTATAGCTCAGTATACGCAAGTACAAAGTTATTGAGTCAGATTAAAAGTTAAGTCCTTTAGAAATAGGGCTACAACCTCCCACTACTGAAATGAGCATTTAATTACGTAAGTGATAAGATTAATTAATTAACAAGACTGGATGTGTTGGTACAACCTAACGATTTCTAATCTCTCAATTAATCTTTCACTTATGTAACCTAGAGGTGTCGATACAACCAGACTAGAATC
The DNA here is from genome assembly GCA_037974665.1 of Ehretia macrophylla. Classification (NCBI taxonomy): domain Eukaryota; kingdom Viridiplantae; phylum Streptophyta; class Magnoliopsida; order Boraginales; family Ehretiaceae; genus Ehretia; species Ehretia macrophylla. Next base: position 44,098,114 of record CM075767.1, read on the forward strand.
CATCCGAGGTAGTCTCGTATTGCCACTGATTTACAGAACCGGGCGTATATGTACTTTCAATTAAATATAACATAACTACAAGTATACGTATAATTAATCAAATAATACTTAGAAATAGAAATACAAGACTTTAATAAATCAGAATCACAATATATGTACAAGAATAACCCCACATGTACCACCCCGAATCTCGGGTGTAGTGTGTCATAATAAACTGTAAAGTACAAGAAATCATAACGAAAACCAAAATAAAAGAATACTTATCGTGTTGAACGGATTTCGGTAGACCGATATAATTTCGGTATGATGATGGCTTACTAGACTCTCCCTTTGGGATTAAAACTTTGCACACAACTAAGAATAATAACTAAAGCACTCAAACACAAGAGCAAAATCTAAGCTAAGAAGAGAAAATGGTACAAGAAAAATGAAATGAGGAATGGAGTATTTATAGAGAAATTTTGGCACTATTCACATGTACTATTCAAACCATGATGTCATCAATGTGTCACGGTGATGTCATTCGCCTAGGTCGTCATTGTGTTAGCATGATGTCATTCGCCTAGGTCATCATTGTGCCAGCGTGATATCAGTGAATATACTATTCACATGTTGACTTTACTATTCAAAAGTTGACTTTGACTTTGACCAAAAGTTTACTTTGACTTTTACTATTCACCTATTGACTTTGACTTTGACCAAAAAGTTGACCAAGGTTACTTCAAGGTTTTTCAGCGTCCTGAATCCATTTTCGCACTCTGTTTGGCCAAATTCAATCTCGATTTGCTCGTGTCAAGGTCGTTCTACCTTCCTCCTTTAGTAATGTGCTGAAAATTCACTTCAAAAGTTGGCTTTTGTGGCCATTTTTGCTATTTCTTCTTCATAACCTATATTGCATTAAATTTGTGTAAAATATACAATTAAGCTTGAAATAATAATGTAATATACATGATTTAATGGGTTAAAGTTACTAAAAATACGGATTTATCAACCTTCTCAAACCCATTCTTTGCTTGTCCTCAAGTAAAGACATCAAGTACTTCATATATTCATAAATATTAAATCTAAGCAGTCAATGTATTCATACAGTTAAATTTTATAAAATTACAAGATTAACAGTGAATTTGTCTTCCAAACAATTCCACCCCAAGAAATCGTTTTGTATCTAGAAGAAATGAAACCAACTTAATTACAAAAAATCATTTGAGCCTTTTTAAGCACTTGTAACTCAATTAAGAAGTAAGAAAATTAATCACACAAAATTTGTAAAATCAAAAATATTTTCTATGGATAGTCATTAAATGTTAAAACTCAACTACCTTCTAAATAGCGTAGTACACCCTTAGATTTTTATATATATTTTTATTTGTATATATATATATATATATATATATATATATATATATATATATATATATATATTTATGAATAGATGACTCGAATGGTAGATGTTGGTTGATTCAAAGACGTTCTTGAAGTATTGCCTTTCTTCGGTTGAATTGTGTTTGGTGAAAGAAGGCTTGTCTGGCAAGATTTGTATTGATAGCTTTTTCATAACAAAAATGCTCAAAAATAGTTAGAAGAAAGCATTTGTTATGGATTTCTTTTCTGCCTCTTTTTGTTGAATCAACATTTTTGATATTTGAATGATGTTGAACGAGTCATCTACACATTTTTTTTTCTTTTTATTTTTTTTTCAAAGGAGTATACCAATCTAGAAAAATAAGTCAAATTTTAATAAAACACAACATCTCACATTGAAAACATCTCAATTTACTCTTTTTTTTTATAATTAATCATAAACTTCTAATTAAATCATGTGACACTGTTAGGATTTAATAATAGTTAACAAGGTTTCAAAAAAAAAATCTAGATACAAACTCAACTCTTAGCAGCTAATCATATTTCATTCCAAATTCACAGTTAATTCAAATATTTTATCACAATCTAATCATATTTCAACAATTAACCACTCAATTTTAATTATTATGAATAAGTGAAGTAATTTTTTTTATTTTTTTTGGTATCAGGTTGGTATCAACTTTTTTTTCCTCCTCAAACCCAAACCTTACATTGTCCTCAATGAAAGAAGTAATGCAAAGTAAAAAGAAAGACACAACATGATAAACAATCCAAGAAATGTTCCTCAAAAACTTTCTGAAAGAAGAATTGTCAAACAAAAATCTCAAAAACCAACATTAGTCGTGAGTTTAAATAAAAACTAAAATATAAAAAAAAATGATGAAATAACTAAAATAACATAAAAAAACATGCCACTGAATTACGATGGTGGTGGCGGTTGAGGACCTGAGCCTGAACCTCTCATTGAAGCAAGTTCAGCTTGTAATGCAGCTAACTTTTCCCTTTGTGACTACTTAAATTCAGCAAATTCAGCTTTCAGTTCACCTATGTCTCCCAATCCTGCAACAAGGTTAGTATTCATGGATTGCAATTCTCTGTACATATTTTCCATTAATGATTCTTTAGATTGATCACCCTGTTGTTGGGAAGAAGTGGTGCCTTCAGCAAATTGAGTGGAAGGTCGTGGAGCATTTAATGCTAAGGGTATTTTTTGAACAGCGTGCTCCAAATGTTTAAAACTTTTCGAGAACTCTGATTCACCATATGAAGTAATAGGGAGATCCATGTATGGCTCATCAGGTGCAAAAGGAAAATCAAACCGTTGAAGCAAAGAAATTATCAGTCGAGGAAACCGAAGTGTAAATGTAGCATCAAACCTTCTCATGTGGTCTATAAGACTCATCATGTTGTCCCCAATAACAGCCCCAACATAAAAAAGAGCACCTTGATAAATCCAATATAAAACTTGTAAAATAACTCTCGTCCTTTCATGATCATGACCACAAGGGCAAAGGTTCTTTTCGACAATGATATCTGTTAACCACATATCCCTTGGAAGGGAAGATCTCCTTACACCCACACTGCGTGGCAGAACTGGACCCCCACACAAATTTGTAGCAATGTCTAAGTCAGTAGATGTAGCAAGGAAATCCATATTTTCCTCATAAAAATAATCATGCCCACACAGTATAGTCATGATATCAGCAGTAGTAAATTGAAATTCAAAACAATCAATTGATGCAGTAAATTTTCCATTATCGTACGAAAGATGCTCATAAAAACGGCGAATGAGATGAGGAAAAATAGGAACATCATCAAAAGGTGGGTGCAGAAAACAATAAAAAAAATACCCCTCAAAAAATGAAAAAGTACGTTGCCCACCTTCGGAGGTTCTCAACGCATCCGAAAAATTAGTTTCGGCCTCAATTTGAGCATTGTCAAGTCTTGCAGTCAATGATAATTTTTGCCTTTTGGGAGCCATAATCTTAATAATAAACAAAAAAAAAAAAACTAAATCAGAAAAGTCACAAAACAAAATTATATATATATATATATATATATTTTTTTTTTTTTTTTTTTTTTTAATTTACATAAATACTATTTATTCAAACAACACCAAATAACAACCGCAAAATCATCCTTAACACAACATTATAAATCATCCGGTTAAATTCTATAACATGTAAATAATTTATAAATCTTAGATGTAGGGCAACAAGAAAATAATAGACATAAATTTATCTACATAAATCCGAAATTTTTAATTTTCGGTTTTTTTTTTTAATAATAATTAAAGGAAATCTAACATAAAATTTTGAAACTAAAATCTAACTAAAACCTATATATAAACATATATACCTACGCATATACATACACATATACATACACATATGCATACACATATACATACACATACGCATATACATATGTAAACATGATAAAAACTCATACCAAAATCAAGATCCAAGCTTGTAGAACAACAATATTACATCAACTAGTATTAAAATTTATTCCTAAAGCTTTAAAATTCATTTATACAAACATATATAAACATATACATACCTATCTAAAACTCAAAATAAAGCTGAAAAAAAATACGAAAATAAGATGAATGCTTGGAAACTAACCTCGGAATGTAGATCTGGAGAGAACTTGGGGTAAGGAAGGTTTTTGGTGATGTTGGGGGGTGATTTCCGTGGGTGAGGGGTATTTTTTTTAGGTTTCAAGGCTACTGCAATCGGGGCTTATGTTATAAGCCCCGACTGTGGTTGGGCGCTCGGGCGCCTACAGGGCGCTCAAGTGCCCTGCTGCGTTCTTTCAGTGAATTTTTTTTTATTATTATTTTTAATAGCAATATATACATATATAGCAGGCTAACATATATATATATATATATATATATATATATATATATATAAATATCTTAACATAAAAATACATATATATATATATATATATATATATATATATATATATATATAATACAAAAACCATAAACAAACCACACTATTTTATTAATCATAAAGACATTACATAAAAGAAATAAAAATACAACAACGGAAGACTATCCCGTAAACTTGGAAATACATGATTAACTTCAATCATTCCTAATATACCTACAATCCCACTTGACTAGGATATAACTAAAAAAAATGCAAAGGATGAAAATGCTTGCAAAATAGTACACAACCATGGCAAATTGATCAGGCGTGAGAGTTCCGAACATCATTGTGTTGAATGCAGCTAAATAGAGAAATGAAAGAAAAAATTTTGAGAGAGAGAGAGAGAGAGAGAGAGAGGGGAGGCGGCAGTGGAGAGAAAGGAAAATGAGGAGAAGAAGAAAGAAAGAGGGCTTTAAACCCGTCGGTTAGGTTGTACCACGCTCGAGCGCCCTTTAAGTACGTTCGAGCGTAATTCTTCTCGTTTCTGCCTTAAATGCTTTTGTAAATTCACAAAGTAGGAAGATATAATCTTCCTCAAACCTATTTTCTACAGGAGTTTTTTCTTTTTTTATAAAATAAAATAAAATTGATACATGAGAAAAATAAATACACAAATTTTAAACCATTTAAATATCCTAAAACAAGTGTAAGAATATACAAATGAACACCGACCAATAGTCATCCATCAAGATTCAAACCTTAAATATGCTTCCAAAAGGAACAGTTCGATCCAGATTTAATTTAAGAAAATTTGAGTTTAGACTAAATTTAGAGTTCATCTACTTAACGAAGAGTTGTCCACCAGTTTGGAAGGAAACACTGGAAGCCTGGGAAAAGCAAAAATAGGATCCCAACCCTATTTCAGTTTCATACCTATGCAGCAAAGTAAACCACATCCGAACATCAAGTGAATGGCATTAAAATCTAGAAAGTAAATATACCCGCCATAGCGTAAGAACTGGCCAAAGCAGAGGTGATGAATCACGTATAACTTACCCCTCAGAATGGTATAAGTTATCTTTTTCTCAAATACCATGAGTGCCACTATTTCCATAACAGTGGAAAAAGACCTCCTAACGTTGAAGTTAACGCCAATTTAAAGTTAATTGGTAACCAAATGACAACATCTAGGACAAACCTTGGAATGTTACCGCCACGAGATCCTAGATTACCCAGAGATCACTTGGGTTCATGTGAGGCACACACCCTTGTACAAACAATACCTTGTTTTATCCTCAGACAGTCACTACCGAATGTTGCCACTGTGTACCCATCCTCCCACCCATTTAGGATGAGTGCGTCACATAAATTGTCAGAGTTTTTCCTTCTAACCGGGAATGGGCACTGGAACCATTTAATGTCAGCCAGCAAGACATGCACACACACTTAAGTGCCGTAGTTTAACGCCTTCGGGCAAATTTTTTTTTAAAAAAAAAATAATATATTAAAATCAAGGGACTAGTTCTTCCAGAGGTTTCTGTGTTCACACCATCTAGTACTTTCATTCGACACTCACATGGGTCCACAATCAGTTCCACAGGGTCAAGAGTAAGATAGTGGGGGTTTTACGTTACAGACAATACCGTCTGGTGAATGTTCTCACTCCTAACTACCTTATCAAGTAATGCCCAAACAGACCCTAAACTACATTAAATTGGTGGAGTGGCAAGTACTATTAGACAGAGTTGCACTGGTCAGAAAACCGCACACAGAAAACGTACAGTGACCACTACTATCATGATAAATATACCTTTATGAGTATTTTTCAGGGTTAAGACCCAAACTACTTTAAGCTGGAGAAGGACTCATTTGGTACTAATAAAAAATAGTGAAAAGAATAAAAATAAAATTAAAAATCCTAGGTTGCCTAGTAGGAGCGCTAAATTTAACGTCTTTAGCCAGACATAATTACTTTGAAATTGTTACTCTGCAGGGATTGGATTCTTAAGTTCAATTGACTCTTCACCCTAATTCTTTAACTGGATCGCTGGTTTTAGCCTTTGTCCATTTACAAACATAGTTTTCCCATTTGTTTTATCTTTTATCTTGACAACCGCAGATAGAAAAACTTGTTCAACCTTAAATGGTCCATCCCACCTAGACCTCAATTTTTCTGGAAACAATCGTAACTTAGAATTAAATAACCACACATCTTCTCCAGGAATAAATGACTTACGAATAATCATTTTATCATGCGTTCTCTTCATTTTCTCACTGCAAATCTTGGCATTCTCGTATGCCTCTAAACATATTTCTTCAAGTTCATTTAGATGGAATAACCTGTTTTTACCAGCTTTCTGCAAGTCAAAATTCACAATTCTAATTGCCCAATAAGCCTTATGTTGTAACTCAATAGGTAAATGACATGCTTTTCCCTAAACTAAACGAAAAGGTGACATTCCTATGGGAGTTTTATATGCAATTCTATATGCCCAAAGTGCATCATTCAATCGAGTGGACCAATCATTCCTATCAGGTCTAACTGTCTTCTCAAGGATTGATTTAATTTCCCTATTAAAAACCTCAACCTGTCCACTAGTTTGTGGGTGATATGGAGTTGCAACCTTATGAATGACTGAGTATTTCTTCAGCAATTTTTCAAAAGTTCGGTGAATGAAATGACTTCCACCGTCACTAATGATGGCTCGTGGAATTCCAAACCGACAGAAAATATTTTCTTTTATGAATTTCATCACAACAGTGTGATCATTAGTCCTTGTTGCAATTGCTTCAATCCATTTAGACACATAATCAATACCAACCAAAATGTATTGAAAACCAAAGGAGATGGGGAAAGGACCCATGAAATCAATACCCCAAACATCAAAAAGTTCACAAACCACGATGGGATTTAAGGGCATCATATCCCTTTTTCCCATGTTACCTATCTTTTGGCATCTTTCACATGCCTTGCAAAACTCATGAGTGTCCTTGATTAATGTGGGCCAATAAAACCCACTTTGCAGAACTTTGATAGCTGTCCGTCGTCCTCCAATGTGTCCCCCACATTCCTGCAAATGAAAAAATGACATGATGCTTAGCTGTTCAGACTCGGGTACACATCTACGAATAATTTGATCAGAACAAATATGGAACAAATGAGAATCCTCCCAGAAATAATGTTTTACAATTGATAAAAATCGATCTCTCTCAGCCTTGTACCACTCCTTGGGTATTTTACCAACTGCAAGATAATTTACAATATGAGCATACCAAGGAAGTTTAGGAGTATAAATTAACAGTAACTGTTCATCAGGAAATGTATCTCTCAGGGGTAACTCATTTTCTGTTTCTTGAGTTATAATCCTTGACAAATGATCAGCAACAACATTTTCTTGACCTTTCTTATCCTTGATTGTTAAATCAAATTCTTGAATTAATAACAACCATCGAATAAGCCTAGGTTTAGCATCTTTCTTTTCCAACAGGTATCTTAATGCCGAGTGGTCAGAATAAATGATTATTTTTTACCCTAACACATAAGACTGAAATTTTTCTAATGCAAAAACTACAACAAGCAATTCTTTCTCTGTGGTGGTATAGGTTTTCTGGGCATCATCTAAAGTTCGATTGGCGTAATAGATCACACAAGGAACTCGATCCTTGCGTTGACCTAATACAGCTCCTATGGCATAATCTGAAGCATCACACATAATTTCAAAAGTAAGAGAGTAATTTGGTGGTTGAATCACTGGAGCAGTGGAAAGTGCATTTTTCAATGTTTCAAAAGCAGTAACACATTTTTCATTAAATTGGAATGGAGTATCCTGTGCCAACAAATTTGATAAAGGTCTAGCAATTTTACTAAAATCCTTTATAAATCGTCGGTAGAAACCAACATATCCAAGGAACGATCTCACCTGTTTAATAGTTGTTGGAGGGGGCAAATCAGAAATAATATCAACCTTAGCTTTATCAACCCGAACTCATTCCTTGGATATAATGTGTCCGAGAACAATTCCCTTTTGAACCATGAAATGACTTTTCTCCCAACTAAGTATGAGATTAGATTCCTGACATCTTTTCAACACCAAAGAAAGATTATTCAAACAAGTGTCAAATGAAGAGCCAAAGATAGAAAAATCATCCATAAAGACTTCAACAAATTCATCCATCATATCAATGAAAATAGACATCATGCAGTGTTGAAAAGTGGCTGGTGCATTACAAAGGCCAAAAGGCATTCTTCTATAAGCAAACGTACCAAAAGGACATGTAAAAGTTGTCTTTTCCTGATCTTCAGGGTCCACAGGGATCTGATTGTATCCCGAGTACCCATCAAGAAAACAGTAATAACATTGTCCTGCCAACCTGTCAAAAATTTGATCAATGAATGGTAAAGGAAAATGATCCTTTCTTGTTGCAGCATTGAGTTTCCTATAATCAATACACACACGCTATCCAATTGTGGTGCGGGTAAGTAGCAATTCACCTTTATCATTTTTCACCACAGTGATTCCTGATTTCTTAGGTACAACCTGTATGGGACTAACCCATTTACTATCCAAAATAGGATAAATGATACCTGCATCTAACAACTTCACTATTTCACTCTTTACAACTTCCCTCATGTTCGGGTTCAGCTTACGTTGCATCTCTCTAGATGTCTTGGCTCCATCTTCCAAATTAATCTTATGCATGCAAAAAGAGGGATTTATTCCTTTAAGGTCTGCAACAGTCCAGCCTAATGCTTCCTTATTCTTAGACAACACATCTACAAGTTTAGCTTCCTGTTCCAAAGAAAGGTTAGAAGCAATAATAGCTGGAAGTGTTTGATCTGCCCCTAGAAAAACATACTTGAGATGACTAGGAAGTTGTTTCAGTTCCAACTCAGGAGGAGATTGTATAGAAGGAAGCATGGGTTCTTTAGAAAGAGTCAAGGATGGTTCTATTGCACAAATTTGAAGTTTTTCATCAAATCTTAAATTGCTTTCTAAAAATTCATCAAATTCCTCCTCAAACCCACTCAACACTACTTCATCATCATTAAAAAGTATTCTCCAAAAAATCTTTTTGCATAAGACTAAGAAAAGACTCTTCAATTAATGGATCAATCTTATCAAGAATAAAACATTCAAGACCATCATCTCCATCTGCAAACCTAGCAGCATTAGCAACATTCAGCTTTACCTTAATATCTCCAAAAGCAAACTCTAATTCTCCAGTTGCACAGTGAATTTTTGCATTAGCTGTTGCTAAAAATGGTCTCCCTAATATAACTGGAGTTTGGAACTTTTGAATTTCTCCTAGTTCCATATCTAGCACAACAAAATCCACAGGAAAATAAAATTCATCAACCTTTATCAACACATCTTCAATCATGGCCCTAGGAATTCTAAGCGATCTATCAGCCAGTTGAAGGGTGACAGGAGTAGGTTTCAATTCTCCTATATCTAACTGCTCAAAAAGATTAAAGGGGAGAAGATTCATACTAGCTCCTAAATCAAGAAGGGCACGATCTACACAATGATTACCAATATAGCAAGGAATGGTAAATGCACCTGGATCTTTCAATTTTGGTGGAACATGAGAAGTAAGAATGTTGCTTACCTTTTCAGTCGATCTTACTTTGTTTGATATCAAAGCTGAGTTCCTTCTTTTCTGAGTGCATAAATCCTTAAGAAACTTTGCATAAGCAGGAATTTGCCTGATGATTTCTAACAGAGGAAAATTGATTTTAACTTGCTTAAAGGTTTCAAGCATTTATTCCCTTTTTGAATCTTTATTAGGTGGATTACCTAATGCATGTGGAAAAGGTGTCTTGGGACTCAGTGTCAATGGAATATTTTCATGTAAAATTAAAGTTTCAGGTTCATTTGTAGTTTCTTTTGATGAATCAACAGTAACTTGAGACTTAGCATTTTGCTTTGCAAGTCTTGCATTTTCGTAAGCTTCGACACTTACCTTGTTATCAACTTTCTTACCACTTCGCAATGTAGTGACAGCTTGAAGATCCTCCACTATTTGACTTGTAGATGCTACATGGGCCTTACCTTTTGGGTTTCCATCTATTTGGGCAGAGAGTGTTCCTTCTTCCCTTTTCTGAATTGTGTTAGCTAATTGCCCAATTTGTCTTTCCAAGTTGGCAATTGCCTTTGTATGTGTACTTACCAGTTGCATAGTTGGTTCCTAACTGTGAAGCTTTTTCAAAACCTGTTCTTCAAAAGTAGACCCATAAGAATTGGAACCTGAATTAGAGCTCGTAGGTACCTGTCCTTGTGGAACTGAATGAAATCCTGGAGGATAGCTTCTTGGTCTTTGTTGTTGAACATCTTCCCCATTCTGATCCCACCAAAAATTTGGATGATCTCGTGTACCTGGATTATAAGTGTTAGAGAATGGATCATAATTACAGGGATATCTATAAGCAGCACAAGCTTGCTCTGAAATTGAATTGGGATTTGATGCAAGAACACCTTAACCTGAATTAACTACATGCAATGATTCTTTCCTTTTAACCACTTTTTCCAATGCAAGAGTTAGATTTTTAATCTTTGATGTCAAAGAATTGTAATCATTTGAACCTACACTTTCTCTCATTTCTCTAGATGAAGATGTACACTTTCATGAACTGTTGCTCAGTTTTATGAACAATTCTGTGGCTTCTTCTGGTGATTTTTCAAGAAGTGAACCATTACAAGCTGAATCGAGCAAACTTTGATTATGCTCATTTAACCCTTGATAGAAATTCTGAGCTAATTGCCAATCTGGAATACTGTGGTGTGGACATTCATAAGTTAAGGTTTCAAATCTGTCCCAACTCTCATGAAGTGCCTCTCCAAGTAACTGAGAAAAATTATTTAATTGATTCCTACATTCATTAGTTTTTGAAGAAGAGTAAAATCTTTCAAGAAATTCTCTTTGCAATTGATCCCATGAAGTAATAGAACCAGATCGTAATCGGTAAAGCCAATTTTGTGCTTGACCCATTAAAGAGTTAGGAAACAATCTCAATTTAACAACCTCTTCTGAGGCAGTTCTAGTATTGATCGATCTGGATGTATGAACAAAAGTATTAATGTGATCATATGGGTTTTCATTAGAAAGACCGTGGAACAAGGGAAGCATTGAAATCATGTGAGACTTTATTTTAAAACCATCATCAGTTTTAGGTAAGACGATAGATCGTGGAGGAACATAATCTTGTGGTGTGGAAAAATCTTTTATGCTCCTCCTCACATTTCTTACTTCTCTACCTTCAACTTGATCCTGATTTTGGTTTTGATTCGGATGTTGATCAGCCATGATTAGAAAAGTTCGTGCTTTGATTCTGGATTTAAAGGTTTTCTCAATTTCTGAATCCAAGACAAATATGGGTGGATTTAAAGATCTACGACCATGCATACAAAACTAAAACTCAAAAAGAAACAAATAATAATAATAATAATAATAATAATAATAATAATAATAATAATAATAATAATAATAATAATAAAGTCTATACAAAATAGCTAAATTGACTTAAATAAAAATAAAAACTAAAATCTAAAATATATACATATAAACACTTATATACATAAATCAAAGACTTACCTTATTTGATGAACACCGATCCCCGGCAACGGTGCCAAATTTTGATCGCGTCATTTTGCGCTAAAAAAAAAAGTAAGGTTAAATGATTGGAAATATTGCTTACCTTGAATTACCTCTACTTGTAGCAAGTAAAGGGTCGATCCACAGAGATTGGGTTATCAAATTAATTTAAGTCCTTAATTTAAATTGTTTGACTATTTCCTGTCACAGATAAGTTTGATTAAGTTCAAAAGTCCAAAAGTCCAAAAGTACGGAAGTATGGAAAATTAAGTCCAAGAGATGTCCACAAAATGTCCAAAGATACGGTAGTAACAAGGTCCAAAAGTGAATTAATCAAAAGTACTAAATTAAAGAATCACAACACTTAACACTAAAAATCCAAAGGGTTAATGATTAAGGGTGGTTATAGCTCGGTATACACAATTACAAAGTTATTGATTCAGATTAAAAGTTAAGTCCTTCAGAAATAGGGCTACAAGCTCCCACTACTGAAATGAGCCTTTAATTACGTAAGTGATAAGATTAATTAATTAACAAGACTGGATGTGTTGGTACAACCTAATGATTTTCAATATCTCAATTAATCTTTCACTTATGTAACCTGGAAGTGTCGATACAACCAGACTAGAATCCATCTGAGGTAGTCTCGTATTGCCATTGGTTTACAGAACCGGGCGTATATGTACTTTCAATTAAATATAACATAACTACAAGTATACGTATAATTAATCAAATAATACTTAGAAATAGAAATACAAGACTTTAATAAATTTGAATCACAACATATGTACAAGAATAACCTCATACGTACCACCCCAAATCTCGGGTGTAGTGTGTCATAATAAACTATAAAGTACAAGAAATCATAACGAAAAACAAAATAAAAGAATACTTATTGTGTTGAACGGATTTCGGTAGACCGATATGATTTCGGTATGATGATGGCTCACTAGACCCTCCCTTTAGGATTAAAACTTTGCACACAACTAAGAATAATAACTAAAGCACTCAAACACAAGAGCAAAATTTAAGCTAAGAAGAGAAAATGGTACAAGAAAAATGAAATGAGGAATGAAGTATTTATAGAGAATTTTTGGCACTATTCATAGGTAGTATTCAAACCATGATGTCATCAATGTGTTAGCGGATGTCATTCGACTAGGTTATTATTGTATCAGCATGATGTCATTCGCCTAGGTCATCATTGTGTTAGCGTGATGTCAGCGAAGATACTATTCACACGTTGACTTTACTATTCAAAAGTTGACTTTGACTTTGACCAAAAGTTGACTTTGACTTTTACTATTCACTTGTTGACTTTGACTTTGACCAAAAAGGTGACCAAGGCTACTTCAAGGTTTTTTAGCGTCCTGAATCTGTTTTCGCACTCCGTTTGGCCAAATTCAATTTCGATTTGCTCGTGTCAAGGTCATTCTACCTTCTTCCTTTAGTATTGCGTTAAAAATTCACTTCAAAAGTTGACATTTGGGGCCATTTTTGCTATTTCTTCTTCAGAACCTATATTACATTAAATTTGTGTAAAATATACAATTAAGGTTGAAATAATAATGCAATATACATGATTTAATGGGTTAAAGTTAATAAAAATACGGATTTATCAACGACAACCCAACTCGCAAGATAGTAGACCACCCTACAATGCGGCGATATCTCATCTTGCGAGGATGCGCATGGTTGAAGCCGATGGGCTGTCAATAAGCCCATTGGGCCGTTTGAATGGGCCATCTTTCTAGGTAGGGACTGTGAACCGTCAACAGATAATTGCTTTGCACCCACAACATGATGGGTGCGATCATACTAGCACTAATGCACCGGATCCCATCAGATCTCCGAAGTTAAGGGTACTTGGGCGAAAGTGGTACTAGGATGGGTGACCCCCTGGGAAGTCCTCGTGTTGCACTCCCTTTTTTGTTTTTTTTTGACCCGTTTAGCTTTGGCAAGATGCTTTCTCGTCACATTTCTTTCCTCGAGTCCCACGACATCTTGGGCTGCCTAGCTTCACTTCCCGGAGGGGCTGGGCCAGTAAACCGAGGGCGTAGGGCCGATTACCAAGTCCCCGCCGCTCCAATGCCCATAACTTTTGATCCGTAGGGAGTCATGCGGCGTACAACAGACCGTTGGAAAGCTCTGTTAGAGCTTTACGACGGGGGCAGCAAGCTTGCTAGGCTGCACCTGTTTTCGGTGCCCAAGACTGAACGTTTTCATCAATTTCTGGCCACTTTTCTTTATTTTGCGCTATTTTTTCATCCTACGTCGGTCGTCGTGAGCCGCAAAAAGGATGACAAGCTAACTCGCAGGATAGTAGAACGTCCTACAATGCACCGATATCACGTATTGTGAGGATGCTGCACGGTTGAAGCCGATGGGCTGTCAATAAGCCCATTGGGCCGTTTAAATGGGCCATCTCTGAGCGCTAGGACTGTGAACCGTCAACACATAATGGCTTTGCACCCACAACATGACGGGTGCGATCATACCAACAGTAATGCACCGGATCCCATCAGATCTCCGAATTTAAGTGTGCTTGGGAAAAAGTAGTACTAGGATGGGTGACCCCCAAGGAAGTCCTCGTGTTGCACCACATTTTTTTTTGCCCCATTTAGCTTTGGCAAGATGCTTTATCATCATATTTCTTCCCTCAAGTCCCATGACATCTTGGGCTGTCACGCCCCGACCCGACCCCGCAAAAGGCCAAGCCTGGACCCGACACACGGATGGAGTCTCATCTGTACCGTGGACGATCCGAAAACCCTACATTCAATATAATACTCGCGAATACCATAATAAACATTTGAAACAAGCCAACTTTCTTTTAAAAACATACATCTTCTTATTAACCAACTTTGCAATCCAAAATGCCATGCATACTACACAAGTATTTATGCCACTAAACAGTTAAACCATTAGTATGCTATTCTTTACTAGTCATAAGAGTATATTTTTACAACTTCACATTCTTTCAACTTTTACAACAAAAGACCATAGAGGCCTCAAAATAGAAACTACATACAAGGCTACAAGCCTCAAAATGAAGCGTCAACCAAGCAATATACATATCAAGCAAGGCCCACACAAAAGACTGGCAACCAACCACCAGCTAAGCAAAGAAAGTGCTATCAAGGAAATACCTCTACTTGTTCCTCCTCCTCAACTACCTCGATAGGATCAGCTTCAACTACTCCTGTAAAAATATGGTATAGAAAGGAATGAGCAAAAACTATTGCTCAGTGAGGGTTATTGGTCTCAAGGACGGAGATGAGAAGAGAATGCAATGTAAACAGTCAAGCAATTCATTCAATTATCATATAGAGATACAAACAAAGCCAACAATAAAACAAGACAAGCAATAAAACTATAAACACTCATTCAAAGGATACGATTCACTTTCCACGAGCAACTTTCAATCACGAATTCGATGACGACGCGCCGATCCAAACCACCTTATAACTTCAGTTTGGAATACCCCGGAAGTATCCATCAATTCTACGACCCAAATCTCCCTGGGAGGCAACCCAAGCGAGAAAGGGAATAGGACACGGAGCTAAGGCATCCAACACTGGCAACCTGAGGCTACCCAGAGAGGCCCATCACACTGCCCCTGACTCTATGAATGCAATACAATATACAATGCAACAACCGAGCAATCAAGCAATAGAGCCACACGTAGGAGAATACAAAGTAGGTTACTCTCGCACGCAATAGCAACAGTTGATAAACATTTCAATCAGAATCAACTCTAACAAGCATATCAAGCAATATTAAGCATTCTATAGGCATAACATTAAGAAAACAAACAAAATCACAAAACGACCCCGACTTTCCAAACGCTACTACTTTCAAGCGAGCCACGAGTTCTGGAAACTGACTTCACCATTCCTCCTAGGTCACCATAAGGCACGTCTAAAGACCCCGAAACCCTACTTTACCCTAGAATTCACGCAAAGCCTCAATTTTCCCCTTTGCTCGTTTGAACTACAACTACCCTAACCAAACACCCAACCAATGCCATAACCACACCAAAAGTGCTTCCATGGCCTCCCGAGACAATGCCATCATGCAAAATGAGAAAACGTTAAACTCGACCTAAACGACCCCGACTTGTACCAAGGCATTTTTCCTCGTTTTTCCATTACACCATCCAAACAAATCATGCATTTAGGTATTCTAGCATATCTAGCATCTTTTCACATCAACAGAACGCATAATGGAGCAACTTCATTGAAACGAGGTTTTACTATTTATAATTTACTATTCAATTATCAATTTAAATTGCAATTTCAATATTCAACGGCAGAAAATGCTAAAAAGCTATAAATACGTGTTCTACAATTGTCAATGAACATTCTTTAAGCATTAAAATGATTAAAATAACAAACTACGGATAAAACTCAAAAATTTAAAGTTGATACATATAACTTTCAAATGCCCAAATATCGTGCTTCCCTCACCTTAGACACTCCTAGTTGCAAGGAAAACCACGCTGGATGCCTCGAAAATGACCCCGTGCAAGCTCACGCGAAGATTTGAAGTTTTGAAGATTGAAATGTTTTTTTTTCCTTTAGAGTTTTGGCCAGCCCTTGTTCTGTTTTTCAGCTTATTTTTTTTTTGCTATGTTATATGCTTATAAAAGATGACAAGCCTTGGTCAATTGGTCAAGCTTTGGTCAAACTAACTTAAGTTGGTCAATTTAGCCTATTTTATGCATTTTAAAGCTAAAATAACTAATGAAATTTTAATTCTAGCTAACAACCACTAAAACACTAAATACTAGTTTTCACTATTTGCTGAGGACTAGAAACCGCTCTCTAACTATCGCTCTCGGTATGCAATGCACTTTGCGACAATAAAGAAGTAACAATTAAATCTCAAAGAATTTTTAAAAAATATAATTTTTCGAAAGACAAACAAGAAAATTCCACATTCTGGGCTCGGGTGTTACACCCACTCCCCCTTAAAACAATTGCGTCCCCTCAATTCTTACCTGGTCGACAAACAATTCAGGATACTGATTCCGAACCTGGTCTTCTCTTTCCCAAGTTGCTTCCTCAAACCCATGGTGATTCCACAGAACCTTCACTAATGGAATACTCTTCCTGCGAAGTTCCTGAAATTTCCGATCCACAATTCGAATCGGTTTCTCTTCATAAGTTAACTTTTCCTCAATCTGCAAAGGCTCTGGTTCAAGTACATGTGAAGGATCTAGATGATATTTCCTTAACATTGACACGTGGAAAACATCGTGCAGTCACGACAAGCTTGGAGGCAAAGCTAACCGATAAGCCAAAGGACCCACTTTTTCGGTGATCTCATACGGACCCACATACCTGGGACTAAGTTTCCTGCTCTTACCGTGCCGAATCAATCCCTTTCGAGGAGAAATCTTAAGAAACACCCAATCTCCCAAAGCAAACTCAAGATCCCGACGGTGTTTATCCGCATAACTCTTCTGACGACTCTGAGCTGTAAGCATACGCTGGCGAATAAGGTGAACATTATCCACCATCTTAATCATCTCATGTAACACAGTCGGATCAACTGTTCTCATCTCTCCAACCTCTTCCCAATACAATGGGGATCTGCATTTACAACCGTACAACGCCTCGTAGGGAGCCATACCTATAGTAGATTGATAGCTATTATTGTAGGCGAACTCCGCTAAAGGCAAAAACTTCTTCCAATTTTTCCCAAAGTCTAACACACATGCCCGAAGCATGTCTTCCAAGATTCTGATAGTTCTCTCAGACTGGCCATCAGTTTGTGGATGGTATGCGGTACTGAAGCTCAATTTAGTTCCCATGGCCTTTTGAAACTTCTGCCAAAAACGAGATCTAAATCTAGGATCTCTATTTGACACTATACTCTATGGCACACCATGCAGTCTCACAATATTAGCAATATAGAGCTCAGCTAGTTTATCAAGACTATCTTGTTTGTTCACGGAAATAAAATGTGAAACCTTAGTCAATCGGTCCACAACAACCCAAACAGAATCACATCCTCTCGGAGATCTAGGAAGATTGGTCACAAGGTCCATTGTTACATGCACCCACTTCCATTGCGGAATTGACAATGGTTGCAGAAGCCCGGCTGGCCTCTGATGCTCAACTTTAACCCTTTGACAAGTCAAACATCTGGATACATACCCAACAATCTCCCTCTTCATATTTTTCCACCAGAAGTGTTGATTCAAATCTCTATACATTTTAGTACTGCCTGGGTGAATCGTATATCTTGAATTATATGCCTTGGACAGAATCTCATTCTTCAAAGTCAGATCACCAGGAACACACACTCGGTCCCTGAATCTGAAGATACCATCTGCATGTAATTTAAACTCCGACTCTCCCCCTTTTGCTTTTTCTTGGATTTTCAAGATGTGAGGATCAGTCTTCTTCACTTCTCTGATTTGTGTAACGCCCTGATCCCTCACGAGACCGGAGGCTCTAATGACCATGCTATTCTCAACCCAATACCAAGCCCGGTCACAAAATTTTTCCTAATGGTTAAGTCCGGACCCGACACACGGACAGAGTCTCCCCTGTACCGTGGACATTCTGAAAACCTGTAAACACTCAATAAAGCCACAACATAACAAGACATTCATTTATAACTAAAGATCTTAGCTTTAAGGTCATCCGAGCCTTAAGACATACAAACAGTTTAGATACAGACAAGCATGCATTCATAACTTAACTTCTTTACAAAATCGCTTATCATGCCACTCTATGATAGCTTTTAAGTATTATTAGAAATTGAAGACAACCAGTCATTCACTCCCAAGCATGCGAAGAAGCTAATAGCAGAAATATAAGTTATTACATGCCATGGTTCTAAATCTACCACTACAACATCTATCCCTCAATTTGCAAACTATATAATATACACATATCACTTAGGTTACAAAATAGAATATAAAGTAAAGAAAACAAGTCCTACTCTCATCAACAAGAACATAGTCCACCTCAGGCAACTAGACACAGCAACTAATGCAACTCCTCCAACTGCGCCACCTGAAACATGTTAGCGAGGTATGAGCAACCATTGTTGCCCAGTGAGGGATAAGGTCCCGGGGCGTACAATGCAACAGGTAATACAGTTAAACAACAATAGCAATTAAACAATTCAAGAAACAATGATAGCTTCAATAACCACACATTTAAAAGGATACATTTCACATAACCCCTATACACCAATCTTCACTGGTCTTCATTCACGATCCACGAACCACGATCACGATCACGATAAGCCGGCATAACCCCAATCACTCCAGTGGGTGTACTCCGGATGTACCCTAAATCCTACGACCCAACATCCCCTGGCAATCTCCGGACCAGGCGAATGAGGGAATAGGGCACGGAGTTTGAATATCCACCGGCAAGCCCTCTGCCGCCCAGCCGATATTCAACACATCCGCCCCTGACACTATGGTTGCGCAACCACTATGCAATGCACTCAACGATGGCAAGTTAATAGCAATAATATAAGCATTAACACATATGAGGATCAACAAAGTAGGTTGACCTCGTTGCAATTAGGATAGAAGCAAATAAGCAGTTTACAAATGAACATATACCAAATAAGCATAGAATCATACCAAAAGCTCCAAATCAATTTAAAATCACATATAAACACTCAAGAAGTCCTGACATGGGTTTAGAAGTGTGGGACAACTTAAATTGCACCTAAACCCCTTTGTTTTTCGAACTATTTCTCTTCTAAACCAAAGTTAATGATTTCATTTTCAAAGAAAACTCTCCCAACCTTCTAACTAACCCTCAAGGTACCCTCTCAACCCTCTAACTCATTCAAATGCCCGCGTTTACCCCGAAAGCCCCAAATTCCCTCTTATGGCTTTAAACTACACATACGTTGTCCGGGCTTCAAACAAGGGATATCAAGGCATCTATAGCACCTAGGTAGCCTAAGGATACTAGAATTGAAGCCCGAATCCACCCGGATTCGCATTAACCCCAAAAGCCCTAAGTTAAAGTCGGCTATTTTCCATTTTTAGGCGATTTGAGGGCAATTCAAGTGCACGGGGCTATTAGACTACCTTCATTAGCACCTAAGGCATCTATTAGGAGTGTTGAATCAAGCTAATACGTGAAATTACATAAAACCCTAGAAAAACATCACTATTCACCTCATAAATTCAAATGACGATTCCAACCGTTTAAAATGCGAACTAATAGTTCAAATGTGTTCTCTAGCACTTATATACAAGGTATAATAGCATAGATAAGCTTTGCAATAGCATTTGATAACATTTTCAACAAATCAAGAAAAATGTAACATTTTAGATATGCATAAAAAGTCATGAAAACCCTCACCAATTGCGCGTAGGAACTCTCGGGAGGCTAGCAAACACCCTAAACTACTTGCTCCTAGCTTGGCTTGGCTTGGCTTGAAGATTTGATGAGCAAAATCCTCTCATTCTCCTCCTACACTATTCTCGGATTTGCTACAGTAATTCCTGCATCTTCTCTTTTTTTTTTTTTTGTGTTTTGTTAAGTTATGAGCTAGGTGGTGTTTTATGAGCATATATATTAAATGGGATCAAGTTAGGTGCTTAGTGGTCCACTAAAATGAATGTTGATAACCTTAAAACGAGCCTAAGGTGAAGAATATATGCTAGCTAATTAAATTACTAAGTTATGTTACGTAACACTATTCATTGAACCATTAAAACATTTTCTAAACGAGTGCTCCTATCGCTCCTAGCTCAATTGCACATTTTTCCCATTCCTTTAACAATTAATATGATTTAATAAAAATACTAATTCACTAATATAATGCAGTTTAAAAATGGAATGAATAGTGACCAAGAAAGACAACAGGTAAAGCACATAATTTAATGCGCAATTAATGGATGCCACATTTAAAAATGTGTACGGTAGAATCTCGGGCGTCACATCCTCTCCCCCTTAAACAAATTGCGTCCACGCAATTCTTCTTCACAAGGGAACTTCACAACAACTGAAAACCAACTCCGATTACTCGTCATCAGTTGCTAAGCAAGAATACCATATACGAACTCTCGTGGGAGCTCATTAAGAAATCCCAGTAGTATTGCCTGCGAACCTCACGTAATAAGGCCAAATAAAGGCTCCAATAGAGATGCTACTTCGAAATCCAAATAAGAATCCCGCTGGCACGAATACCATAGAAGAATAGAATCCCAACTAACAGTGGCGAGAAAATACCAATAAGAATTTAGAGTACAAATACCGAAGATAATTCCATATAATAAGGCTGATTAGAATCCCAAACTAAGTCTTCCGAGTAATACCAGCAAGAAAATACTAGAAGAATACTCAATAAGAAAACCGAGAGAACGGTCATATAGAAATCCCAAAGGAAGCCATTCATTTCTGACTACTAAGCGTAGAAGAATGCCTTGGAAGAAATCCCAATAACTGAGCTCCGCTTACAACATTCTCATTCCCGCTAATCCACACAACTTGGAGGGCTTGTTGCTAATCACTTCTCTTCAGGGGGAGGAAGAAGTCTTTCTTACCATTTCAACGGGACATGTATGAATGCCAAGATATCACATTTACACATATATGTTTTAAACTATTATGCAAACATGTTTATATAAGAGTTTATGAAACAGTGTAATCATCAAAGTCATTCAAGCACGACAATCAAGTCCATCATAACACAACTCAATCAAAGACTTTCACATACACACATTACAAGCAACAGTTCAAGCAATTAACAATTCACGAGGTCAATTTGATGCATAACTAGCCACTTTACTTCACTTAGCACACATTTAGCACGTAACACATAATTATATCACATAGGTGCACACATTCAATACAAGATACACAATCACACATGCAGGCATACACTTTCAAGACACACTCTTAACAAGCACACACGCAAGGGTTACTACCCGACAGGCCGAGGACCCTGTCCCGGCTTAGAGCTAACTAAGCTCTGATACCACTTGTAACGCCCTGATCCCTCACGAGACCGGAGGCTCTAATGACCATGCTATTCTCAACCCAATACCAAGCCCGGTCACAAAATTTTTCCTAATGGTTAAGTCCGGACCCGACACACGGACAGAGTCTCCCCTGTACCGTGGACATTCTGAAAACCTGTAAACACTCAATAAAGCCACAACATAACAAGACATTCATTTATAACTAAAGATCTTAGCTTTAAGGCCATCCGAGCCTTAAGACATACAAACAGTTTAGATACAGACAAGCATGCATTCATAACTTAACTTCTTTACAAAACCGCTTATCATGCCACTCTATGATAGCTTTTAAGTATTATTAGAAATTGAAAACAACCAGTTATTCACTCCCAAGCATGCGAAGAAGCTAATAGCAGAAATATAAGTTATTACATGCCATGGTTCTAAATCTACCACTACAACATCTATCCCTCAATTTGCAAACTATATAATATACACATATCACTAAGATTACAAAATAGAACATAAAGTAAAGAAACCAAGTCATACTCTCATCAACAAGAACATAGTCCACCTCAGGCAACTAGACACAGCAACTAATGCAAGTCCTCCAACTGCGCGACCTGAAACATGTTAGCGAGGTATGAGCAACCATTGTTGCCCAGTGAGGGATAAGGTCCCGGGGCGTACAATGCAACAGGTAATACAGTTAAACAACAATAGCAATTAAACAATTCAAGAAACAATGATAGCTTCAATAACCACACATTTAAAAGGATACATTTCACATAACCCCTATACACCAATCTTCACTGGTCTTCATTCACGATCCACGAACCACGATCACGATCACGATAAGCCGGCATAACCCCAATCACTCCAGTGGGTGTACTCCGGATGTACCCCAAATCCTACGACCCAACATCCCCTGGCAATCTCCGGACCAGGCGAATGAGGGAATAGGGCACGGAGTTTGAATATCCACCGGCAAGCCCTCTGCCGCCCAGCCGATATTCAACACATCCGCCCCTGACACTATGGTTGCGCAACCACTATGCAATGCACTCAACGATGGCAAGTTAATAGCAATAATATAAGCATTAACACATATGAGGATCAACAAAGTAGGTTGACCTCGTTGCAATTAGGATAGAAGCAAATAAGCAGTTTACAAATGAACATATACCAAATAAGCATAGAATCATACCAAAAGCTCCAAATCAATTTAAAATCACATATAAACACTCAAGAAGTCCTGACATGGGTTTAGAAGTG
Organism: Ehretia macrophylla; assembly: GCA_037974665.1. Lineage (NCBI taxonomy): Eukaryota > Viridiplantae > Streptophyta > Magnoliopsida > Boraginales > Ehretiaceae > Ehretia > Ehretia macrophylla. The sequence goes on from CM075767.1 coordinate 44,121,181, forward strand.
TGGGACAACTTAAATTGCACCTAAACCCCTTTGTTTTTCGAACTATTTCTCTTCTAAACCAAAGTTAATGATTTCATTTTCAAAGAAAACTCTCCCAACCTTCTAACTAACCCTCAAGGTACCATCTCAACCCTCTAACTCATTCAAATGCCCGCGTTTACCCCGAAAGCCCCAAATTCCCTCTTATGGCTTTAAACTACACATTCGTTGTCCGGGCTTCAATCAAGGGATATCAAGGCATCTATAGCACCTAGGTAGCCTAAGAATACTAGAAGTGAAGCCCGAATCCACCCGGATTCGCATTAACCCCAAAAGCCCTAAGTTAAAGTCGGCTATTTTCCATTTTTAGGCGATTTGAGGGCAATTCAAGTGCACGGGGCTATTAGACTACCTTCATTAGCACCTAAGGCATCTATTAGGAGTGTTGAATCAAGCTAATACGTGAAATTACATAAAACCCTAGAAAAACATCACTATTCACCTCATAAATTCAAATGACGATTCCAACCGTTTAAAATGCGAACTAATAGCTCAAATGTGTTCTCTAGCACTTATATACAAGGTATAATAGCATAGATAAGCTTTGCAATAGCATTTGATAACATTTTCAACAAATCAAGAAAAATGTAACATTTTAGATATGCATAAAAAGTCATGAAAACCCTCACCAATTGCGCGTAGGAACTCTCGGGAGGCTAGCAAACACCCTAAACTACTTGCTCCTAGCTTGGCTTGGCTTGGCTTGAAGATTTGATGAGCAAAATCCTCTCATTCTCCTCCTACACTATTCTCGGATTTGCTACAGTAATTCCTGCATCTTCTCTTTTTTTTTTTTTTTTGTGTTTTGTTAAGTTATGAGCTAGGTGGTGTTTTATGAGCATATATATTAAATGGGATCAAGTTAGGTGCTTAGTGGTCCACTAAAATGAATGTTGATAACCTTAAAACGAGCCTAAGGTGAAGAATATATGCTAGCTAATTAAATTACTAAGTTATGTTACGTAACACTATTCATTGAACCATTAAAACATTTTCTAAACGAGTGCTCCTATCGCTCCTAGCTCAATTGCACATTTTTCCCATTCCTTTAACAATTAATATGATTTAATAAAAATACTAATTCACTAATATAATGCAGTTTAAAAATGGAATGAATAGTGACCAAGAAAGACAACAGGTAAAGCACATAATTTAATGCGCAATTAATGGATGCCACATTTAAAAATGTGTACGGTAGAATCTCGGGCGTCACAATTTGTGCTAGCAATCCCGACTGAATTTGTAAGCTAGCAAATCGAATCTCTACCTCAGTAGCTTCCGGCTTCCATGAACAAATTTCCTCCAAAGTCTCCTAATCCTTGATAATTAAACTTGCAACAGTAGCCTTTCGGCTCAAAGTATCCACAACAACAGTTGGCTTACCTGGCACGTAGTTGATAGAACAATTGTAGCCACTTAATAGCTCTAGCCATCTTCGCTGCCTCATATTCAAATATTTTTGTGAAAATAAATATTTGAGACTCTTGTGGTCAGTAAAAATTTCAAATCTGCTACCCCACAAGTAATGACGCCACTTCTTTAAAGCAAACACAACTGCAGCTAACTTAAGATCATGTGTAGGGTAATTGACTTCATATGGTTTCAACTTCCTAGAAGCATAGGCAATCACGTTACCATTCTGCATTAAAACACAGCCCAAACCGTCTTTAGATGTATCACTGTAGACAATAAAGTTTTCTATACCCTCAGGTAAAGCTAGTATAGGAGCTGTAGTTAGTCTCTTCTTCAATTCTTGGAAACTGGATTCACATTTAGCATCCTAGTTGTAAGTAACTTTCTTTCGAGTCAATTGGCTTAAAGGTCCAGAAATTTTGGAAAAGTCTTTAACAAACCTCCGATAGTAACCTACCAACCCTAGAAAACTCCGAATCTTTGACACCGTTTGAGGTCTCTTCTAAGATGAAACAACTTCAATCTTAGCTGGGTCTACTAAAATTCCTTGATCTGAAATGATATGGCCCAGAAAAGATATTTGATTCAACCAGAATTCGCACTTGCTGAATTTAGCAAAAAGCTTGTTTTCTTGCAAAGTCTGTAGCACAATCTTCAAATGTTTTTCATGTTCAGCCTCATTCTTAGAGTATACTAGAATGTCGTCAATAAAGATTACGAAAATTGATCAAGATAAGGTCGAAAAACCCTCTGCATTAAGTCCATGAATGCGGCTGGTGCATTCGTCAATCCAAATGGTAACACAACAAATTCATAGTGGCCATATCTAGTCCTGAATGCCGTCTTAGGTATATTGTCACTCCGAATCCTGAGTTGATAGTAAACCTGCCTCAAGTCAAATTTAGAGTAAACACTCGTACCCTGCAACTGGTCAAACAATTCTTCAATCAACAGCAAGGGGTATTTGTTCTTAATCGTGACTTGATTAAGTCCCCTGTAATCAATACATAACCGAAGTGTGCCGTCTTTCTTTCTCACAAACAACATAGGCGCACCCCACGGTGAAGAACTAGGTTGTATAAACCCCTTCTCAAGAAAGTTCTGAAGCTGAATTTTCAATTCCTGAAGTTCAGCCGATGCCATTCTATAAGGACTTCTAGAAATTGGCGTAGTACCTAGCATAAGGTCAATCACAAATTCAATCTCCCTATCCGATGGTAAACACGGTAATTCCTCGGGAAATACACCAGGGAAGTCTTTAACAATTGGAACCTCATTCAAATTCAACTTATCAGTAGGTTGATTAATCAGATAAGCTAGGTAAGCTTCACAACCTTTATTCAACAACTTAGAAGCCTTGATTGACGATAAAAGAGGTATTCGGGCAGCCCTGCAGTTCCCAACAATCTCCAGTACCGGTAGGTCAGGAATCTGAAGATAAACAATCTTTGTTCTACAATCCAACTGAGCATAGTATTTCCCTAACCAGTCCATTCCCAAAATGATTTCAAAGTCACGGAAGGGTAGTATAATTAAATCAGCAGGAAATTTACGGTTCTCAATGCATATAACACAAGATTTGCAAATAGACTTAGTAACAAATTTCACACCCAATGGCGTACTAACTTCAACTTCATGCAGTAGTTTATCAATGCAAACATTCACAGATCGTGCACATGCAGGAGTTATAAACGAATGTGTAGCTCCGGGATCAATCAAAACTTTAACTGGCTGAGTATTGAGAAGAAAGGTACCTTCCACTATTGCTGTAGTATCGAGTAGCTCCTCCGCATCTAGTGCAAAGACCCTAGCCTGTACCCTCTGTGCTGGACCTGCACTTGCAGCCCTATTTTGCATACCCTGGCCCCCAGTACGACCCTGAACATTCTTATACTTAGGGCAATCTTTCACCCTATGCTCATCGCTCCCACAACCAGTGCACTTTCCACTCTTCCTCCAACAATTAGCCTCAATGTGACCCGATCGATTACAAAAGTTACACTGCTGATTTTGTCTTACAATAGTGTTTCCCGTAGGTGCAGGGGCTCTGGCAGTGGTAGGAACTGTACCTCCCTACTGGGGTCTAGTCGCAGCTGGCCTCCCCTGAATCTGATACTGAGGCTGATACGGACGTTGCTGAGGAGCCTGAACAAAAGTCTGATACTGCCTCTGCTGACTCTGGCTGCTCTGGCCCAAGTACTGTTTCTTACTCGGCTGGCTACTCTCAGCTATCATCTCAGCCTTCCGTTTCTCAAACTTCGAGGCTGCTTGGAATTCCTCGGGAAAAGTAGTATAAGTCTGCCCAGTCAAATGTAGCTGTATATCCATTCTCAGCCCACGAACAAACCTATGAATCATCCTCCTAGCTGGCCGTACCAGCTCAGGCATATACCTCGACAGGCTGACAAACCTAGCCTCATACTGTGCAACAGTCATATTTCCCTGCTTCAGGGCCACAAATTCATCTTCCTGCCTTTCCCTAGCCATCACGGGAATATACTTATACCGAAACTCACTCACGAAATCATCCCACAAATGCAGAACATCCTCACAGTCCCACCTCAACCTAACAGTGTTCCACCACTGTTCTGCGTCACCCTCAAACAAAAAAGCTGCATAAGCTATTCTTCCCTTATCAGTGTACCTCAAAGCAGCATAAATTTTCTCAACACGGTTAAGCCCTCTCTCGGCTGCTTCGTCATCCGGCTCTCCAAAGAACTTACCGGGCTCGTGCCTTAGGAATTTCTCTAACTGATTATTCTCAGCCCTAGGCCCCTGTCCACCAGGATTAGCTTGATTTCCCTGGGGATTATTATTTCTGTCCTGCCTCTGCTCATGCAGTACCTGAGTAATCCGATCAATTGCAATGGTCATAGTAGCCATAAACTGTTCAGGTAACGGTTGCTGACCCTGTTCTACTGCCTCTTCATTTGCCCCTTGACCTTGAGTACTACGTCGTGGCAGCATAGTAACAACTCACAATGGCTGGAAACATATAAAAGCAGTTTATAGACAGAAATATAACACATAAGATTAGATAACACTCAAGTCAATAACAATCAAATATCCTATCACACAATTCACATAACACAAGATTGACATGCCAACCATTTCACTTGAACACATAAGCACTCAAGTTCACATAGTCATACTATAACATTTTTTTTTCCACTTAACAACCATACATTAACACTTTAGCATTTTAGACCTTAACCCCACAGACCGAGAAACATATCCCGGCTCATGCAAGACTATCATGCTTTGATACCACATAAAGATGTCATGCCCCGACCCGACCCCGCAAAAGGCCAAGCTCGGACCCGACACACGGACGGAGTCTCCTCTGTACCGTGGACGATTCGAAAACCCTACATTCAATATAATACTCGCGAATACCATAATAAACATTTGAAACAAGCCAACTTTCTTTTAAAAACATACATCTTCTTATTAACCAACTTTGCAATCCAAAATGCCATGCATACTACACAAGTATTTATGCCACTAAACAGTTAAACCATTAGTATGCAATTCTTTACTAGTCATAAGAGTATATTTTTACAACTTCACATTCTTTCAACCTTTACAACATAAGACCATAGAGGCCTCAAAATAGAAACTACATACAAGGCTACAAGCCTCAAAATGAAGCATCAACCAAGCAATATACATATCAAGCAAGGCCCACACAAAAGACTGGCAACCAACCACCAGCTAAGCAAAGAAAGTGCTATCAAGGAAACACCTCCACTTGCTCCTCCTCCTCAACTATGTCGATAGGATCAGCATCAACTACTCCTGTAAAAATATGGTATAGAAAGGAATGAGCAAAAACTATTGCTCAGCGAGGGTTATTGGTCTCAAGGACGGAGATGAGAGGAGAATGCAATGCAAACAGTCAAGCAATTCATTCAATTATCATATAGAGATACAAACAAAGCCAACAATAAAACAAGACAAGCAATAAAACTATAAACACTCATTTTGTGAGGCCTGACCCTGAATAACGTGTCATACCTCGATTTGCGTGCCATAGATACCTAATTATGACTGACCTTGGATTACGTGTCCTATCTTGGTTTTCGTGCGATACCTAGATATATGTGCCCTGACCTCGATGTACGAGCGTTACCTCGTATCGTGTGCCCTAACCTTGAACTGCGTACCTTAACCTAGATACAAAGTCATGCTTTGATTTGCGTGCATTGCATTGAATTACGTGCCTTGCATTGATTTATGTGCATTCACCTAGGATTACGTGCATTAGTCTTGAAGTTCGTGTCTTGCCTCGTAGTTCGTGTCTACCTCGTGATTCGTGCCCCGTATTGATTTACGTGCGTGTCTCGTAGTGTGTGCCCTAGACCTAGGAAAGCGTGCCCACACGCTAATCAATAAAGAATCCTACACAAAGCACTAGACACTAAAATAATCCTACACAATCCACTAACCAATATTATATTCCTAATTCAAATTATCTACAAACTCCACTAACAATAAAATAATACTAAACTATTCCTACATTTTCCACTATCTATTATTCTATTCATAATTCAACTCATCAACAAACATTCCTATATTTTATTCTACCTAGATTCCCTCATTCCCCAACATTCCTATGACAATTCTAATGACACAAATGCATAAAGAATTATTCCTAGACAAACTATGACAAACACTTAGCACAATGCATAAAAAAATGCTCAAAACCACCTAAATCCTCTACCTCGCTCAACCAAACCACCCTTGCCCATGCTAAACATTTTAAAATCACACATTGAAGACACAAAAATCAGAATTTAATGGCCCAAGGCCGACCACATGCTTAAAGGATGCAAAGGCTTTCATTTTTTTGTCATTTCTTCTTTCCTCTCACATTTTCTCTCTCTCCCTCTCACTCTTCTCTCTCCATTTCGGTTTTGGCTGAGTTCTCTCCACCTCCTAGCTCATCTTCTTCATCATATGGTGCAACAAGACAAGCAACCATCAAAGAAACTCAAGCAAACAAGCTAAGATGCGAAAACTACACTTGCATGTCCTTTGAAGCCTTCATTTCGGCCCTAGGTGAGTTTTAAGCTTCCATTTCTTTTCTTCTTGTTCTAACCTCATGAATGTACTAAGAGATTGATCACTAAGCTAGGAAAAATAGAGAAAAGCTAGTTGGGATTTCGGCTAGGCAAAGGAAAAGAGAAGATTCGAGCTTCAACAAGGTTTTTGAGCATCTTTTGGTTGATTGCTAAGGTGAGGCTTAAAACCTTTTGAAAACTCTTAAAAATTCACATGCATGCTTATAAATGTATGTCTTTGCTTCTGTACTTGAGTTATATGTTCGTTCATAAGCTTAAACAACCATGCATGGCAAGATCTTGGCTTGAAAGTGGTGATAGGTGAAGTCGGATTGTTGACAGCTCTCTGACCAGTCTGTTTCGAGGTAAGTTTAGCTAGGCAAATGATGTTGAAAATGCTTGAAAATTGGTAGGTGACTAGTTTGGACAGTTTTGAACACTTTTTGCAGAACTAGGCCAAAGCTAATTTCGACTCTAAGGTCCTCAAAATGGCGAATCTTTAAAATGTGTCCAAATCTGGAAATCTGGAAAAATGAAGCAGGTTTTGGCAGATGCACTGACCTTGTAGAACAAACCATATTTTACTTAGTTAATGATGTCCAAAATGCATGAAAATTGGTGTGCTCCTATATTTTTCAGTTCTGGACATTTTTTTCAGAAATGGACTAAGGCTGAATCTGACCCTAAGGACCTCAAAAACGTCAATTATCGAAATGTGTGCAAATCTGGACAGTTTTGTGCTATTCCACTATTTCGGCTATATCTAATGATCCCGAACACCAATTGATGCAAGGTTTGTTTCTAATTTTAGTTAACTTATTAATCTTTAATGTGACATCTTATTCACTGGATTTGGAGATTTTTTTATTATCCTATTGATTGTGAGAAAACAGCCTATTGCAGTAAAGGTTTCACTTAGCTACATGCTTGGAAAATTGTTGTAACCTCTCTTGTGGTACTAATTGTGTGGAAATGTGATGTTGGGATGTTGTGTGGACTGTTTTGAGTACTTGAGGATGTTTGAATTGAATGATGCATGACTTGAGAATGATTTTGAGATTGACTTTGAATTGGGTTGAGGCTCAAATTGCATGAATATACACGAAATGGAAACCCTAATGACTAGGTAGTTTTGCTAAGTGTTGATCATTTGGATGTTGTGTGGAAATTATATGCTTAGTGGGCTGCCCGTAAATGTCTTATAACTTCAAATGTGAATTTGATCATCGCATGTTGACAAATGAGCTTTTCTCGCACCCGAACCCACGTAAATGATATTGCATGTTGAATAATCTTATCACTTGATTACGTGGACTTCGAAATGAGTTATATGGCTTGACTCGCATGTGTTACATGGCTGCCCGTTTAATGTTCATATGGCTCTATATGCCTTTCAAGTGAAATTACTTGTCTTATCGTGCCTCGTTTGATTACTTGATAACATGTGATCTTGAAATTGCTCGGAGGCAACCTACTTTGTTGTCCTCCTAACGTGAATTGTTAAAAGATATTCAATGGTTTAATTGAACATGATTACTTGGCTGCCCGTTAAAGTTTAATTGCTTTCAAATGGATATATGAAATGATTATATGTTCTTACAATGCCTTATATGCCAATATGTCAAAATGTGATCATATACTTGCTCGGAGGCAACCTACTTTGTTGACCTCCTAATGTGAAATGTTAAATGACATAAATGGGCATTGTATACAAGGTTGCAACCTTTCATTGTGGCATGGTAGCGTTTCATGAACGCCGGGCGGCATAGGGCTTGCCGGTGCTCCCGTGACTACCATGGTCCAATTCCCTCTCTCGCTTGGCATTCCACCCTCGGAGAGTTGGGTCGTAGGATTTCGGGGTACATCCGGAGTACACCCACCTGGCGTGTTTTTGAGGATGATTTGAAGTCGGCCGCAACTTCTGATTCTGAAACTGATCTGAGAGCAAAAGCTCACTATATCCTTTTTACTATGTGTATAAGTACTCTCGCTTGGTTCCTAGAGAACCTCGGGGAGGAAAAATTGGTATTTCTATTTCTATACTTGTATTATTGATATATTCATGCTTGCAAAAGGATTTTTATAAGTTGAACCGGAAAATGAGTTTCAAAACCTATTTCTCGTTCCCCCTCGCTGAGTTCATAAGGACTCACCCTCTTTTATCATCTCAGGTCAAGAAGATCAAGAACAGGTACCCGAGGACGATGTGCCTAACGATGATTCCTTGGAGTGATTGCCTGTCTTGTGTGCTTTGCGTGATTATGGCTATTTATGAACTATGCTACTTGAAGACTATTTCTTTTATGTTGCTCGTTGTTTATTGATGTAAATGACCCCGTTGTAATTTGGGTCTAATTCTGGGATTGTACTATCTATAACTGGACGAACTTTTATTTGGTTGTTTGCTTTCGTTTTCTTAATTAGTAGTTATCGTAGGCATTCAAACCACTAGATGAACAATCAGCTAAGTTAATTCTATCTAATTTCACTTAGGTGCTCATTTGCAAACTAAAGGATAATAGGTACTTGCATGATAGGAAATTGACAAATAAACGGGGCATAGTTAACATGTTAGGCTTATTAACCAAACAAGACTTTCAAGATAAACTAGCAGGCAAATCGGTTGGTGACAAATAGGAGTCCTTAATGGAATTGGATTAATAATTGGAATAATTGAGGTGTTTAGAGAATTAGGTCAAACCAAAGAACCCAATTACAGTCGTTATGCTGCCGGTTTTCCGGAAAATTTTGGAGTCTAGGATTAAATATTAAGTGCTAAACCTCCTTGAACGATTAAGTACGTGAAAGGACTTGAATGTTTAGATCACACCCTAGTCTAACCTTTATAGGCTGGGTTGGGGCGTGACACATTCAAAGGATACGATTCACTTTCCACGAGCAACTTTCAATCACGAATTCAATGACGACGCGCCGATCCAAACCACCTTATAACTTCAGTTTGGAATACCCCGGAAGTATCCATCAATTCTACGACCCAAATTTCCCTAGGAGGCAACCCAAGCGAGAAAGGGAATAGGACACGGAGCTAGGGCAACCAACACCGCCCTTGACTCTATGAATGCAATACAATATACAATGCAACAACCGAGCAATCAAGCAATAGAGCCACACGTGGGAGAATACCAAGTAGGTTACTCTTGCACGCAATAGCAATAGTTGATAAACATTTCAATCAGAATCAACTCTAACAAGCATATCAAGCAATATTAAGCATTCTATAGGCATAACATTAAGAAAACAAACAAAATCACAAAATGACCCCGACTTTCCAAACGCTACTACTTTCAAGCGAGCCACGAGTTCCGGAAACCGACTTCACCATTCCTCCTAGGTCACCATAAGGCATGTCTAAAGACCCCGAAACCCTACTTTACCCTAGAATTCACGCAAAGCCCTGATTTTCCTCTTTGCTCGTTTGAACTATAACTACCCTAACCAAACACCCAATCAACGCCATAACCACACCAAAAGTGCTTCCATGGCCTCCCGAGACAATGCCATCACACAAAACGAAAAAACGCTAAACTCGACCTAAACGACCCCGACTTGTACCAAGGCATTTTTCCTCATTTTTCCATTACACTATCCAAACAAATCATGCATTTAGGCATTCTAGCATATCTAGCATCTTTTCACATCAACAGAACGCATAACGAAGCAACTTCATCGAAACGAGGTTTTACTATTCATAATTTACTATGCAATTATCAATTTAAATTGCAATCTCGATATTCAACCGCAGAAAATGCTAAAAAGCTATAAATACGTGTTCTACAATTGTCAATGAACATTCTTTAAGCATTAAAACGATTAAAATAACAAACTATGGATAAAACCCAAAAATTTAAAGTTGATACATATAACTTTCAAATGCGCAAATAACGTGCTTCCCTCACCTTAGACACTCCTAGTCGTAAGGAAAACCATGCTGGATGCCTCGAAAACGACCCCGTGCAAGCTCACGCGAAGATTTGAAGTTTTGAAGATTGAAATGTTTTTTTTTTTTTTTCCTTTAGAGTTTCGGCCAGCCCTTGTTCTGTTTTTCAGCTTGTTTTTTTTATTTTGCTATGTTATATGCTTATAAAAGATGACAAGCCTTGGTCAATTGGTCAAGCTTTGGTCAAACTAACTTAAGTTGGTCAATTTAGCCTATTTTATACATTTTAAAGCTAAAATAACTAATGCAATTTTAATTCTAGCTAACAACCACTAAAACACTAAAATTAAAACACTAAATACTAGTTTTCACTATTTGATGAGGACTAGAAACCGCTCTCTAACTATCGCTCTCGATATGCAATGCACTTTGCGACAATAAAGAAGTAACAATTAAATCTCAAAGAATTTAAGAAAATATAATTTTCAGAAAGATAAACAAGAAATTTCACATTCCGGGCTCGGGTATTACATGGGCCGCCCAGCTTTGCTTCCCAGAGGGGCTGGCCCCGAAAACAAGGGCATGGGGCCGATTACCAAGTCCCCGCCGCTTCAATGCCCATAACTTTTGATCCGTAGGGAGTTATGCGGCGCACAGCATGCCGTTGGAAAGCTCTCTAGGAGCTCTACGACGGGAACAACAAGCTTGCTTAGCTACGCCTATTTTTTATGTCCAAAATCGTACGTTTTCATAATTTTTTGGCTACTTTTTATCCTTTTGCGTTGTTTTTTCATCCCGGGTCAGTCGTTGTGAGCCACGAAAAGGACGACAACCTAACTCGAGGGATAGTAGACCACTCTACAACGCGCCGATATCATGTCTTGTGAGGATGCTGCACAGTTGAAGCCGATGGGCTGTCGATAAGCCCATTGGGCCGTTTGAATCGGCCATCTCTCAAGGCTGGCACTGTGAACCGTCAACACATAATGGCTTTGTACCCACAACATGACCAGTGTGATCATACTAGCACTAGTGCACCGGATCCCATCAGAACTGCGAAGTTAAGCATGCTTGGGTCAGAGTAGTACTAGGATGGGTGACCCTGTAGGAAGTCCTCGTGTTGTACCCCTTTTTTTGTTTTTTTTTTGCCCCGTTTACATTTGGCAAGATGCTTTCTCGTCAAATTTCTTTCCTTGAGTCCCACGACATCTTGGGCTGCCTAGCTTTGCTTCCCGGTGGGGCTGGGCCCGCAAACCGAAGGCGTGGAGCCGATTACCAGGTCCCTGCTGCTCCAATGCCAATAACTTTTTATCCGTAGGGAGTTATGCGGCGCATAGCATGCCGTTGAAAAGCTATATAGGATTTCTACGATGGGGGCACAAACCTACTTGGCTGCGCTGAATTTTGATGCCCAAAATTGAACATTTTCTTCAGTTTCTGGCCAATTTTCTTCTTTTTGTAGCTATTTTTTCGTCTCCGGTCGATCGTCGTCAACGGTGAAAAGGACGACAACCTAACTCGCTAGATAGTAGACCGTCCTACAATGTGCCGATATCATGTCTTGCGAGGATGCTGCACGGTTGAAGCCGATGGGCTGTCGATAAGCCCATTGGGCCGTTTGAATACGCCATCTCTCTGGGCTGGGATTGTGAATCGTCAACACATAATGGCTTTTTACCCACAACATGACGGATGCGATCATACCAGTACTAATGCACTAGATCCCATTAGATCTCTGAAGTTAAGAGTGCTAGGGCGAGCATAGTACTAGGATGGGTGGCCCCTTGGGAAGTCCTCTTGTTGCACCCTGCTTTTTATTTTAATTTTTGCCCCGTTTAGCTTTGGCAAGATGATTTATCGTCGCATTTATTTCCTCGAGTCCCACGACATCTTGGGCTGCCCTGCTTCACTTCCTAGAGGGGCTGGGCCTGCAAATCGAGGGCGTGGGGCCGATTACCAGGTCCTTGCTACCCCAATGCCCATAACTTTTGATCCGTAAGGAGTTATGCAGTGCACAGCATGTTGTTGGAAAGCTCTCTGGGAGCTCTATGACTGAGGCAGCATGGCCGCTAAGCTGCGCCTATTTTTGATGCCCATAATCTAACGTTTTCATTAGTTTCTGGCCACTTTTCTTCTTTATGCACTATTTTTTCACACCGGGTCAGTCGTCGTGAGTGGCGAAATAGACGACAACTAACTCGCGGGATAGTAGACTACCCTACAACCCGCCGATATAACGTCTTGCGAGGATGCTGACCGGTTGAAGCCAATGGGCTGTCGATAAGCCCATTGGGCCGTTTGTATGGGTCATCTCTCTGGGCTGGGACTGTGAATTGTCATAACAATGGCTTTGCACCCACAACATGTCAGGTGCGATCATACCAGCACTAATCCACCGGATCCCATCAGATCTGTGAAGTTAAGCGTGCTTGGGCAAGAGTAGTACTAGGATGGGAAACCCCCTAGGAAGTCCTCGTGTTGTACCCTGCTTTTTTGTTTTTTTTTGCCCTGTTTAGCTTTGGCAAGATGGTTTCTCGTCACATTTCTTTCGTTGATTCCCACGATAATTTGGGCCGCCAAGCTTCGCTTCCCGGAGGGGCAAGGCCCTCAAATCGAGGGCGTGGGCCGATTACCAGGTTCCCGCCGCTCCAATGCCCATAATTTTTTATCCGTAAGGAGTTATGTGGTGCACAACATGCTGTTGGAATGCTCTCTGGGAGTTCTACGATTGGGGAGGCGAGCTTGCTAGGCTGTACCAATTTTTTATGCCCAAAATCTAGCATTTTCATCAGTTTCTGGCCACTTTTCTTCTTTTTGTGCTATTTTTCATCCCAGGTTGGTTGTCGTGAGCTGTGAAAAGGATGACAACTAACTCGCGAGATAGTAGACCACCCTACAACTCGCCGATATCACATCTTGCTAGGATGCTGCACAGTTGAAGCTGATGGGCTGTCGATAAGCCCATTGGGACGTTTGAATGGGCTATCTCTCTGGGCTGGGACTGTGAATTGTCAACACATAATGGCTTTACACCCATAATATGATGGGTACGATCATATACCAGCACTAATGCACTGGATCCCATCAGAACTCCGAAGTTAAGCGTGCTTGGGCGAGAGTAGTACTTGGATGGGTGACCCTCTGGGAAGTCCTCATGTTATACCCCCTTTTTATTTTTGTTTTGGCCCGTTTAGCTTTGGCAAGATGCTTCCTCGTCACATTTCTTTCCTCGAGTCCCACGACATCTTGGGCCGCCCAGCATCGCTTCCCGGAAGGGCTGGGCCTGTAAACCGAGGGTGTGTGGCTGATTACCAAGTCCCCGCCGCTCCAATGCCTATAAATTTTGATTCGTAGGGAGTTATACGACATGCAACATGTCGTTGGAAAGCTCTCCGGGAGCTCTACGACGGGGACATCAAGCTTGCTCGGCTGCGCCTGTTTTCGATGCCCCAAATTGTACGTTTTCATCAATTTTTGGCTATTTTTCTTCATTTTGCATTATTTTTTCATCCCGGGTTGATCGTCATGTGCCACGAAAAGGACCACAACCTAACTCGCGGGATAGTAGACCGCCCTACAATGCGCCGATATCATGTCTTAAGTGGATGCTGCACTATTGAAGCCGATGGGTTATCGATAAGCCCATTGGGCCTTTTTAATGGGCCGTCTCTCAAGGTTGGGACTGTGAACCATCAACACATAATGGCTTTGTACCCACAACATGACGGGTGTGATCATACCAGCACTAATTCACCGGATCCCATCAGAATTCCGAAGTTAAGCGTGCTTGGGTCAGAGTTGTACTAGGATAGGTGACCCCTTGGGAAGTCCTCATGTTGCACCTTTTTTTGTTTTTTTTCGCCCCGTTTACATTTGGCAAGATGCTTTCTCGTCACATTTCTTTCCTTGAGTCCCACGACATCTTGGACTGCCCAACTTCGCTTCCCGGTGGGGCTGAACCCGTAAACCGAGGGCGTGGGGCTAATTACTAGGTCCCTGCCGCTCCAATGCCAATACCTTTTGATCCGTAGGAAGTTATGTGGTACACAGCATGCCGTTGGAAAGCTCTCTGGGAGTTCTACGATGAAGGCACAAGCCTACTTGGCTGCACCTATTTTCGGTGCCCAAAATCGAACGTTTTCTTCAGTTTCTGGACAATTTTCTTCTTTTTACGCTATTTTTTCATCCTGGGTCAGTCGTCGTCAGTGGTGAAAAGTACGACAACCTAACTCGCTGGATAGTAGACCGCCCTACAACTCGCCAATATCATGTCCTGTGAGGATGTTCCACAGTTGAAGCCGATGGGTTGTCGATAAGCCCATTGGGCCATTTGAATGGGCCATCTCTCTGTCCTGGGACTGTGAATCGTCAACACATAATGGCTTTACACCCATAACATGATGGGTATGATCATACTAGAACTAATGCACCAGATCACATTAGATCTCCGAAGTTAAGCGTGCTTGTGCGAGAATAGTACTAGGATGGCTGGCCCCTTGGGAAGTCCTTGTGTTACACCCCACTTTTTGTTTTTTTTTTGCCCCGTTTAGGTTTGGCAAGATGCCTTCTCGTCGCATTTCTTTCCTTGAGTCCCACGAAATCTTGGGCTGCCCAGCTTCGCTTCCTGGAGGGGTTGGGCCCGCAAATCGAGGGTGTGGGGCGGATTACCAGGTCCCCGCCACTCCAATGCCTATAACTTTGATTCATAAGGAGTTATGCAGCGCACAGCATGCCGTTGAAAAGCTCTTTGGGAGCTCTAAGTCGGGGGCAACAAGTCTGCTAGGTTGCGCCTATTTTCATTGCCCAAAATCTAATGTTTTCTTCAGCTTCTGGCAACTTTTCTTCTTTTTGTACTATTTTTTCATCCCAGGTCGGTTGTCGTGAGCTGCGAAAAGGACGACAACCTAACTCGCGAGATAGTAGACCACCCTACAACGCACCGATATCACGTCTTGCGAGGATGCTGCATGGGTGAAGTCGATGGGCTGTCGATAAGTCCATTGGTCCGATTGAATAGGCCTTCTCTCTGGGCAAGGACTGTGATCCGTCAACACATAGTGGCTTTGCACTCACAACATAACGGGTGTGATCATACCAACACTAATGCACCGGATCCCATCAGAACTCAGAAGTTAAGTGTGCTTGGGCAAGAGTAGTACTAGGATGGGTGACCCTCTGGGAAGTCCTCGTGTTGCACACCCCTTTTTGTCTTTTTTGGCCCATTTAGCTTTGGCAAGATGCTTTCTTATCATATTTCTTTCGTCAAGTCGCATGACATGTTGGGCCGCCCAGCTTCACTTCCCGGAGGAGCTAGGCCAGCAAATCGAGGGCGTGGGCCGATTACCAAGTCCCTGCCGCTCAATGCCCATTACTTTTGGTCCGTAAGGAGTTATGCGGTGCACAGCATACCGTTCAAAAGCTCTCTGGGAGATCTACAACTGGGGCAGCAAGACTGCTAGGCTGCGTCCATTTTCGATGCCCAAAATCTATCGTTTTCATCTGTTTTTGGCCACTTTTCTTCTTTTTGTACTATTTTTTCATCCTAGGTCGGTCGTCGTGAGCTGCGGAAAGGACGACAACCTAACTCGTGGGATAGTAGACCGCCTTACAACACGCCGATATCACGTCTTGCAAGGATACTGGATGGGTAAAGTCAATGGGCTGTCGATAAGTCCATTGGTCCGATTGAATTGGCCATCTCTCTGAGCTAGGACTGTGATCCGTCAACATATAATGGCTTTGCACCCACAACATGATGGGTGCAATCATACGAGCACTAATACACCGGATCCTATCAGAACTCCAAAGTTAAGCGTGCTTGGGCGAGAGTAGTACTAGGATAGGTGACCCTTTGGGAAGTCCTCGTGATGCACCCCCCTTTTTGTTTTTTTTGCCCGTTTAGCTTTGGTAAGATGCTTTCTCGTCACAATTCTTTCCTCGAGTCCCACGACATCTTGGGCCGCCCAGCTAAGCTTCCCAGAGGGTGAGCCCACAAACCGAGGGCGTGGGGCTCAATACTAAGTCCCCGTCGCTCCAATGCCCATAACTTTTGATCCGTCGGGAGTTATGCAGCGCACAACATGCCGTTAAAAATCTCTCCGGGAGCTCTACAATGGTGTCAGCAAGTCTGGTCAGCTGCGCCTGTTTTCGATGCCCAAAATCATACATTTCCATCAAATTTTGGTTACTTTTCTTCCCTTTGCGATATTTTTCATCCTGGGTCGGTCGTCGTTAGTGGTGAAAAGTACGACAACGTAACTCACTGGATAGTAGACTGCCCTACAATGCGCCGATATCACGTTTTACAGGGATGCTGCACGGTTGAAGCTAATGGGCTGTCGATAAGCCCATTGGGCCATTTGAATGGGCCATCTCTCTGGGTTGGGACTATGAATCGTCAACACATACTGGTTTTGCACCAAAAACATGGCGGGTGCGATCATACCAACACTAATCCACCAGATCCTATCAGATCTCCGAAGTTAAGCATGCTTGGGCGAGAATAGTACTAGGATGGGTGGCCCCCAGGGAAGTCCTCGTGTTACACCCTGCTTTTTGTTTTTTTTGCCCCGTTTAGCTTTGGCAAGATGCTTTATCATCGCATTTCTTTCCTCGAGTCCCACAACATCTTGGGCCGCCCAGCTTAGCTTCGTGGAAGGGCTGGGACCGCAAACCGAGGTCATAGGGTCGATTACCAGGTCCCCTCCGCTCTAATGCCTAAAATTTTTGATCTGTAAGAAGTTATGCGTTGCACAGCATGCCGTTGGAAAGCTCTCTGGGAGCTCTACGAAGGGGGCAGCAAGGCTGCTAAGTTGCGCCTATTTTCGGTGCCCAAAATCTAACATTTTCATCAATTTCTGGACAATTTTCTTCTTTTTGCGCTATTTTTTCATCCCGGGTCGGTCGTCGTCAGTGGCGAAAAGGATGACAACTAACTCGCTGGATAATAGACCGCCCTACAACGTGACAGTATCACGTCTTGCGAGGATGCTGCACGGTTGAAGCCAATGGGCTGTCGATAAGCCTATTGGGCTGTTTGAATGGGCCATCTCTCTAGGCTAGGACTGTGAACCGTCAACACATAATGGATTTGCACCTACAACATGACGGATGCGATCATACCAACATTAATGCACCGGATCCCATCAGATCTCCAAAGTTAAAACTGCTTGGGCGAGAGTGATACTAGGATGGGTGACCCCTTGGGAAGTCCTCGTGTTGTACCCCTCTTTTTGTTTTTTTTGCCACGTATAGCTTTGGCAAGATGCTTTCTCGTTACATTTTATTTCTCGAGTCCAACGACATCTTGGGCCGCATAGCTTCACTCCCGGAGGGGCTGGGCCCGTAAATTGAGGGCGTGGGGCCGGTTACTAGGTCCCCGCCGCTCCAATGTCCTTAACTTTTGATCCATAGGGAGTGATGCGGCGCACAGCATGTCGTTGGAAAGCTCTCCGGGAGCTCTACGATGGGGAAGCAAGCCTACTCGGTTGCGCCTGTTTTCGATGTCCAAAATCGTACATTTTTGTCAATTTTGGGCCACTTTTCTATCTTTTGTGTTGTTTTGATCCCGGGTCGGTCGTCGTGAGCCGCAAAAAGGACGACAACCTAAATCACGGGATAGTAGACCGCCATACAACGCACCAACATCACGTCTTGCGAGGTTGCTCCATGGTTGAAGCCGATGGGCTATCGATACGCCCATTGGGCCGTTTGAATGGGACATCTCTCTGGGCTGGGACTATTAATCGTCAACACATAATGGCTTTGCACCCACAACATAACGGGTGCGATCATACCAGCACTAATGCACCAGATCCCATCAGATCTCTAAAGTTAAGCGTGCTTGGGCGAGAGTAGTCCTAGAATGGGTGGCCCCCTATGAAATCCTCGTGTTGCACCCTGCTTTTTGTTTATTTTTTCCCCGTTTAGCTTTGGCAAGATGATTTATCTTCATAATTCTTTCCTCGAGTCCAACGACATCTTGGGTCACCCAGCTTCGATTCTCGAAGGGGCTGTGCCTGCAAACCGAGGGCGTGGGGCTGATTACTAGGTCCCCGCCGCTCCAATGCCCATAACTTTTGATCCGCAAGAAGTTATGCGGTGCACAACATGCCGTTGAAAAGTTCTCCGGGAGCTCTACAACGGAGGTAGCAAGCCTGCTCGGCTGCGCCTATTTTTGGTACCCAAAATCTAACGTTTTCATCATTTTTTGGCCACTTTTATTTTATTTGTGCGATTTTTTTATCCCGGGTCGGTCATCATGAGCCGCGAAAAGGATGACAACCTAACTCGTGAGATAGTAGACCGTCTTACAACACGCTGATATCACGTCTTGCAAGGATGCTGCACGGTTGAAGCTGATGGACTGTCGATAAGCCTATTGGGCCATTTGAATGGGCCATCTTTCTGGGCTGGGATTGTGAACTGTCAACACATAATGGCTTTGCACCCACAACATGACGGGTGTGATCATACCAGCACTAATGCACCGGATCCCATAAGAACTCCAAAGTTAAGCATGCTTGGGCGAAAGTAGTACTAGGATGGGTTACCCCCTGAAAAATCCTCGGATTGCACCCCTTTTTTTGTTTTTTTTGCCCCGTTTAGCTTTGGCAAGATGCTTTCTCGTCACATTTCTTTCCTCGAGTCCCACGCCATCTTGGGCCGCCTAGCTTCGCTTCTCGGAGGGGCTGGGCCCACAAACAGAAGGCGTGGGGCCGATTATTAGCCCCTGCTGCTCCAACACCCATACCTTTTGATCCGTAGGGACTTATGCAGTGCATAGCATGCCGTTGGAAAGCGCTCCGGGAGCTCTACGATAGGGGCAACAAGCCTGCTCAGTTGCGCCTATTTTTCGGTGCCTAAAATGGAACATTTTCAACAATTGTTGGCCATTTTTTGACCCTTTCGCTATTTTTTCATCCCAGCTCGGTCATCGTGAGCTACGAAAAGGACGACAACCCAACTCGTAGGATAGTAGACCGCCCTAATATGCGCCGATATCACGTCTTGCAAGGATGCTACACGATTGAAGCTGATGGGCTATCGATAAGCCTGTTGGGCCATTTGAATAAGCCATCTCTCTGGTTTGGGACTGTGAACTGTCAAAACATAATGGTTTGCACCCACAACATGACGGGTGTGATCATACCAGTACTAATGCACCGGATCCCATCAGATCTCTGAAGTTAATCGTGCTTAGGCGAGAGTAGTACTAGGATTTATGATCCCTTGGGAAGTCCTCGTGTTGCACCCCCTTTTTTGTTTTTTTTTGCCCCGTTTAGCTTTGGCAAGATGCTTTCTCGTCAGATTTCTTTCCTCTAGTCCCACGACATCTTGGGCCACCCAGCTTCGCTTCCCGGAGGGGCTGGGCATGCAAACAGAGGGTGTGGGGCCAATTACCAAATCCCCACTGCTCCAATGCCCATTACTTTTGATCCATAGGGAGTCATGCGACGCACAACATGCCGTTGGAAAGCTCTCCAAGAGCTCTACAATGGGGGCAACAAGCTTGCAGGGCTGCACTTGTTTTCGGTGCCCAAAATCAAACATTTTCATCAGTTTCTGGCCACTTTTCTTCCTTTTACGGTATTTTTACATCCCGAAACGGTCGTCGTGAGCCGCGAAAAGGACGACAACTAACTCGCGGGATAGTAGACCGCCCTAGATCGTGTCGATATCACATCTTGAGAGGATGCTGCACGGTTGAAGCCGATGAGCAGTCGACAAGCCCATTGGGTCATTTGAATGGGCCATCTCTCTAGGTTGGGACTGTGAATCGTCAACACATAATGGCTTTGCACCCACAAAATGACGGGTGCGATCATACCAGCACTAATGTAGCGGATCCCATCAGATCTCCAAAGTTAAGCGTGCTTGGGCAATAGTAGTACTATGATGCGTGACCCCTTGGGAAGTCCTCGTGTTGCAACCCGCTTTTTTGATTTTTTTTTGCCCCGTTTAGCTTTGGCAAGATGCTTTCTAGTCACATTTCTTTCGTCGAGTCCCACGACATCTTGGGCCGGCCAGCTTCGCTTCTCGAAGGGGCTAGGCCCTCAAACCGAGGGCATGGGGACGATTACCAGGTCCCCGCCGCTCTAACGCCCAAAACTTTTGATCCGTAAGTAGTTATGCGGTGTACAGTATGCCATTGGAAAGCTCTCCGGGAGCTCTACGACGAGGGCAGCGAGCCTGCTAGGCTGCGCCTATTTTTGATGCCCAAAATCTAACATTTTTATTAGTTTTTGGCCACCTTTCTTCTTTTTGTGCTATTTTTTCATCCTAGGTCGTTCGTCGTGTACCGCGAAAAGGACGACAACCTAACTCGCGAGACAGTATACAGCCCTAAACGCACCGATATCACGTCTAGCAAGGATGCTGCATGGTTAAAGCTGATGGGCTGTCGATAAGCCCATTGGTCCGTTTGAATGGGCCATCTCTCTGGGTTGGAATTGTGAACCGTCAACACATAATGACTTTGCACCCACAACATAACGGATGCAATCATACCAGGCACTAATGCACCGGATCCCATCAGAACTCCGAAGTTAAGCGTGCTTGGGCGGGAGTAGTACTAGGATGGGTGACCCTCTGGAAAGTCCCCGTGTTGCACCCCCATTTTTGTTTTTTTTTTTTGGCCCGTTTAGCTTTGGCAAGATGCTTTCTGGTCATATTTCTTTCCTCGAGTCCTACGACATCTTGGGCCGCCCAACTTCGATTCCCGGAGGGGCTGGGCCCGCAAACCGAGGGTATGGGGCTGATTACTAGGTCCCTGTCACTCCAATGCCTTTAACTTTTGATTCGTAGGGAGTTATGCGGCGCACAGCATGCCGTAGGAAAGCTCTTCGGAAGCTCTATTATGGGGATAACAAGCCTGCTCGGCTGCGCCTATTTTCGGTGCCCAAAATCATATGTTTTGATCAATTTTTGACTACTTTTCTTCCTTTTTCATTGTTTTTTTGTCCTGGGTCGGTCGTCGTTAGCCACAAAGAGGACGACAACCTAACTCGTGGGATAGTAGACCGCCCTACAATGCGTCGATATCACGTCTTACGAGGATGCTGCACGGTTGAAGCCGATGGTTTGTCGATAAGCCCATTGGGCCATTCGAATAGGCTATCTCTCTAGGCTGGGACTGTGAACCGTCAACACATAATGGCTTTGCACCCACAACATGATGGGTGCGATCATACCAGCACTAATGCACCGAATCCCATCAGATCTCTGAAGTTAAATGTGCTTGGGCTAAAGTGATACTAGGATGGGTGACCCCCTGGGAAGTCCTCGTGTTGCACCCCTCTTTTTGTTTTTTTTTGTTGCTACATTTAGCTTTGGCAAGATGCTTTCTCATCACATTTCTTTCCTTGAGTCTCACGACATCTTGGGCCACCGAGCTTCGATTCCTGGAGGGGCTGGGCACGTAAACCAAGGCCGTGGGGTCGATTACCAGGTGCCCACCACTCTAATGTCCATGACTTTTGATCCATAGGGAGTTATGTGGTGCACAACATGCCGTTGGAAAGCTTTGCGGGAGCTCTACGACGGGGGCAACAAGCCTGCTCGGCTGCGCCCGTTTTCGGTGCACAAAATCGTACGTTTTCATCAATTTTGGGCCACTTTTCTTTCTTTTGCATTGTTTTTTCATCCCGGGTCGGTCGTCGTGAGCGGCAAAAAGGACGACAACCTAACTCGCGGGATAGTAGACCGCCCGACAACACACTGATATCACGTTTTGCCAGGATACTACATGGTTGAAGCTGATAGGCTTTCGATAAGACCAGTAGGCCGTTTGAATGAGCCATCTCTCAGGGCTGAGACTATGAACCGTCAACACATAATGGCTTTGCACCCACAACATGACGGATGTGATCATACAAGCATTAATGCACCGGATCCCATCAGAACTCTGAAGTTAAGCGTGCTTAGGGGAGAGTATTACTAGGATGGGTGACCCCCTGGGAAGTCCTCGTGTTGCACCCTCTTTTTATTTTTTTTTTGCCTTGTTTAGCTTTGGCAAGATGCTTTCTCATCACATTTCTTTCTGCCAGTCCCACGATATCTTGGGCAGCCCAGCCTCGCTTCATAGAGGGGCTGGGCCCGCAAACCGAGGGCATAAGGCCGATTACCAGGTCCCCGCCACTCTAACGCCTATAATGTTTTATCCATATGGAGTTATGCGATGCAGAACATGCCATTGGAAAGCTCTCTGGAAGCTCTACGATGAGGGCAGCAAGCCTACTTTGCCGCACCTATTTTTAGTGACCAAAATCGAACGTTTTCATTAGTTTTTGGCCACTTTTCTTCCTTCTGCGCTATTTTTTCATCCCGAGTGGGTCGTCATGAGTCGTGAAAAGGATAACAACTTAACTCCCTGGATAGTAGACCGCCCTTCAACTAGCCGATATCACGTTTTATGAGGATGCTGCACGGGTGAAGTCGATGGGCTATCATAAGCCCATTGGGCCGTTTGAATGGGCCATCTCTTTGGGCTGGGACTGTGAACCGTCAACATATAATGGCTTTGAACCCACAACATGACGGGCGTGATCATACCAGCACTAATGCATTGGATCCAATCAGATCTCCGAAGTTAAGCGTTCTTGGGCGAGAGTAGTACTAGGATGGGTGGCCCCTTGGTAAGTCCTCGTGTTGCACCCCGTTTAGCTTTGGCAAAATGCTTTCTCGTCACATTTCGTTCCTTGAGTCCCACGACATCTTGGGCCACCCAGCCCGCTTCCCGGAGGGGCTGGGACCGCAAACAGAAGGCGTGGGGTCATTTACCATGTCCCCGCTACTCTAACGCCCATAACTTTTGATCCGTAGGGAGTTATGCGGCGCACAGCATGCCGTTGGAAAGCTCTCCGGGAGCTCTACGACGGAGGCAACAATCCTGCTCGACTGTGCCTATTTTTGATGCCCAAGATTGAACATTTTCATCTCTTTCTGGCCACTTTTCTTCTTTTTGCGCTGTTTTTTCATCCCGGGTCAATCGTCGTGAGCCGCAGAAAGGACGACAACCTAACTCCAGGATAGTAGGCCGCCCTACAATTCGCCAATATCACGTCTGGCAAGGATACTACACGGTTGAAGTTGATGGGCTGTCGATAAGCCCATTAGGCCATTTGAATGGGCCATATCTCTGGGCTGGACTGTGTACCGTCAACACATAACGGCTTTGCAGCCACAACATGACGGGTGCGATCATACTTGCACTAATGCACCAGATCCCCTCAGATCTCCGAAGTTAAGCGTGCTTGGGTGAGAGTAGTACTAGGATGGGTGACACCTTGGGAAGTCCTCGTGTTGCACCCTGCTTTTTGTTTTTTTTTTTGGCCCATTTAGCTTTGGCAAGATGCTTTGTTGTCACATTTCTTTCCTTGAGTCCTATGACATCATGGGCCGCCCAACTTCCCTTCCCGAAGGGGCTGGGCCTGCAAACCAAGGGCGTGGGGCCAATTACTAGGTCCCCGCCACTCCAATGCCCATAACTTTTGATCTGTAAAGAGTTATGCGGCGTACAGGATGCCGTTGAAAAGCTCTCCGAGAGCCCTACGATGGGGGCATCAAACCTCCTCAGTGGCACCTATTTTCGGTGCCCAAAATCTAACATTTTCATCATATTCTTGCCACTTTTCTTCTTTTTGAGCTATTTTTTCTTCCCTAGTCGGTCGTCGTGAGCCACGAAAAGGACGACAACCTAACTTGCGGGATAGTAGACCGTCCTACAATATGCCGATATCACACCTTGCGAGGATGCTGCATGGTTGAAGTCAATAGGCTATCAATAAGCCTATTGGGCTATTTGAATGGGCCATCTTTCTGGGCTGGGACTGTGAACCGTAAACACATAAATGCTTTGCACCCACAACATGACGGGTGCGATCATACCAGAACTAATGTACCGGATCCCATTAGATCTCTGAAGTTAAGTATGCTTGGGCGAGAGTAGTACTAGGATGGGTGGCCCCCTTGGAAGTCATAGTGTTGTACCCCGCTTTTTGTTTTTTTTTTACCCCGTTTAGCTTTGGCAAGATACTTTCTCGTCACATTTCTTTCCTCGAGTCCAATGACATCTTTGGCCGCCCAGCTTCGTTTCCCGGAGGGGCTGGGCCTGCAAACCGAGGGCGTAGGGCCGATTATCAAGTCCCCGCCACTCTAATGCCCATAACTTTTGATCCGTAAGGAGTTATGCGACACACAACATGCCGTTAGAAAGCTCTCTAGGAGCTCTACGATGGAGGCAGCAAGCCTACTTGGCTGCGCCTATTTTCGATGCCCAAAATCTAATGTTTTCATCAGTTTCTGGCCACTTTTCTTCTTTTTGCGCTATTTTTTCATCCCGGGTCGGTCGTCGTGAGCCTCGAAAAGGAGGACAACCTAACTTGAGGGATAGTATGTCACGCCTCAACCCGACCTATGGAGGCTAGACTAGGGTGTGACCTAATTTATTTACACCATTTCACATACTTAACCGTTTGTTATGATTTAACACTTAACGTTGGCCTTGAACTCCAAAAGATTTTTCCAAATAACCGGTAGCATAACGGCTGTAATTGAGCTCTTTAGTTTGACCTATTTTCTAAACGCCTCAAAACTTTCAATCATTGATTCGATTCCAACTAAGATCCCTATTTATCATCAACCGATATACCTATTGATCTAACTCGAAAGTCTCATTTGATTAACAAGCCTAACAAGATAACTATGTTCCGTTTATTTGTCAATTCCTTTTACGCGAGTACCTGTTATCCTTTAGCCTATGAGTAAGTACTTGGGTAAGATTAGATAGATTCATTTTATTTTATCCTTCACCTAATGCTTCGGTTGCCTATGATAGTTACTAAATCAAAATAGAGATAGCAAAATGACCAAATAGGGTGTTCGTCCAGTTATAATTAGTACAAGCCAAAATTAGACCCCAAATTACAACGAGGGTCTTTTACAATAGCAACGTAGAAGTCTTCAAAACGAATGCAGCGTTCACAAAACAGCCACAGTCGAGCAAGGCACATAAAGCACGTAATCACTCCAAGGAATCATCAACAGGCACATTCTCCTCGGGTACCTGTTCCAAATCTTCTTCACCTGTGATGATAAAAGAGGGTGAGTCCTTATGAACTCAGTGAGAGGGAACGAGAGATACCGTTTTGAAACTCTTTTTCAGTTAATCTTATGAAAAACCCTTTTTTGAAAACATGTCACATAATACAAGTAATAAAGTATGCAAAGTATAAGAACCAAATTGAACAATAGATACAATTACCAATCATTTCAAGGATATGGTGAGCTTTCGCTCTCAAGTTCATTTTCGATAACAATTGTTGCGGCCGGCTTCAATCATCCACTTATCATTCCAAATAGGTGTACTCCGGATGTACCCCAAAATCCTATGACCTAACTCTCCGAAGGTAGAATGCCAAGCGAGAGAAGGAATTGGACCACGGTAGTCACAGGAGCACCGGCAAGCCCTATGCCTCCCGGCGTTCGTGAAACGCTACCATGCCATAATGAAAGGTTGCAACCTTGTATGCAATGCACAATTATACCATTTAACAATGCACGTTAGGAGGAGAACAAAATAGGTTGCCTCCGAGCAATTATAAGACCATATATTGACAAGTAAACATACGAGGCATGCTTTGACATGTGATTTCACTTTGTAGAACACTTAGAGGTATATGAAAAATAAACGGGAAGCCAAGTAACGCGTATAAATTGAGTCATATAACTCATTTCAGGTTCACATATCAAGTGTTGAGATCATACAAGCTTACTACGACACTTACACAAAATCGGGTGCAAGAATAGTTCACTTATCAACATACAATCATCAAGAATCATGTTTAGAGCTATAAAGACAATTCTGGGCAGCCTATTAACATTCCTCAACATCAATTATAA
The DNA here is from genome assembly GCA_037974665.1 of Ehretia macrophylla. Classification (NCBI taxonomy): domain Eukaryota; kingdom Viridiplantae; phylum Streptophyta; class Magnoliopsida; order Boraginales; family Ehretiaceae; genus Ehretia; species Ehretia macrophylla. Next base: position 44,147,494 of record CM075767.1, read on the forward strand.
GTCACACAAGAGTGCTTTATGACTTGGGAGTCTACAGGGCCATTAGGGCTTACAAGGCTGTGCTCGGGCGTTGGTTTTGTTCGCTAAGCACCCCAAGTGATAGTTAAACTATTTCAAGCATACTTAGAAATTAATGGGCAGCCTACTAACCAATCAATTGAACACATTTAATCATAGGGTCATCGCTTAGCAAGTATTCATAAGCTATAGGGCCTCAATTTCGTGCTACACATGCGATTAAGCAACAATTCATCATGTAATTAAACCCAAGCCATGCATCAATCAATTAAGCAACCTCAACCAACCAAAACTTCCCACACAACTTCTAATTGCCACAATTCTAAGCATTCAATACCACAAGTAAAGTTACAACATGATTCAAAGCATATTACCAAGCCAAAAACCTTATTGCAATGGTATGTTTTTCCTCATTCATTTAGCCACATAAATAACCTCAAAATTCAGTAAATCAAATATAAAATTGAAGCTTAATGAGTACTTTAAATCTAGGAACAAACCTCGCTGCATTTGGAGTTCGGACTTAGGAGTTATGACCAAAACCGTGAGACTACACAAAACTGTCCAAAATTAGACTTATCCTATTTCTTCAAAATATGTTCAGAACTGACAAATCTAGTGACCTACCAATTTTGATGCATTTTTAACATCTTGTATTAGGCCAAAACTATTTCGTTCTATAAGGTTAGTAATCTTCCAGAAAAACGAGTTTGCATATTTCTAAGTTTCTAGCAATTATCAAGCCATGCATGAGTAGATAGGCTCATATAAACACATAAAAATACAAGAGTAAATAAATCCATATGAGAGCATACATGTGAGTTTTGAAAGCTTTTAAAAAGATTTAACCCTCACCTTAGCCTATTGATGGAAGAAAATGCAAGATTACTCTTTGAATTGCACAAATAGCCCTTTTTCCTTGTTTTGGCCGAAAGGTAGCTTGTTTTCCCTTAAATCCTAGCTTAGTTAGCTTGTGTAGGAAGTGTGCATGTGTGTGAAACCAAAAGACAAGGAAGAAAACCTTTAAAACTCACCTATGGCCGAAAATGAGAGGTTTGAGAGCTTGTGTGAGATTTTCTTGCTTTTTTGCTTGCTTGTGCTTGCTTGTTGCTTGCTAGGACCAAGCTTGAGTGGTCTAGAGAGCAAAATTTCAGTCTTGGAAGCTCAAGGAAGCCATAGCCAAGAGAGAGAGAGGATGAGAGAGCTTGAGAGCAAATGAATGAAGTTTGAAGATGTTGAATGTGGCTTGTGTGTGTGGGTTGGCCTTGAGCTTTGCAAATCTGATTTTTGTGTGTCATCTAGGATATAATTTGAATTGTAATGAGGCATGGGGTGGGTTGGTCAAGAAGGTGAAGGTTGGTAGGTGTGTATAGGAATAATTTATGCTTTCTTGTGTTTGGTGAAGAATATTGAATGTTTAAATTATAATAGTTTGTGTAAGATTTTCTTGTTGGCCGAGATTAGCTTGGTCAAGTGTCTAGATTGTTTTTGTTTTGTCTATCCTAGGTAGCATGGTGTCTTGTGTTGTCATAAGAATGTTGAGAAATTAGGGAATCTAGGTAGAATAAAATATAGGAATGTTTGAGATAGTTTAATAGTATTTTAATGTTAGTGGAGTTTGTAGGATTTCTTTATTGTCTAGTGTTTTGTGTAGGATTCTTTATTGATTAGCGTGCAAGCACGTATCCCTAGGTTCTAGGGCATGAATTATGAGGTAAGGCACGTACTATGAGACAAATGCACAGATTCCAAAGTAAATGCACGTAAACCAATGCAAGGCACGTAATTCAATGCAATGCACATAAATCAAGGTACAACTCTTAAACCTAGGTTAAAGCACGCAGTTCAAGGTTAGGGCACATGAATCAATGTATCACACGTAAATCAAGGTCAAGGCACGTATGACGAGGCATGCACGAAAACCAAGATAGGGCACGTGATCCAAGGTTGGTCATATAATTCTGGGTATAAGGCATGCAAATCGAGGAATGACACATTATTCGGGGTCGGGCCTCACATCCTCCCCTCCTTAAAAGAATTTCGTCCTGAAATTCATTCTTACTCATTGAGGTCATTTAGATGGGTTATGGCCTTTGTTATTTTTCCCACTTCGGTTCGTCCCGTGTTCTGTGATCTCTCTTACCACAATCAATTCACTTCCTAGCTTTCTCCAATCATTTAATTCGGTGTGACCCCTACATTTACATTTCGTTCCATAGAATGACTCTATTTTCTCCAATTGATCTTTAAGGTCAAGTTCATTAACTAAGGTTAGAATCTCCAAACATAGTAACCAAAGCTGCATCGGTATTCTAACAATATAACTATAACTCCAAATCATGACTTATGTCGTGTCAATCTTGCATTCATACCTCAAAAGGAATATCACAATAATTTCATGATCCTATGGTGACATGCACTAATTTCAAGATGATAGGTCTATATCCGATCTACATATCCTATCAACTAGCTTCAAAATTGTTAACCTTCACACTCATAATCAAGGAGAAAGACTATTGAGATTCATTGAACTCAAACTCTAAGGTTTATTAAGTACCCCGAACAAATTGCCATCGAAATTGCATGGGTAAACTAATCACGTGGGATTAGTTCAACTCTTACAAGTAATTTTCATCAGCTTGTGATCCACAATTTATTTCCTTATTTAAATCTCTATCTTCAAGTCATGAGGCTTCAGAATTTTTAAATCTTAACCAAGACTCCTAAGGCGAATAGTTTCAACCTCAAATAAATTCCACTCACCTCAACCCAAGGTTACGTCATACTTAAGAAGACAATGGTCCTACTCACTTAGCGACCTAGTCATTCCTTCGAACACTTAATGCCCGCCAATATATCTTCAACATTAGTGTTACTAAGCTAGGGCCACAACCATGTAAGTGATATCAATGCTCCACTAGGTTACCGGCCGTACAATAACAATTTTAGGACTATAAGTGGGTACCGAAATGATCTAGCTTATAAGATACTTACCATACTAATCCAAGTAGCTTGTTTCACGAAATAACTTCTAGGTTGTATCAACATAAGAATTATGACCACGAGGCATCCTTCAATATAATCTAATAGAACTTCAAAAGTAATCAACTACTCATTTAACTATCACTACGAGATCCACCCTCTATTCAACAACCACGATTCGAAGTCTACCAATAGCTAGTTTCTAGACGTGAAACGGTGCACGTAAATACGATTGTCTAACAGTAGTCTCTTGGGTCATCATGACTCTAATTCATCTCTATCTTAACTATATGAAATCTTACTCTCCTCATTTACATGTTCAACTAGCTAAGAGCATCAAGACTCATTGACCTTAGGTCCTAGGATTTACCATGAATCATCATGCATACACACTATTAGCTATTTAGGATTACTAATCATACCCTAATGACTCCAATTTGCAGCCAGATGATTTAATCTCAGTTCCATGGTTTATATACTAGGTCCATCAATATTACATAGGGATATATACTTCCTAACATCCTCTAGGGTATCCAAATAACCAGTGTGTAGAATGACTTACTTGCATAATCACAACTAAATCCGAGGGGGCACCAAATTAATACCATGATTCTTAATATCGCCAATATCCAACTTAGGACCATTAGCAACGTTAGTCATCTAGTGCATAATTCAATACCTTACACTTCTATTCAACCTAACATTTTAGGTGTAGTCCTTCTGAATACAAGTTCTAGTTACGTGAATTCCTCGATTCCAACATCCCTATATCTTGTTATACTAAAGAATCATCAACCTTGTGAAACTCAGTCTCCAGAGGTGCCTACATGTCTTGAGGTTATCCATTGTTAAGTCACTTAAATACACTATCGATGTCTTAATAATCTAACTCCTAAAAGTAACTATCGTCAACTTCCACGAATTCATCTCTTAATTTCTAGGTCACGATCTTACCATTTAGTGAACTTGAAACTTGCTTGTATACACCATATTAGAATCATCAATGCTTAATTCCAATCAAGTAAGGATTCAATCATATAAATAGTCTATTATACCAATTTAAGATATAAGAATTTGATTCCAAAGCATCTCCTAAGTCAAACTTCTATTATAAGCATATGAATATATATATACTACTCCACATGTCCAATAGTATCGTCTTATATCTTAAGGAAAGTTGTATGTCATTAACCTTTATACTTGAACCACAATTAGAAGAACTGTTTAACGGAATCAAGAACTTTGTAGCTATAAAATTGATAACTTAATCATAGGTATGGGTATTCCAAAGAGAAGGAGATAACTTTACCTCAACAACTATACATGTGCTACGCATTTTATATATGCAAATCAAATAATACATACGATCCATCGAGTACCTGTGAAGATGCGAGAAATCTCTAACCGAGCCTTTTTGTTCCTCCTGCATAAATTCACTTTCCTGGAAGTTCTAATCCTAACTATCTATGTGTATAAACAGTCATTCATGGTTATATAACATGCACATGTATCAAAGAAGGAGTATAAAAGCATGCATGCATTATCGAGGGCACTAACATATCGGTGTGCATAACACATAATACATATCGTCCACAAAGGCATATGATATTCAATGCTCAAAGCAATTAAAGCACATTAGCACACATTAACACATATAACAAGACATCAAAACTTTTCATCACATTTCTCGTCACATTTCTTTCCTCGAGTCCCACGACATCTTGGGCCGCCCAGCTTCGCTTCCCGGAGGGGCTGGGCCCACAAACCGAGGGCGTGGGGCTGAATACTAGGTCCCCGCCGCTCCAACTATAACTTTTGATCCGTAGGGAGTTATGCGGCGCACAACATGCCGTTGGAAAGCTCTACAGGAGCTCTACAACAGGGGCAACAAGCATGATCGTCTGCGCCTATTTTCGTTGCCCAAAATCAAACGCTTTCATCAGTTTCTGTCCACTTTTCTTCTTTTTGCGCTATTTTTTCATCCTGGGTCGGTCGTCGTGAGCCGCGAAAAGGACGACAACCTAACTCGCGGGATAGTAGACCGCCCTATAATGCGCCAATATCATGTCTTGTGAGAATGTTGCACAGTTGAAGCCGATGGGGTGTAGATAAGCACATTGGGCCGTTTGAATGGGCCATCTCTCTGGGCTAGGACTGTGAATTGTCAACACATAATGGATTTGCACCCATAACATGACGAGTGTGATCATACCAACACTAATGCACCGGATCCCATCAGATCTCCGAAGTTAAGCGTGCTTGGGTGAGAGTAGAACTAGGATGGGTGATCCCCTGGGAAGTCCTTGTGTTGCACTTGGTTTTTTTTTTTTTTGGCCCGTTTAGCTTTGGCAAGATGCTTTCTCGTCACATTTCTTTCCTTGAGTCCTACGATATCTTGGGCCGCACAGCTTCCCTTCCCGGAAGTACTGGGTTCACAAACTGAGGGCATGGGGCCGATTACTAGGTCCCCGCCACTCCAATGCCCATAACTTTTGATCCGTAAGGAGTTATGCGGCGTACAACATGCCGTTGGAAAGCTCTCCAGGAGCTTTACGATGGGGTACCAAGCTTGCACGGCTGTGCCCATTTTTGGTGCCCAAAATCTAACATTTTCATAAGTTTCTGGCCACTTTTCTTCTTTTTGAGCAAATTTTTCATCACGGGTTGGTCGTCGTGAGCCTCGAAAAAGACGACAACCTCATTCGCAGGATAGTAGACTGCCCTACAATTTGCCAATATCACGTCTTGCGAGGATGTTGCACGGTTGAAGCCGGTGGGTTGTAGATAAGCCCATTGGGCCGTTTGAATGGGCCATCTCTCTGGGCTGGGACTGTGAATCGTCAACACATAATGGCTTTGCACCCACAACATGACTGGTGCGATCATACCAGCACTAATGCACCGGATCCCATCAGATCTCCGAAGTTAAGCATGCTTGAGCGAGAGTAGTACTAGGATGGGTGACCCTCTGGGAAGTCCTCGTGTTGTACCCCGCTTTTTGTTTTTTTTTTTGGCCCGTTTAGCTTTGGCAAGATGCTTTATTGTCACATTTATTTCCTCGAGTCCCACAAAATATTGGGCCACCTAGTTTCCCTTCCCGGCGGTGCTGGGCCAACAAACCAAGGGCGTGGGGCCGATTACCAGGTCCCCACCACTCCAATGCCCGTAACTTTTGATCTGTAAGGAGTTATACGGCGCACAACAAGCCATTGAAAAGCTCTCTGGGAGCTTTACGATGGGGCACCAAGCTTGCTCGGCTGTGCCTGTTTTTGGTGCCCAAAATCTAGCGTTTTCATCAGTTTTTGGCCACTTTTCTTATTTTTGTGCTGTTTTTTCATCCTGGGTCGGTCGTTGTGAGCCGCGTAAAGGACAACAACCTCATTTGCAAGATAGTAGACTGCCCTACAATGCGCCGATATGACGTCTTGCAAGGATGCTACACCATGGAAGCCGATGGGTCGTGGATAAGCCCATTGGGACGTTTGAATTGGCCATCTCTCTGGGCTTGGACTGTGAACCGTCAACACATAATGGCTTTGCACCTACAACATGACGGGTGCGATCATACCTGTACTAATGCACCGGATCCCATCAGATCTCCGAAGTTAAGCGTGCTTGGTCGAGAGTGGTACGAGGATGCGTGACCCCCTAGGAAGTCCTCATGTTGTACTCCCCTTTTTCTTTTTCTTTGCCCCGTTTAACATTAACAAGATGCTTTCTCGTCACATTTCTTTCCTTGAGTCCCACGACATTTTGGGCTACCTAGCTTTGCTTCCCAGAGGGGCTGGGCCCGCAAACCGAGGGTGTGGGACCGTTTACCAGGTCCCCGCCACTCTAATGCCCAAAACTTTTGATTCATAAGGAGTTATGCGGTGCATAGCATACCGTTGTAAAGCTCTTTGGGAGCTCCATGATGGGGGTAGCAAACCAGCTCAATTGCGCCTGTTTTCAATGCCCAAAATCTAACATTTTCATTAGTTTCTGGCTACTATTCTTCTTTTTGTGCTATTTTTTCATAACAGGTCGTTCGTCATGAGCTGCGAAAAGGACGACAACCTAACTCGCCGGATAGTAGACTGCCCTACAACATGCCGATATAACGTCTTGCGAGGATGCTGCACGGTTGACGGCGATAGGCGGTCTATAAGCCCATTGGGCTGTTTGAATTGGCCATCTCTCTAGGCTGGGACTGTGAATCGTCAACACATAATGGCTTTGCACCCACAATGTGAAACCCCACTTTTCTATCTTATCTCGTTTTGCGTGCTTTATCTCGTTTTGCGTGAATTAACCTATCTATGTGCTATGTAACTTAGAATGTGGTAATTTTGATATCAATACTCCAAGAACATACTAAATGTGCATTCATGAAATTTTCATCAAAAACGGAGTTAGAAATTTTATTGTCGATTTTTAGTGAATAGTATTTTCGAAGCACGTTCGCTAAAATTTTGAAACTGGTCTTTTTAACCCTTCTAGACCTAGTCCACATACTTTAATAGACCTGTGTTTGATTAAAACGATTTTAAAATCGGCTTAAGAATTTATTAGGATTTTTACACCGACTTTTGTGAAAATCGAGTTTTAAGCCGACTCGGGTGAAATTGTTCGATTGTAAAACTTCTTGTCACATAAAAATAACCTAATTGAGCTATCTTGGGTGTTGAATAATTGTTTTGAACTTTGGTGTTCAATAAAATGCATTTAGAGTCAAGAAAACACTAAAAATACTAAAGTTTCAACTTTGACTTTCATTTAACTTGTTGACTTTCAAGCTTATATCACCAACACACACTCACAAAGCACAAAACACCCACAATTACACACACATTGCCGAGAGGAAGAAGAGAGAAAAGAGAAAAGAGTTTTCAAGGTTTTCAAAGCAAATTTTCAAAGAAAAACATAGTTTGTGTCCATAGAACTTCGTGCTGAGTTGGATTCCGCTTGTTGGACATGCATTGCACGCATTCCTAGGATTTTATCGCATCAAAGGTGAGAGAAAAATTCTAGATCTCAAAACTCATTTTTATGTTTTTGCTCATAACTGCATTTTAAACCGTTTGAATGTTAATCTGATGTTAGATCATTGCTTCATGCATGCTAGGGATCGTTTATGTGTATTACTACGAGATTTGAGCCATTGTAGCGAAATTATTTATTTTCAGGTATTTAAAGTTGATAGAATGGCTTTTTGAGGATTATTTTGAGTTGTTGTGGTTGGAATCGATTGCCGTCGATTTCTAAAAGTTTGTTAATTACGTGGTAACGCCGTTATAATGCCGAATTTTTGATTTCAATGTTTGGGTGAAAATCCAAAAATTTCAGCCTAGATGCCTTGAGGTTTTAGGGTTGTTGGGCTTGATTTTGAGGTGTCTTGGTTGGTTTCCGAGAGGACTAATGTAGTTGATCGAATGGGTGAGTGTTTGAAACTAATTTGGAGTTGTTTGGATTAGTAGAATGTAAGATATGATTATTTGAAGTTTAGGTTATCTTTCTTTAAATTATTGAATTGAGCCTTAGTTGATCGGGTGTGGTTTGAGTGATTGAATTGTGAGTTGTTGATGGGTAAACTAGGGCTTGATTGTGTGTTTAATGCATGTTCGATTGGATGGCCTACTTTGTCATCTAACTTAGTTATTTGTTGTTAAATTGATTATTGATGTTATTATGATGATAATATGATTATTGATGATGATTGATGATTATTGATTGATGATTGATGAATATTGATTGATGATTGATGCCGGGAGGTAGACAGTTTTGCTAGACTGTCCTCCTGTGAATGATTGATGTTTATTATTATTGTTGAGTCTTTGGTATGTGTGTGCCACCTCTCGGGCAGCATCGGGCTGTCGGGTTGATAACGGTATGACTACCAGAGACTGCCTCTAGCTCGCATGACGGAGGTGTCATAGAGGGAGAGGTTATTGGGGTACCTCGGGTGCGTGAGTTTATGGGAGTCAAAAGAAGGCTGTTATGATCGTGATGGTGATTGGAGCTACACTAACTAGTGTATCCTTTATTGAATGGTCATTATAGATTATGTGATGATAGTATTATTGATGTTATTGTGTGTTTACTTGCTCAAAGGATTAAATCCAAGGAGCATAGTGAAAACTGTAGAGATCTATCGGATCCTCGCTGGGCTTATTTTATATAAGCTCACTCTCTATTATTGCTTGCCTACAGGTGTACTTTCACAGGATTACAGGTACGTGCCTCCTGAAGAGGAGAATATGGAAAATGTGCCTTACGTGGATGAGTCTTATGTTTCGGAGTCTTATCCTTGATGTTGTATTGTTTTACTATCTTGTAAATTAACTTAGTAGACTTTTATATGCTTTGTAGTTATAATGTATAAGATGTTGAAAAGATAATGAATTAGTTGATGCTGTCTTAGTAGCCTTTCTTTTGTTTATGATTAGGTTGCTAGATTGGCTCAATATGATTTTGTAATATATATTAAGGTTCATGTATTATGTTGGAACGGAGGCATAAAACAAGGAATGTCATATTATGATGCATGTTGTTATTTTATTGAGGAGTTGTTTGTTGTATGGTTGTGGAGTTAATGTATAATGTTCTATTGAGGTTGGTTTAGAGCCCAGTATTCTATTTACTGTCGTTATACTACCGAAATTCTGTTGCGTCTTGACTGATTGTAGGAGGGGTCGAGTTGGGGCGTGACATTTAAGTGGTATCAGAGCGCATGTTAGTTATCAGTCGGGGTATTCTCGGAATGTGGGTAATGGTCTTAGCATGAAAGTATGCATGAAAAGAATGAAAAGTGATCTATGTATTAATATGATTAAATGATTAAGTGATTAAGTGATTATGTGATTTAGTACTTATGTGATTATGTGATCAATTTGTTTATGTGTTTTATATGACTTTGTTGTTTATGTGCTAATAGTTGTTCATAACCTGTTTACGTGCTATAACCTGTGCTAACTCTTTGATTAGTAGAATGACGGGCAGACCGAGAACCAGAGGTAAGCCTGAGATGACTGATGAGACTCCTGGTATTGCGGCACCGGGCCGTGATAGGAGTGATAACCGTTTGGGGGCAACTATGGAGAGGATTGCTGAGTTAGTGGCCGGTCAGGCTCAGTTGTTAGCAGGGCAGGCTGCCCAGACTCAGGCTTGGCAGGCTCAATTGTTGAATGTGCAGGGTGGAAAGTATGATCCTGAAAGATTTATGATCCACCAAGATTTCATCCACCGAGATTTCAGGGGGAGCCAGATGATAGGAAGGTTGAGGCGTGGATTAGCAAGTTGGAGAAGATTTATGATCCTCTTGACTAAACCGATGAGCAGAAAGTCTCTTTTGCCGTGTACTTGTTAGATGATGAGGCAGAAGAGTGGTGGCGCACGGTAAGGACTAGCTGGGCGACTCAGGGTATTCCATATGTTTGGGGTACCTTTCTGTTGGCTTTCCGGGCAAAGTATGTCCCGAGGATCGCGAGGGAACGGAAAGAGGCAGAGTTTCTAGCCTTAATGCAGGGAGATGCTTCAGTGGCTCAGTATGAGACCACCTTTACTCGATTGTCCCGTTATGCACCGGAGTATGTGGCTAATGAAGAGCGGAGGACTCGTAGATTCATGTTGGGGTTAAGGCCCGAGATTCAGGATGTGATGGCTCTGAATCGGTATGATGTATTCACTGAGGCCTTTGAGGCAGCTTCTAGACTAGAGAAGAGGAAGGGGGATCAGCTTGTTTCTAGTTAGCCCATTAAGAGGCTGTATCAGCCGCAGTATCAGCAGAATATGTATAGGCCTCCCGTACAGCAGGTTGCGTACAGGCCACCAGTTCAGCAGGGTTCTTTTAGGCCACAGGGGCAGTAGAGTTATTATAGGCCTCAGTTTTAGCAGGGGTCATATCAGGTTCAGTCCCAGTTCAGGCCAGCCCAGTCTCAGGGTCAGTACAGGCCCAGTTTGGTAAGGCCTCAGCAGCAGACTGGTTCAGTTGTTCCTTCAGCTTCTGGTTCATCCAGGGGCAGTGTTAGTGCATCATCACCGCAGTGTAGACACTGCAAGCGCACGGGGCATGTGGAGGCCGATTGCAGAGTGAAAGCAGGGACGTGTTTAGGATGCGGCAGCAATCAGTACAGGGTGAGGGATTGCCCTAGGTATTTGAGGACTGAGGGTCGGACAACAACTCAGGGTTATCATGGCCGACCTGCGGCCAGTGCACCACAGCAGCAGCGGGTCCAGGCTCAGGCCTACGCAGTTGACTTAGAGGAGATGCCTGAGGAGACTACAGTTGTGGAAGGTAACTTCCTTATACTTGATCAACTTGTTAAAGTATTGATTGATTCTAGTGCTACATATTCTTTCATTACTCTTGCTTGTGTGCAACGTGTTAATTTGCAACCTGAAAGATTGCCTTATGTGGTTGAGATTAGTACCTCTTTGACTGATAAGTATGTTACTGGCTTAGTATGTAAGGATTGTATAATACATGTTAAGGAGCATAATTTTCCTTCGAACCTTATCTTATTTCCTATCCGGGGGTATGATGTTATCTTGGGTATGGATTGGCTTTCTAAGTATGATGCCCAATTGAACTGTAGAACCAAGGTAGTACAGTTTCGTTTGCCAGATCAGCCAGTAGTTGAGGTAGTAAGGAATCGGGGTGCAAAGATGAGTTTTGTTATCTCAGCAACTAAAGCTGTTAAGTTGGTGAGTAAGGGGTGTTCGGGTTATCTAGCTTATTTGATCAACAAGCCATCTGATAAGCTGCAGCTTGAGGAAGTCCCTATTATTCGGGAATATCCCAATGTATTTCCCGAGGAGTTGCCAGGGTTACCGCCAGAGAGAGATGTGGAGTTTGTGATCAATCTTATTCCCGGTACTCAACCTATTTCTAAATCAGCGTACCGGATGGCACCAGCTGAGTTGAAAGAGTTGAAGACTCAGTTGCAGGAGTTATTGGAGAAGGGTTTTATTCAGCAGAGTTCTTCACCTTGGGGAGCTCCTGTTTTATTTGTGAAGAAAAAGGATGGTACCTTGAGATTGTGTATTGATTACTGTGGGTTGAATCAGGTGACCATCAAGAACAAATATCCTTTGCCACTGATTGACGAGTTGTTTGATCAACTTCAGGGAGCCAAAGTCTATTCTAAATTTGATTTGAGGCAGGGGTATTATCAACTTCAGATTCGTACGGAGGATGTTCCGAAGTCAGCCTTTAGGACTCAGTATGAGCATTATGAGTTTGTTGTTATGCCCTTTGGATTAACTAATGCACCGGCAGCATTCATGGATCTTATGCATCGGGTTTTTAGCCGTATTTAGACCAGCTCATGGTAATCTTTATTGATGATATCTTGGTCTATTCTAAATCTGAATCGGAGCACGAGCAACATCTACGACTTGTCTTACAAAAGATGCAGGAGCATCAGTTGTTTGCCAAGTTCAGCAAATGTGAATTTTGGCTGCAACGCATATCTTTTCTTGGCCATGTTATCACACAGAGCGGTATTTCTGTAGATCCCACTAAGATTGAATCGGTGATGTCCTGGAAAAGGCCAGAAATGTTTCTGAGGTCCGTAGCTTTCTTGGCTTGGTGGGTTATTATCGTAGGTTTGTAAAGGACTTCTCGAAGATTGCTGGGCCACTTTCTAAGTTGACTCAGAAGCAGACTATCTTTGCTTGGGATGAGAAGTGTGAGAGTGGGTTTCAGGAGTTGAAAAAGAGGTTGACTACTGCTCTAGTACTTGTTCTACCAGAGGGGACCAATAATATGGTTATTTATAGCGATGCATCCAAGGAGGGCTTAGGATGTGTTCTTATGCAGGATGGCCGAGTTATTGCCTATGCTTCCAGGAAGTTAAAGCCTTATGAGGTGAATTATCCGACTCATGATCTTGAGTTGGCAGCAGTTGTCTTCACACTGAAGAAGTGGTGTCATTATCTGTGGGGCAGTAAGTTCGAGATTTTCACTGATCATAAGAGTCTGAAGTACTTGTTCTCACAGAAGGAGTTGAATATGCGCCAGCGGAGGTGGATGGAGCTTCTTGGAGATTATAATTGTTTTATCAATTATCTGCCTGGCAGGGCAAATGTTGTAGCAGATGCTCTCAGCCGGAAGGCGAGTGTTGCTTGTTTGGCTGTCAAGAAATGGGAGGTTCTTGAGGAATTCACTTATTGGAGACCAGAATTGACTCAGGTTAGGGTAATGTGTTCACATCTCCGTATTCAGCCTTTATTGTTGTCTCAGATCAGGGAAGCTCAACAGCTTGATGTTAAACTTCAGAAGATCAAGGATCAGATCACAGATGATTAATTTGACTTTAAATTGCATGAGGATGGTATTCTTCGGTTTCGGAACAGGGTTTGTGTTCCCGATGAACCGGGCTTAAGACGAGGTATTCTGGAGGAAGCTCATAATTCTAAGTACACTATTTATCCCGGTGGAACCAAGATGTATCGGGATTTGAAGCAACATTATTGGTGGAATAACATGAAGAGGGAGGTTGCTCAGTTTGTATCTAGATGTTTGACTTGTCAGAGGGTGAAAGCCGAGCATCAACGACCTGCAGGTTTGCTTCAGCCGTTGGCTATACCAGAGTGGAAGTGGAAGCATATTACGATGGACTTCATCACTGGTTTTCCTAGAACACCGAGGGGTAACGATGCAGTTTGGGTTGTTGTGGATCGTTTGACAAAGACAACTCATTTTATCTCGATGAGGATGGGAGATGAGGTTGCAAAGTTGACGGATCTTTATTTGGATCAGATTGTTAGACTTCACGGGATTCCATCTAGTATTGTCTCAGATCGAGATCCTCGATTTACTTCTCGTTTGTGGGAGAAACTTCAAGAGACCTTGGGTACTCAGTTAAACTTCAGTACAGCGTATCATCCACAGACTGATGGTCAGTCTGAGCGGACTATTCAGATTCTGGAAGATATGCTTAGGGATTGTGTTCTGGATTTCGGGAAGAACTGGGAGAAACATCTACCACTTGCCGAGTTTGCCTATAACAATAGTTATCAAGCTACTATTGGGTTGACACCTTTCGCAGCTCTTTACGGTCGTAAGTGCCGTTCACCTTTATATTGGGACGAGGTAGGGGAGATGAAGACTATTGATCCGACTATCATGCCAGAGCTTCTTGAGAAGATTGAGAATGGTCAGTTGATCAGGCAGAGAATGCTTATGGTGCAGAGTAAATTCAAGAGTTATGCTGATAAGCGTCGTCGGGACTTGGAGTTTGCAGTCGGAGATCGGGCTTTCTTGAGATTGTCTCCTCGTAAGGGGTTTGCTCGTTATGGTAAAGGTGGTAACCTGAGTTCGAGATTTGTTGGGCCGTTTGAGATTACCGGCAGGGTTGGTAAGTTGGCATATCGGTTGGCTTTACCGGAGAACTTCTCTAATGTCCACGATGTATTTCACGTGTCTAATTTGCAGAAATATAATCCGGATCCTTCTCATATTCTTGAGCCAGAGCCATTACAGCTTCGTGAGAATCTGACTTATGACGAGCGTCCGATTCGTATTCTTGATCAGATGGAACGAGAGTTGAGGTCGAAGAAGATTCTGATGGTTAAGGTGTTGTGAAAGCATCACGGTATCGAGGAAGCTACTTGGAGAGACAGGATCAGATGCAGCAGTAGTACCTAGACCTGTTCAATACATCAAGTAAGAATTTCGAGGGCGAAATTTCTTTAAGGAGGGGAGAATGTGAAACCCCACTTTTCTATCTTATCTCGTTTTGCGTGCTTTATCTCGTTTTGCGTGAATTAACATGTCTATGTGCTATGTGACTTAGAATGTGGTAATTTTGATATCAATACTCCTAGAACATACTAAATGTGCATTCATGAAATTTTCATAAAAAATAGAGTCAGAAATTTTATCGTCGATTTTCAGTGAATAGTATTTTCGAAACACGTCCGCTAAAATTTTGAAACTAGTCTTTTTAACCCTTCTAGACCTACTCCACGGACTTTAATAGACATGTGTTTGATTAAAACGGTTTTAAAATCGGCTTAAGAATTTATTAGGGTTTTTACACCGACTTTTGCGAAAATCGAGTTTTAAGCCGACTCGGGTGAAATTGTTCAATTGTAAAACTACTTGTCACCTAAAAATAACCTACTTGAGCTATCTTGGGTGTTGAATAATTTTTTTGAACTTTGGTGATCAATAAAATGCATTTAAAGTCAAGAAAACACTAAAAATACTAAAGTTTCAACTTTGACTTTCATTTAACTTGTTGACTTTCAAGCTTATATCACCAACACACACTCACAAAGCACAAAAACACCCACAATTACACACACATTGCCGAGAGGAAGAAGAGAGAAAAGAGAAAAGAGTTTTCAAGGTTTTCAAAGCAAATTTTCAAAGAAAAATCTTATTTTTGTCCGTAGAACTTCGTGCCGAGTTGGATTCCGCTTGTTGGGCACGCATTGCACGTATTCCTAGGATTTTATCGCATCAAAGGTGACAGAAAAATTCTGGATCTCAAAACTCATTTTTATGTTTTTGCTCATAACTGCATTTTGAACCGTTAGAATGTTAATCTGATGTTAGATTATTGCTCCATGCATGCTAGGGATCGTTTATGTGTATTACTACGAGATTTGAGCCATTGTAGAGAAATTATTTATTTTCGGGTATTTAAAGTTGATAGAATGGCTTTTTGAGGATTATTTTGAGTTGTTGTGGTTGGAATCGATTGCCGTTGATTTCTAAAAGTTTGTTAATTACGTGGTAACGCCGTTATAATGCCGAATTTTCGATTTCAATGTTTGGGTGAAAATCCAAAAATTTCAGCCTAGGTGCCTTGAGGTTTTAGGGTTGTTGGGCTTGATTTTGAGGTGTCTTGGTTGGTTTCCGAGAGGGCTAATGTAGTTGATCGAATGGGTGAGTGTTTGAAATTGATTTGGAGTTGTTTGGATTAGTAGAATGTAAGATATGATTATTTGAAGTTTAGGTTATCTTTCTTTAAATTATTGAATTGAGCCTTAGTTGATTGGGTGTGGTTTGAGTGATTGAATTGTGAGTTGTTGATGGGTAATCTAGGGCTTGATTGTGTGTTTAATGCATGTTCGGTTGGATGGCCTACTTTGTCATCTAACTTAGTTATTTGTTGTTAAATTGATTATTGATTATTGATGTTATTATGATGATAATATGATTATTGATTGATGATTGATGCCGGGAGGTAGGCAGTTCTGCTAGACTGTCCTCTTGTGAATGATTGATGTTTATTATTATTGTTGAGTCTTTGGTATGTGTGTGCTATCTCTCGGGCAGCATCGGGTTGTCGGGTTGATAACGGCATGACTACCAGAGACTGCCTCCAGCTTGCATGACGGAGATGTCATGGAGGGAGAGGTTATTGGGGTACCTCGGGTGCGTGAGTTTATGGGAGTCACAAGAAGGCTGTTATGATCGTGATGGTGATTGGAGCTACACTAACTAGTGTATCCTTTATTGAATGGTCATTATAGATTATGTGATGATAGTATTATTGATGTTATTGTGTGTTTACTTGCTCAAAGGATTAAATCCAAGGAGCATAGTGAATACTGTAGAGATCTATCAGATCCTCACTGGGCTTGTTTTATATAAGCTCACTCTCTATTATTGTATGCCTACAGGTGTACTTTCACAGGATTACGGGTACGTGCCTCCTGAAGGGGAGAATGTGGAAAATGTGCCTTACGTGGATGAGTCTTATGTTCCGGAGTCTTATCCTTGATGTTGTATTGTTTTACTATCTTATAAATTAACTTAGTAGACTTTTATATGCTTTGTGGTTATAATGTATAAGATGTTGAAAAGATAATGAATTAGTTTATGCTATCTTAGTAGCCTTTCTTTTGTTTATGATTAGGTTGCTAGATTGGCTCAATATGATTTTGTAATATATATTAAGGTTCATGTATTATGTTGGAACGGAGGCATATAACGAGGAATGTCTTATTATGATGTATGTTGTTATTTTATTGAGGAGTTGTTTGTTGTATGGTTGTGGAGTTAATGTATGATGTTCTATTGAGGTTGGTTTAGAGCCTTAGTATTCTATTTACTGTCGTTATACTGCCGAAATTCCATTGCATCCTGACTGATTGTAGGAAGGGTCGAGTTGGGGCGTGACACACAACATGATGGGTGCGATCATACCAACACTAATGCACCAGATCCCATCAGAACTCCGAAGTTAAGCGTGCTTGGGCGAGAGTAGTACTAGGATGGGTGACCCCCTGGGAAGTCCTCGTGTTGCACCCCCTTTTTGAGTTTTTCTGCCCCGTTTAGCTTTGGCAAGATGCTTTTTCGTCACATTTCTTTCCTTGAGTCCCATGACATCTTGGGCCGCCCAGCTTCGCTTCCCGGAGTGGCTGGCCCTGCAAACCGAGGGCGTGGGGCCGATTACCAGGTCCCCGCCGCTCCAATGGCCATAACTTTTGATTCGTACGGACTTATGCGGCACACAGCATGCCGTTGGAAAGCTCTCCGGGAGCTCTACGACAGGGGTAGCAAGCCTGCTCGGCTGCGCCTATTTTCTATGTGATGCCCGAGAATTTCTTCATAAATTCCTTATAACTGTTGCATATGTACTTGAGCATTCTTACGTGGATCATTTTTCTTGCTTAATTACTTTTTCTTGAGGTTACTATTCATAAGATTTTCTACCGTTTTAAAAGTGCAATTTAATATTTTTGTCTAAGTCATATGACATATAAAAGGAACTAAGAACTTGTCATTTTAGGCTTTTGAGCTCGGGAGCATACCAATAGAAAATGTTTTCCGTGACATTTGAATAGTGTTACGTATGTAACAACACTAATTTCAACTAGCTAGCAAGTAATTGAGCTTTAGCCAAGTTTGACTAAGTCTTTAGTGGAATTGGACCTTATTTAATAACATATGCACATACATATTACAAGGTTAACACCACACAAACATTTGGCTCATCAAAAACAATTGCAAAAATCCCAAATATACCCCCCTACCCGACGGCTAGAAGAAAGAAAAAGGAGAAGAAATTTTTTTCCACCATTCCATCTTGAACTCTTAGCTTGACTTTGGAGTTTTTTTGAGCACCTAGGAGCTTCACCACCTTGCCTACATCTTCATACAAGTGAGGGAGTTTCATTTTTTTGAAGTGAAATTTATTACATTTTGTTGAATTTTCTTGATTTTTTTATTATAGTTATAATACTTGTTATGAATGCTTATTATGTGTTTAATAGAAGCTATAGAGTTAACTTTTGAAGCTTGTTATCAAAGTTTATGGTTGAATGTTGAGATTGAATGAAGAAGATGATGAATAGTGCTCAAAATTAGGGTTTTGCTAAAACTTGCTAAATAGATTGAATTGAGGCTTCCTTTAGGTGCTTTAGGTGTTAATGGAACAAGTAAAAAGCCCTTGTGAAGTTGAATCACCCAAAATCGAGCTAAATTGCAAAATTAATTGACTTTAAAAAGAGGACTTTTCTCGTTGTGCAATCCGGGCGCGTTTGGGCTATGGTTTGGGTATCCTTAGGGTAAGGAAGCACTTTTGGTGCTTTCGTTATGCAAAATTGCGGTTCGGTTAGTGTAGTTGTAGTTCAAACCTGCTCGGGGCCTTCCCGAGCTTTGGCTTTTAAAATGGGTTTTTTTTTTATCTTAATAGGTGTCTTTTGGCTTGGTTGAGAATGTAGTATGGTTAGGTTGTGGTTTGGTAACCTGGAAATGTACTTAGGAGAAGAAAATATTGGTCAAAGAAAAGGGAAATGTAGTATTTGGCTTATTTTGATGCATCTAGAGCTTGTTGTCGTGTTGTCATGCATTATATTGTTGTCTAAACTTGTCTAAACTTCAATTGAGCTATTTAAATAGATGGTGGAGAAAAGTTATGTTGAATGTCTCTTTCGGAGACTATAATGCTATATTGTATATTTGTTGGCTTATATTGCAATTATTTACGAGGGTGGCCTACTTTGTCGACCCTCCTACTAGCTAATTGTTGTTGTTGAAACTTGTCTTTTGATTTCGGGGTTACGCGACCTTTTTCGGGCATGGTAGTGTGACGCCCGAGTTTTAGCCATGCATTCAATTACTGTTGCATCCCTTGTTTGCGCATTTCCTTCTATGCATTATTAACTGTCTTCTTAAATTACTATTCACTCCGTTTTTAACTTCATGCTATTAGCGAATTAGCATTTTTATTAAATCATATTAATTGTTAGAGTAGTGGGAAAAATGTGCATTTGAGCTAGAGGCGATAGGAGAGCTTGTTTAGAAAATGATTTTTTGTAGTTATATGAATAGTGTTACGTAACATAACTTAGGGAATGAATTAGCTAGCATTCATTTTACTAACTAGGCTCGTTTTAAGCTAACTAAGCGCATTTAGTGAACCATTTAAGCAAGCAACTTAGCCCCATTTAATATATAACTCACACAACACACACATTAGCTCATAACTTAGCAAAACAAAAACAAACAAAAAAGAGAGCATGCTGAAAACACTGTAGCAAATCCGAGAATTGCATAGGAGAAGAAATAGAGTTTTTTTGCTCAACAAATCCTCATTCCAAGCCAAGCCAAGCTAGGTGCAAGTGGTTTAGGGTGTCTACTAGCCTCCTAGGAGCTCCTACGCGCATTGGTTCAAGGTGACTGGAAATGATGTGATTCAAACTTACATCTTGGAGCTCGGTAGAGGTGAGGGAGACTTCATCCTTATGTGCATAATAGTTTATTTACTTGTACTTAGATTATGTGCACTTATTGTCTATATATTGTGTGTGAGGGCAACCTACTTTGTTGTCCCTCAACCATGTGTTTATTGATTTATACTATTGTTATCATTTTGAGTGCATTGCATCGTGGTTGCGCAACCATTCGGGCATGGTAGTGTCGGGGAAACCGGGCGGCATCGGGCTTGCCGGTCCACCTCGGCTACCATGGTTGCCCAGTCCCTCTCTCGCTTGGGATGCCGCCCCTGGAGAGTTTGGTCGTAGGATTTCGGGGTACATCCGGAGTACATCCATTTTGGAGTTATAAGGGGATGCCGGCTTATTGATATCAGTGTCATTATTACATCGAGATTTCAGTTCGTGGCGTCGCTGGTGTGCCTCTGCCCTTCGGGGTATTCGCTTAGCCGGGACGTTACAGAAGTCAAAGTGTATCGTATCCTTTTTAATGTGTAGTAACTTGTTGTTTTAATTGTTCTTTGGTTGTAAAATGCTTTATTTGTACTAACTGCTGCATTGCACGTCCCCGGTAGACCTTATCCCTCACTGAGCAATTGTGATTGCTCATACCTCGCTAAACATGTTTCGGGAAGTGCTGAGGGTGAACCCCAACTAGTTGAGGTGCTAGTGGAAGAGGAAGAAGTTCAGGCTGAGCCTTTGCCCTAGTTGTTGTGTGTTTGTTGTCTAAGGTGGATTTTCCTTCTTGTTGTTACATGGTGTACTTGTATTGCTATAGCATGATCTATTTTGTGGCCTTAAGGCTATGTATATTCTTGTAGTTGCAAGTTGAAAGCTGTTGGTTGTAATGTTAGCTTTGAGATATTATGGTTTGTAATAACTTTTAATTCTCCTTTTAGTTCTTGCATGCTCGGGGGTGTATGTTTAGAGGTGTTGATTTCAACTTCTAAAATTGCTCTAATGTTATCATAGGATGGCATGTTAAAAAGGTTTAATGAAAAGTTAAGTTGGGTGCATGCATGTGTGATTTGGAGCTGTTGTTTGTCTCCTGGCTTGGATGACCTTGAACCTTTGAATTTTAATTATAAAAGCTTGTTTTAGTATATTGTGGCTATTTTGAGCATTTACAGGTTTAAAAAATGTCCGCGGTACAGAGGAAACTCTGTCCGTTTTTCCCTAAAATTTTGTGACCGGGTTTGGTATTGGGTTGAGAATAGCATGGTTATTAGAGCCTCCGGTCTCGTGAGGGATCGGGGCGTTACAGGTGGTATCAGAGCTTAGTTAGCTCTCAGCCGGGATAGGGTCCTCGGCCTGTCGGGTAGTAATCCTTGTGTGTGTGCTTGTTAAGTGTGTCTTGAAAATGTGTGCTTGAATGTGTGATTGTGTGTCTTGAATTGATTGTGTGCACCTATGTGATATAGTTATGTGTTATGTCTTAAATGTGTACTGAGTGAAGTGAAGTTGCATCGAATTGACCTCGTGAATCGTTATCTGCTTGAATTATTGATTGTACTGTATGTACTTGAGCATTTTGAATTAAGTTTTGTTGTGAATTGAATTGGTTTTGTTATGATTCGCACTTGAATGATTTTGTTGTTTACATTGCTTTATATGCTCTTTTATAATCATGCTTGCATAATAGTTTAAAGAATGTTTATACATATGCAATAGTTTGGCATTCATACATAGTCCGTCGAATGGTAAGAAAAACTTCTTCCTCCCCTGAAGAGATGTGATTAGTGGCTGGCCTTTCAAGTTATGTGGATTAGTAGGAACGTGAAGCGGTTGATCAACTCTTTTATTTGGGAATTGGTGTTGTAGGCAGAGCTCAGTTATTGGGATTCTTCTAAGGCCTTCTTCAGTGCTTAGCGGTCAGAAAGGAGTAGCTTCTTTTGGGGGTTTCTATATGACAGTTCTCTGGAGCATATTCTTGGTATTTTTTTTATCAAGTGTTCTTTTTGTATTCTTTTGTCGGCATCTCTCGGAAAAAAATTGGTATATGGATTCTTTTCAGCCTTATTATCTGGTATTATTTACAATACTCTTACTCGAAACTTTTATTGGTATTTTCTCGCCGTTCTTAGTTGGGATTCCATTCTTCTATGGTATTCATGCCAGCGGGATTCTTATTTGGATTTTGAAGTAGCATCTTTATTGGAGCCTTTATTTGGCCTTATTAAGTGAGGTTCGCAGACAATACTACTGGGATTTCTTAATGAGCTCCCACGAGAATTCGTATATGGTATTCTTGCTTAGCAACTGATGACGAATAATCGGAGTTGGTTTTCAGTTGATGAGGAGTTCTCTTGTGAAGAAGAATTGCGTGGACGCAATTAGTTTAAGGGGGAGAGGATGTGACGCCCGAGTTTTAGCCATGCATTCAATTACTGTTGCATCCCTTGTTTGCGCATTTCCTTCTATGCATTATTAACTGTCTTCTTAAATTACTATTCACTCCGTTTTTAACTTCATGCTATTAGCGAATTAGCATTTTTATTAAATCATATTAATTGTTAGAGTAGTGAAAAAAAATGTGCATTTGAGCTATAGGCGATAGGAGAGCTCGTTTAGAAAATGATTTTTGTAGTTGTATGAATAGTGTTACGTAACATAACTTAGGGAATGAATTAGCTAGCATTCATTTTACTATCTAGGCTCGTTTTAAGCTAACTAAGCGCATTTAGTGAACCATTTAAGCAAGCAACTTAGCCCCATTTAATATATAACTCACACAACACACACATTAGCTCATAACTTAGCAAAACAAAAACAAAAAAAAAAGAGAGCATGCTGAAAACACTGTAGCAAATCCGAGAATTGCATAGGAGAAGAAATAGAGTTTTTTGCTCAACAAATCCTCATTCCAAGCCAAGCCAAGCTAGGTGCAAGTGGTTTAGGGTGTCTACTAGCCTCCTAGGAGCTCCTACGCGCATTGGTTCAAGGTGACTGGAAATAATATGATTCAAACTTACATCTTGGAGCTCGGGAGAGGTGAGGGAGACTTCATCCTTATGTGCATAATAGTTTATTTACTTGTACTTAGATTATGTGCACTTATTGTCTATATATTGTGTGTGAGGGCAACCTACTTTGTTGTCCCTCAACCATGTGTTTATTGATTTATACTATTGTTATCATTTTGAGTGCATTGCATCGTGGTTGCGCAACCATTCGGGCATGGTAGTGTCGGGGAAACCGGGCGGCATCGGGCTTGCCGGTCCACCTCGGCTACCATGGTTGCCCAGTCCCTCTCTCGCTTGGGATGCCGCCCATGGAGAGTTGGGTCGTAGGATTTCGGGGTAGGTCCGGAGTACCTCCGTTTTGGAGTTATAAGGGGATGCCGGCTTATTGATATCAGTGTCATTATTACATCGAGATTTCAGTTCGTGGCGTCGCTGGTGTGCCTCTGCCCTTCGGGGTATTCACTTAGCCGGGACGTTACAGAAGTCAAAGTGTATCGTATCCTTTTTGATGTGTAGTAACTTGTTGTTTTAATTGTTCTTTTGTTGTAAAATGCTTTATTTGTACTAACTGCTGCATTGCACGTCCCCGGTAGACCTTATCCCTCACTGAGCAATTGTGATTGCTCATACCTCGCTAAACATGTTTCAGGAAGTGCTGAGGGTGAACCCCAACTAGTTGAGGTGCTAGTGGAAGAGGAAGAAGTTCAGGTTGAGCCTTTGCCCTAGTTGTTGTGTGTTTGTTGTCTAAGGTGGATTTGCCTTCTTGTTGTTACATGGTGTACTTGTATTGCTATAGCATGATCTATTTTGTGGCCTTAAGGCTATGTATATTCTTGTAGTTGCAAGTTGAAAGTTATTGGTTGTAATGTTAGCTCTGAGATATTATGGTTTGTAATAACTTTTAATTCTCCTTTTAGTTCTTGCATGCTTGGGGGTGTATGTTTAGAGATGTTGATTTCAACTTCTAAAATTGCTCTAATGTTATCATAGGATGGCATGTTAAAAAGGTTTAATGAAAAGTTAAGTTGGGTGCATGCATGTGTGATTTGGAGCTGTTGTTTGTCTCCTGGCTTGGATGACCTTGAACCTTTGAATTTTAATTATAAAAGCTTGTTTTAGTATATTGTGGCTATTTTGAGCATTTACAGGTTTAAAAAATGTCCGCGGTACAGAGGAAACTCTGTCCGTTTTTCCCTAAAATTTTGTGACCGGGTTTGGTATTGGGTTGAGAATAGCATGGTTATTAGAGCCTCCGGTCTCGTGAGGGATCGGGGCGTTACAGTAGCGTCGAGAAACACGGGCGGCGTCGAGCTTGTCGTGCTCTCTCGACTACCATAGTGCCTATTCCCTTTCTCGCTGAGCATACTCCACTACCCCAGAGGCGTAGTTCACCTATTGGGCATGGACCTACCTGAGGAGAAAGGGTCGTAGGATCGGGATACATCTGGAGTATCCCAACTTGTTGGTGTATGGGTTTGCCAGTACTTACGTGAAGTTCGTGGCTTGTGGCTTATGATTGAAGGCTTGAAGTGGAACCGTATCCTTTTTAATGTGGTTAATTACTTGGCTATTTAACCTTGTTGGTTTATGTTGTATATATATGACTTCTTGTGTTTGCATATCATATTGCACGCCCTGGTATGTTACATCACCTCCCTCGCTGGGCAACATTGTTGCTCACTCCTTTTTTGACATGTTTCAAGAGAAGCTGAGGTAGACCCCCAGCTAGTAGCAGTAGTTGAAGAGGAAGAAGTGTAAGTTGAGTAGCTTCCATGACTTTGTGTGATAAGGTGGATCATATGTGCTGTATGCTTGGAGTTCATGTTAGATGTGTTTTGAGGCCTTGAGGTTTTGTATATATGTTGGTAGTTGAAATCTTGTATGATAGAGAAAGTTGATGGATTGTAATAATGAATTTTAGAATACTTCTTCTATTTCATGCTTGGGTGTTTATTATCTTACAAGTAGAACATAAATTATAATTGTATCTAACTACTTTTAGTTAAAGCCAACTTGCCTCGCATGCTTGTGTGCTTAGGTAGATTGTTGTTGCTCCAAGGCTCGGATGGCCTAGTGAACTTGACTTGGCTTTGGAAATATTGAAAGATAGGTTGTATAAGTTGTTGTTTGTAGTTCAAATGTTATATGTGACTATTCGCAGGTAACAGTTTAGTCCACGGTACATAGAAAACTCTATCCAAGTGACGGGTCCGGGCTTGACCTTTAGCGTGGGGTTGGGTTCGGGATGTTACATTCTATGCCCAAAATCTAACGTTTTCATCAGTTTCTGGCCACTTCTCTTCTTTTTGCACTATTTTTTCACCCCGGGTCGGTCGTCGTGAGCCGCGAAAAGGATAACAACCTAACTCCTGGGATAGTAGACCACCCAACAATGCGTTGATATCACGTCTTGCGAGAATATTGCACCGTTGAAGCCGATGGGCTGTCAAAAAGCCCATTGGGCCGTTTGAATGGGCCATCTCTCTGGGCTGGGACTGTGAACCGTCAACACATAATGGCTTTGCACCCACAACAAGATGAGTGTGATCATACCAGCACTAATGCACCGGATCCGATCAGATCTCCAAAGTTATGCGTGCTTGGGCGAGAGTAGTAATAAGATGGGTGACCCCCTGGGAAGTCTTCGTGTTGCACCCCCCTTTTTGTTTTTTTTTGCCCCGTTTAGCTTTGGTAAGATGCTTTCTCGTCACATTTCTTTCCTAGAGTCCCACGACATCTTGGGTAGCTTAGCTTCCCTTCCCTGAGGGGCTGGGCCTACAAACCGAGGGCGTGGGGCCAATTACTAGGTCCCTATCGCTCCAATGCCCATAACTTTTGATCCGTAGGGAGTTATGCGGCACACAACATGCCATTGGAAAGCTCTCCGAGAGCTCTACAATGAGGGCAACAAGCCTGCTCGGATGTGCCTATTTTCGATGCCAAAATCTAATGTTTTCATTAGTTTGTGGCAACTTTTCTTCATTTTGCGCTATTTTTTCATCCCGGGTCGATCGTCGTGAGCCACGAAAAGGACGACAACCTAACTCGCGGGATAGTAGACCGCCTTGCAACATGACAATATCACGTCTTGTGAGGATGCTACACGGTTGACGCTGATGGGTTGTCAATAAGCCCATTGGGCCATTTGAATAGGTCATTTCTCTGGGTTGGGACTGTGAATCGTCAACACATAATGGCTTTGCACCCACAACATGACGGGTGCGATCATACCAGCACTAATGCACCAGATCCCATCAGAACTCCGAAGTTAAGCGTTCTTGGGCGAGAGTAGTACTAGGATAGGTAACCCCTTGGGAAGTCTTCGTGTTGCACCTCCACTTTTTGTTTTTTTTTTCCCCCGTTTAGCTTTGGCAAGATGCTTTGTCATCACATTTCTTTCCTCGAGTCCCATGACATCTTGGGCCGCCCAGCTTTGCTTCCCGGAGGGGCTGGGCCCGCAAACCGAGGGCGTGGGGCCGATTACTAGGTCCCCGCCACTCCAACGCCCATAACTTTTGATCCGTAGGGAGTTATGCAATGCACAGCATGCCGTTGAACGCTTTCCAGGTGCTCTATGACGGGGGCAACAGGCTTGCTTGGCTGCGCCTATTTTCGGTGCCCAAAATTGAACGTTTTCATCAATTTCTGGCCACTTTTCTTCTTCTTGCTGTGTTTTGTCACCATAGGTCAGTCGTCGTGAGGTGCAAAAAGGACGACAACCTAACTCGCGGGATAGTAGACTGCCCTACAATGCGCCAATATCACGTTTTTTGAGGATGCTACACGGTTGAAGCCGATGGGCTGTCGATAAGCCCATTGGGGCGTTTGAATGGGCTATCTCTTTGGGCTGGGACTGTGAACCATCAACACATAATGGCTTTCCACCCACAACATGACAGGTGCGATCATACCTGCACTAATGCACCGGATCCTATCAGATGTCCGAAGTTAAGCGTGCTTGGGCGAGAGTAGTACTAGAATGGGTGACCCCCTGGGAACTCCTCGTGGAACACCCCGCTTTTTGTTTTTTTTTTGTCCCTTTTAGCTTTGGCAAGATGCTTTCTCATCACATTTCCTTCCTCGAGTCCCACGACTTCTTGGGCCGCTCAGTTTCCCTTCCCAAAAGGGTTGGGCCCGCAAACCGAGGGCGTGGGGCCGATTACCAGGTCCCCGCTGCTCTAATGCCCATAACTTTTGATCCGTAAGGAGTCATGCAGCGCATAGCATGCCGTTGGAAAGCTCTCCGGGAGTTCTACGACGAGGCAGTAAGCCAGCTTGGTTGTGACTATGTTCGTTGCATAAAATCTAACGTTTTCATCAGTTTCTAGCTACTTTTCTTCTTTTTGTGCTATTTTTTAGTCCCGGGTCGGTCGTCGTGAGCAGCGAAAAGTATGACAACCTCACTTGCGAGATAGTAGACCCCCTTACAATGCGCCGATATCACGTCTTGCAAGGATGCTGCACCGTTGAAGCTGATGGGCTGTCGATAAGCCCATTGGGCCATTTAAATGGGCCATCTCTCTGGGCTAAGACTATGAACCATCAACACATAATGGCATTGCACCTACATCATGACAGGTGCGATCATACCCGCACTACTGCACCGAATCCCATCAGATCTCCAAAGTTAAGCGTGCTTGGGAGAGAGTGGTACTAGGATGGGTGACCCGTAGGGAAGTCCCCATGTTGTACCCCCCCTTTTTGTTTTTCTTTGCCCCGTTTAGCTTTGGCAAGATGCTTTCTCGCCACATTTCTTTTCTCAAGTCCCACGACATCCTGGGCCACCTAGCTTCGCTTCTAGGAAGGGTTGGGCCTGCAGACCAAGGGCGTGGGGTTGATTATCAGGTCCCCGCCACTCCAACGACCATAACTTTGATCCGTAGGGAGTTATGCGGCGCACAACATGCAGTTGGAAAGCTCTCCGGGAGCTCTTACGAATAGGGTAGCGACCTGCCCTGCTGCGCCTATTTTCGGTGCCCAAAATCTAACATTTTCATCAGTTTCTTGCAACTTTTCTTCTTTTTGTACTATTTGTTCATCCCGGGTCGGTCGTCGTGAGCCGTGAAAAGTACGACAACCTCACTTGCTAGATAATAGACCGCCCTACAATGCGCCGATATCATGTCTTGTGATGATGCTACACCATTGAAGCCGATGCGCTGTCGATAAGCCCATTGGGCCATTTGAATGGGCCATCTCTCTGGGCTGGGACTGTGAACCATCAACACATAATGGCTTGGAACCCACAATAAGACGGGTGCAATCATACCAACACTAATACACCGAATCCCATCAAATCTCCGAAGTTAAGCGTGCTTAGGCGAGAGTGGTACTAGGATAGGTGACCCCCTGGGAAATCCTCGTGTGGCAACCCTCTTTTTGTTTTTTTTGGCTCGTTTAGCTTTGGCAAGATGCTTTCTCATCAAATTTCTTTCCTCGAGTCCCACGACATCTTGGGCAGCCGATTTTCGATTCCCGAAGGGGCTGGGCCTCCAAACCGAGGGCGTGGGGCCGATTACCATGTCCCTACCGCTCCAATGCCGATAACTTTTGTTCTCCAGGGAGTTATGCGGCGCACAACATGCCGTTGGAAAGCTCTACGGGAGCTCTACGACAGGGGAAGCCAGCCAGCTCAGGTGTGCCGGTTGTCGGCACCCAAAATCTAACATTTTGATCAGTTTTTGGCCACCTTTCTACCTTTTGGGCTATTTTTTTATCCCGGGTCGGTCATCGTGAGCCGCGAAAAGGATGACAACCTAACTTGTGGGATAGTAGACCGCCCTACAACACGTCGATATCACGTCTTGTGAGTATGCTGCACGGTTGAAGCCGATGGGCTGTCGATAAGCCCACTGGGCTATTTGAATGGGCCATCTCTCTAGGCTGGTACTGTGAACCGTCAACACTTAATGGCTTTGGACCCACGACATGATGGGTGCGATCATACCAGTACTAATGCATCGGATCCCATCAGAACTCCGAAGTTAGGCGTGCTTGGTCGAGAGTAGTACTAGGATAGGTGATCCCCTGGGAAGTCCTCTTGTTGCACCCCCATTTTTGTTTTTTTTTTGGCCCGTTTAGCTTTGGCAAGATGTTTTCTCATCATATTTCTTTCCTCAAGTCCCATGACATCTTGGGCTGCCCAGCTTCACTTCCCAGAGGGGCTAGGCTTGCAAACCGAGGGCTTGGGGCCGATTTCCAGGTCCCCGCCGCTCCAACGTCCATAAAATTTGATCTGTAGGGAGTTATGTGGTGAACAGCATGCCGTTGGAAAGGTCTCTGGGAGCTCTACGATGGGGGAAACAAGCTTGCTCAGCTGCTCCTATTTTCAGTTCCCAAAATTGAATGTTTTCATCAATTTCTGGCCATTTTTCTTCCTTTTATGCTGTTTTTTTATCCCATGTCAGTCGTCGTGAGCCGCGAAAAGGACGACAACCTAACTCGCGGGAAATTAGACCGTCCTACAATGCGCCAATATCACGTCTTGCGAGGATGTTGCACAGTTGAAGCTGATGGGCTGTTGATAAGCCCATTGGGCTGTTTGAATGAGCCATCTATTTAGGCTGGGACTATGAACCGTCAACACATAATGGCTTTCCACCCACAACATGATGGGTGCGATCATACCAGCATTAATGCACCAGATCCCATCAGATCTCCGAAGTTAAGCGTGCTTGGACGAGAGTAGTACTAAGATGGGTAACCCCTTGGGAAGTCCTCGTGTTGCACCCCGCTTTTTGTTTTTTTTTTGGCTCGTTTAGCTTTGGCAAGATGCTTTTTCGTCACATTTCCTTCCTCGAGTCCCACGACATCTTGGCCCGCCTAGCTTCCCTTCCCGGAGGGGCTGGGCCAGCAAACCGAAGGCGTGGGGCCGATTACCAGGTCCCTGCCGCTCCAACGCCCATAACGTTTTATCCGTAAGGAGTTATGCAGCGCACAACATGCCGTTGGAAAGCCCTCCCAGAGTTCTACAACGGGGGCAGTAAGCCGGCTCAGCTGCGCCTATTTTTGGTGTCTAAAATCTAACATTTTCATAAGTTTCTGGCCACTTTTCTTCTTTTTATGCCATTTTTCCATCCCGGGCCAGTCGTCGTGAGTCGCGAAAAGGAAGAAAACCTCATTCGCGGGATAGTAGACCGCCCTACAACGCGTGAATATCACGTCTTGCAAGGATGCTGCACCGTTTAAGCCGATAGGCTATCGATAAGCCCATTGGTTCGATTGAATGGGCCATCTCTCTGGGCAGGGACTGTGATCCGTCAACAGATAATGGCTTTGTACCCACAACATGACAGGTGTGATCATACCAGCACTAATGCACCGGATCCCATCAGAACTCCGAAGTTCAGCATGCTTGGGCGAGAGTAGTACTAGGATAGGTGACCCTTCGGGAAGTCCTGGTATTGTACCCCCTTTTTGTTTTTCTTTACCCCATTTAGCTTTAGCAAGATGCTTTCTCGTTACATTTCTTTGCTTGAGTCCCACGACATCCTGGGCCGCCTAGCTTTGCTTCTCGGAGAGGCTGGGCCGGCAAACCAAGGGTGTGGGGTCGATTACCTGGTTCCCGCCGCTCTAATGTCCATAACTTTTGATCCGTATGGAGTTATGCAGTGCACAGCATTCCGTTGGAAAGCTCTCCATGAGCTCTACGACGAGGGCAACAAATTTGCTAGGCTGCGTCCATTTTCGGTGCCCAAAATCTAACATTTTCATTAGTTTCTAGCCACTTTTCTTCTTTTTACATTTTTTTCACCCAGGGTAGGTCGTCGTGGTCTGCAAAAAGGACGACAACCTCACTCGCGGGATAGTAGACCGCCTTACAACGCGCCGATATCCCATCTTGCGAGGATGCTGCACCGTTGAAGCCGATTGGTTGTTGATAAGCACATTGAGTCGTTTGAATAGGCCATCTCTCTGGGTTGGGACTGTGAACCGTCAACACATAATGGCTTTGCACCCACAACAAGACGGGTGCAATCATACCAGCATTAATGCATCAGATCCCATCAGAACTCCGAAGTTAAGCGTGCTTGGGCGAGAGTAGTACTAGGATGGGTGACCCCTTAGGAAGTCCTCGTGTTGCACCCCCCTTTTTTGTTTTTTTTTTGGCCTGTTTAGCTTTGGCAATATGTTTTCTTGTCATATTTCCTTCCTCGAGTCCCATGACATCTTGGGCCGCCCAGCTTCCCTTCCCGGATAGGCTGGGCCTGCAAACCAAAGGCGTGGGGCCGATTACCAGGTCCCTACCGCTCCAATGGCCATAACTTTTGATCCATAAGGAGTTATGCGACGCACAGCATGCCGTTGAAAAGCTTTCTCAGAGCTTTACAACGGGGGCACCAAATCTACTTGGCTGCGCCCATTTTCGGTGCCCAAAATCCAACTTTTTTGTAAGTTTTTGGCCACTTTTCTTGTTTTTACACTATTTTTTCATCCCAGACAAGTCGTCGTGAGACGTGAAAAGGACGACAACCTCAATCGCGGGATAGTAGACCGCCTTACAATGCGCCGATATCCCGTCTTGCGAGGATGCTGCACAGTTGAAGCCGATAGGCTGTCGATAAGCCCATTGGGTTGTTTGAATGGGCTATCTCTCTGGGCTGGGACTGTGAACCATCAACACATAATGGCTTTGCACCCACAACGAGACGGGTGAAATCATACCAACACTAATGCACCGAATCCCATCAAATATCCGAAGTTAAGCGTGCTTAGGCGAGGGTGGTACTAGGATGGGTGACCCCCTTGGAAGTCCTCGTGTAGCACCCCCATTTTTGGTTTTTTTTGCCCCTTTTAGCTTTGGCAAGACGCTTTCTCGTCACATTTCTTTCATCGACTCCCAGGACATCTTGGGCAGCCTATCTTCGCTTCCCGTTGGGGCTGGGCCCACAAACCAAGGGCGTAGGGCCGATTACCAGGTCCCCTCCGCTTTAATGCCCATAACTTTTGATCCGTAAGGAGTTATGCGGCGCACACCATGCCGTTAGAAAGCTCTCCGGGAGCTCTACGACAGGGGCAGCAAGCCTGCTCTGATGCACATGTTTTCAGTGACCAAAGTCTAACGTTTTCATCAGTTTTTGGCAACTTTTCAACTTTTTACGCTATTTTTTCATCCTTGGTCGGTCGTCGTGAGCTGTAAAAAGGATGACAACCTAACTCGCGGGATAGTAGACCACCCTACAACACGCCGATATCACGTCTTGCTAGGAAACTGCACGGTTGAAGCCGATAGGCTATCGATAAGCACATTGGGCCATTTGAATGGGCCATCTCTCTAGGCTAGGACTGTGAACCGTCAACACATAATGGCTTTGCACCCACAACAAGACGGGTGTGATCATACCAGCACTAATTCACCGGATCCTATCAAAACTCTGAAGTTAAGCATTCTTGGGCGAGAGTAGTACTAGGATAGGTGACCCCCTGAGAAGTCCTCGTGTTATACGCCTTGAGAAGTCCTCGTGTTATACCCCTTTTTTGTTTTTTTTGTTTTACCATGTCTAGCTTTGGCAAGATGTTTTCTTGTCACCTTTCTTTCCTTGAGTCCCACAACATCTTGGGTTGTCCAGCTTCGATTCCTGGAGAGGCTGGGCCTGCAAACAGAAGGCGTGGGGCCGATTACCAAGTCCCCGTCGCTTCAATGCCCATAACTTTTGATCCGTAAGGAGTTATGCAGCGCACAACATACTGTTGGAAAGCTCTTCGGGAGCTCTACGATAGGGGCAACAAGCTTGGTCAGCTGCACCTATTTTTGGTGACCAAAATTAAACGTTTTCATCAATTTATGTCCATTTTTCTTCATTTTGCGGTGTTTTTTAATCTCGGGTCGGTCGTCGTGAGCCGCGAAAGGGATGACAACTTAACTCGTGGGATAGTAAATTGCCCTACAATGCACCGATATCATGTCTTGCGAGGATGCTGCACTGTTGAAGCCGTTGGGCTGTCGATAGGCCTATTGGGCTGTTTGAATGGGCCATCTCTCTAGGCTGGGGCTGTGAACCGTTAACACATAATGGCTTTATACCCACAACATGATGGGTACGATCATACCAGCACTAATGTATCGGATCCCATTAGATCTCCAAAGTTAAGCATGCTTGGGCGAGAGTAGTACTAGGATTGGTGACCCCTTGGGAGGTCTCCGTATTGCACCCCGCTTTTTGTTTTTTTTCGGCCCGTTTAGCTTTGTGAAGATGCTTTCTCATCACATTTCTTTCCTCAAGTCCCACCACCTCTTTGGCTGCCCAACTTCTCTTCCCGGAGGGGCTGGGCCCGCAAACCGAGGGCATGGGGCCAATTACCAGTTCCCCGCCACTCCAATGCCCATAACTTTTGATTCGTAAGGAGTTATGTGGCACACAGCATGCCGTTGGAAAGCTCTCTGAGAGCTCTACGACAGGGGTAGCAAGGCTGCTAGGCTGTGCCTATTTCCGTTGCCCAAAATCTAATGTTTTGATTACTTTCTGGCCACTTTTCTTCTTTTTGCGCTGTTTTTTCATCCCGGGTCAGTCGTTGTGAGCCGCGAAAAGGACGACAACCTCACTCGCGGGATAGTAGACCGCCCTACATCACACCGATATTACGTCTTGCAATGATGCTATGTGGCCCGACCGTGAATAACGTGCGTTACCTCAATTTACGTGCGGTAGCTCGATTCATGTGCCCTAACCTTGAACTGCGTGCCTTAACCTAGATACAAGAGTCGTATCTTAATTTACGTGCATTGCATCAAAATACATATCTTGCATTGGTTTACATGCAATTCCTAGGGTTGCGTACATTTACTTTGGAATTCGTGCATTTGTCTTGAAGTTCATGCCTTATATCGTAGTGCATGCACTAGACCTAGGAAAGAGTACTTGCACGCTAATCAATAAAGATTCCTACACAAAGCCCTAGACTATAAATAATCCTACAAACTCCACTGTCAATATTTTAATCCTATGTCAACTCACTAAAAGAAAAAAGCTCACTAAACACTAAACATTCTTTATTTTATTCTAAAACCCATGCACCTCAAATACTACACTTAACCTACAATAAATTAAGCTTAAAACAAAACAAAAATTCAGAATCTTGAGCACCATATGGCCAGCCATACAAGGCTAAATAATCAAATCCTAATTCAAATTTTATGCTATACATATGCTAGACAAAGTCTTCCAAGTTGTCATAACTTTTCCTAAGTTCTATGCCCTTTCGCTAACTACTAAGCCTCCAACATTCTCATGCACTATTACAATTCAAAATTATATCTTAGATGACACAAAAATTCAGCTTTTACACTCTCAAGGCCGACACACACACACAAGCAACATTCAACATGCTTCAAATATCATTTTCCTCCCAAAAACTCTCTCAACTCTCCCATTCTCTCACTCTCTCAGCCATATCTCTCTCTTTAGCTCCCAAGACTTCTAACAAGCTCTCATGGACGGTCAAGGTCACTAAGAAGATCGGCCATAGCAAGCAACATAGCAAGAATCTCACACAAAGCTCACAAATCTCTCTATCTCGGCCACAGGTAAGTTTTGCTGGTTTTCTTCCTTGTATTTTGGTTTCACACACATGCACACCTCCTACACAAGCTAACTAAGCTAGGATTTAAGGAAAAAACTAGCCACCACTTGGCCAAAGCAAGGAAAGAGGACCTTTTGTGTGTTTTCAAGAGGATTCGTGCATTTTCATCCATCAAGTTGCTAAGCTGAGGGTTAAAACTTTTTAAATGCTTTCAAAACTCATATGCATGCCCTCATATGGCTGTATTACTCTTGAAGTTCATGTATATGTGTTTATATGAACCTATCTACTCATGCATGGCTTGATAATTGTTAGAAACTTAGAGATATGCAAAAACATTTTCTGGTAGATTACTGACCTTGTAGAACGAAATAGTTTTGGCCTAGTAAACGACTTCAAAAATGCATCCAATTTGGTAGGTCACTAGATTTGTCAGTTCTGAACATATGTTTCAGAAATAGGCTAAGGCGAATTTTGAGTTTAAGGCCCTAAAAAATGGAAAATATCGAAATGTGTATGAAACTGGACAATTTTGCATAGTCACACGGTTTTGGTCATAACTACTAAGTCCGAACTCGGAATGCAGCGAGGTTTGTTCCTAGATTTAAAGCACTCATTAAGCTTCCATTTTAAATTTTGAATACTGAAGTTGGAGGTTATTTTCTTGGCTAAATGAATGAGGAAAAACAGACCATTGCAGTAGGGTTTTTGGCTTGGTAATATGATTAGAATCATGTTGTAACCAATGCCTTATGTGCCAGTGTATCAAAATGTGATCATATACTTGCTCAGAGGCAACCTCCTTTGTTGACCTCCTAATATGAAATGTTAAATGGCATAAATGTGCATTGCATACAAGGTTGCAACCTTTCATTTTGGCATGGTAGCGTTTCACGCAAGCCGGGCGGTATCGGGCTTACCGGTGCTACCGTGACTACCATGGTCTAATTCCCTCTCTCGTTTGGCATTCCACCCTCGGTGAGTTGAGTCATAGGTTTGGTGTATAATTTGGAGTACACCCATTGGAGTGATAAGTGGATGATTGATGCCGGCTACAACAATGGTTATTGGAAATGAACTTGAAGGCAAAAGCGTAATGTATCCCTTGAACGACATAAACTAAGTGTTATGCGGAGCAAAGTGCTACACCTAAAAGTGGTGGGAGCTACCTCTTGAGCCTGTAGGAGCCACCTCTAGAGCCCTGTACGTATCAAAACATATCTTTTTTACTATGTGTTTAAGTACTCTCGCTTGGTTCCTAGAGGACCTCAGGGAGGAAATACGGGTAAAAGTGTTCATTTATATTTATGCTATGTTATGAATTTACTTATTTTATATGACATATTTTCAAAGGAGTTTTTGCAAATTAACTGGAAAAGAATTTCAAAAGCTTCGTCACTTGTTCCCCCCTCGCTGAGTTCATAAGGACTCACCCTTTTTTTGTCACAGGTGAAGCAGATTTGGAACAGGTACCCGAGGAAAATGTACTTGTTGATGATTCCTTGGAGTGATTGCATGTCTTATGTGCCTTGCTTGACTATGGCTGTTTTGTGAACGATATGTTTTCTTTGTAGTCTACTTATGTTGTTGTTGTTGTAAATGACCCCCGTTGCAATTTGGGGTCTAATTTTGGCTTCCACTGATTATAACTAGACAAACACTCTATTTGGTTGTTTGCTATCACTATTTTGATTTAGTAACTATCATAGGCATCTGAAGCATTAGGTGAAGGATCAAATAAGATAAATCTATCTAATCTTACCCAGGTACTTACTCATAGGCTAAAGGATAATAGGTGCTTGCATAAATAGGAGTTTGACAAATAAATGGGATGCAGTTGTCATGATAGGTTTGTTAATTCAAACAAAACCTTCGAGATAAACTAGTAGGCATATCAATCGATGGTAGAACGAAAGTTTTAATCGGAAGTATATTAATGATTCAAATTTTTGAGGTGTTCTAGAAATTAGGTTAACCTAAAGGTCCTAAATACAATCGATATGCCACTGGTTTTCTGAAAAGACATTTGGAGTTCTAGGCCAACGAATAAGCATTAATCTTAGCCAAACGGTTAATGTTGTAAAGTAACAATAATGATTTAGGTCATACCCTAGTCTAGCCTCTATAGGTCGGGTTGGGGCGTGACAGATGTTGCACTACTGAAGCCGATGGGCCATCGATAAGCCCATTGGGTCGTTTGAATGGGCCATCTCTCTAGGCTGGGACTGTGAACCGTCAACACATAATGCCTTTTTACCTACAACATGACGGGTGCGATCATACCAGCACTAATGCACTGGATCCCATCAGATCTCCGAAGTTAAGCGTGCTTGAGCGATAGTGGTACTAGGATAGGTGACCCCCTGGGAAGTCCTTGTGTTGTACCCCCTTTTTTGTTTTTCTTTGCCCCGTTTAGCTTTGGCAAGATGCTTTCTCGTCACATTTCTTTCCTCAAGTCCCACGACATCTTGGGCCGCCTAGCTTCGCTTCTCGGAGGGGCTGGGCCTGCAAACCGAGGGCATGGGACCGATTACCAGGTTCCTGCCGCTCTAATGCCCATAACTTTTGATCCATAGGGAGTTTTACGGCGCACAGCATGCCGCTGGAAAGCTCTCTAGGAGTTCTACGAAGTGGGTAGCGAGCTTGCTCGGCTGTACCTATTTTCGGTGCCTAAAATCGTACATTTTCATCAATTTCAAGCCACTTTTCTTCTTTTTGCGCTATTTTTTCATCTTGGGTCATTCGTCGTGAGCCGCGAAAAGGATGACAACCTAACTCGCGGGATAGTAGATCACCCTACAATACGCCGATATCACATCTTGCGAGGATGCTGCACGGTTGAAGCCGATGGGCTGTCGATAAGCCCATTGGGCCGTTTGAATGGGCCATATCTCTGGGTTGGGACTATGAACCGTCAACACATAATGGATTTGCACCCACAACATGACGGGAGCGATCATACCAGCAATAATATACCGAATCCCATCAGAACTCCGAAGTTAAGCGTGCTTGGGTGAGAGTAGTACTAGGATAGGTGACCCCCAGGGAAGTCCTCGTGTTGTACCCACCTTTTTGTTTTTTTTTTTGCCCCGTTCAGCTTCGGCAAGATACTTTCTCGTCACATTTCTTTCTTGGAGTCTCACGACATCTTAGGCTACCCAGCTTCACTTCCCAGAGGGGTTGGCCCGCAAACCGAGAGCGTAGGGCTGATTACCAGGTCCTTGCCGTTCCAATGGCCATAACTTTTGATCCATAACGAGTTATGTGGCACACGGCATGCCGTTGGAAAGCTCTCTAGGAGCTCTACGATCATGGCAGCAGGCTTACTCAGCTACGTCTATTTTTGGCGCCCAAAATCTAAAGTTTTAATCAGTTTCTGGCTACTTTTCTTCTTTTTGTGCTATTTTTTCATCCCGGGTCTTTCGTCGTGAGCCACGAAAAGGGCGACAACCTAACTCGCGGGATTGTAGACATCTCTACAAAGCGCCGATATCACGTCTTGCGAGGATGCTACACGGTTGAGGCCGATGGGCTGTCAATAAGCCCATTGGTCCATTTGAATGGGCCATCTATCTGGGATAGGACTATGAACCGTCAACACATAATGGCTTTGCACCCACTACATGACGGGTGCGATCATACCAGCACTAATGCACTGGATCCCATTAGAACTCCGAAGTTAAGTGTGCTTGGGCGAGAGTAGTACTAAGATGGCTGACCCCCTGGGAAGTCCCCGTGTTGTACCCTCCTTTTTGTTTTTTTTTTTGCCCCATTTAGCTTTGGCAAGATGCTTTCTCGTCATATTTCTTTCCTCGAGTCCTACGACATCTTGGGCCGCCCAGCTTCGCTTCCCGGAAAGGCTGGGCCCGCAAACTGAGGTCGTGGGGCCGATTACCAGGTCCCCGCCGCTCCAATGCCCATAACTTTTGATCCGTAATGAGCTATACGGCGCACAGCATGCCGTTGGAAAGATCTCCGAGAGATCTATGACGAAGGAAGCAAGCCTGTTTTGGTGTGCCTATTTTCAGTGCCCAAAATCATATGCTATCATCAGTTTTAGGCTACTTTTCAAGATTTTTCGTTGTTTTTTCATCCCAAGTCGGTCGTCGTGAGCCATGAAAAGGACTACAACCTACCTCGCGGGATAGTAGACCACCCTACAATGCACCCATATAATGTCTTGCGATGATGCTTCACAGTTGAAGCCGATGGGCTATCGATAAGCCTATTGGGCTGTTTGAATGGGCCATCTCTCTAGGCTAAGACTGTGAAACGTCAACACATAATGGCTTTGCACCCACAACATGACTGGTGGGAACATACAGCACTAATGCACCGGATCCCATCAGAACTCAGAAGTTAAGCGTGCTTGGGTGAGAGTAGTACTAGGATGGGTAACCCCCTGGGAAGTCCTCGTGTTGCACCCCCCTTTTTTATTTTTTTTTGCCCTGTTTACCTTTGGCAAGATGTTTTCCCATCACATTTCTTTCCTCGAGTCCCACGATATCTCAGGCCGCCTAGCTTCGCTTCCCGGAGGGGCTAGGCCCATAAACTGAGGGCGTGTTGCCGATTACTAGGTCTTTGCCGCTCCAATGCCAATAACTTTTGATCCGTAGGGAGTTAGATGGCGCATAGCATGCCGTTGAAAAGCTCATTGGGAGCTCTATAATGTGGGCATCAAGGTTGATAGGCTGTGCCTATTTGCGCCTATTTTTGGTGCCCAAAATCTAAAGTTTTCATCAATTTTTGGACACTTTTCTATTTTTGTGCTGTTTTGTCATCCCGAGTCAGTCATCGTGAGCTGCGAAAGGGACAACAACCTAACTCGCGCGATAGTAGACAGCCCAACAATGCGCCGATATCACATATTACGAGGATGCTTCATGGTTGAAACCGATGGGCTGTCGATAAGCCAATTAGGCCGTTTGAATGGACCATCTCTCAAGGATGGGACTGTGAACCGTCAACACATAATGGATTTTCACCCACAACACGATGGGTGCGATCATACCAGCACTAATGCACTGGATCCCATAAGATCTTCGAAGTTAAGCGTGCTTGGGCGAAAGTGGTACTAAGATGGGTAACCCCCTGGGAAGTCCTAGTGTTGCACCCCCTTTTTTATTTTTTATTTTTGCCTTGTTTAGCTTTGGCAAGATGCTTTCGAGTCACATTTCTTTCCTCGAGTCCCACGACATCTTGGGCCGCATAGCTTCGATTCTCGGAGGGGCTCGGCCCGTAAACCGAGGGCATGGGGCCGATTACCAAGTTCCCGCTGTTTCAATGTCCATAACTTTTTATATGTAGGAAGTTATGTGGCGCACAACATGCTGTTGGAAAGCTCCCCGGTAGCTCTACGACGGGGGCAGCAAACCTGCTCGATTTCCCTTGTTTTCGGTGGCCAAAATCGTATGTTTTCATCAATTTTTGGCCACTTTTCTTCCTTTTGCATTATTTTTTTGTCCCGGGTCTGTTGTTGTGAGCCGTGAAAAGGAAGACAACCAAACTACCGGTATAGTAGACCGCCCTACATTGCGTCGATATCACATCTTGCGATGATGCTGCACGGTTGAAGCCGATGGGCTGTCGATAAACCCATTTGGCCATTTGAATGGGCCATCTCTTAGGGATAGGACTGTGAATCGTCAACACATAATGGCTTTCCACCCACAACATGACGGGACTGATCATACCAGCACTAATGCACCAGATCCCATAAGAACTCCAAAGTTAAGCGTGCTTGGGTAAGAGTAGTACTAGGATAGGTGACCCATTAGGAAGTCATCGTGTTGTACCCCTATTTTTCTTCTTTTTTTTTTACCCTGTTTAGCTTTGGCAAGATGATTTCTCATCACATTTCTTTCCTCGAGTCCCACGACATCTTGGGCTGCCTAGCTTCACTTCCCAGAGTGGCTGGGCCCACAAACCGAGGGCGTGGGGCCGATTACCAGAATCTTAGGGAGTTATACGGCGCATAACATGTCGTTGGAAAGCTCTCTGGGAGCTCTACGACGGAGGCAACAAGCCTACTTGGCTGCGCCTATTTTTGTTGGCGAAAATCGTATGTTTTCATCAATTTTTTGCCATTTTCATCCTTTTTGCGTTATTTTTTCATCCCGGGTCGGTTGTTGTGAGCCGCGAATAGGACGACAACCTAACTCCCTGGAAAGTACACTGCCCTACAATGCTCCAATATCACGTCTTGCGAGGATGCTGCACTGTTGAAGACGATAGGCTATCGATAAGCCCATTGGGCTGTTTGAATCGGCCATTTCTCTGGGCTGGGACTGTGAACTGTCAACACATAATGGCTTTGCACCCACAACATGACGGGTGTGATCATACCAGCCGTAATGCACCGGATCCCATAAGATCTCCGAA
The DNA here is from genome assembly GCA_037974665.1 of Ehretia macrophylla. Taxonomy (NCBI): domain Eukaryota; kingdom Viridiplantae; phylum Streptophyta; class Magnoliopsida; order Boraginales; family Ehretiaceae; genus Ehretia; species Ehretia macrophylla. Next base: position 44,188,014 of record CM075767.1, read on the forward strand.
GTTAAGCGTGCTTGGGCGAGAGTAGTACTAGGATGGGTGGCCCTCTAGGAAGTCCTCGTGTTGTACCCCGCTTTTTGTTTTTTTTGGCCTGTTTAGCTTTGGCAAGATGCTTTCTCATCACGTTTCTTTCCTCGAGTCCTGCGACATCTTGGGCTACCTAACTTCGCTTCCTAGAGGGGTTGGGCTGCAAACCGAGGGCGTGGGGCCGATTACCAGGTCCCCGCCACACCAACGCCCATAACTTTTGATCCACAAGAAGGTATATGGCACACAGCATGCCATTGGAAAGCTCTCCGGGAGCACTACGATGGGGGCTGTAAGCCTGATCGGTTGCGACTATTTTCGGTGCCCAAAATCATACATTTTCATTTTCTTTTGGCTAATTTTCTTCCTTTTGCGTTATTTTTTCATCCTAGGTCAGTCGTCGTGAGCCGCGAAAAGGACGACAACCTAACTCGTGGGATAGTAAACCGCCCTACACCGCACCAATATCATGACTTGCGAGGATGCTGCACGGTTGAAGCCGTTGGGCTGTCGATAAGCCCATTGGGCTATTTGAATGGGCCATCTCTCTAGGCTGGGACTGTGAACCGTCAACACATAATGGCTTTGCACCCACAACATTACGGGTGTGATCATAGCAGTACTAATGCACCAAATCGCATTAGAACTGAGATTTTAAATGTGCTTGGGTGAGAGTAGTACTAGGATGGCTGACCACTTGGGAAGTCCTCGTGTTGCGCTCCCTTTTTTGTTTTTTTTGGCCCCGTTTACCTTTGGCAAGATGCTTTCTCATCACATTTCTTTCCTCGAGTCCCACGATATCTCGGGCCACCCAGCTTCGCTTCTCGGAGGGGCTGGGCCAGCAAACCGAGGGCGTGGGGCCAATTACTAAGTTTCTACAGCTCCAATGCCAATAAATTTTGATTCGTAGGAAGTTATGCCGCGCATAGCATGCCGTTAGAAAGCTCTCTAGGAGCTCTACAACGTGGATAGCAAGGCTGCTAGGCTGCACCTATTTTTGGTGGCCCAAATCTAACGTTTTCATCAGTTTTTGGACACTTTTCTTTTTCTTTGTGCTGTTTTTCATCCCGGGTCAGTAGTCATGAGCTGCGAAAAGGATGACAACCTAACAACCTAACTCGCGGGATAGTAGACCGCCCTACAATGCACCGATATCACATCTTGCGAGGATGCAGCACGATTAAAGTCGATGGGCTGTCGATAAGCCCATTGGGGTTTTTTGAATAGGCCATCTCTCAGGGATGGGACTCTGACCTGTCAACACATAATGGCTTTGCACCCACAACAAGATGGGTATGATCATACCAACACTAATGCACCGGATCCCATCAGATCTACGAAGTTAAGCGTGCTTGGGCGAGAGTGGTACTTGGATGGGTGACCCACACTGAAATCCTTGTGTTGCACCTCTCTTTTTGTTTTTTTTTTACCTCGTTTAGCTTTGGCAAGATGCTTTCGCATCACATTTCTTTCCTAGAGTCCCATGAGGGGCTGGGCCTGCAGACCAAAGGCGTGGGGCCGATTACCAGGTCCCCGTCGCTCCAATGTCCATAACTTTTGATCCGTAGGGAGTTATGCGGTGCACAGCATGCCGTTGGAAAGCTCTCCAGGTGCTCAACGATGGGGGTAGCAAGCCTACAATGCTGCGCCTCTTTTCGGTGCCCGAAATTGTACGTTTTCATCAAATTTTGGCCACTTTTCTTCCTTTTAGGTTTTTTTTTTCATCCCGAGTCGATCGTTATAAGCCACGAAAAGGATGACAACGTAACTTGTGGTATAGTAGACTGCCCTACAACTCGTCGATATCACGTCTTGCAGGGATGCTGCATGGTTGAAGACAATGGACTGTCAATAAGGCCATTGGGTCATTTGAATGGGCCATCTCTCAGGGATGGGACTATGAACCGTCAACACATAAAGGCTTTCCAACTACAACATGACGGGTGTGATCATACCAGCACTAATGCCCCAGATCCCATCAGAACTCCGAAGTTAAGCGTGCTGGGTGAGAGTAGAACTAGGATGGGTTACCCCCTCGGAAGTCCTCGTGTTGCACCCCCCTTTTTGTTTTTTTTTTTGCCTCGTTTAGCTTTGGCAAGATGCTTTCGCATCATATTTCTTTCCTCAAGTCCCACGACATCTTGGGCTGCTTAGCTTCGATTCCCAGAGGGGCTGGGCCCGCAACCCAAGGGCGTGGGGATGATTACCAAGTCCCCGCTGCTCCAATGTCCATTACTTTTTATCCGTTGGGAGTTATGCGGTGCACAACATGTCGTTGGAGAACCCTCTAGGAGCTCTACGACGGGGGTAGCAAGCCTGCCTGGCTGCGCCTGTTTTCGGTGCCCAAAATCGTATGTTTTCATCAATTTTTGGCCATTTTTCTTCCTTTTGCGTTGTTTTTTCATCCCAGGTCGGTCGTTGTGAGCCGCGAAAAAGACGACAACCTAACTCGTGGTATAGTAGACTGCCCTACAACGCGTCGATATCACGTCTTGTGGGGATGCTGTACGGTTGAAGCCTATAGGCTGTCGATAAGCCCATTGGGCCGTTTGAATGGGCCATTTCTTAGGAATAGGACTGTGAACTGTCAACACATAATGGCCTTCCTCCCACAACATGACGGGTGTGATCATACTAGCACTAATGCACCAGATCCCATTAGAACTCCGAAGTTTAGCGTGCTTGGGTGAGAGTAGTACTAGGATGGGTTACCCCTTGGGAAGTCCTCGTGTTGCACCCCTTTTTTTGTTTTTTCTTTTACCCCGTTTAGCTTTGGCAAGATGTTTTCTCATCACATTTCTTTCCTCGAGTCCCACGACATCTTGGGCCGCCCAACTTCGTTTCCCGGAGTGGCTGGGCCCACAAATTGAGGGCGTGGGGCCAATTACCAGGACCCCGCCGCTCCAATGCCTATAACTTTCGATTCGTTGGGAGTTATGTGGTGCACAACATGCCGTTAGGAAGCTCTCTAGGAGCTCTACGACGAGGGCAACAAGTCTACTTGGCCGCGCCTGTTTGGTTGCCTAAAATTGAACATTTTCATCAGTTTTTGGCCAATTTTCTTGATTTTATGCTATTTTTTCATCGCAGGTCGGTCGTCCTGAGCCGCGAAAAGGATGACAACCTAACTCGCTGGATAGTAGACCGCCCTACAATGCTACGATATCACGTCTTGCGACGATGCTAGATGGTTGAAGCCGATAGGTTGTCGATAAGCCCATTGGGCCGTTTGAATGGGCCATCTTTCTGGGCTGGGACTGTGAACCGTCAACACATAACGGCTTTGTACCCACAACATGATGGGTGCGATTAGGCAATTACTAATGCACCGGATCCCATCAAATATCCAAAGTTAAGCGTGCTTGGGCGAAAGTAGTACTAGGATGGGTTGACCCTTGGGAAGTCCTCGTGTTGCACCCCGCTTTTTGTTTTTTTTGGCCCGTTTAGCTTTGGCAAGTTGCTTTCTCATCACATTTCTTTCCTCGAGTCCTATGATATCTTGGGCTGCCTAGCTTCGCTTCCTGGATGGGCTGGGCTCGTAAACCGAGGGCGTGGAGCTGATTACCAGGTCCCCGCCACACCAACGTCCATAACTGTTGATCCGCAAGAAGTTATGCGGAGCATAGCATGCCGTTGGAAAGCTCTCTGGGAGCTCTACGACGGGTCAGCCAGCCTGCTAGGCTGTGCCTGTTTTCGGTGCCCAAAATCGTACCTTTTCATTAGCTTTTACCAATTTTTCTTCCTTTTGCATTGTTTTTTCGTCATGGGTCGGTTGTAGTAAGCCGCGAAAAGGACGACAACTTAACTCGCTAGATAGTAGACCACCCTACAACGCACCGATATCATGTCTTGCGAGGATGCTATACGGTTGAAACTGATGAGCTGTCAATAAGCCCATTGGGCTGTTTCAATGGGCCATCTCTCTGGGCTGGGATTGTGAACCGTCAACACATAATAGCTTTGTACCCACAACATGACGGGTGTGATCATGCCAGCACTAATGCACCAGATCCCATCAGCACTCAGAAGTTAAGCATACTTGGGTGAAAGTAGTACAAGGATGGGTGACCCCTTGGGAAGTCGTCGTGTTGCACCCCCCTTTTTGTTTTTTTTTGCCCCATTTACCTTTGGCAAGATGCTTTCTCGTCACATTTCTTTCCTCGAGTCCTATGACATCTCGGGCCGTCAAGCTTCGCTTATCGGAGGGCTTGGCACGCGAACCGAGGGCGTAGGGTCGATTACTAGGTTTCTGCCACTCCAATGCCAATAACTTTTGATCCGTAGGAAGTTATGCCTTGCACAGCATGCTGTTGGAAAGCTCACTGGGAGCTCTACGACATGGGCAGCAAGGCTGCTAGGCTTCACCTATTTTCGGTGCCCAAAATCTAACGTTATACTTTTCTTCTTTTTGCAATATTTTTTCGTCACGCGTCGGTCGTTGTGAGTCGCGAAAGGGACAACAACCTAACTCGCGGGATAATAGACTGCCCTACAATACACCGATATCACATCTTGCGAGGATGCCGCACGGTTGAGGCAGATGGATTGTCGATAAGCCCATTGGGTCGTTTGAATGGGCCATCTCCCTGGGTTGGGACTGTAAACCGTCAACACATAATGGCTTTGCACCCACAACATGACAGGTGTGATCATACCAGCACTAATGCACCGAATCCCATCAGATCTCTGAAGTTAAGCGTGCTTGGGCGAGAGTGGTACTAGGATAGGTGACCCCCTGCGAAGTCCTAGTGTTCCACCCCCCTTTTTGTTTTTTTTGCCTCGTTTAGCTTTGGCAAGATGCTTTCACGCCACATTTCTTTCCTCAAGCCCCACAACATCTTGGGCCGCCTAGCTTCGATACCCGTAGGGGCTGGGCCCACAAACCGAGGGCGTGGGGCCGATTACCAGGTCCCCGCCACTCCAATGTCCATAACTTTTGATTCGTAGGGAGTTATGCGGTGCACGACATGTTGTTGGAAAGCTCTCCGGGAGCTCTATGACAGGGGCAGCAAGCCTGCTCAGCTGTGCCTATTTTTGTTGCCCAAAATCGTACGTTTTCATCAATTTTTGGCCACTTTTCTTTCTTTTGCGTTGTTTTTTCGTCCCGGGTCAGTCGTTGTGAGTCGCGAAAAGGATGACAACCTAACTTGCGGTATAGTAGACTGCCCTACAACGTGCCGATATCACGTCTTGCAGGGATGCTGCACAGTTGAAGCCGATAGGCTGTCAATAAGCCCATTGTGCCGTTTGAATGGGCCATCTCTCAGGGATGGGACTGGGAACCGTCAACACATAATGGCTTTCCACCCAGAATATGACGGGTGTGATCATACCAGCACTAATGCACCGGATCCCATCAGAACTCCGAAGTTAAGAATGCTTGGATGAGAGTAGTACTAGGATGGGTGACCCCTTGGGAAGTCCTCGTGTTGCATCTCCCTTTTTTGTTTTTTTTACCCCGTTTAGCTTTGGCATGATGCTTTCTCGTCACATTTCTTTCCTCGAGTCCCATGAAATCTTGGGCCACCCAGCTTCGCTTCCAGGAATGGTTGGGCTCGTAAACCGAGGGCGTAGGGACGATTACCAGGACCCCACCGCTCTAATGCCCATAACTTTTGATCCGTAGGGAGTTATGCTGTCACGCCTCGACCCGACCTATAAAGGCTAGACTAGGGTGTGATCTAATCATTTACACAATTTCACATACTTAACCGTTGTTATGATTTAACACTTAACGTTAGCCTAGAACTCCAAAAGATTTTTCAAAAAATCGGCAGCAAAACGGTTGTTTGTAAGACCTTTGGTTTGACCTAAATTTCTAAACGCCTCAAAACTTTCAATTATCACTTCGATTCCAACTAAGATTCTTATTTTATCATTAACCAATATGCCTATTGATCTAACTCGAAAGTCTCATTTGGTTAACAAGCCTAACAAGATAACTATGTTCCGTTTATTTGTTAAGTCCTTTTACGCGAGTACCTATTATCTTTTAGCCTATGAATAAGTACCTGGTTAAGGTTAGATAGGTTCATTTTATTTGTTCTTTCACCTAATGCCTCAGTTGCTTATGATAGTTACTAAATCAAAATAGCGATAGCAAACCACTAAAATAATGTGTTCGTCTAGTTATAATCAGTACAAGCCAAAATTAGACCTCAAATTACAACGGGGGTCATTTACAACAACAACAACATAAGAAATAGTCTTCAAAACAAACATAACGTTCACGAAATAGCCACAGTCAAGCAAGGCACATAAGGCATGCAATCATTCCAAGGAGTCATCAACAGGCACGTTCTCCTCGGGTACCTGTTCCAGATCTTCTTCAACAGTGATGATAAAAAAGGGTGAGTCCTTATGAACTCAGTGAGGGGGAACGAGAGATAACGTTTTGAAATTATTTTCCGGTTAACCTTATGAAAAACCCTTTTTTTTAAACATGTCACATAATACAAATAATAATGTACGCAAAGTAGAAGAATCAAATTGAACAATAGATACAATTACCAATCATTTCAAGGATACGGTGAGCTTTTGCTCTCAAGTTCATTTTCGATAACAATTGTTGCGGCCGACTTCAATCATCCACTTATCACTCCAAATGGGTGTAGTCCGGATGTACCCCAAAATGCTACGACCCAACTCTCCGAGGGTGGAATGCCAAGCGAGAGAAGGAATTGGACTGTGGTAGTCACGGGAGCACCGGCAAGCCCTATGCCGCCCGGCGTTCGTGAAACGCTACCATGCCTCAATAAAAGGTTGCAACATTGTATGCAATGCACAATTGTACCATTTAACATTTCACATTAGGAGGTCAACAAAGTAGGTTGCCTCTGAGCAAATATAAGATCACATATTGGCAAGTAAACATCTGAGGCATGCTTTGATATATAGATTCACTTTGTAAAACACTTAGAGGTATATGAACATTAAATGGGCAGCCAAGTAACACATATAAATCAAGTCATATAACTCATTTCAGGTTCATATATCAAGTGTTGAGATCATACAAGCATGCAACGACATTTACACAAAACCGGGTGCAAGAATAGCTCACTTATCAACATGCAATCATCGTAAATCATATTTAGAGCTATAAGGACAATTACAGGCAGCCTATTAACCACACAATTGAACACATTTAACCATAGGATCATCTCTTAGCAAGTAGTCACAAGCGATAGGGCCTCAATTCCGTGCTTACACATGCGATTAAGCAAATCATTCATCAATTAATGAACCCAAGCCATGCCTCAACCAAATTAAGAAACATCAACCAACCACAACAGCCCAAAAAACTTCTAAGTGCCACAATTCCAAGCATTCAATACCTCAAGCAAGGTTACAACATGATTCAAAGCATATCGCTAAGCAAGACCCTTACTGCAATGGTTTGTTTTTCCACATTCAATTATCCAAGAAAATAGTCTCCAATTTCAGTGAACCAAATGTCAATTTGAATCTTAATGAGTGATTTAAATCTAGGAACAAACCTCGCTGCATTTGGAGTTCATACTTAGGATTTATGGCCAAAACCATGAGCCTACGCAAAACTGTCCAGTTTTAGACACATTACGATTTTTGCCATTTTTGAGGGTCTTAGAGTCAGAATTAGCCTTAGCCTATTTCTTCCACAAATGTTCCAAACTGAAAAATATAGTAACCTACCAATTTGTGTGCATTTTTATCAACGTTTACTAGGTCAAAAACACTTCATTCTACAAGTTCAGTAATCTGCCAGAAAAACGAGTTTGCATATCTCTAAGTTTCTAGCCAAAATCAAGCCATGCTAAGAAGATAGGCTCATATACACACATATAAAATAACTACAGAGGTAAATATAGCCATATGAGAGCATGCATGTGAGTTTTGAAAGCATTTAAAGAGTTTAACCCTCACCTTAGCAACTTGTTGGATGAAAATGCTAGAATGCACTTGAAAACGCACAAGAGGTCTTCTTTCCTTGCTTTGGCAGAGAGGTAGCTTGTTTTTCTTTAATTCCTAGCTTAGTTAGCATATGCTTAGTGTGTGCATGTGATTAGATCAAAAAGAAATGGAAGAAAACTATCAAAACTTACCTATGGCCGAGATAGAGAGATTTGAGAGCTTGGGTGAGTTTTCTTGCTATGTTGCTTGCTTGTGCTTGCTATGGCCAAAGCTTGAGTGGTATGGAGAGCAAATTTTCAGCCTTGGATTCTCAAGGGAAGGTTATAGCCTAGAGAGAGAGAGAATGGGAGAGTTGAGAGAGTTTTTGAGAGGAAAATGATGTTTGAAGCATGTTGAATGTAGCTTGTGTGTGTGTGTCGGCCTTGAGCTTTACAATTCTGAATTTTGTGTCATCTTTAGCGTAATTTGAATTGTTTTTGGCATGGGCATTGAGAGGGCCGAGGTGGGTAGCTTGGGTAGGGTGCTTAGGAGTTTTTTTTTTTTTTTTTTATGCATTGTGTCTTGTGTTTGTGTCATAGGCTGTCTAGAATAATTTTGAAATTGTGTAAGGCTAGTCAAAAGGCCTTGGTGGCCGAAATTGGCATGCTAGAATTGAGCAATTTGTGTTGTTTTTAATTGTATCATGTGGCATTATAGTATTAGTGTTATAGGTTTTTGTGTGCATGGGTTTTTGGGGAGAATAAAGAATGTATAGTGTTTAGTGAGCTTTTGTCTTCTAGTGAGTTGACTTAGGATTAAAATAATAGTTAGTGGTGTTTGTAGAATTATTTTATAGTCTAGTGCTTTGTGTAGGATTCTTTATTAATTAGCGTGCAAGCACGATTTCCTAGGTCTAGGGCATGCACTATGAGGTAAGGCACGAACTACAAGACAAATGCACGTATTCTAAATAAATGCATGCAACCCTAAGTGAATGCACATAAACCAATTCAAGGCACGTAATTCAATGTAATGCACGTAAATCAAGACAAGACACTTAAACCTAGGTTAAAGTACGCAGTTCAAGGTTAGGGCACAGGCAACAAGGTAACGCACGCAATTCAAGGTCAGGCCTCATATATGCGGCACACAGCATGCCATTGGGAAGCTATCTGAGGAGCTCTACGACGGAGGCAACAAGCCCACTTGGTTGTGCCTATTTTTGTTGCCCAAAATCAAATGTTTTCATCAGTTTCTTCCCACTTTTCTTCTTTTTGCGCTGTTTTTTCATCACAATTCGGTCGCCGTGAGCCCCAAAAAGGACGACAACCTAACTTACTGGATAGTAGACCACCCTACAACGCGCTGATATTACGTCTTGCTAGGATACTGCACAGTTGAAGCCGATGGGCTGTCTATAAGCCCATTGGGCCGTTTGAATGGGCCATCTCTCTAGGCCGGGATTGTGAACCGTTAAGATATAATGGCTTTGCACCGACAACATGACGGGTGTGATCATACCAGCACTAATGCACCGGATCCTATCAGATCTCTGAAGTTAAGTGTACTTCGGCGAGAGTAGAACTAGGATGGGTGGCCCCCTGGGAAGTCCTGGTGTTGTACCCTACTTTTTGTTATTTTTTGCCCCGTTTAGCTTTGGCAAGATCCTTTCTCATCACATTTCTTTATTTGAGTCCAACGACATCTTGGGCCACCCAACTTCGCTTCCCAGAGGGGCTGGGCCCGCAAACCGAGTGCGTGGGGCTGATTACCAGGTCCCCGCCGCTCCAACGCCCATAACTTTTGATCCGCAGGGAGTTATGCGGAGCACAGCATGCCGTTGGAAAGCTCTTCGGGAGCTCTATGATGGGGGCAACAAGCCTGCTCAGCTGCGCCTATTTTCGGTGACCAAAGTCAAACCTTTTCATCAATTTTTCGTTACTTTTCTTCCATTTGCGGTGTTTTTTCATCCTGGGTCGGTCATCGTGAGCCGCGAAAAGGACGACAACCTAACTCGCGGGATAGTAGACCGCCCTACAATGCACCGATATCACGTCTTGCGAGGATGCTGCACGGTTGAAACCGCTGGGCTGTCGATAAGCCTATTGGGCTGTTTGAATGGGCCATCTCTTTGGGCTGGGACTGTGAACTATCAACACATAATGGCTTTGCACCCATAACATGATGGGTGCGATCATACCAGCACTAATGCATCGGATCCCATCAGATCTCCGAAGTTAAGCGTGCTTGGGTGAGAGTATTACTAGGATGGGTGACCCCTTGGGAAGTCCTCGTGTTGTAACCCGCTTTTTGTTTTTTTTTTTGGCCTGTGTAGCTTTGGCAAGATGGTTTCCCGTCACATTTCTTTCCTCGAGTCCCACAACATCTTAGGCTGCCCACCTTCACCTCCTGGAGGGGATGGGCCTGCAAACCGAGGGCGTGGGGCCAATTACCAAGTCCCCATCGCACCAATGCCCATGAATTTTGATTTGGAAGGAGTTATGCAGCGCACAACTTGCCATTGGAATGTTCTCCGGGAGCTCTACGACGGGGGCAGTAAGCCTGCTCAGCTGCACCAATTTTTGGTGCCCAAAATCATTCATTTTCATCTATTTTTGGCCATTTTTCTACTTTTTACGCTGTGTTTTCGTCCCGGGTTGGTCGTTGTGAGCCGAAAAAATGACGACAACCTAACTTGTGAGATAGTAGACCTCCCTACAACACGCCGATATCACGTCTTGCAATGATGCTGCACGGTTGAAGCTGATGGGCTGTCGATAAGCCCATTGGGCCGTTTGAATGGGCCATCTCTCTGGGTTGGGACTATGAACCGTCAACACAAAATGGCTTTGCAACCACAACATGACGGGTGCGATCATACCAGCACTAATGCACCGGATCCCATCAGATCTCCGAAATTAAGCGTGCTTGGGCGAGAGTGGTACTAGGATAGGTGACCCCTAGGGAAGTCCTCGTGTTGCACCCTTTTTTTTGTTTTTTTGGCGCGTTTAGCTTAGGCAAGATGCTATCTCATCACATTTCTTTTCTCGAGTCCCACGACATCTTGGGCTACCCAGCTTCGCTTCCCAGAGGGGCTGAACCCGCAAACCGAGGGCGTGGGGCCGATTACTAGGTCCCCGCCGCTCCAACGCCCATAACTTTTTATCCGTAGGGAGTTATGCGGCGCACAACATGCCGTTGGAAAGCTCTCCAGGAGCTCTACGATGGGGGCAGCAAGCTTGCTTAGCTGCACTTATTTTCAGTGCCTAAAATCGAATGTTTTCAACACTTTCTAGCCATTTTTCTTCTTTTGGCAATGTTTTTTCATCCCGGGTCGGTCGTCGTGAGCCGCGAAAAAGACGACAACCTAACTCGTAGGATTGTAGATCACCCTACAACATGCCGATATCACGTCTTGTGAGGATGCTACACGGTTGAAGCCGATGGGCTATCGATAAGCTAATTGGGCCATTTGAATGGGCCATCTCTCTAGGCTGGGACTGTGAACCGTCAACACATAATGGCTTTGCACCCACAACATGACGGGTGCGATCATACCAGCACTAATGCACCAGATCCCATCAGATCTCCGAAGTTAAGCGTGCTTGGGCGAGAGTAGTACTAGGATGGGTGACCCCTTGGGAAGTCCTCATGTTGTACCCCGCTTTTTGTTTTTTTTTTGCCCCGTTTAGCTTTGGCAAGATGCTTTCACATCACATTTCTTTTCTCGAGTCCCACGACATCTTGGGCCGCCCAGCTTCGCTTCCCGAAGGAGATGGGCCCGCAAACTGAGGGCGTGGGGCCGATTACCAGGTCCCCGCAGCTTCAATGCCCATAACTTTTGATCCAGAAGGAGTTATGCGTCGCATAGCAAGCCGTTAGAAAGCTCTCCGGGAGCTCTATGACGGGGGCAGCAAGCCTGCTTGGTTGCACCTATTTTCAGTGCCTACAATCTAATATTTTCATCAATTTCTGTCCACTTTTCTTCTTTTTGCACTGTTTTTTCGACCATGGACAGTCGTCGTGAGGGGCGAAAAGGATGACAACTTAACTCGCAGGATAGTAGACCGTCCTACAACGTGCCGAAATCACATCTTCCGTGGATGCTGCATGGTTGAAGCTGATAGGCCATCGATAAGCCCATGAGGCCGTTTGAAAGGGCCATCTCTCTAGGCAAGGACTGTGAACCGTCAATACATAATGGCTTTGCACCCACAACATGACAGGTGCAATCATACCAGAACTAATGCACCAGATCCCATTAGAACTCTGAAGTTAAGCGTGCTTGGGCAAAAGTTGTGAAGCCCCGTACGAAACCCCATATTCATATAATATTATTTAACAAGCATTTAGATTGATTTATGTGCATTTGAGTGATTTTGTGTAAATTTATCTTGATTTACGTGCATTGCATCGTTTAACGTGCATTTAAATTCAATAACGTGCATTTGGATGTTTTAGGTATCGTAGACATTATTTAATTACTACCCAATCATAATAGCTAACTAAAATGGTTGAAATAAAACAAGGTGGCAAACTAGAAATAAGCATTTAAGTTAGAAGTGTAAATGGGTAATTGACCCTTGTTAAAAATATCTCACCTAACAAAACACACATAATACACCACACACACACACTAAAATTCTGCACACACACTCAACACACACAAAAATACTACACACACACACCACATGGCTCACACACCAAAAACACATACCCATTTGCTCGACCAAGAGAGGGGGAGAAGAAGAAAAGAAAGTGGAAGAAAAAGAGAGAAGGAGGAAGAGAGAAAACTTGCTCAAGCCATTTTCACCATTTTCAAGCATCATCACCACCAAGCTTGCATTCAAACATTTATTGAGGAGAGGGTTGTTTTCTTAAAAGTTTTCAAATCTACATTGAGCATGAATGTGATGATATATGTGTAGTAATCTTGCTATAAATTGCGTAGAAGAGCTTGAATGATAAGATTGAGGATATTGTGTTGTAGATCTAAGGTTTTGAATTTGATTTTGGGTGTTTGTTGATTGTTGATGTGGGGTGGTTTTGGTTGAATTAGAACTATAGTATGATGCCTAATAGCCATTTTGAACTTGCTTGAGTGTTAGGATAAGGATTAGAGGTTGTTTGGTTGATTTTTGTAGAAAATATGCCTGTCCCGTCCAACTATCTGGGCTTTACAGCCTCTATCTGGTTGCCCAGATAGAAGCCCCAATGCCCGGTAGAACACTCCGATCCAGGCATTACCTGCTTCATCCGGTCGACCTGAAGAAGGCAGTATTGCACGGATGTTTGACAACTCTACACAGTGATTTTGCGGAGGCCAAATCTCATTCGTTTCAACTCCGAATTGAGTTTCGTTTGATTATAGAACTATCTACATTCGATAAGCTTCAATTCTAGACCAAAAACAGATTAATTGAAGTTTGGGAAAATAGGAAAATTTATCTCCAAAGGTAGGCTAATGCAGAAGCATTGTCCAAAATGCAAGGATCTTGTTTTAGAGATTCAGGAAGCTACTGACGTCGGATTGAGGCACGGTCAAATGCGTTACAACCATATTGAACCCTAGATTATTAAGGTGGAATATAAATGTGGTTTTATTGTATTTTCTTGATGTCATATGTCTAGCATGATCAATAACCATTTAGAAGCATTAATTGTGGTACTACGAATGGTTCTAAATGCGAGGTGTTCATATGTTTGCTTACTAAGTCATATGATATAAACTTGAACATGCTTGGATTATGCACAAATCATGAATATACTTGCTACTTGCTAATTGGCTATACACATGTTTTACCTAGTTTGGTTAATCTAGGAGAGAAAGTGTTATACGGACCAAAGCACAACACTACTTTGATGGTGGAAGTGACCTCTTGGATCCGTATGAAGACCTTCTCGATTTTTTGCCCACTTTATCTTATTGCTCTCGCTAGGATCATTGTTACCTCGGAAGTATAACCTTGCCGAGCTCTTTGTTACCCTAGGAGAGTTGGCTCATATTGATCTCGCTAGGCTCATTGTTACCTTGAGAGTATAACCTCGCCGAGCTCTTTGTTATCCTAGGAAAATCAACTCTTGTTCACCTCGCTGGGCTCATTGTTACCTCAGGAGTAAACATCGCCGAGCTTTTTGTTACCCTAGGAAGATCTTGTCATGTTTTGGGATATCTCCGGAGTGCCCTCTTGTTGTACTATTTCATTGCAACCAATCTCGCTTGGTCCCTTGAGGTCCTCGGAGAGAAGAATTGTTCATATCTTTTGAATCAAGTTGTTTCTATTCTTGTTAATTGTTCTATATTTTGAGTATGAAGTTAATCTTGATATTCTGTTATACTCGATTAACTGTAGTATATGCATAGCACGATTTTATAAAGAAGTTTGTGAAATTATAAAACCTTTGTGAAAACCTTTCCTTGTTTTCCTCCTAACTGAGCTATACGCGAGGATCTAGCGCACCTTCTTTTAACAATTTCAGGTGAAGATTAGCCCGAGCAAGCTACCATATGGTTGCAAGTTTCATTGGTGTGATGAGTTGGATTCCTACTTATGTGATCTACATGCCTACATGCGAAGATGTATTACCTGTTGTAATAAGCATGATTTGGTTTAATTGAACTGGTTGAACTATTGTAATATTATTTTTGGTCAACTAGATGCCTAGCTAAGTGATTCCTCAATTTAGTAGACCTAGGTTTAGAATATTGGCAGGTAGACTCGGGTATTGTAACATGTATCAGGGTGTTGAAACCTACTAAGGCTGATATGAATGATGATAATTTTGGAAGTCTTTTAGGAACTTCTTGTAGAATGTTATAACTGTTCAGGGTACTACTATAAAATCTTGTAGGTTCTAAGCATTGACACGTCATGTTTCGGCCATAACCTAGCAATGGGTCGGGGTCAGGGCGTGACACCAAGAATGGTATCAGAGCTTAGCTCATTAGTTAGGCGCAAGCTGGGTTTATAACCCCTAGTCAGTGGGTAGAAGCGTAAGGTGAAATTGGTTAAGGTGATGCGAGTAAATGTGGGGAATAGATGACTTTAACTTAAGATGGAGACTATGGTTCTTCGAGGATATTGTAGTCAATGGATTGAGTTGAAGATTGAGAATCCTTGAGTAGGAATTTGGCCATAGTGTCATTTGGTAAATTAGAATTGCCTTACCTGAAAAAATTAAAGTGAGGTTGTATTATAGGAATAGACCAAGAGGGTTAAATAGGTGGCTAAGTTCCCTTACTTGGTACTTATGTGAACCTGCGTGGTTACGTGTTACGTATAACTTTCCCAATATGCCTTATATGTTATCAGTGAACTTTCATGTTTAATGTGTTATATGGATCATATGTATTTAAAATACTATAAATGCGTAGTACCTATATGAAACTTATATGTTAGGTATGATCATAACCTATGCATGATTAGGAGTATTGATAAGACATATATTCTTGTTTCATATCATTCATACATGTCATATAACTCATATTTCACATAATGCATACATACCAAGTAACCGTAAGTGGTATCGTGCATTCATACCTATAGATGGCAAGGTCAAGCACTTGCAGGAATACTGGGACTCAAGGAACATAGAATATTGATCAGGCTGATTTTGGAAGAGAGGTATTCAGTATACTAGTTACTGTCGTGGATAGGATGAGCCGGATTCTAGAAAACCAAGCAACCGGGGCAGAGGGCAATAATAACACATTGAAGGATTTCTTAAGCTATAGACCTCTCAAGTTTCTAGGTGAACCTGATGATGAAAAGGCTGAAGCTTGGTTGGCAAAAGTTGAAAAGATATAAGTTGCTCTTGACTACCGTGATGAAAGAAATTTGGTTTTCGCAGTATTCTTGTTAGAAGAAGATGCGGAACAATGGTGGAAAACAGAAAAGCTTCGTTGGGAGCAGGATGGTACAACCGTCACTTGGGCTAACTTCGTTAAATCCTTCAAGGAGAATTACATTACAAAAGTAGCCCGAGAGAGGAAAGAAGAAGAGTTTCTTATAGTTCCTGCTTATGGGGTTCAGAACTAAGGTTATGCAAATGAATAAGGGAAATTTTCAGAGGCAGCAATTACAGTTGAAGGTAGATTCTCATTTGCTGGTATTCTCATCTGATGATTTCGCTCGGTATTCTAATTTGTTATTCGGATTTTATCTTGGGATTCTTAATGAGTATTCTATCTTGGTATTCTCAGCGGTATTCTTATTTGGGACTTCTATTTGGTATTTTTATTCAGTCTTCTTATTTCGGGAATTCTTATATGCTATTCGATATTTTCTATCGGCATCTTCTTTTGGCATCCCTGCATGGTATTCTTATTTGGGGTTTTCATTCGGCATATTATTCGGCATTCCTATACGGTGTTTACATTATGAATTCTTATACAGTGATATTTAAACGGCGTGATAGGGATGTTCAAGTTGATCTTCTTATTCAGTAACCCTACTTGTACACTTCAGTCAGAATCGTTGTAGCTTGATGAGCCATTGTCAAAAGAAAGACTTGCGAGGGTGCAATTTTGTTAAGGAAGGGAGGATGTGAAGCCCCGTACGAAACCCCATATTTATATCATATTATTTAACATGCATTTAGATTGATTTATGTGCATTTGAGTAATTTTGTGTACATTTATATTGATTTACGTGCATTGCATCGTTTAACGTGTATTTAAATTCAATAACGTGCATTTAGATGTTTTAGGTATCGTAGACATTATTTAATTGCTACCCAATCATAATAGCTAACTAAAATGGTTGAAATAAAACAAGGTGGCAAACTAGAAATAAGCATTTAAGTTAGAAGGGCAAATGGGTAATTGACCCTTGTTAGAAATATCTCACCTAACAAAACACACATAATACACCACACACACAAACTAAAATTCTGAACACACACTCAAAACATACTCAACACACAAAAAAATACTACACACACACACCACACGACTCACACACCAAAAATACACACCCATTTGCTCGACCAAGAGAGGGGGAGAAGAAGAAAAGAAAGAGGAAGAAAAAGAGAGAAGGAGAAAGAGAGGAAACTTGCTCAAGCCATTTTCACCATTTTCAAGCTTCATCTTTGCATCATCACCACCAAGCTTGCATTCAAACATTTATTGAGGAGAAGGTTGTTTTCTTAAAAGTTTTCAAAGCTACATTGAGCATGAATGTGATGATATATGTGTAGTAATCTCGCTATAAATTGCATACAAGAACTTGATGATAAGATTGAGGATATTGTGTTGTAGATCTAGGGTTTTGAATTTTATTTTGGGTGTTTGTTGATTGTTGATGTGGGGTGGTTTTGGTTGAATTGGAACTCTTGTATGATGCCTAATAGCCATTTTGAACTTGCTTAAGTGATGGGATGAGGATGGGAGGTTGTTTGGTTGATTTTTGTAGAAAATATGCTTTTCCCGTCTAGCTATCCGGGCATTACAGACTATATCCGGTTGCCCGGACAGAAGCCCCAACGCTCGGCAGAAAACTCCCATCAGGTCGACCTGATGAAGGCAGTATCGCCCGTAGGTTTGACAACTCTGCGCAATGATTTTGCGGAGGCCAAATCTCATTCGTTTCAACTCCGAATTGAGTTCCCTTTGATTCTAGAACAATCTACATTCGATAAGCTTCAATTCTAGACCAAAAACAGATTAATTGGAGTTTGGGAAAATAGGAAAATTTATCTCCAAAGTTAGGCTAATGCAAAAGCATTGTCCAAAATGCAAGGATCTTGTTTTAGAGATTCGGGAAGCTACCAACGTCGGATTGAGGCACGGTTGCATGCGTTAGAACCGTATTGAACCCTAGATTATTAAAGTGGAATATAATTGTGGTTTTATTGTATTTTCTTGATGTCATATGTCTAGCATGATCAATAACCATTTAGAAGCATTAATTGTGGTACTACAAATGGTTCTTAATGCGAGGTGTTCATAAGTTTGCTTACTAAGTCATATGATATAAACTTGAACATGCTTGGATTATGCTCAAATCAAGAATATACTTGCTACTTGCTAATTGGCTATACACATGTTTTACCTAGTTTGGTTAATCTAGGAGAGAAAGTGTTATACGGACCAAAGCACAACACTACTTTGATGGTGGAAGTGACCTCTTAGATCCGTATGAACACCTTCTCGATTTCTTGCCCACTTTATCTTATTGCTCTTGCTAGGCTCATTGTTACCTTGGGAGTATAACCTCGTCGAGCTCTTTGTTACCCTAGGCGAGTTGGCTCATATTGATCTCGCTAGGCTCATTGTTACCTCGGGAATATAACCTCGCCGAGCTCTTTGTTACCCTAGGAGAATCAACTCTTGTTTACCTTGCTGGGCTTATTGTTACCTCAGGAGTAAACCTCGCCGAGCACTTTGTTACCCTAGGAGGATCTTGTCATGGTTTGGGATATCTCTAGAGTGCCCTCTTGTTATACTCTTTCATTGCAACCAATCTTGCTTGGTCCCTTGAGGTCCTCGGAGAGAAGAATTGTTCATATCTTTTGAATTGAGTTGTTTCCATTCTTGTTAATTGTTCTATATTTCGAGTATGAAGTTAATCTTGATATTCTATTATACTCGATTAACTGTGGTATATGTATAGCACAATTTTATAAAGAAGTTTGCGAAATGATAAAATCTTTGTGAAAACATTTCCTTGATTTCCTCTTCACTGAGCCATACGCGAGGATCTAGCTCACCTTCTTTTAACAATTTCAGGAGAAGATTAGCCCGAGCAAGCTTCCATATGGTTGCAAGCTTCATTGATGTGATGAGTTGGATTCCTGCTTATGTGATCTACATGCCTACATGCGAAGATGTATTCCCTGTTGTAATAAGCATGATTTTGTTTAATTGAACTGGTTAAACTATTGTAATATTATTTTTTGTCAACTAGATACCTAGCTAAGTGATTCCTCAATTTAGTAGACCTAGGTTTAGAATGTTGGCAGGTAGACTCAGGTATTGTAACATGTATTAGGGTGTTGAAACCCACTAAGGCCAATATGAATTATGAGAATTTTGGAAGTCTTTTGGGAACTTCTTGTGGAATGTTATAACTGTTCAGGGTGCTACTATAAAATCTTGTAGGTTCTAAGCATTGACACGTCATGTTTCGACTTTAACCTAGCAATGGGTCGGGGTCGGGGTGTGACAAGAGTATTACTAGGATGGGTGACCCCCTGGGAAGTCCTCGTGTTGCACCCCCTTTCTATTTTTTTTTCCCCGTTTAGCTTTTGCAAGATGTTTTCTGGTTACATTTATTTCCTCAAGTCCCATGACACCTTGGGCCGCCCAACTTCGCTTCCCAAAAGGGCTGGGCCTGCAAACCGAGGGCGTGGGGCCGATTACCAGGTTCTTGCCGCTCCAATGCTCATAACTTTTGATCCGTAGGGAGTCATGCGGTGCATAGTAGGCCATTGGAAAGCTCTCCGGGAGCTCTACAATAGGGACAGCAAGCCTGCTCGACTGCGCCTATTTTCGGTGCCCAAAATCGAATGTTTTCATCAGTTTCTGGCCATTTTTCTTCTTCTTAAGCTATTATTTCATCCCGGATCAGTCGTCATGAACTGCGAAAAGGACTACAACCTAACTTACCAGATAGTAGACCGCCCTACAACACGTCGATATCACGTCTTGCGAGGATGCTTGACAGTTGAAGCCGATGGGCTGTCGATGTAATACCCGAGCCCGGAATGTGAAAATTCTTTGTTTATTATTTTGAAAATTACATTTCCTTAAATTCTTTGTGAATTAATTGTTACTTTCTCGCCGTCGCAACGTGCATTGCATTTAAGGAGCGATAGCTAGATAACGATTTCTAGTCCTCAACAAATAGTGAAACTAGTATTTAGATGACTTAAATTTTATATTTTAAATGTTGCTAGCTTTAATTGATCTTACCTTAGCTAATATGGCTTTAAAACGCTCAAAATAGGGCCCTTTGACCAAGTCTTAAGTAGTTTGACCTTGGACCTTTGACCTTTGACCATTTGACTCTTAAATAAGCAATTAACTAAGCAAAATAAGAAAAAAAACAGCAGCTAGGCAGAACCAAAGCTGGCCGAAACAAGAGAGAAAGAAAAAAAAATTCAACCTTCCAATCGATCAATCTTCGCGAGAGCTCGTGCGGGGTGGTTTCTGAGGTGACTAGCGTTGTTTTCCTAGCGACTAGGAGTGCCTAAGGTGAGGGAAGCATGTTATTTGCGCATTTATACGTTGTGTATGTTAACTTTGTCAATTTTTAGATTTATCCGTAGATCGTTATTTAAATCGATTTGATGCTTCTAGAATGTTCCTTGGCATTTGTAGAACATGTATTTATAGCTTTGTAACATTTTCTGCGGTTAAATGTTGTGATTGCAAATTAAATTGTTAAATGAATAGTGTTTTGTGAATAGTAAAACTTTGAAATGTTGAAGTTGCGCTGTTATGTTTTCTGTTGATGTAGAAATGTGCTAGGTACGCTAGAATGCTAAAATGTGTGGTTTGTTTGGGTTGCGTAGTGGAAAAAATGAGAATTATGCCTTTGGGAAAGTCGGGGTCGTTTAGGTCGACTTTAGCGTTTTCTCGTTTTGCGTGTTGGCATTGCTTTGGGAAGCCATGGAAGCACTTTTGGTGCTATTATGGCGTTGGTTGGGTGTTTGGTTGATATAGTTGTAGTTCAAACGAGAAAGGGAGAAATCAGGTCTTTGCGCGAGTTCTAGGGTAAAGTAAGGTTTCGGGGTCTTTAGACGTGCCTTATGGTGACCTAGGAGGGTTGGCGAAGTCGGTTTCCAAAACTCGTGGCTCGTTTGGAAATGGTAGCGTTTTGATAGTTGGGGCCGATTTGTGTTTTTGTGTGTTTTCTTGTCTTTATGCTTATAGAATGCTTAGAATTACTTGAAATACTTGTTTGAGTTGTTTTGGATTGAATTGCTTATCAATTGCTACTATTGCGTGCGAGAGTAACCTACTTTGTTATTCTCCCACGTGTGGCTTTATCGCTTGTTTATCGCCTTGTATCGAGTCTTGCATTGCATAGTGTCTCGCGCGTGAGTGATGGGCCTCTTTGGGTAGCCTTGGGTTGCCAGTGTTGGTTGCTCTAGCTCCGCTGCTATTCCCTTTCTCGTTTGGGTTGCCTCCCAGGGAGATTTGGGTCGTAGGTTGATGGATACTTCCGGGGTATTCCAAACTGGTGTTATAAGGTGGTTTGGGCCGGCGCATCGTCATCGAAATTCGTGTTTGAAAGTTGCTCATGAAAAGAGTATCGTATCCTTTGAATGAGTGTTTGCAGCTTTAAATACTTGCCTTGCTTTATTGTTGGCTTTGGTTGTATCTTTATATGATTTGTATGTATTGCTTGGCTAATTGCATTGCATACTCCTCTCATCTCCGTCCTTGAGACCAATTTCCCTCGCTGAGCAATTGTTTTTGCTCATTCCTCTCTATACTATGTTTTACAGGAGTAGTTAAAGCAGACCCTCTCGAGGTAATAGAGGAGGAGGAGCAGGTGGAGGTGTTTCCGTGATAGCACTTCTCTGCTTTGCTGGTGGTTGGTTACCAGTTTTTGTGCGAACCTTGCTTGATATGTATATTGCGTGGAGGTCGCTTAATTTTGAGGCTTGTAGCCTTGTATATATTTTCTAGTTTGAGGCCTCTACGGTCTTATGTTGTATAAGTTGGAAGAATGTAATGTTGTAACTTATACTCTGTTGACTAGTGAAGAAATGCATGCTAATAGTTAATGGTTTAGTGGCATAAATACCTGTGTAGTATGCATGACATTTTTGGTTTGGAAAGTTGGATAATAAGAAAGGTATGTTTTAAAGAAAGTTGGTTTGTTTTGATTATTATTTGGCGTTCGCAAGTATTATATTGATTTTAGGGTTTTCGGATCGTCCGCGGTGCAGAGGAGACTCCGTCCGTGTGTCGGGTCCGGGCTTGGCCTTTTGCGGGGTCGAGTCGGGGCGTGACAGTCGATAAGCCCATTGGGCCGTTTGAATGAGCCATCTCTCTGGGCTGTGCTTGTGAACCGTCAATACATAATGGCTTTGCACCCACAACATGATGGGTGCGATCATACAAACACTAATGCACCAGATCCCATCAGATCTCTGAAGTTATGCGTGCTTGGGCGAGAGTAGTACAAGGATGGGTGACCCCCTAGGAAGTCCTCGTGTTGCACCTCCCTTTTTGTATTTTTTTGCCCCGTTTAGCTTGGCAAGATGCTTTCTCATCACATTTCTTTCCTCGAGTCCCACGACATCTTGGGCTACCCAGGTTCGCTTCCTGGAGGGGCTGGGCTCGCAAACCAAGGGCATGGTGCTGATTACCAGGTCCCCGCCGCTCCACTGCCCATAACTTTTGATCCATACGGAGTTAAGCGGTGCACAGCATGCCGTTGAAAAGCTCTCCAGGAGTTCTACGACGAGGTCAACAAGCCTACTTGGCTGCGCCTATTTTAGGTTCCCAAAATCTAACGTTTTCACTAGTTTCTAGCCACTTTTCTTCTTTTAGTGCTAGTTTTTCATTCCGGGTTGGTCATCGTGAGCCGCGAAAAGGACGACAACCTAACTCGCGGGATAGTAGACCGCCCTACAATGCACAAATGTCACGTCTTGCGAGGATGCTGCACGGTTGAAGCCGATGGGCTATTGATAAGCCCATTGGTCCATTTGAATAGGCCATTTCTCTGGGTTGGGACTGTGAACCGTCAACACATAATGGCTTTGAACCTACAACATGAAGGGTGCGATCATACCAACACTAATGCACCGAATCCCATTCGAACTCCGAAGTTAAGCGTGCTTGGGCGAGAGTAGTACTAGGATGGGCGACCCACTGGGAAATCCTCGTGTTGTACCCCCATTTTTGTTTTTTTTTTGCCCCATTTAGCTTTGGCAAAATGCTTTCTCGTCACATTTCTGGACTCGAGTGCCACAACATCTTGGGCCGCCCAACTTTGTTTCTAAGAGGGGCTGGGCTCGCAAACCGAGGGCGTGGGGCAGATTACCAAGTCCCTGCCGCTCCGATGCCCATAACTTTTGATCCGTAAGGAGTTATGTGGTGTACAACATGTCGTTAAAAAGCTCTCTGGGAGTTCTACAACGGGGGCGACAAGCCTGCTTGGCTGTGCCTATTTTCAATGCCCAAAATCATACATTTTCTTCAGTTTCTAGCCACTTTTCTACTTTTTGTGCAATTTTTTCATCCCGGGTCGTCGTCGTGAGCCGCAAAAAGGATGACAACCTAACTCGCGGGATAGTAGACCGCCCTACAATGCACCGATATCACATCTTGCGAGGATGCTTCATGGTCGAAGCCAATGGGCTGTCGATAAGCCCATTGGGCCATTTGAATGGGCCATATCTCTAGGCTGGGACTATGAACCGTCAACACATAATGGCTTTGTACCCACAACATGACAGGTGCGATCATACCAGCACAAATGCACCGGATCCCATCAGAACTCCAAAGTTAAGAGTGTTTGGGCGAGAGTAGTATTAGGATGGGTGACCCCTTGGGAAGTCCTCGTGTTGCACATATCTTTTTGTTTTTTTTTGCCCCGTTTAGCTTTGGCAAGATGCTTTCATGTCACATTTCTTTCCTCGAGTCCCACGACACCTTGGGCCGCCCAGCTTCGCTTCCTAGAGGGGATGGGCCCACAAAAGGAGGGCGTGGGGCTGATTACCAGGCCGCCGCCATTCTAATGCCTATAACTTTTGATCTGTAGGGAGTCGTGCGGCATACAGCATGCTGTTGGAAAGCTCTCTAGGAGCTCTATTATGGGGCCAGTAAGTCTGCTCGGCTACGCCTATTTCGGTGCCCAAAATCGAATGTTTTCATTAGTTTCTGGCATTTTTTCTACATTTTAAGCTATTTTTTCATCCCAGGTCGGTCGTCGTGAGCCGCAAAATAGACCACAACCTAACTCGCGAGATAGTAGACTACTCTACAATGCGCCGATATCACATCTTGCAAGGATGCTGCACGGTTGTAGCCGATGGGCTGTCGATATGCCCATTGGGCCATTTGAATGGGCCATCTTTCTAGGCTAGGACTGTGAACCGTCATCACATAATGGCTTTGCACCCACAACATTACAGGTGCAACCATACCAGCACTAATGCACTGGATCCCATCAGATCTCTGAATATACGCGTGATTGGGCGAGAGTAGTACTAGGATGGGTGACCCTCTGGGAAGTCCTCATGTAGCACCCCCCTTTTTGTTTTTTTTGCCCCGTTTAGCTTGGGCAAGATGCTTTCTCATAACATTTCTTTCCTCAAGTCCCACGACATTATGGGCCGCCCAACTTCGCTTCCTAAAGGGGTTGGGCCTGATTACCAGGTTTCCATCGCTCCAATGCCCATAACTTTTGATCCGTAAGGAGTTATACGGCGCATAGCATGCTGTTGTAAAGCTCTCCAGGAGCTCTACGACGGGCGCAGCAAGCTTGCTTGGCTGCGCCTATTTTCGGAGCCCAAAATCTAACATTTTCATCAGTTTTTGGCAATTTTTCTTCTCTTTGTGCCATTTTTTGGTCCCAGGTTGGTCGTCGTGAGCCGCAAAAAGGACGACAACCTAACTCACGAGATAGTAGACCGCCCTACAACGCGGTGATATCACGTCTTGCGGGGATGCTTGATGGTTGAAGACAATGAACTGTTGATAAGCCCATTGGGCCGTTTGCATGGGCCATCTCTCTAGGCTGGGACTGTGAACCGTCAACACAAAATGGCCTTGCACCCATAACATGACGCGTGCGATCATACCTGCACTAATGCATCGGATCCCATCAAATCTCCGAAGTTAAGCGTGCTTGGGGAAGAGTAGTACTAGGATGGGTGACCCCCTGGGATGTCCTCATGTTGCACCCCACTTTTTGTTTTTTTCCCCGTTTAGCTTTGGCAAGATGCTTTCTCGTCACAATTCTTTCCTCAAGTCTCACGACACCTTGGGCCACCCAGCTTTGCTTCCCAAAGGGGTTGGGCCCGCAAACCGAGGGCGTGGGGCCGATAACCAGGTCCCCGTTGCTCCAATGCCCATAACTTTTGATTCGTAGGGAGTCATGCAACGCATAGCATGCCGTTGGAAAGCTCTCCGGGAGTTCTACAATGGGGGGCTTGGCTGTGCCTATTTTCGTTGCCCAAAATTGAATGTTTTCATTAGTTTCTGGCTATTTTTCTTCTTTTTACGCTATTTTTTTATCCCTGGTCGGTCATCGTGATCCATAAAAAGGACCACAACCGAACTCTCGGGATAGTAGACCGCCCTACAACGCGCCGATATCACGTCTTGTGAGGATGCTGCATGGTTGAATCCGATGGGCTGTCAATAAGCCCATTGAGCCGTTTGAATAGGACATCTCTCTGGGCTGGGATTGTGAACCGTCAATACATAATGGCCTTGCACCCACAACATGACGGGTGCGATCATACCAGCACTAATGCATCGGATCCCATCAGATCTCCGAAGTTAAGCGTGCTTGGGCGAGAGTAGTACTAGGATGGGTGACCCCCGAGAAAGTCCTCGTGTTGCACCCCACTTTTTGTTTTTTTTGCCCCATTTAGCTTTGGCAAGATGCTTTCTCATAACATTTCTTTCCTCGAGTCCCACGACATCTTGCGCTGCCTAGCTTCGCTTCCCGGAGGGGCTGGGCCCATAAACTGAGGGCGTAGGGCCGATTACCAGGTCCCCGTCGCTTCAATGCCCATAACTTTTGATCCGTAGATAGTTATATGGCCCTCAGCTTGTCGTTGGAAAGCTCTTCGGGAGCTCTACGACGGGGGCAGCAACCCTGCTTTGCTGCGCCTATTTTCGGTGCCCAAAATTGAATTTTTTCATCAGTTTCTGGCCATTTTTTTACTTTTGTGCTATTTTTTCATCCCGGGTCAGTCGTCGTGAGCCGCAAAAAGGACAACCTAACTCAAGGGATAAAAGACAGCTATACAACGCACCGATATCACGTCTTGCGAGGATGCTGCACGGTTGAAGCTGATGGGCTGCCTAACCCTTAAAAGTAACTATCGTCAACTTCCACGAATTGATTCCTTAATTTCTAGGTCACGATATTACCATTTAGTGAACTTGAAACTCGCTTGTATACACCATATTAGAATCATCAATGCTTAATTCCAATCAAGTAAGGATTCAATCATTTAAATAGTCTATTACACCAATTTAAGATATCAGAATTTGATTTAAAAGCAACTCCTAAGTCAAACTTCTATTATAAGCACATAAAAATATATATACTACTCCACATGTCCAATAGTACACTCTTATATCTTAAGGAAAGTTGTATGTCATTAACCCTTATACTTGAACCACAATTAGAAGAACGGTTTAATGGAATCAAGAACTTCATAGCTGGGCGGCCCAAGATGTTGTAGGACTCGAGGAAAGAAATGTGACTAGAAAGCATCTTGCCAAAGCTAAACGGGGGAAGAAAAACAAAAAAATGGGTGCAACACGAGGACTTCCGAGGGGGACACCCATCCTAGTACTACTTTCGCCCAAACATGCTTAACTTTAGAGTTCTGATGGGATCCGGTGCATTAGTGCTGGTATGATCGCACCCGTCATGTTGTGGGTGCAAAGCCATTATGCGTTGAGGGTTCACAGTCCTAGCCTAGAGAGATGGCCCATTCAAACGGCCCAATGGGCTTATCGACAGCCCATCGACTTCAACTGTGCAGCATCCTTGCAAGACGTGATATCGGCGCATTGTAGGGCTATCTACTATCCCGCAAGTTAGGTTGTCATCCTTTTTGCGGCTCACCACGATCGACCCGTGATGAAAAAACTGCGTAAAAAGAAGAAAAATGGCTAGAAACTAAAGAGAACGTTCGATTTTGGTCACTAAAACTAGGCGCAACCGTGCAAGCTTGCAGGCCCCGTCGTAGAGCTCCCGGAGAGCTTTCTAATGACATGATGTGCTCTGCATAACTCCCTACGGAACAAAATTAATGGCCATTGGAGCGGCAGGGACCTGGTAATCAGCCCCATGCCCTCGGTTTGCAGGCCCAGTGTCACGCCCCAACCCGACCTATGGAGGGTAGACTAGGATATGACCTAATTCATTTATGTTATTTCACCTACTTAATCATTTGTTATAATTTAATGCTTAACGTTGGCCTAAAACTCCAAAAGATTTTTCAGAATACCTGCAGCGTAACAGCTATATTTAGGACCTTTGGTTTGACCTATTTATTAAACGCCTCAAAATTTCCAATCATTAGACTGCTTCCAACAAAATTTCCTATTTTGTCATCAACTGATATGTCTACTAATTTATCTCCAAAGTCCTATTTGGTTAATAGGCCTAGCATGATAACTATGTTCCATTTATTTGCCCGTTGCTGTCTTGCAAGTACTTATTATCCCTTAGCTTATGCATAAGCACCTAAGTGAGATTAGACAGAGTTTCATTATATGCTTCTTCACCTAGTGGTTTAGACACCTATAATAACTACTAATCAAGATAATGAAAGCAAATGACCAATTAAAGAGTTCGTCTAGTTATAGATAATACAATCCAAAATTAGACCCAAATTATAACAGGGTCATTTACATCAATGAAATAAAGAGTCCACAAACAAACACAACATCCCTAATAGCATCCATGTTCACGAAAAGCACGCAATGCACATAGTCGTTCCAAAAGTTCATCAACTAGCACATTTTCTTCGGGTACCTGTTTCAAGTCTACTTCACCCGTGAAAAAAAGAGGGTGAGTCCTTATGAACTCAACGAGGGGGAACAAGTGACAAGGTTGTGAAATCCTTTTTCCGGTTAATCTTATGAAAACTCCTTTGGAAACATGTCATATAAAGTAAGTAAGTTCATAACATAACATAAATATAAATAAACACATTTACCCATTTTTCCTCCTCGAGGTCCTCTAGGAACCAAGCGAGAGTACTTAAACACATAGTAAAAAAGATACGTTTTGATATGTACAAGGCTCTAGGGGTGGCTCTTACGAGCTCAAGAGGTAGCTCCCACCACTTTTAGGTGTAGCACTTTGCCCTGCTTAGCACTTAGTTCCTGCCATTCAAGGGATACATTACGCTTTTGCCTTCAAGTTCATTTCCAATAACCATTGTTGTAGCCGGCATCAATCATCCACTTATCACTCCAAATGGGTGTACTCCAGATGTACACCAAATCCTACGACCCAACTCTCCAAGGGTGGAATGCCAAGCGAGATAAGGAATTGACCATGGTAGTCACGGGAGCACCGGCAAGCCCTATGCCGCCCGGCGTTCGTGAAACGCTACCATGCCACAATGAAAGGTTGCAACCTTGTATGCAATGCACAATTATACCATTTAACGATTCACATAAGGAGGACAACAAAGTAGGTTGCCTCCGAGCATTTATACCATAATGATTTGCATTAGGAGGACAACAAAGTAGGTTGTCTCCGAGCAATTATAAGATCATGTATTGACAAGTAAACATACGAGGCATGCTTTGACAAGTAAATTCACTTGGTACAACACTTAGGAGCATGTGAACATTTAGCAGTCAGCCAAGTAACACCATATAAAACCAATTATATAACTCACTTTAGTTCATATATCAAGTTTTGAGATCATACAAGCATGCTACGACACTTATACAAAATTGGGTGCAAGAATAGTTTGTTTATCAACAAGCAATCATCGAGAATCATGTTTAGAGCTATAAAGATAATTTTGGGCAGCCTATTAACAATCCTCAACATCAATTATAAGTCACACAAGAGTGGTTTATGACTTGGGAGTCTACGTGGCCATTAGGGTTTACAATAGACATGCTCGGGTGTTGATTTAACTTGCTAAGAATCACAAGAATCATTTAAACCATTTCAAGCATACTAAGTAATTATTGGACAGCCTACTAACCACTCAATTGAACACATTTAACCATATGATCATCACTTAGCAAGTTTTCATAAGCAATAGGCCTTAATTTCGTGCTTACACATGCGATTAAGCAACAATTCATCAAATAATGAACCTAAGCCATGCATTAACCAAATTAAGCAACCTTAACCAACCAAAACAGCCCGTACAACTTCTAGTTTCCACAATTTCCAAGCATTCAATACCACAAGTAAAGTTACAACATGATTCAAAGCATATTACCAAGCAAAAACCCTACTTCAATGGTCTGTTTTTCCACATTCAATTAGCCAAGAAAATAATCTCCAATTTCAGTGAACCTAATGTAAAATTGAAGCTTATGAATGTCACGCCCCAACTCGACCCCTCCTATGATCAGTCAGGACGCAACGGAATTTCGGCAGTATAACGACAGTAAATAGGACACCGAGGTTCCAAACCAACCTCATTAAACATCATACATCCAGCCACTCCTTAAATCAAACAACAACATACAACACAATCATAATATACAATAAACCATCCTCGTTATACGCCTCCGTTCCAACATAACATACAATACCTCAACCTTATCATACATTTCAAAAATAAGTTGAGACATATTTACAACTTAACCATAGACAAAAGAAAGCCACTAAGGTAACACCATTTGGGTCATCATCTTTCAACATCTATTACAATAAGAACCACAAAGCATATAAAAGTCTATTAAGCTAATATACATGACATTAAACAACATATAATTATGGATAAGACTCAGGAACATATGACTCGTCCACGTAAGGCACATTTTCCACATTCTCCTCTTCAGGAGGCACATACCCGTAATCCGGCTCTGCAACACCTGTAAGCATGCATTAATAGAGAGTGAGCTTATATACATAAGCCCAGTGAGGATCCGATAGATCTTGACAGTATTCACTACGCTCCTTGGATTTAGTCCTTTGAGCAAGTAAACACACAACAACAATAATATCATAAATAATGCTATCATCACATAACTATATAACCAATCAATAAGGATACTCTATTTGGTGTAGCTCCAAACGCCATCACGATCTCAACCGTTCTTCTTATAACTCCCCATTACTCACGCACCCGAGGTACCTCACTAGCCCCTCCCTCCATGACACCTCCGTCATGCGAGCTGGGGGTAGCCTATGGCAGTCATGCCGTTATCAACCCGACAGCCCGATGCTGCCCGAGAGGTGGCACACACATACCAAGACTCCATAATCATCAATCAATCAATCAATCATCAATCAATCAATCAATTGGGAGATCAGCAACAAGAGTGCCCGATTCCCGCATTCAATAATAATTAATCAATAACATCAATATAACATCAATATTAAATTAAACAACAAACAACGTAGTTAGATGACAAAGTAGGCCATCTAACCGGACATGCATAATATACAAAATTAAACTCTAAATTACTCATCAACAACTCACCATTCATCACTCGAACACTACCCAACCATCTAAAGGCATCGTTCAAGAAATTAAAGAATGACAACCTAAACTTCTAAAATTCATAACTTAAAATCTACTAATCCAAACATTGTCAAATCAGTTCCTATCACTCACCCATTCAACCTACTACATTAACCCTCTCGGAAATCCACCATAACACCTCCAAATCATGCCCGATAACCCTAAAACCCTAGGATGTCTTGGCTGGATTTTCCGGGTTTTCACACAAACAATGTAATCGAAAATTTGGCATTACAACAGCGCTAACACGTAATTATCAAGTATTTAGAAATCGACGGCAATCGATTTCGATCAACACAACTCATTTAATTCAATTTTGAACATTTTAATCAAAATTAAATACCCGGAAAATAAAAATTATGCTATATCCGACAGAAACTCGTAGTATTAGTATATAATGATCCCTAGCATGCAAGGAGCAATAATCTAACATCAGATTTCAATTCTAACGGTTCAATCTTCATTTATACGCAAAAACACAAAAATGACATTTTGAGATCTAGAATTTTTCTCTCACCTTAGATGCGATATAAGCCTAGGAATGCGTGCTATGCGTGCCCAACAAGCAGAATCCAAGTCGGTGCGAAGTTTCACGAACAAAAACTAGGTTTTTCTTTGAAAAATTGGATTGAAAGCTTGAGTTTTTCTCTTTCTTTTTCTCCCTCTTTTCTCTCGGCCTTGTGTGTGTTTGAGGAGTGTGTTTTGTGTTGTGTGAGTGTGTGTTGATGACAAGGAGTATTTAAAAGCTTGGTCAATTAAAAAAATGCAAAGTCAAAGTTAGTTTTAATTAGTATTTTTGTGTTTTTAATGACTTTAATTGCATTTTAGTGCTCACCAAGTTAAAAATAATTATGCCACCCCCAAGATATCTCAAGTGGATTATTTTTAGGTGACAAGAAGTTTTACAATCCAACAATTTCACCCGAGTCGGCTTAAAACTCGATTTTCGCAAAAGTCGGTGTAAAAACCCTAATAAATTCTTAAGCCGATTTTAAAACCATGTGCATCAAACACAGGTCTAGTAAAGCCCGTGGACTAGGTCTAGAAGGGTTAAAAAGACCAGTTTCAAAATTTTAGCGGACGTGTTTCGAAAATACTATTCACTAAAAATCGACGATAAAATTTCTAACTCTGTTTTTGATGAAAATTTCATGAATGCACATTTAGCACGTATTAGGAGTATTGACATCAAAATTATAACATTCTAGGCCCTATAGCACATAAACAGGTCATATGCACGCAAAACGAGACAAAGCACGTAAATCAAGTTAAAGCAGAAAAATGGGGTTTCACAATGAATGCTTTAAATCTAGGAGTTATGGCCAAAACCGTGAGACTACGCAAAACTATCCAGATTCATACACATCTCGATATTTGCCATTTTTGAGGCCTTTAAACTCAAAATTAGACTTAGCCTATTTCTTCCACAACTATTTAGAACTGAAAAATATAGTGACCTACCAATTTTCATGCATTTTCAACATCGTTTACTAGGCCAAAACTATTTCGTTCTACAAGGTCAGAAAGCTGCCAGAACCCTACTTCATATTTCCAAGTTTTCTAGATTTAGACACATCACGATATTTGACCATTTTGGAGGTCTTAGAGTCAAAATTGGTCTTGTCCTATTTCTTCAAAATATGTTCAAAACTGACATATATAGTGATCTACCAATTTTCATGCATTTTCATAATCGTTTACTAGTCCAAAAACACTTCGTTATACAAGGTCAGTAATCTGCCAGAAAAAAACTTGTTTACATATCTTCAAGTTTCTAGTCATTATCAAGCCATGTATGAGTGGATAAGCTCATATACACACATATACAATAACTACAGAGGTAAATATAGCCATATGAGAGCATGCATATGAGTTTTGAAAGCTTTTAAAAGAGTTTAACCCTCACCTTAGCCTATTGATGGATGAAAATGCAAGATTGCCCCTTTGAATCACACAAATAGCCCTTTTTCCTTGCTTTGGCCGAGTGATGGCTGGTTTTTCCTTAAATCCTAGCTTAGTTAGCTTGTGTAGGAGTTGTGCATGTGTGTGAAACCAAAAGACAAGGAATAAAACCATCAAAACTTACCTATGGCCGAAAATGACAGGTTTTTGAGCTTTGTGAGAGATTCTTGCTATTTTGCTTGCTATGGCCGAGCTTGGAGTGGTCTTGAGAGTCCTTGAGAGCTTGTTAGAAGTCTTGGGAGCTCAAAGGGCAGCAATGGTCGAAAATGGAGAGAGAATGAGAGAGAATGGGAGAGTTTGAGAGGAAAAATGAAGTTTTAGTGTGTGTGTGTGTGCTCAGTTTTGGTGAGTTGAGAGAGCATGTGTGAGATGTTTTTGGTGTAAACTATGAATTTTGAATGTATGTGGGTTGCCTTGGTCGAAAATGAGGGCTAGGGTAGTGTGTGGTGTGTATTTTTTTTATGCATTCTTGTGCTTTGTGAGGAATATTGAGTGTTTAGTTTATTGTTTGTTGTTAGAGCAGGTTAGAGAATGTCAAAAGAATGTCTTGTGTTTAGTGTTTGTGTAAGAAAATGTTGGGTATTTAGGGATTCTAGGTAGTATAGAATATAATCGATGTTTGAGAATGAGTTGAATTATGAATAGAATAATAGTTAGCGGAAAATGTAGGAATAATTTAGTGTTATTTTATTGTTAGTGGAGTTTGTAGAGAATTTGAATTAGGAATTTAATTTTGGTTAGTGGAATATGTAGGATTAGTATAATATTATTTTAATAGTTAGTGGATTGTGTAAGATTATTTTATTGTCTTGTGCTTTGTGTAGGAATCTTTATTGATTAGCGTGCAGCCACGCATTCCTAGGTCTAGGGCACGCACTACGAGGTAAGGCACGCACTTCAAGGTAAATGGACAGATTCTTATATAAATGCACGCAATCCTAGCTGAATTCACGCAAACCAATACAAGGCACATAATTCAATATAATGCACGTAAATCAAGGTATGGCACTTAAACCTAAGTTAGAGCACGCAATTTAAGGCTATGGCACACGAAACGAGGTAAAACACTTAAATTGAGGTCATGACACGTATATCTAGGTATCGCACATAAGTCGGGGATTAGGTCACACAATTCTAGGTCAAGGCACGTATGCCAAGGCATGCACGAAAACCAAGACAGGGCAGGTAATGCAAGGTCGGTCATATAATTCTGGGTCTAAGGCATGCAAATCGAGGTAACACACGTTATTCTGGGTCAGGCCTCACATCCTCCCCTTTTTAAAAGAATTTCGTCCCGAAATTCATTCTTACTTGTTTAGGTCATTTAGACGGATTCTGACCTTTGTTATTTTTCCCAATCCGGTTCGTCCCGTGTTCTGTGATCTCTCTTACCACAACCAATTCACTTCCTACGTTTCTCCAATCATTTAATTTGGTGTGACCCCTACCTTTATAGTTCGTTTCTATGAACGACTCTATTCTCTCCATTTGATCTTAAGGTCGAGTTGTTAATTAAGGTTAAAACCTCCAATCATTGTAATCAAAGTTGTATCGGTATTCTAACAATATAGCTATAACTCCAAAATCATGACTTATATCGTGTCAATCTTGTATTCATACCTCAAAATGAATATCACAATAATACCATGATCCTATGCTAACATACACTAATTTCAAGATGATAGGTCTATATCTGATTTATATATCCTATCAACTAGCTTCAAAATTGTTTACACGTAGGACATACACATGTTATGGATCATTTCCACAATACGACCCTATTTTCAAGAAGAACTCACCAAACAAACTAATCCATCTCAAGTCGTCATCTATCGACAGTATCATAGTCCTTATCTCGTGAGTATATTAGATTAGCAAATCTTCTAATGACTAGTCTCCTAGCTACAGGTTCCTATTCACTAACATTCTTTCCCAGCTTCGTTAACCTTCACGCTCGTAGTCAAGAAAAAAGACCGTTGTTATTCGTTAAACTCAAATTCTAAGGTTTATTAAGTACGACCAACAAATTGCCATCGAAATTGCTTGGGTAAACTAATCATGTGGCACTAGTTCAACTCTTCAAGTAAGTTTCATCAACTTGTGATCCACAACTTATTTCCTTAGTCAAATCTCTATCTTCAAGTCACGAGGATTCAGAACTTCTTTTAATCTTAACCAAGACTCCTAAGGCGAATAGTTTCAACCCCAAATAAATTCCACTCACCTCAATCCAAGGTTACGTCATACTTAAGAAGACAATGGTCCTACTCACTTAGCGACCTAGTCATTCCTTCGAACATCTAATGCCCGCCAATATATCTTCAACATTAGTGTTACTAAGCTAGGGTTGTAGCCATGTAAGTGATATCAATGCTCCACTAGGTTACCGGCAGTACAACAACAATCCTAGGACTATAAATGGGTACCGAAATGATCTAGCTCATAGATACTTACCATACTAATCCAAGTAGCTTGTTCCACAAAATAACTTCAAGGCTGTATCAACATAAGAATTATGACCACAAGGCATTCTTCAATATAACCTAATAGAACTTCAAAAGTAATCAACCAGTCGTTTAACTATCACTACAAGATCCACCCTCTATTCAACGACAACAATTTGAAGTCTACCAACCGCTAGTTTCTAGACGTGAAACGGTGCAAATAAATACGGTGGTCTAACATCAGTCTCTTGGGTCATCATGACTCTAATTCATCTCTATCTTAACTATATGAAATCTTGCTCTCTTCATTTACAGGTTCAACTAGCTAAGAGCATCAAGACTCATCGACCTTAGGTCCTAGGGTTTACCATGAATCATTATGCATACTTACTATTAGCTATTTAGGATTACTAATCATACCCTAACGACTGCACTTTGCAACCAGATGCTTTAATCTAATTTCTATGGTTTATATACTAGGTCCACCAGTATTACTTAGGGGTATATGATTCCTAACATCCTCTAGGGTATCCAATTAGCGAGTGTATAGAATGACTTTCTTTGCATAATCACAACTAAATCCGAGGGTACCAAATTAATACCATGATTCTTAATATCACCAATATCCAACTTAGGACCTTTAGCAACGTTAGTCATCTAATGCATAATTCAATACCTTTCACTTCTATTCAACCTAACATTTTAGGTGTAGTCTTCCAAACACAAGTTCTAGCTACATGAATTCCTCAATTCCAACATCATATATCATGTTATACTAAAGAATCATCAACCTTGTTAAACGCAGTCTCCAGAGTTGCCTACATATCTTGAGGTTATCCATTGTTAAGTCACTTAAATACACTATCCATGTCTTAATAATCTAACCCCAAAAAGTAACTATCATCAACTTCCACGAATTCATCTCTTAATTTCTAGGTCACGATCTTACCATTTAGTCAACTTGAAACTCGCTAATATACATCATATCAGGTTCATTAATGCTTAATTCCAATCAAGTAAGGATTTAATCATATAACTAGTCTATTATACCAATTTAAGATATAAGAATTTGATTCAAAAGCAACTCCGAAGTCAAACTTCCATTATAAGCATATGAATATATATATACTACTCCACATGTCCAACAGTATCCTCTTATGTCTTAAGGAAAGTTGTATGTCATTAACCTTTATACTTGAACCACAATTAGTAAAACATTTTAACGGAATCAAGAACTTCATAGCTATAAAATTGATAACTTAATCATAGGCATGGGCATTCCAAAGATAAGGAGATAACTTTACCTCAACATTTATACCTGTGCTATGCATTTTATATATGCATATCCAATAATACATACGATCCATTAAGTACCAGTGAAGGTGCGAGAAATCTCTAACCGAGTCTTTTCGCTCTTCTTGCATAAATTCACTTCCCTGAAAGTTCTAGTCCTAACTATCTATGTGTATAAACAGTCAATCATGGTTATATAACATGCAAATGCATCAATAAAGGAGTATAAATGCATGCATGCATTATTGTGGGCACTAACGTGTTGGTGTACATGACACAGAGTACATATGGTCAACAAAGGCACATAATATTCAATGCTCAAAGCAATTAAAGCACATTAGCACACATTAACACATATATACAAGACATCATAATTACCTTAGGGCTTCTACCCAAGGTCCGAGAGTGGAACCCGACTAGTGTTGATATGATCACACCCGTCATGTTGTGGGTGCAAAGCCATTATGTGTTGACGGTTCATAGTCCCAGTCTAGAGAGATGGCCTATTCAAACGGCCCAATGGGCTTATCGATAACCCATCGACTTCAACCGTGCAGTATCCTCGCAAGATGTGATATTAGCGCATTGTAGGGCGATCTACTATCCCGTGACTTAGGTTGTCGTCCTTTTCGCGGCTGACGACGACCGACCTGGGATGAAAAAATACCACAAAAGGAAGAAAAGTGGCCAAAAACTGAAGAAAATGTTCAATTTTGGGCACTGAAAATAGGTGCAGCTGAGTAAGCTTGCTACCCCTATCGTAGAGCTCCCGGAGTGCTTTCCAACGGCATGCTATGCGCCGCATAACTCCTTACGGATAAAAAATTACAGGCATTGGAGCGGCGGGGACCTGGTAATTAGCCTTAGGCCCTTAGTTTACAGGCCCAGCCCCTCCGGGAAGCGAACCTGGGCGGCACAAGAAGTCGTGTCACTTGAGGAAAGAAATGTGATGAGAAAAAAACTTGCCAAAGCTAAACGGGGAAAAAAAAAAAAGGGGGCACAACATAAGGACTTCCTAGGGGGTCACCCATCCTAGTACTACTCTCGCCCAAGCACGCTTAACTTCGGGGTTCTGATGGGATCCGGTGCATTAGTGCTGGTATGATCGCACCCGTCATGTTGTAGGTGTAAAGCCATTATGTGTTGACGGCTCACAGTCCCAGCCCAAACAGATGGCCCATTCAAATGACCCAATGGGCATATCGACAGCCTATCGGCTTCAACCGGGCAGCATCCTCGCAAAGACGTGATATCGGCGCATCGTAGGGTAGTCTAGTATCCCACAAATTAGGTTCTCATCTTTTTTATGGCTCACAACGACAGACCCTGGATGAAAAAATAGCGCAAAATGAAGAAAAGTGGCCAGAAACTAATGAAAATATTCGATTTTGGGCACAGAAAATAGGCGCAGCATAGCTAGCTTGCTACCCCCATCGTATAGCTCTCGAAGAGCTTTCCAATGGCATGTTGTGCACCGCATAACTCCCTATGGTTCAATAGTTAAGGGCATTGGAGCAACGAGGACCTGGTAATCGGCCCCACGCCCTCGGTTTGCAGGCCCAGCCCCTTCGAGAAGCGAAGATGGGCTGCCCAAGATGTCATGGGACTCGAGGAAAGAAATGTGATGAGAAAACATCTTGCCAAAGCTAAACGGGGCAAAAAAAAACAAAAAAAAGGTGCAACACGAGGGATTCCAAGGGGGTTACCCATCCAAGTACTACTCTCGCCCAAGCACGCTTAACTTCGGAGTTCTGATGGGATCAGGTGCATTAGTACTGGTATGATCGCACCCGTCATGTTGTGGGTGCAAAACCATTATGTGTTGATGGTTCATAGTCCTAGCCCAGAGAGATGGCCCATTCAAACGGCCCAAAGGACTTATCAACAGCCCATCGGCTTCAACCGTGCAGCATCCTTGCAAGACATGATATCGGCGCGTTGTAGGGTTGTCTACTTTCCCGCAAGTTCGGTTGTCATCCTTTTCGTGGCTCACGACGACCGACCCGTGACGAAAAAACGTTGCAAAGAGAAGAAAAGTGGCCAGAAACTAATGAAAATGTTCAATTTTGGGCACCAAAAATAGGCACAACCGAGCAGGCTTACTGCCTCTGTCGTAGAGCACCCAGAAGCTTTCCAACGTCATGTTATGCGCTGCATAACTCCCTACGGATCAAAAGTTATGGGCATTGGAGCAGCGTGGACTTGGTAATCGGCCCCACGTACTTGGTTTGCGGGCCCAGCTCATCCGGGAAGCAAAGCTGGGTGGTCCAAAATGTCATGGGACTCAAGGAAAGAAATGTGAACAAAAAGCATCTTGTCAAAGCTAAACGGGGCAAAAAAAAACAAAAAGGGGGGTGCAACACGATGACTTCCTAGAGGGTTACCCATCCTAGTACTACTCTCGTCCAAGCATGCTTAACTTCGGAGTTCTGATGGGATCCAGTGCATTAGTGCTGGTATGATAGTATCTATCATGTTGTGGGTGCAATGCCATTATGTGTTGACGGTTCACAGTCCCAGCCTAGAGTGATGGCTCATTCATACAGCCGAATGGGCTTATCGACAGCCCATCGGCTTCAACCGTGCATCATTCTCGCAAAGACGTGATATCGGCACATTATAGGGCGGTCTACTACCCCGAGAGTTAGGTTGTGGTCCTTTTCGCGGCTA
This sequence comes from Ehretia macrophylla, assembly GCA_037974665.1. Taxonomy (NCBI): domain Eukaryota; kingdom Viridiplantae; phylum Streptophyta; class Magnoliopsida; order Boraginales; family Ehretiaceae; genus Ehretia; species Ehretia macrophylla. The sequence goes on from CM075767.1 coordinate 44,226,659, forward strand.
ACGACGACCGACCCAGGACAAAAACATAGCGAAAAAGAAGAAAAGTGGCAAAAAATTGATGAAAAAGTTCAATTTTACTCACCAAAACCAAACGCAATAGAGCAGACTTGCTGCCCCCATTTTAGAGCTACCAGAGAGCTTTCCAACGACATCATGTGCGCCGTATAACTCCTTTCGAATGAAAAGTTATATGCATTTTAGCAGCAAGGAACTGGTAATCGGCCCCACACCCTCGATTTGCGAGCCTAGCCCCTCCGGGAAGCGAAGCTGGGCGGCACAAGATGTCGTGGGACTCGAGGAAAGAAATGTGATGAGAAAGCATCTTGCCAAAGCTAAACGGGGCAAAAAAAAACAAAAAGAGGGGTACAACACGAGAACTTCCTAGGTGGTCACCTATCCTAGTACTACTTTCGCCCAAGCACGTTTAAGTTCAGAGTTTTGATGGGATCTGGTGCATTAGTGCTGGTATGATCGCACCCGTCATGTTGTGGGTGCAAAGCCATTATGTGTTGATGGTTCACAGTCCGAGCCTAGAAAGATAGCCCATTCAAACACCTCAATGGGCTTATCGACAGCCCATCGGTTTCAATCGTGCAGCATCCTCGCAAGACGTGATATCGACGTATTGTAGGGTGGTCTACTATTAGGCGATTTAGGTTGCCGTCCTTTTTTCGGCTCACGACAACTTACTCGAGATGAAACAATAGCGCAAAATGAAGAAAATTAGCTAGAAACTGATGAAAATGTTTGATTTTGGGCACCGAAAATAGGCGCCGCCGAGCAGGATTATTGCCCCATCGTATAGCTCCCGGAGAGCTTTCCAACGGCATGTTGTGAACCGCATAACCCACTATGGATCAAAAGTTATAGGCATTGGAGCGGTGTGGACCTGGTAATCGGCCCCGCACCCTCAGTTTGCAGGCCCAGCCCCTCCGAGAAGCGAAGCTGGGTGGACCAATATGTCGTGGGACTCGAGGAAAGAAATATGAGGAGAAAGCATCTTGCCAAAGCTAAACGAGGCAAAAAAAAAACAAAGGGGGTGCAACACAAGGACTTCCTAGGGGGTCACCCATCCTAGTACTACTCTCGCCTAAGCATGCTTAACTTTGGAGTTCTGATAGGATCCTGTGCATTAGCACTGGTATGATTGCACCCGTCATGTTGTGGGTGCAAAGTCATTATGAGTTGATGGTTCACAATCCCAGCCTTGAGAGATGGCCAATTCAAACGGCTCAATGGACTTATCGACAGCCCATCGGCTTCAACCGTGCAACATCTTCGCAAGACGTGATATCGGCGCGTTGTAGGCCAGTCTACTATCTAGCAATTTAGGTTGTCGCCTTTTTCACAGCTCATGACGACAGACCCTGGAGGAAAAAACCAGCGCAAAATGAAAAAAATTGGCCAAAAACTGATGAAAACGTTTGACTTTGGTCACTGAAAATAGGCGCAGCCGAGCAGGCTTACTGCCCCCGTCGTAGAGCTCCCGGAGAGCTTTCCAACAGCATGCTATGCACCGCATAACTCCCTACGGATCAAAAGTTATGGGCATTGGAGCGGCGTAGACCTGGTAATCGGTCGCACGCTCTCGGTTTGCAGGCCTAGCCCCTTCGGGAAGCGAAGCTGGGTGGACCAAGATGTCGTGGGACTCGAGGAAAGAAATGTGACGAGAAAGCATCTTGCCAAAGCTAAACGGGGCAAAAAAAAAACAAAAAGGGGGGTGTAACACTAGGACTTCCCGGGGGGTCACCCATCCTAGTACTACTCTCATCCAAGCACGCTTAACTTCGGAGTTCTGATGGGATCCGATTTCACGCCCCAACCCGGCCTACAAAGGTTAGACTAGGGTGTGATCTAAACATTCAAGTCATATCTAGTACTTAATCGTTCATGAAAGTTTAACCCTTAACGTTTTAGCTTAAACTCCACAATTTTTTGAAAAATCGGCAGCATGATGACTGTAATTTGGCTCTTTAGTTTAACCTAAGTTCCTAAACGTCTCAAAACTTTCAAACCTTGATTCGATTCCAACTAAGATTCCTATTTTGTCATCAACCGATATGCCTACTAGTTTATCTTGAAAGTTTCGTTTGGTTAATAAGCCTAGCTTGATAACTATGCTCCATTTATTTGTTGAATTCATGTTATGCAAGTACCTATTATCCTTTAGGGTACGGGTGAGTACCTAAGTGAAATTAGATAGAGTTAACTTAGTGGATTAATCATCTAGTGGTTTGAACGCCTACGATAACTACCATACGAGACCATGAAAACAAATAACAAAATAAAAGGTTCGTCCGGTTATAGATAGTAGAATCCCAACATTAGACCAAAATTACAACGGGGTCATTTACAATACAACAACAAGCAACATAAGAAATAGTCTTCAAGCAACATATCGTTCACAAAATGGCCATAGTCAATTAAGGCACGTAGGGCAAGCAATCATTCCAAGGAATCATCGTTAGGCACGTTGTCCTCGGGTACCTGTTCCGGGTCTTCTTCACCTGAGATGATAAAAGAGGGTGAGTCCTTATGAACTCAATAAGGGGGAACGAGAAATAAGTTTTGAAACTCATTTTCCAGTTCAACTTATGAAAACCCTTTTTGCAAGTATAACATATGTCACAAATAAGTTCATAATGTAATATAAAAGTAAAAGAATACAATTACCCGTCTTTCCTCCCCAAGGTCCTCTAGGAACCAAGCGAGAGTACTTATACACATAGAGAAAAGGATACAGTGAGCTTTTTCTCTCAGTTCAATTCCAGTATCAGTTGTTGCGGCCGGCGTCAATTCATCCCCTTATCACGCCAAATGGGTGTACTCCGGATGTACCCCGAAATCCTACGACCCAACTCTCCGAGGAAGTCTAGCCCTCAAGCGAGAGAGGGAATTGGACAATGGTAGTCACGGTTGCACCGGCAAGCCCGATGCCGCCCAGTGTGCGTGAACGCTACCACACCAGAATGAAAGGTTGCAACCTTGTATGCAATGCACATTTATGACATGTAATATATCACATTAGGAGGACAACAAAGTAGGTTGCCTCCGAGCAGTCATAAGATTGCACATTGACAAGTAAACAAGCGAGGCACGATATGACAAGCAATTTCACTTATAAAGCACATGGAGTTATATGAATATTAAACGGGCAGCCATGTAATGCATGTAAATCAAGTCATATAACTCATTTCAAAGTTCACGTAATCAAATAATAAGATTATTCAACATGCAACGACGTCTACGTGGAACCGGGTGTAAGAAGTCCTACTTGTCAACATGTAATCATCGAAATCATATTTAGGGCTACAAGGGCAACTACGGGCAGCCTACTAAACACATAATCAAACACAACATCCAAAGGATCAACACTTAGCAAGTTTACCTAGTTACTAGGGTTCCAATTCGTGCTTACCCGTGCGATTAAGCCCCAAGCCATCTCGTAATTAAACTCAAGCCACGCATTGATTAGTTCATACACCCTCAAGCATTCAAAACAGTCCACACAACATCTAAATGCCACAATCTCAAGCATTTAATACAACAAGAGAAACTACAATAATTTTTCTAAGCATTTCACTAAGTGAAACCCTCACTGCAATGGACTGTTTTCTCACAATTATTAAGACAATCAAACAATCTCCAATTCTAGTGAATAAGATGTCAAATTAAAGCTTAAGGGGTGAACTAAATTCAGAAACAAACCTTGCATCATTTGGAGTTCGGGTTCAATAGTTATAGCCAAAACAGTGAGACTGCACAAAACTGTCCAGATTTGCACACATTTCAACACTTGTCATTTTTGAGGGCCTTCGGGTTAGATTTAGCCTTAGTCCATTTCTGAAAAAAATGTCCATAACTGAAAAATACAGCCGTACACAAAATTGCATGCATTTTAGATATCATTTACTAAGTCAAAACTAGTTTGTTCTACAAGATCAGTGAATCTGCCAAAACCTGCTTCATTTTTCCAGATTTTTTAGATTTGGACACATTTTAATAATTTGCCATTTTGAGGACCTTAGAGTCAAAATTAGCTTTGGCCTATTTCGGCAAAAAATGTTCAAAACTGGAAAAACGAGTTACCTACCAAGTTTCACGCATTTTCGACATCATTTACCTAGCTAAAATCACCTCGCACCAACAAGACAGAGGGCTGTCACATACACGATTTCATCTATCATCACATTCTAGCCAAAAATCTTGCCATGCATGTTTATAAAAGCTCATGAACACACATATATCTCAAGTACAGAAGTAAAGATAGACATTTAAGGGCATGCATGTGGTTTTTTTGAAAGATTTTCAAGAAGTTTTAGCCCTCACCTTAGCAAAACAACAAGAAGATGCACAAGACTCTTGATGGTTGCTCAAGATTGGCTCTTTTCCTTGCTTAGCCAAGACACCACTTGATTTTCTATAATTTCCTAGATTAGTAACCGAGTTCTTAGTAGGTGCATGTGGTTAGAACAAGAAGAAAAGAAATGGAAGCTAGCAAACTCACCTAAGCCGAAATGGAGGTTCAAAGAGCTTGCATGTGTGTTTCTTGCAACCTAGCTTGCATAGTCGAGCTCCCTAGCTTCTTGCATGTCTTGATGAACCATTGAGTGATGAAGTTAATCTATGGAGTGTAGAAAATCAGCCAAGGCCGAGAGAGAGAGAGGAGAATTGAGAGAGAGTGAGAGAAAATGAGAGAGAGAGAAAATGTGAGAATGAAAGGCTTAGCATTTTGGTCGGCTATATGCTTCAACAATCTGATTTTTGTGTTGTCTTTTGAATGTTATTTGAATTGTTGGTAGACAAGGGTGATATGGCCGAGATGGGTGGCTTAGTAGTTAGCAAACTGTGGCTTTGGTGCAAGCAAAAGGTATGACAATGTGAAGACTTTGTCTTAAGCATGCTTGGTTAAAATAATTTTTGTTCAAACTTGGCTCAAGGCCCTTGGTTTGGCCGACCCTATGTGCATCAAGGTCTGAATTTTTTGTTTCTTCAAGGCTTATTTTATTGTGTGTTTGGGAAGTGCAAAAGAATAAAGAATAAAGAATAAGAATGTCTAGCTTTTGGTGCAATTTCGTCTTCTAGTGCATTGACTTAGCATTTTAATATTAGTTAGTGGAGTTTGTAGGATTAATTGCTGATCTAGTGCTTCGTGTAAGATGCTTTCTTGATTAACGTGTGGGCACGCTTTCCTAGGTATAGGGAATGCACTATGATATAAGGCACAAACTACGAGACGAATGCATATTTTCCAAGTAAATGCACGCAACCCTAAGTGAGTGAATGCATGTAATTCAATGCAAGGTACACAAAATGAAACACGATTCTTAAACCTAGGTCAAGGCACGTAAATCTAGGTTAGGGCACACAAAATGAGGTATTGCACGTAAATCGAGGTCAGGGTGTAATACCCGAGCCCAGAATGTGAAAATTTCTTGTTTATTATTTTGAAATTTATATTTTCTTAGATTCTTTGAGATTTAATTGTTACTTCTTTGCTGTCGCAACGTGCATTACATATCGAGAGCGATAGATAAAGAACGGTTTCTAGTCCTCAGCAAATAGTGAAACTAGTATTTAGATTACTTAAATTTCATATTTTAATTGTTGTTAGCTATAATTAATTTTTCCTTAGTTAATATGGCTTTAAAATGCACAAAATAAGGCCAATTTGACCAATTTTAAGTTATTTGACCAAGTAGCCTTGACCTTTGACCAAGCGTGTTACTTAATAAGCTTATAACATAACATAATAAAAAAAACAAAGCAAAATCAGAACTTGAAGAGGCCGAAACCAAGAAGGAAAGAAAAAAAAAACCATTTCGACTTCTAATCGTTCAATCTTCGTGTGAGCTCGTGCGAGGTGATTTTTGAGGTGTCCAGCGTTGTTTTCCTAGGGACTAGGAGTGCCTAAGGTGAGGGAAGCACGTTATTTGCGCATTTAAATGTTGTGTATGTCAACTTTTTGATTTTTGAGATTTATCCGTAGATTGTTGTTTAAATCGTTTTGAAGCTTCTAGAATGTTCCTTGCCAATTGTAGAACATGTATTTATAGCTTTTTAACATTTTCTGCGGTTAAATGTTGAGATTGTAATTTAAATTGGTTGTTGAATAGTAATTTATGAATAGTAAACCCTTGAAACGATGAAGTTGCACTGTTATGCTTTCTGTTGATGTGGAAATGTGCTAGGTATGCTAGAATTCTTAAATGTATGGTTTGTTTAAGTTGCGTAACGGAAAAATTGAGAAAAATGCCTTGGTGAAAGTCGGGGTCGTTTAGGTCAACTTTAGCATTTTCTCTTTTTGCGTGTTGGTATTGTTTCGGGTGGCCATGGAAGCACTTTTGGTGCGATTATGGCATTGGTTGGGTGTTTGGTTGTTATAGTTGTAGTTCAAACGAGCAAAGGGGGAAATCGCGGCTTTGCGCGAATTCTAGGGTAAAGTAGGATTTCGGGGTCTTTAGACGTGCCCTATGGTGACCTAGGAGGATTGGCGAAGTCGGTTTCCAGAACTCGTGGCTCATTTGGAAATGGTAGTGTTTTGATAGTTGGGGCCGATTTGTGATTTTGCTTTTTTTCTTGATATTATGCCTATAGAATGCTTAGGGTTGCTTGATATACTTGTTTGAATTGATTCTGATTGAGATGCTTATCAATTGTTGCTATTGCGTGCGAGACTAACCTACTTTGTTATTCTCCCACGTGTGGCTTTATTGCTCATTTATCGCCTTGTATCGTGTCTTGCATTGCATACTCCTTTCATCTCCGTCCTTGAGACCAATTGCCCTCGATGAGCAATAGTTTTTGCTCATTCCTCTCTATACTATATTTTTATAGGAGTAGTTGAAGCAGACCCTCTTGAGGTAATTGAGGAGGAGGAACAGGTGGAGGTGTTTCCGTGATAGCACTTCTTTGCTTAGCTGGTGGTTGGTTGCCAAACTTTTGTGTGAGCCATGCTTGATGTGTTTAATGCTTGGTTGTCGCTTTATTTTGAGGCTTATAGCCTTGTATGTAGTATCTATTTTGAGGCCTAGATGGTCTTATGTTGTAAAGGATTAAAGGTTGTAATGTTGTAAATATATACTCATGTGACTAGTAAAGAAATGCATGCTAATGGCTATTTGTTTAGTGGCATAAATAATTGTGTAGTATGCATATCATTTTTGGGTTGCAATGTGGTTAATGAAAAGATATATGTTTTCTAAAAGAATGTTGGCTTGTCTCAAATGAATGTTGTGGTTTCTCGAATATTATATTGAATGTAGGGTTTCGGAACGTCCGCGGTACAGAGGAGACTCCATCCGTGTGTCGGGTCCGGGCTTGGCCTTTTGCGGGGTTGGGTCGGGGCGTGATATCTTTAGGTGGTATCAGAGCATGATAGTCTTGCATGAGCCGGGATATGTTTCTCGGTCTGTGGGGTAAAGGTCCAAAATGCTAGAAAGTTATTGTATGATTGTTAAGTGGAAAGAAAGTGCTATAGCATGACTTTGTGAACTTAGAGTGCTTATGTGGGTAAAGTGAATTAGTTTGGCATGTCAAACTTGTGTTATGTGAGTTGCGTGTTAGAATGTTTGATTGTTATTGACTTGAGAGTTATCTAATCTTATGTGTTATATTTCTGTCTATTAACTGCTTTTAAATGTTGCCAGCTATTGTGAGTTGCTACTATGCCGCCACGTCGTGGTACTCAAGGTCTAGGGTCAGATGAAGAGGCAGCAGAACAGGGTCAGCAACCGTTGCCTGAGCAGTTTATGGCTACTATGACTACTGCATTTGACCGGATTACCCAGGTACTGCATGAGCAGAGGCAGGACAGGAATAATAATCCCCAGGGAAATCAAGCTAATCCTGGTGGACAGGGTTATAGAGTTGAGAATAATCAATTAGAGAAATTTCTGAGGCACGAGCCAGGTAAGTTCTTTGGAGAGCCGGATGATGAGGCAGTGGAGATGGCTAGAGCTATTGAGTGGTTACAACTGTTTTATAAACTACGTGCCAGGTAAAGTCAATGTTGTTGCTGATGCTTTGAGCCGAAAGGCTACTGTTGCAAGCTTAATTATCAAGGATTGGGAGACTTTGGAAGAAATTTGTTCATGGAAGCCAGAAGCTACTGAGGTAGGGATTCGATTTGCTAGCTTACAGATTCAGTCAGGGTTGCTAGCACAGATCAGAGAGGCTCAGAAGACTGATCCTTACATCTTGAAAATCCAAGAAAAAGCAAAAGGGGGAGAGTCGGAGTTTAAATTACATGCAGATGGTATCTTCAGATTCAGGGATAGAGTATGTGTTCCTGGTGATCCGACTTTGAAGAATGAGATTCTGTCCGAGGCACATAATTCGAGGTATACGATTCACCCGGGCAGTACTAAAATGTATAGAGATTTGAAGCAACACTTCTGGTGGAACAATATGAAAAGGGAGATTGCTGGGTATGTATCCAGATGTTTGACTTGTCAGAGGGTTAAAGTTGAGCATCAGAGGCCAGCCGGGCATTTACAGCCGTTGTCGATTCCACAGTGGAAGTGGGTGCATATAACAATGGACCTGGTGACCGATCTTCCTAGATCTCCGAGAGGATGTGATTCTGTTTGGGTTGTTGTGGATCGCTTGACTAAAGTTACACATTTTATTCCCATGAACAAACAGGATAGCCTTGATAAACTATCTGAGCTTTATGTTGCTAATATTGTGAGACTTCATGGTGTGCCACATAGTATAGTATCAGATAGAGATCCCAGATTCAGATCTCGTTTTTGGCAGAAGTTGTAAGAGGCCTTGGGAACTAAGTTAAGCTTCAGTACTGCATATCATCCCCAAACTGATGGCCAGTCTGAGAGAACTATCAGGATCTTGGAAGACATGCTTCGGGCATGTGTGCTAGACTTTGGGAAGAATTGGGAGAAGTTTTTGCCTTTAGCGGAGTTCACCTACAATAATAGTTATCAATCTACTATAGGTATGGCTCCCTACGAGGCGTTGTATGGTCGTAAATGTAGATCCCCATTGTATTGGGAAGAGGTTGGAGAGATGAGAACAGTTGATCCAACTGTGTTACCTGAGATGATTAAGATGGTGGATAATGTTCACCTTATTCGCCAGCGTATGCTTACAACTCAGAGTCGTCAGAAGAGTTATGCGGATAAGCACCGTCGGGATCTTGAGTTTGATTTGAGAGATTGGCTGTTTCTTAAGATTTCTCCTCGAAAGGGATTGATTCGGCACGGTAAGAGCAGGAAACTTAGTCCCAGGTATGTGGGTCCGTATGAGATCACTGAGAAGGTAGGTCATTTGGCTTATTGGTTAGCTTTACCTCTGAGTTTGTCGAGACTACACGATGTTTTCCACGTGTCAATGTTGAAGAAATACTATCCCGATCCTTCACATGTACTTGAACCAGAGCCTTTGCAGATTGAAGAAAAGTTTTCTTATGAAGAGAAACCGATTCAAATTGTGGATCGAAAAATTGAGGAGCTTCGCAGAAAGAGTATTCCGTTAGTAATGGTTCTGTGGAATCATCATGGGTTTAAGGAAGCAACTTGGGAAAGAGAGGACCAGGTTCGGAATCAGTATCCGGAGTTGTTTGTTGACCAGGTAAGAATTGCATGGACGCAATTGTTTTAAGGGGGAGAGGGTGTAATACCCGAGCCCGGAATGTGAAAATTTCTTGTTTATTATTTTGAAAATTATATTTTCTTAGATTTTTTGAGATTTAATTGTTACTTCTTTGATGTCACAACGTGCATTGCATATCGAGAGTGATAGATAGAGAACGGTTTCTAGTCCTCAGCAAATAGTGAAACTAGTATTTAGATTACTTAAATTTTATATTTTAATTGTTGTTAGCTATAATTAATTTTTCCTTAGTTAATATGGCTTTAAAATGCACAAAATAAGGCCAATTTGACCAATTTTAAGTTATTTGACCAAGTACCCTTGACCTTTGACCAAGCTTGTCACTTAATAAGCTTATAACATAACATAATAAAAAAAAACAAAGCAAAATCAGAACTTGAAGAGGCCGAAACCAAGAAGAAAAGAAAAAAAAAACCATTTCAACTTCCAATCGTTCAATCTTCGCGTGAGCTCGTGCGGGGTGATTTCCGAGGTGTCCAACGTTGTTTTCCTAGCGACTAGGAGTGCCTATGGTGAGGGAAGCACGTTATTTGCGCATTTAAATGTTGTGTATGTCAACTTTTTGATTTTTGAGATTTATCCGTAGATTGTTGTTTAAATCGTTTTGAAGCTTCTAGAATATTCCTTGCCAATTGTAGAACATGTATTTATAGCTTTTTAACATTTTATGCCGTTAAATGTTGAGATTGTAATTTAAATTGGTTGTTGAATAGTAATTTATGAATAGTAAACACTTGAAACGATGAAGTTGCACTGTTATGCTTTCTGTTGATGTGAAAATGTGCTAGGTATGCTAGAATGCTTAAATACATGGTTTGTTTAGGTTGCGTAATGGAAAAATTGAGAAAAATGCCTTGGTGAAAGTCGGGGTTGTTTAGGTCGACTTTAGCATTTTCTCGTTTTACGTGTTGGCATTGTTTCGGGAGGCCATGGAAGCACTTTTGGTGCGATTATGGCGTTGGTTGGGTGTTTGGTTGTTATAGTTGTAGTTCAAACGAGCAAAGGGGGAAATTGGGGCTTTGCGCGAATTCTAGGGTAAAGTAGGGTTTCGGGGTCTTCAGACGTGCCCTATGGTGACCTAGGAGGATTGGCGAAGTCGGTTTCCAGAACTCGTGGCTCGTTTGGAAATGGTAGTGTTTTGATAGTTGGGGCCGATTTGTGATTTTGCTTTTTTTCTTGATATTATGCCTATAGAATGCTTAGGGTTGCTTGATATACTTGTTTGAATTGATTTTGATTGAGATGCTTATCAATTGTTGCTATTGCGTGTGAGAGTAACCTACTTTGTTATTCTCCCACGCGTGGCTTTATTGCTCGTTTATCGCCTTGTATCGTGTCTTGCATTGCATACTCCTCTCATCTCCGTCCTTGAGACCAATTGCCCTCGGTGAGCAATAGTTTTTGCTCATTCCTCTCTATACTATATTTTTAAAGGAGTAGTTGAAGCAGACCCTCTTGAGGTAATTGAGGAGGAGGAACAGGTGGAGGTGTTTCCGTGATAGCACTTCTTTCCTTAGCTGGTGGTTGGTTGCCAGACTTTTGTGCGAGCCATGCTTGATGTGTTTAATGCTTGGTTGTCGCTTTATTTTGAGGCTTATAGCCTTGTATGTAGTATCTATTTTGAGGCCTAGATGGTCTTATGTTGTAAAGGATTAAAGGTTGTAATGTTGTAAATATATACTCATGTGACTAGTAAAGAAATGCATGCTAATGGTTATTTGTTTAGTGGCATAAATAATTGTATAGTATGCATATCATTTTTGGGTTGCAAAGTGGTTAATGAAAAGATGTATGTTTTCTAAAAGAATGTTGGCTTGTCTCAAATGAATGTTGTGGTTTCTCGAATATTATATTGAATGTAGGGTTTCGGAACGTCCGCGGTACAGAGGAGACTCTGTCCGTGTGTCGGGTCCGGGCTTGGCCTTTTGCGGGGTTTGGTCGGGGAGTGACACAGGGTACGTATATCTAGGTATCGCACGTAAGTCGGGGATTAGGGCACAACATTTTAGGTCAAGGCACGAATGACGAAGCATGCACGAAAACCAAGACATGGCACGTAATCCAAGGTCATTCATATAATTCTTGGTCTATGGCACGCAATCGAAGTAACACGCGTTATTCGGGGTCGGGCCTCACATCCGGTGCATTAGTGCTGGTATGATCGCACCCATCATGTTGTATTATGTGTTGACGATTCACAGTCCTAACCCAGAGAGATGGCCCATTCAAACGGCCCAATAGGTTTATTGACAGCACATCGGCTTCAACCGTGCAGCATCCTCGCAAAGATGAGATATCGGCACATTGTAGGGCGGTCTACTATCTTGCGAGTTAGGTTGTCGTCCTTTTCGCAGCTCACGACGACTGACCTGGGATGAAAAAATAACGCAAAAAGAAGAAAAGTTGTCAAAAACGGATAAAAATGTTTAATTTTGGGCACCAAAAACAAGCGCAGCCGAGCAGGCTTGCTGCCCCCATCGTAGAGCTCCTGGGGAGCTTTCCAACGGCATGCTGTGCACCGCATAACTCCCAACGGGTCAAAAGTTATGGGTATTGGAGCGGCAGGGACCTAGTAATCGGCCCCACGCCCTCGGTTTGTGAGCCTAGCCCCTCCAGTAAGCGAAACTGGGCGGTCCAAGATGTCGTGGGATTTGATGAAAGAAATGTGACGAGAAATCATCTTGCCAAAGCTAAACAGGGCAAAAAAAACAAAAAGGGGGTTGCAACACAAGGACTTCCTAGGGGGTCACCCATCCTAGTACTACTCTCGCCCAAGCATGCTTAACTTCGGAGTTCTTATGGGATCTAGTGCATTAGTGCTGGTATGATCGCACTCGTCATGTTATGGGTGCAAAGCCATTAAGTGTTGACTATTCACAGTCCCAGCCTAGAGAGATTGCCCATTCAAACAGCCCAATGGGCTTATCGATAGCCTATCGGCTTCAACCGTGCAGCGTCCTCACAAGACATGATATCGGCGCGTTGTAGGGCAGTCTACTATCTGGCGATTTAGGTTGTCGTCCATTTCGCGGCTCACGACGACTAACTTGGGATGAAAAAATAGCGCAAAAAGAAAAAAGTGGCCAAAAACTGATGAAAACGTTCAATTTTATGCACCGAAATTAGGTGCAACCGAGCAGGATTGCCGCACCCGTGATAGAGCTCCCGGAGAGCTTTCCAACAGCTTGCTGTGCGTGGCATAACACCCTACAGATCAAAAGTTACAAGTATTGGAGCGGCAGGGACCTGGTAATCGGCCCCAAGCCCTCGGTTTGCAAGCCCAGCCCCTCCGGGAAGCTAAGTTGGAAGGCCCAAGATATCATGGGACTCGAGGAAAGAAATATGACAACAAAGCATCTTGCCGAAGCTAAACGGGGCAAAAAAAAAAACAAAAAGGGGGGTGCAACATGAGGACTTCTTAAGGGGTTACCCATCCTAGTACCACTCTCGCCCAAGCACGTTTAACTTCAGAGTTCTAATAGGCTCCGATGCATTAGCACTGGTATGATCTTACCCGTCATGTTATGGGTGCAAAGCCATTATGTGTTGACGGTTCACAGTCCCAGCCCAGAGAGATAGCTTATTCAAATGGCTCAATAGGCTTATCGACAGCCTATCGACTTCAACCATGCAGCATCCTCGCAAGATGTGATATCGGCGCGTTGTAGGGCAATCTACTATCCTGCGATTTAGGTTGTCGTCCTTTTCACGGCTCACGACGACTGACCCGGGAGGGAAAAACTACGCAAATTGAAGAAAATTGGCCAGCAACTGATGAAAACGTTCGATTTTAGAAACTAAAAATAGTCACAGCCGAGCAGGCTTGTTGCCCCAGTCGTAGAGGTCCCGGAGAGCTTTCCAACCGCATGTTGTTCACCACATAACTCCCAACGGATCAAAAGTAATGGGTATTGGAGCGGCAGGGACCTGGTAATTGGCCCCACACCCTCGGTTTGCGGGCCAAGCCACTCCCGGAAGCGAAGCTGGGCGGCCTAAGATGTCGTGGGACTCGAGGAAAGAAATGTGATGAGAAAGCATTATGCCACAGCTAAATGAGGCAAAAAAAACAAAAAAGGGGGTGCAACACGAGGACTTCCCAAATGGTCACCTATCCTTGTACTACTCTCGCCCAAGCACACTTAACTTCAGAGTTCAGATGGGATCCGGTGCATTAGTGTTGTTATGATTGCACCCATCATGTTGTGGGTGCAAAGCCATTATGTGTTGACGGTTCACAGTCCCAACCCAGAGAGATAGCCCATTCAAATGGCCCAATGGGCTTATCGACATCCCATCGGCTTCAACTGTGCTGCATCCTCGCAAAGACGTGAAATCAAAAAATTGTAGGGCGGTCTACGATCCCTCGAGTTCAGTTGTCGTCCTTTTCGCGGCTCACGACAACTGACCCGGGATGAAAAAATAGCGTAAAAAGTAGAAAAGTGGCTATAAACTGATGAAAACTTTCAATTTTGGGCTCCAAAAATAGGCGCATCCGAGCAAGCTTGCTGCCTTTGTCGTAGAGCTCCGAGAGAGCTTTTCAACTGCATGTTGTGCGCCATATAACTCCCTACGGATCAAAAGTTATGGGCATTAGAGCGGCGGGGACTTGGTAATCGGCCCCACTGCCCTCTGTTTGTAAGCCCAGCCCCTCTGGGAAGCGAAGCTAGGCTGCCAAAGATGTCATGGGACTCGAGGAAAGAAATGTGACGAGAAAGCATCTTGCCAAAGCTAAACGGGGCAAAAAAAAACAAAAAAGGGGGTGCAACACGAGGACTTCCTAGGGGGTCAACCATCCTAGTACTACTCTCGCCCAAGCATGCTTAACTTTGGATTTCTGATGGGATCCGGTGCATTAGTGCTAGTATAATCGCACCCGTCATGTTGTGGGTGCAAAGCCATTATGTGTTGACGGTTCACAGTCCCAGCCTAGAGAGATGGCCTATTCAAACGGCCCAATGGGCTTATCGACGGCCCATCGGCTTCAACCGTGCATTGTAGGGCGGTCTACTATCCGGTGATTTAGGTTGTCGTCCTTTTTATGGCTCACGACGATTGACCCGGGACGAAAAAATAGCACAAAATGAAGAAAATTGGCCAGAAACTAATGAAAATGTTAGATTTTGGGCACCGAAAATAGGCGCAGCAAAGTAGGCTTACTGCCCTCGTCGTAGAACTCCCGGAGAACTTTCCAACGGCATGCTGTGCACCGCAGAACTCCCTACGAATCAAAAGTTATGGGCATTGGAGTGGCGTGGACTTGGTAATCGTTCCCACGCCCTCGGTTTGCAGGCCTAGCCCCTCCAGGAAGTGAAGCTGGGCAGCCCAAGATATCGTGGGACTCAAGGTAAGAAATGTGACAAGAAAGCATATTGCCAAAGCTAAACGGGGCAAAAAAATACAAAAAGGGGGTCACCCATCCTATTACTACTCTCGTCCAAGCACAGTTAACTTCAGAGTTCCGATGGGATCCGGTGCATTAGTGCTGGTATGATCGCACCCGTCATGTTGTTGGTGCAAAGCCATTATGTGTTGACGGTTCACAGTCCTAACCCAGAGAGATGGCCCATTCAAACGGCCCAATGGGCTTATCGATAGCCAATCGGCTTCAACCATGCAGCATCCTCGCAAAGACGTGATATCGGCACATTGTAGGGCGGTCTACTATCCCGCGAGTTAGGTTGTCGTCCTTTTCATGGCTCACGACGACTGACCCGGGATAAAAAAAATAGTTTAAAACTAAGAAAAGTGGCCAGAAATTGATGAAAATGTTCAATTTTGGAAACCAAAAATAGGCGCAACTGAGCAGGCTTTCTGCCCCCGTCGTAGAGCTCCTGGAGAGCTTTCCAACGGCATGTTGTGTGTCGCATAACTCCCTACGGATCAAAAGTTATGGGCATTGGAGCATCGTGGACCAAGTAATCGGCCTCACGCCCTTGGTTTGCAGGCCCAGTCTCTCCGGGAAGCGAAGCTGGGTGGCCCAAGATGTCATGGGACTCGAGGAAAGAAATGTGACGAGTAAACATCTTATCAAACCTAAACGGGGCAAAAAACAAAAGTGGGGTGCAACACAAGGACTTCCCCGGGGGCCACCTATCCTAGTACTACTCTCGCCCAAGCACGCTTAACTTCAAATATCTGATGGCATCCGGTGCATTAGTGTTGGTATGATCGCACCTGTCATGTTGTGGGTACAAAGCCATTATGTGTTGATGGTTCACAGTCCCAACCTAGAGAGATGGCCCATTCAAATGGCCCAATGGGCTTATCGACAGCCCATCAGCTTCAACCGTCCAGCATCCTTTCAAGACATGATATCGGCGCATTGTAGGGCTATCCATTATCCCGCGAGTTAGGTTGTCGTTCTTTTCGCAGCTCACAACGACCAACCCGGGATAAAAAACAATCCAAAATGAAGAAAAATGGACAAAACATGATGAAAATGTCCCATTTTGGGCACCGAAAATAGGCGCAGCCTAGCAGGATTGCTGCTCCCGGAGAGCTTTCCAATGGCATGCAATACACCGCTTAACTCCCTACGGATCAAAGGTTAAGGGCATTGGAGCGGCGGGCACCTGGTAATCGGCCCCACGCCCTCGGTTTGCAGGCTCAGAGCCTCCGGGTAGCGAAACTGGGCAGTCCAAAATGTCGTGGGACTCGAGGGAAGAAATGTGAGAAGACAGCATATTGCCAAAGCTAAACGGGGCAAAAAAAAACAAAAAACAGGGTGCAACACAAGGACTTCCCAGGGGTTTACCCATCCTAGTACTACTTTCGCCCAAACACGCTTAACTTTAGAGATCTAATGGGATTCGGTGCATTAGTGCTGGTATGATCGTACCCGTCATATTATGGGTAGAAAACCATTATGTGTTGATGGTTCACAGTCCCAGCCCAGAGAGATAGCCCATTCAAACAGCCCAATGGGCTTATCGACAGCCCATCGGCTTCAACCGTGCAGCATCCTTGCAGGACATGATATTTGTGGATTGTAGGGCTGTCTACTATCCCGCGATTTGGGTTGTCATCCTTTTTAGGACATACAATGACCGACTCGGTACAAAAAATAACGCAAAAAGATGAAAAGTGGCTAGAAACTGATGAAAACATTCAATTTTGCGCACCAAAAATAGGCGTTGCCGAGCAGGCTTACTGCCCTCGTCGTAAAGCTCCCGAAGATCTTTCTAACAGCAAGCTGTGCGCTGCATAACTCCCTACAGATCAAAAGTTATGGGCATTGGATCGACGAGGGCCTGGTAATTGGCCCCACGCCCTCGGTTTGCTGGCCCAGCCCCTCTGGAAAGCGAAGTGGGGCGGCCCAAGATGTCATGGGACTCGAGGAAAGAAATGTGACGAGAAAACATCTTGCCAAAGCTAAACAGGGCAAAAAAAAAAAGGGGGGGGGGGGTACAACACGAGTATTTCCCAAGGGGCCACCCATCCTAGTACTACTCTTTCCCAAGCACGCTTAACTTTGGAGTTCTGATGGGATCCGGTGCATTAGTGGTAGTATGATCGTACCCGTCATGTTGTGGGTGGAAAGCCATTATGTGTTGACGGTTTACAGTCCCAACCCAAAGAGATGGCACATTCAAGCGACCCAATGGGCTTATCGATAGCCCATCAGTTTCAACCATGCAGCATCCTCGCAGGACGTGATATTTGCGCATTGTAGGGCTGTCTACTATCCCGCGATTTAGGTTGTCGTCCTTTTCGCGGCTCACGATGACCAACTCGGTACTAAAAAATAACGCAAGAAGATGAAAAATGGCCAGAAACTGATGAAAACATTCGATTTTGGGCACCGAAAACAGGCGCAGTAGAGTAGACTTGCTGCCTCCGTCGTAAAGCTCCCATTGAGCTTTCCAATAGCAAGCTGTGCGCCACATAACTCCCTACAGATCAAAATTTATGGGCATTGGATTGACAAGTTGTAGGGCGGTCTACTATTCCGCGAATTAGGTTGTTGTCATTTTCGCGGCTCACGACGATCGACCCGGGATGAAAAACAGTGCAAAAAGTTGAAAAGTGGCCAGAAACTGATGAAAACATTCGATTTTGGGCACCGAGAAAATTTGGATATGATCAAGCTTGCTGCCCTCATTGTAGAGCTCCCGGAGATCTTTCCAACGGCATGCTGTACGCCGCATAACTCCCTACGGATCAAAAGTTGTGGGCATTGGAGCGGCGGGCACCTTGTAATCGACCCCACGCCCTCGGTTTGCGGTCCCAGCCCCTCTGGGTAGCGAAGCTGGGCGGCCCAAAATGTCGTGGGATACGAGCAAAGAAATGTGATGAGAAAGCATCTTGCCAAAGCTAAATGGGGCAAAAATAAACAAAAAACGGGGTGCAACAAGAGAACTTCCCAAGGGGTCACCCATCCTAGTAATACTCTCGCCCAAGCACGCTTGACTTCAGAGATTTGATGGAATACGGTGCATTAGAACTGGTATGATTGCACCTGTAATGTTGTGGGTGCAAAGCCATTATGTGTTGACGGTTCACAGTCCTAGCCCAGAGAAATGGCCAATTCAAATGGCCCAATGGGCTTATTGACAGCCCATCGGCTCCAACCGTGCAGCATCCTCGCAAGACGTGATATCGGCACATTGTAGGGCTGTCTATTATCCCGTGATTTAGGTTGTCGTCCTTTTCTCGACTCACGACGACCGACCCGGGATGAAAAAACAACGCAAAAAGAATAAAAGTGGAAAGAAACTAATAGAAACGTTCAATTTTGTGGACCGAAAACAGGTGCAGCTGAGCAGGCTTGCTGCCCCCGTCGTAAAGCTCCCGCAGAGCTTTCCAACTGCATGCTGTGTGCCGCATAACTCCCTACGGATCAAAAGTTATGGGCATTGGAGCGGCGGGGACTTGGTAATCGGCCCTACGCCCTCGGTTTGCGGGCCCAGCCCATCCGGGAAGCGAAGTGGGGCGGCCCAAGATGTAGTGGGACTCGAGAAAAGAAATGTGATGAGAAAGCATCTTATCAAAGCTAAACGGGGCAAAAAAAACAAAAAGTGGGGTGCAACACGAGGACTACCCAGGGGGCTACCCATCCTAGGACTACTCTCGCCCAAGCACGCTTAACTTCAGATCTGATAGGATTCGATACATTAGTGCTGGTATGGTCTCACCCGTCATGTTGTGGGTGCAAAGCCATAATGTGTTAACGGTTCACAGTCCCAGCCCAGAGATATGGCCCATTCAAACGGCCCAATGGGCTTATCGACAGCCCATCAGCTTCAACCATGTACCATCCTCGCAAGACGTGATATCAACGTGTTATAGGGCAGTCTACTGTCCCGCGAGTTAAGTTGTCATCCTTTTGCGGCTCACGACAATCGACCCGGGACGAAAAAATAGCGTAAAAGAAGAAAAGTGGCCAGAAACTGAAGAAAACGTTCAATTTTGGGCACTGCAAGATTGTTGCGCCCGTCGTAGAGCTCCTAGAGAGCTTTCCAATGGCTTGTTGTGCACCGTATAATTCCCTACGGATCAAAAATATTGGGCATTGGAGCGGAGACCTGGTAATCGGCCCCATGCCCTCGGTTTACGGTCCCAGCCCCTCCGGGAATCGAAGCTGGGCGATCCTGTCACGCCCCAACCCGACCTATAGAGGCTAGAATAGGGTATGTCCTAAATCATTATCGTTATTTTATGACTATAATCGATTCACTAAGATTAATGCTTATTCGTTAACCTAGAATTCCAAAAGTTTTTTGAAAAAACCGGCAGTATAATGGCTGTATTTAGAACCTTTGTTTTGACCTAATTTCTAGAACAGCTCAAAATTTCCAATCATAAATTTGATTCAAACTAAAATTCCAATTTTGTCATCAACCGATATGCCTACTAATTTATCTTGAAAGTCCCGTTTGGTTAATAAGCCTAGCATGACAACTATGTTCCATTTATTTGTCAATTTCCTATTATGCAAGTACCTATTATCCTTTATCTTACGGGTGAGCACCTAAGTGCAATTAGATAGAGTTAACTTAGTTGATTATTAACCTAATGGTTTAAACGCCTACGATAACTACTATTCAAAATAATAAAAACAAATAACCAAATAAAGAGTTCGTCCGGTTATAGTTAGTACAAGCCAAAATTAGACCCCAAATTACAACGGGGGTCATTTACAATAACAACATAAGTAGTCTTCAAATCAAACACCATGTCCATAAAACAACCACATTCAGGCAAAGCATATAAGGCATGTAGTCACTCCAAAGATTCATCAACAAGCACATTCTCCTCGAGTACCTATTCCAAATCTGCTTCACCTGTGACAAAAAGAGGGTGAGTCCTTATGAATTCAGCGAGGGAGGAACAAGTGACAAAGTTTTGAAATCCTTTTCCGGTTAATCTTATGAAAACTCCTTTGGAAACATGTCATATAAAATAAGTAAGTTTATAACATAACATGAATATAAATGAACACATTTACCCATCTTTCCTCCCCGAGGTCCTCTAGAAACCAAGCTAGAGTACTTAAACACATAGTAAAAAGGATACGGTGAGCTTTCGCTCTCAAGATCAATCGGCGAGCATTTGTTCTTAAGATCATTTCCTATAACCATTGTTGTAGCCGGCATCAATCATCCACTTATCACTCCAAATGGGTGTACTCTGAATGTACACCAAATCCTACGACCCAACTCTCCGAGGAAGTTTAGCCCCCAAGCGAGAGAGGGAATTGGACCATGGTAGTCACAGTAGCACCGGCAAGCTCGATGCCGCCAGGCGTGCGTGAAACGCTACCATGCCATAATGAAAGGTTGCAACCTTGTATGAAATGCACATTTATGTCATTTAACATTTCAAATTAGGAGGTCAACAAAGTAGGTTGCCTCCGAGCAAGTATATGATCACATTTTGACATATTGGCACATAAGGCATTGCAAGAACATATAATCATTTCATATATCAATTTGAAAGTAATTAAACTTTCATGGGCAGCAAAGTAATCATGTACAAAACAAGCTATATAATATCTTTTAACAATTCACATTAGGAGGTCAACAAAGTAGGTTGCCTCCGAGCAATTATAAGATCACATGTTGACAAGTAAACATACGAGGCATGCTTTGACATGTAAATTCACTTTGTAAAACACTTAGAATTATATGAACATTTAACGGGAAGCCAAGTAACGCATATAAAACAAGTCATATAAGTCATTTTGGGGTTCACATATCAAGTGTTAAGATCATACAAGCATGCTACGATACTTACACAAGACCGGGTACAAGAATAGTTCACTTATCAATATGCAATCATCGAGAATCATACTTAGAGCTATAAAGACAATTCCGGGCAGCCTATTAACATTCCTCAACATCAATTAGAAATCATACAAAAGTTGTTTATGTCTTGGGAGACTATGTGGCCATTAGGGTTTACAGGGCCGTGCTCGGGTGTTGGTTTTGTTTGCTAAGGATTACAAGAAACACTTAAACCATTTCAAGCATACTTAGAAATTATTGGGCCGCCCACTAACTGCTCAATTGAACACATTTAACCATAGGATCATCACTTATCAAGTATTCATAAGCAATAGGCCTCAATTCCGTGCTTACACATGCGATTAAGCAACAATTCGTCATGTAATGAACCTAAGTCATGCATCAACCAATTTAAGCAACCTCAATCAACCAAAAAAGCCCACACAACTTCTAATTTCCACAATTCCAAGCATTCAACACCTCAAGTAAAATTACAATATGATTTAAAGCACATTACCAAGCAAAACCCTACTGCAATGGTCTGTTTTTCATCATTCATTTAGCCAAGAAAATAACCTCCAAATTCAGTGAACCAAATTTCAAATTGAATCTTAATGAGTGCTTTAAATCTAGGAACAAACCTCGCTGCATTCCGAGTTCGGACTTAGGAGTTATGACCAAAATTGTGAGACTACGCTAAACTGTCCAGTTTCATACACATTTCGATATTTTCCATTTTTGGGGGCTTTAAACTCAAAATTAGCCTTAGCCTATTTTTGCAAAATATGTTCCAAACTCACAAATATAGTGACCTACCAAGTTTCATGCAGTTTTAACATCATTTACTAGGCCAAAACCATTTCGTTCTACAAGGTCAGAAATCTACCAGAAAAATGTGGTTGCATATCTCAAGGTTTCAAGCAATTTTCAAGCCATGCAAGAGTAGATAGGCTCATATAAACATATATACATGAACTTCAAGAGTAAATACAGCCACATGAGAGCATGCATGTGAGTTTTGAAAACTTTTAAAAAGATTTAACCCTCACCTTAGCAACTTGACGGATGAAAATGCAAGAATGCTCTTGAATCGTATGAAAAGCCTTATTTTCCTTGCTTTGGCAGAGTGGTAGCTTTTTTTTCCTTAAATCCTAGCTTAGTTAGCATGTGTAGAAGGTGTGCATGTATGTGAAACCAAAAGACAAGGAAGAAAACCTTTAAAACTTACCTATGGCTGAAAATGAGAGATTTGTGAGCTTTGCATGTGACTTGAGCTATCTAGCTTGCATTCCTTGCTATAGTCGAAGCTTGGAGTGTGCTTGAGAGATTGCTAGAAGTCTTGGAAGCTCAAGGGAGAGCTATGGCCGAGAATGAGAGAGGGTTGAGAGGAAAAATGATGTTTGAAGTGTTGTTAGAATGGTGCTTGTGTGTGTGTTGGCCTTGAGGGCTATAGAATCTGATTTTTGAGGTGAGTAGGCCGAGAAAGGTAGCTTAGGTGTTAGCAAAAGGATGCTTTGGTGCAAGAAAAAGGCATGACAATGTGTAAGTTTTGTCTAGGCATGCATTGAGTAAAATATTTGTTCAAACCTTGCTCAAAGGCCTTGGTATAGCTGGCCATATGAAGCTCAAAATCTGAATTTTTGAGTTTGTTTTAAGTTTAGTTTATTGTAGGTTAGGTATATTTTACTGCCTAGTAGTTTGTGTTGTAAGAGAATGTTGGGAATTTAGGGAATCTAGGTAGAATAAAATATAGGAATGTTGAGATAGTTTAATATTATTTTAGTGTTAGTGGAGTTTGTAGGATTTCTTTATTGTCTAGTGTTTTGTGTAGGAATCTTTCTTCATTAGCGTGCAAGCATGCATTCCTAGGTTCTAGGGCAAGCACTACGAGGTAAATGCACGAATTCCAATGTAAATACACGCAACCCTAGGTGTTTGCACGTAAACTAATGTAGGGCACATAATTCAATGCAATGCACGTAAATCAAGATACGACTCTTTTATCTAGGTTAAGGCACGTAGTTCAATGTTAGGGCACACGAATTAAGGTATCGCATGTAAATTGAGGTGAAGGCACGTATATCTAGGTATTACACGTACATCGAGGATTAGGACACACAATTTTAGGTCAAGACATGTATGATGAGGCATGCACGAAAACCAAGATAGGGCACGTAATCCAAGGTCGGTCATATATAATCCTGGGTCTAAGGCACGTAAATCAAGGTAATACACGTAATTCGGGGTCGGGCCTCACATCCTCCCCTCCTTAAAAGAGTTTCATCCCGAAATTCTTTCTTACCTATTGAGGTCATTTAGACGGATTATAACCTTTGTTATTTTTCCCACTCTAGTTCATCCCGTGTTTTGTGATCTCTCTTACTATAACAAATTCCCTTCCTACGTTTCTCCAATCATTTAATTCGGTGTGACCTCTACATTTACTGTTCGTTCCTTTGAACGACTCTATTCTCCCCATTTGATCTTAAGGTCAAGTTCATTAACTAAGGTTAGAATCTCTAAACATAGTCATCAAAGCTGCATTGGTATTCTAACAACATAGCTGTGATAACTCGAACCGGCATGCATTTAATGGCATTTAACTGCATTTAATTAAATGCTTAATTAGTTAAATCAACCATTTTGCACTATCTTGATATTTCTTTTGGAAGCATTTAATAATTTTTATATTGATTAATTAAAAGATTATTACCTATTCCTATTAGTTAAAGTAATTGGATTTATTCTATTCTATTTAATTAAGTGTCATCTTAAATGTTAGTATTTAATTGCATTTGACTACGTGTTTATATTAACTTGTTTATTTGTATCTTAACATTAATTTCTTAATTCTTTAAAATATTCTAGAAATAGTTAAATTAATTATTTTTAAATGAGTTTTGATTATTTTGATTGTTTTGATTATTTTAATACTCGGTTTTATTTTCATGCATTTAATTACTTGGTTTTCAATTAAATGAGAAAAATAGCTGGGAGTTCGGAGTGAATTTTAAACTATTCTACTATTCTACTTTTCAAAAATTATAGTTTTATATTATTTCTCATCATTTGATTAGCAATCATTTATTGACCGTTCGATCATAGCATTTTGAAAATGAGAGTTAGAGAAATATTCCTCGAACTTAGTGAAAAAATGTTTTTAGCTTAATTTAACTAGTTTAGTTGTTTTTCATTCAATTGCATTGTTTTAACCTGGAATAGATTAAATGCCATCGAAATGAGCTTGTTGACCATATTTTCACTTAAGCTTGATCTTGCAAATTGACCAAAATTCCCTTTGTCATCTTTTATAAATAAAACAAGGCAAAAATCAAAACAAAACAAATCTAAAAATGCCCATTTTGTCCCTTGCTTGGCCGAATGCATCCAAGAGAGAAAAAAAATAATTTTGCTTCAATTTTCTTCTACAATCATGCGTGGAATTGCTTGGGGGTCGTGGCTCGGGTCCTTGCGGGTCTTCCTCGTCAATCTCTGTGAGGGTTTTCACGCTTTTGTGCATATTTTGTGAAATTTGATTATTGTTTCAAATTTTTAGATTTGATAAATATAGTGTTATAATGCCTATAATTGCTTGATATAGCTTCCTTTGAGTTCGTAGAGCATTGTTTGATAGATATTTAGAGATTTTTATATCTGAAATTGCGTATTTAAAATTGGGAAAGAATAATGAATAGTGATTTTGAATAGTAAAACCCTAGAATTTTGGATTTTGATCCGAATTATGATTTCTCGATTTGGATAGGTGCCATTAGTGATAGAAAGATAAGATATGCAATAAAAACGGATCGGCCTTTGTAAAAATTGGAAATTAGACAAAGAAACGTAAAGGGGCCATTTGACCAAAAGTTGACCGTGCTCGAATTGAGTTAGGGGTTTTGCTATTGAGGGCATGGAAGCAGTTTTGGCGCTGTTATGGCGTTGATTGAGCGACCGGTTAGTATAGTTGTAGTTCAAATGCTACTAGTGGACTTTCGGGCTGTGGGTGAGAAAGTGAAGTTTAGTGATATAGAAACGTGCCTTGTAGTGCCTAAGTGAATGTAGTAAAATCGGTTTCTTAATCCTGTAGCTTGTTTGTTCGTAATTGCCTTTGGAAGTTAGAGATTAAATAGTAAAATTTGTCGTTTTCGTGCTTGAACTGCTGTTACTTGTTTGATTGATGATATTATTGATAGTAGTGATAATCATGCTTGAAAAGTTAATTGATTGCTGTTATTGTTTGTAAATGCTTGATATCCCGTTTATCGCCACTAATCTGTACTTTCGTGCAATCGCTCGTTTATTACTTGTATATCGTATTGCATTGCATTAGTGTCAGGTGCGTGAGTGATGGGCCTCTCTGGGCAGTCTCGAGCTACCAGGGTTGGTTGCTCTAGCTACGTGTCCTATTCCCATTCTCGCTAGGGATTCTGCCCTAGGTGATTTAGGTCGGAGATGTGTCGGGGTACTTTCGGAGTACACCCAGTGGAAGTTATAAGGTGGTTGTGCGCTTATTGTCATCGTTGTCAACATCTAGCTTGAGATTGATGTAATGCTCGTGGAATCGAATCACATGGTACATTGCTCGTATGAGTGAACTATAACCTTCAGAGTGTGGTATAGCTTTGATGGGTTGTGTTAATGCTTTCCTTAATTGTTTATTGTATTGTTGTTTATATTGATTGTTGATCTTATCAGATATATTGCTTAACTTTCTTATTTGCATTGCACGACCTTCTTTCTCTCCACCTCGATATCTGTCTCGCCCTCACTGAGTATATGTGTTATGTATACTCACTCCTCACCACTACATTTCAAGAAATATCATGTTAGCTGGAATGTTCGTGAATATGTGGTAGATCGTGCTTGAGGAGTTGCCTTGCGTGCTATGTGGCTTGAGTTGTCAAAGATGCAAAGATGTATGTTTCATGTGTTGTATGTATTTAATGTTAAAAAGGAATGTAATTTAAGTTTTACTAGGTTATTGAAGCGGTTTGAGAAGCTAGTTTATGTATTCAGTTAGTATAGTTTAATTGCCAAGCATGAATGTACTTGTAAAAGATGAGAAGAGATAGGTTAGCCTGTATACTGGAAATGTATATTTGCTTGTGATTGCTTGTTGAGAACCAAGACTCGGATGGCCTTGAGGTGTTTGTATGGTTGGACACGGTGCTGGTCCACTTATATGCTATTGCAGGATTTACATTTTGCCTAGAAACAGGGGAGACTCCGTCCGTCTTTCCCTAAAATTTTATGCCCGGGTTTGGAATTGGGTTGCGATTAGATTGATTGATAGAACTCCCGGTCTCGAGAGGGATCGGGGTGTTATCGGTGGTATCAGAGCTTGTTTAGCTCATAAGCCGGGACAGGGTCCTTGGTCTGGTGGGTAGTGACCCTTGAATGTGTGCTTTTTAAGTGTGTCTTGAAAGTGTGTGCCTGTATGTGAGATTGTGCGTCTTGACTTGAATGTATGCACCTATGTGATATAGTTATGTGTTATGTGTTAAATGTTTCTCAAGTAAAGTGAAGTGACTACTCGTGTATCGAATTGGCATCGTGAATCGAATCGACCTCGTGAATTGTTATTTGCTTGAAGTATTGCTTGTAATGTGTGTATTGGAATGTCTTGAATTGGTTGTGCCGTGATTTGAATTGATTATGTTGTGCTTGACTTGATTGTCGTGCTTGAGTGACTTTGTTGAAATATTGTTTTATAAACTGTTTTACAAACTCGCTTGCGTAATAGTTTAAGGCATGTGTGTATAAATGTGATATATTGGCATTCATACATGTCCTATTGAAATGGTAAGAAAGACTTCTTCCTCCCCTGAAGAGAAGTGGTTAGTAGCAGGCCCTTCAAGTTATATGGATTGACGGGAATGAGCAGTATTTGACTAGCCTTTATTTGGGAGTTGGTGTTGCTTTCGGAGCTCGGTTATTGGCGAATCTCTAAGGTCCTCCTCGGTGCTTAACAGTTGTGAAAGAGTAGCTTTCTTTTGGAGTTCTGTTTGGTTGTTCTCTTGAGCATTCTTTGGTTTTCTTATTGGGTCTTCTTTGGAACTATTATTGGCACTTCTTGGTAGACTTGGCTATTAGGTTTTCAATCGGACTTACTGCATAGTATTATTTATGATATATGTGTCTCGGTCTTTATTGGTGTGTTACTGGCATCCCTTATTGGAAATCCTTCAATGGCATTCTATAGAATTCTTAGTGGTCATTTATTTGGTACTTACTTATTGGGCAATCCTTGGTATTTTCTCACTGGAGCATTGTTTCGGGAATTTTCTTTAGTGTTCCTCAGTAGGTTTGGTATTTGGAATTCCTATCATACTTATTGTATAGTACTACTTACGGTACTTTTTGAAATTCTTATTGGGCATTCTACTGGTATTTTCCTTATTGGCAAGGATGTACAAAGTTCTCACTTGGCAAACAATGAGGAGGCCTCGGAGTTTGGTTTTGTATATTGTGCACCAGCTCGGTATTTTCCCTTAGGTTTTTCATCTAGCTGGGAAACTATATTTGTTATTCAACTTGATTGTCTTATTGGGCACATTATATTTTCTTTGCTATTTTCGTTGACAATCTTCTCAGCATTTGATAGCATTACTCGGGATCTAATTAGTGATAATAGGGTTATTATTTGGAAGACTTCTCTGGAACTTTTGAAGTATATTTGATTGGGTTTTCTTAGTACTTTCCTCAGCACTCCTAATAGGGAGTTATTCTATGAAATTCATGACCAGCGGGGTACTTCTTTGGACCTCTGGATGGAACCTTTATTTGAGCCTTTAGTTGGCCTCCTACTTGGGTATTCTCAGGCGATAATAGTTGAACTTCTACTAGAGAATCGTAGGTGGGGTATTCATTCGGTATTCTTCTTATCATTAATATGTGATGTTAATTTTATCTACAGTATCTTTGCTTTAGTCTTTAGTTGGTATTTTCTCGGCATTCTTGGTTGGGATTTCTATTCGGGTTCTCCTACGAGCATTCTTATTCACTATCTTGCTCAGCAACCGATGAAGATTAGTCAGAGTTGGGTTTCAAATGATACTGAGTTCTATTGGAAGAAGAATTGCGAGGACGCAATTGTTTTAAGGGGGAAAGGATGTGATAACCCGAACCCGGCATGCATTTAATGGCATTTAACTGCATTTAATTAAATGCTTAATTAGTTAAATCAACCATTTTGCACTATCTTGATATTTCTTTTGGAAGCATTTAATAATTTTTATATTGATTAATTAAAAGATTATTACCTATTCCTATTAGCTATAGTAATTGGATTTATTTTCTTGTATTTAATTAAGTGTCATATTAAATTTTAGTATTTAATTGCATTTGACTACGTTTTATATTAACTTGTTTATTTGCATCTTAACATTAATTTCATAATTCTTTAAAATATTCTAGAAATAGTTAAATTAATTATTTTTAAATGAATATTGATTATTTTGATTGTTTTGATTATTTTAATAATCAGTTTTATTTTCTTGCATTTAATTACTTGGTTTTCAATTAAATGATAAAAATGGATCGAAGTTCGGAGTGAATTTTAAACTATTCTACTATTCTAATTTTCAAAAATTATAGTTTTATATTATTTCTCATCATTTGATTAGC
Organism: Ehretia macrophylla; assembly: GCA_037974665.1. Classification (NCBI taxonomy): domain Eukaryota; kingdom Viridiplantae; phylum Streptophyta; class Magnoliopsida; order Boraginales; family Ehretiaceae; genus Ehretia; species Ehretia macrophylla. The sequence continues at coordinate 44,255,143 of CM075767.1, forward strand.
GATCGTTTATTGACCGTTCGATCATAGCATTTCGAAAATGAGAGTTAGAGAAATATTCCTCGGACTTAGTGAAAAAATGTTTTTAGCTTAATTTAACTAGTTTTAGTTGTTTTTCATTCAATTGCATTAGTTTAACTTGGAATAGATTAAATTCCATCGAAATGAGCTTGTTGACCATATTTTCACTTAAGCTTGATCTTGCAAAATGACCAAAATGCCCTTTGTCATCTTTTATAAATAAAACAAGGCAAAAATCAAAACAAAACAAATCTAAAAATTCCCATTTTGTCCTTGGCTTGGCCGAATGCATCCAAGAGAGAAAAAAAATAATTTTGCTTCAATTTTCTTCTACAATCATGCGTGGAATTGCTCAGGGGTCGTGGTTCGGGTCCTTGCGGGTCTTCCTCATCAATTTCTGTGAGGGTTTTCACGCTTTTGTGCATATTTTGTGAAATTTGATTATTGTTTCAAATTTTTAGATTTAATATATATTGTGTTATAATACCTATAATTGCTTGATATAACTTTCTTTGAGTTCGTAAAGCATTGTTTGATAGTTATTTAGAGATTTTTACGGCTGAAATTGCATGTTTGAAATTGGGGAAGAATAATGAATAGTGATTTTGAATAGTAAAACCCTAGAATTTCGGATTTTGATCCGAATTATGATTTCTCGATTTGGATAGGTGTCATTAGTGATAGAAAGATAAGATGTGCAATAAAAACGGACCAGCCTTTGTAAAAATTAGAAATTAGACAAAAAAAACGTAAAGGGGCTATTTGACCAAAAGTTGACCATGCTCGGATTGAGTTGGGGGTTTTGCTATTAAGGGCATGGAAGCACTTTTGGCACTGTTATGGCGTTGATTGAGCGACCGGTTAGTATAGTTGTAGTTCAAACGCAATAGGTGGACTTTCGGGCTTCGGGTGAGAAAGTGAAGTTTAGTGATATAGAAACGTGTCTTGTAGTGCCTAAGTGAATGTAGTGAAATCGGTTTCCTAATCCGGCAACTCGTTTGTTCGTAATTGCCTTTGGAAGTTAGAGATTGAATAGTGATATTTGTCATTTTCGTGTTTGAACTGCTGTTACTTGTTTTATTGATGATATTATTGATATTAGTGATAATCATGCTTGAAAAGTCAATTGATTGCTGTTATTGATTGTAAATGCTTGATATCTCGTTTATCGCCACTAATCTGTACTTTCGTGCTATCGCTCGTTTATTGCTTGTATCTCGTATTGCATTGCATTAGTGTCAGACGCGAGAGTGATAGGCCTCTCTGGGCAGTCTTGGGCTACCAGGGTTGGTTGCTGTAGCTCCGTGTCCTATTCCCATTCTCGCTAGGGATGCCGCCCTGGGTGATTTGGGTCATAGATGTGTCGGGGTACTTCTGGAGTACACCCAGTGGAAGTTATAAGGTGGTTGTGCGCTTATTGTCATCGTTGTCAACATTAAGCTTGAGATTGATGTAATGCTCGTGGAATCGAATCGCATGGTACATTGCTCGTATGAGTGAACCATAGCCTTCAGAGTGTGGTATAGCTTTGATGGGTTGTGTTAATGCTTTCCTTAATTGTTTATTGTATTGGTGTTTATATTGATTGTTGATCTTATTGGATATATTGCTTAACTGTCTTATTTGCATTGCACGACCTTTTTTATCTCCACCTCGATATCTGTCTCGCCCTCACTGAGTATACGTGTTATGTATACTCAATCCTCACCACTACATTTCAGGAAATATCATGCTAGCTGGAAAGTTCGTGGATATGTGGTAGATCGTGCTTGAGGAGTTGCCTTGCGTGCTATGTGGCTTGAGTTGTCAAAGATGCAAAGATGTATGTTTCATGTGTTGTATGTATTTAATGATAAAAAGGAATGTAATTTAAGTTTTACTAGGTTATTGAAGCGGTTTGAAAAGCTAGTTTATGTATTTAGTTAGTATAGTTTAATTGCCAAGCATGAATGTACTTGTAAAAGATGAGAAGAGATAGGTTAGCCTGTATATTGGAAATGTATATTTGCTTGTGATTGCTTGTTGAGAACCAAGGCTCGGATGGCCTTGAGGTGTTTGTATGGTTGGACACGGTGCTCGTCCACTTATATGCTATTGCATGATTTACATTTTGCCTAGAAACAGGGGAGACTCTGTCCCTCTTTCCCTAAAATTTTATGCCCGGGTCTGGAATTGGGTTGCGATTAGATTGATTGATAGAACTCCCGGTCTCGAGAGGGATCGGGGTGTTACAATAGCTATAACAACAAAATCATGACTTATGTCGTGTCAATCCTATATTCATACCTCAAAAGGAATACCACAATAATACCACGATCCTATGGTGACATACACTAATTTCAAAATGATAGGTCTATATCTGATTTACATATCCTATCAACTAGTTTCAAAATTGTTAACAAGTAGGACATACACATGTTATGGATCATTTCCACAATACGACACTATTTTCAAGAAGAACTCACCAAACGAACTAATCCATCTCAAGTCGTCATCTATCGATAGTATCATAGTCCTTATCTCATAGGTACATTAGATTAGCAAATCTTCTAATGACTAGTCTCCTGGTTACAGGCTCCTATTCACTAACATCCTTTCCCAGCTTCGTTAACCTTCACGCTCGTAATCAAGGAGAAAGATCGTTGAGATTCGTTAAACTCAAACTCTGAGGTTTATTAAGTACCACCAACAAATTGCCATCGAAATTGCATGGGTAAACTAATCATGTTGCACTAGCTCAACTCTTACAAGTAAATTTCATCAACTTGTGATCCACAATTTATTTCCTTATTCAAATCTCTATCTTCAAGTCACGAAGCTTCAGAATTTCTTTTAATCTTAACCAAGACTCCTAAGGCGAATAGTTTCAACCTCAAATAAATTCTACTCACCTTAATCCAAGGTTACGTCATACTTAAGAAGACAATGGTCCTACTCACTTAGCGACCTAGTCATTCCTTCGAACACTTAATGCCTGCCAATATATCTTCAATCATTAGTGTTACTAAGCTAGGGTCATAGCCATGCGAGTGATATCAATGCTCTACTAGGTTACCAGCCATACAACAACAATCCTAGGACTATAAATTGGTACCGAAATGATCTAGCTCATAAGATACTTACCATACTAATCCAAGTAGCTTGTTACATGAAATAACTTCAAGGCTATGTCATCATAAGAATTGTAACCACAAGGCATCCTTCAATATAATCTAATAGAACTTCAAAAGTAATCAACTGCTCATTTAACTATCACTACAAGATCCACCCTCTATTCAACGACCACAATTCGAAGTCTACCAACCGCTAGTTTCTAGACGTGAAACGGCGTACATAAATACGATTGTCTAAAAGTAGTCTCTTGGGTCATCATGACTCTAATTCATCTCTATCTTAACTATATGAAATCTTACTCTCCTCATTTACATGTTCAACTAGCTAAGAGCATCAAGGTTCATCGACCTTCGATCCTAGGGCTTTCCATGAATCATCATGCATACTTACTATTAGCTATTTAGGATTACTAATCATACCCTAACGACTCCACTTTGCAGCTGGATGCTTTAATCTCATTTCCATGGTTTATATACTAGGTCCATCAGTATTACTTAAGGATATATGCTTTCTAACATCCTCTAGGGTATCCAAATAACGAGTGTGCATAATCATAACTAAATCCGAGGAGGTACCAAATTAATACCATGATTCTTAATATCACTAATATTTAACTTAGGAACTTTAGCAACGTTAGTCATCTAATGCGTAATTCAATACCTTACACTTCTATTCGACCTAACATTTTAGGTGTAGTCTTCTGAACACAAGTTCTAGCTACGTGAATTCCTCGGTTCTAACATCCATGTATCTTGTTATACTAAAGAATCATCAATGCTTAATTCCAATCAAGTAAGGATTCAATCATATAAATAGTCTATTACACCAATTTAAGATATAAGAATTTGATTCAAAAGCAACTCCTAAGTCAAACTTCCATTATAAGCATATGATTATATATATACTACTACACATGTCAAATAGTATACTCTTATATCTTAAGGAAATCTATATATCTTTAACCTTTATACTTGAACCATAATTAGAAGAACTGTTTAACATAATCAAGAACTTCATAGCTATAAAATTGATAACTTAATTACAGGTATGGGTATTCCAAAGATAAGGAGATAACTTTACCTCAACAATTATACATGTGCTACGCATTTTATGTATGCATATCCAATAAATACATACGATCCATCGAGTACCTGTGAAGATGCGAGAAATCTCTAACCGAGCCTTTTCGTTCTTTCTGCATAAATTCACTTCCCTAAAAGTCCTAATCCTAACTGTCTATGTATATATACAGTCAGTCATGGTCATATAACATGCACATGTATCAAGGAAGGACTATAAAAGCATGCATGCATTATCGAGGCATTAACGTGTTGGTGTGCATGACATATAATACACATAGTCTACAAAGGCACACAATATTCAATGCTCAAAATAATTAAAGCACATTAGCACACATTAACACATATACACAAGACATCATAATTACCTTAGGGCTTCTACCCATGGTCCGAGAGTTGAACCCGACTAATGCCTAGTTAGAAAACTAAGCTCTGATACCATTTAATAAGATGTCACGCCTCAACCCGACCTATGGAGGCTAGACTAGGGTATGACCTAAATCATTATCGTTATTTTACGACTATAACCGATTCACAAAGATTAATTCTTATTCATTAGCCTAGAACTCCAAAGTTTTTCGAAAAAAACTGGCAGCATAACGGCTGTATTTAGGACCTTTGGTTTGACCTAGAACACCTCAAAATTTCCAATCATAAATCTGATTCTAACTAAAATTCCTATTTTGTCATCAACCGATATGCCTACTAATTTATCTTGAAAGTCCCGTTTGGTTAATAAGCCTAGCATGATAACTATGTTCCATTTATTTGTCAATTTCCTATTATACAAGTACCTATTATCCTTTAGCTTACAGGTGAGCACCTAAGTGAAATTAGATAGAGTTAGCTTAGTTGATTATTCACCTAGTGGTTTAAACGCCTACAATAACTACTATTCAAAATAATAAAAGCAAATAACCAAATAAAGAGTTCGTCCGGTTATAGTTAGTACAAGCCAAAATTAGATCCCAAATTATAACGGGGGTCATTTACAATAACAACATAAGTAGTCTTCAAATCAAACAACACGTCCATAAAACAACCACATTCAGGCAAAGCACATAAGACACGAAGTCGCTCCAAGGATTCATCAACAAGTACATTCTCCTCGGGTACCTATTCCAAATCTACTTCACCTGTGACAAAAAGAGGATGAGTCCTTATGAACTCAGCGAGGGGGGAACAAGTGACAAGGTTTTGAAATCTTTTTCCGGTTAATCTTATGAAAACTCCTTTGGAAACATGTCATATAAAATAAGTAACTTCATAACATAATATGAATATAAATGAACACATTTACCCGTCTTTCTTCCCCTAGGTCCTCTAGGAACCAAGCGAGAGTACTTAAACACATAGTAAAAAGGATACGGTGAGCTTTCGCTCTCATGATCAATCGATGAACAATTTCTCTCAAGATTATTTCCAATAACCATTGTTGTAGCTGACATCAATCATCCACTTATCACTCCAAATGGGTATACTCCGGATGTACACCAAATCCTATGACCCAACTCTCTGAGGAAGTCTAGCCCCCAAGCGAGAGAGGGAATTGGACCATGGTAGTAACAATATCACCGACAAGCTCGATGCCGCCCGGCGTGCGTGAAATGCTACCATGCCACAATGAAAGCTTGCAACCTTGTATGCAATGCAAATTTATGCCATTTAACATTTCACATTAGGAGGTCAACAAAGTAGGTTGCCTCCGAGCAAGTATATGATCACATTTTGACATATTGGCACATAAGGCATTGCAAGAACATATAATAATTTCAAATATCAATTTGAAAGCAATTAAAATTTCACGGGCAGCCAAGTAATCATGTACAAAACAAGCCATAGAATATCTTTTAACAATTCACATTAGGAGGTCAACAAAGTAGGTTGCCTCCAAGCAATTATAAGATCACATATTGACAAGTAAACATACGAGGCATGCTTTGACATGTAAATTCACTTTGTAAAACACTTAGAAGTATATGAACATTTAATGGGCAGCCAAGTAACACATATAAAACAAGTCATATAACTCATTTTTGGGTTCACATATCAAGTGTTAAGATCATACAAGCATGGTACGACACTTACACAAGACCGGGTACAAGAATAATTCACTTATCAACTTGTAGTCATCGAGAATCATACTGAGAGCTATAAAGTCAATTCCGGGCAGCCTATTAACATTCCTCAACATCAATTAGAAATCACACAAAAGTGGTTTATGTCTTGGGAGACTATGTGGGTGGCCATTGGGGTTTATAGGGTCGTGCTCGGGTGTTGGTTTTGTTTGCTAAGGATCACAAGAAACACTTAAACCATTTCAAGCATACTTAGAGATTATTGGGCAGCCCACTAACCACCCAATTGAACACATTTAACCATAGGATCATCACTTAGCAAGTATTCATAAGCAATAGGCCTCAATTTCATGCTTACACATGCAATTAAGCAACAATTCATCATGTAATGAACCTAAGCCATGCATCAACCAATTTAAGCAACCGCAATCAACCAAAATAGCCCACACAACTTCTAATTTCCACAATTCCAAGCATTCAACACCTCAAGTAAAATTACAATATGATTTAAAGCACATTACCAAGCAAAACCCTACTGCAATGGTCTGTTTTTCCTCATTCATTTAGCCAAGAAAATTACCTCCAACTTCAGTGAACAAAATGTCAAATTTAAGCTTAATGAGTGCTTTAAATATGGGAACAAAACCATTCCGAGTTCGGACTTAGGAGTTATGACCAAAACCGTGAGACTACGCAAAACTTTCCAGTTTCATACACATTTCGATATTTTCCATTTTTGGCGGCTTTAAACTCAAAATTAGCCTTAGCCGATTTCTGCAAAATATGTTCAAAACTGACAAATATAGTGACCTACCAATGTTCATGCCTTTTTAACATCGTTTACTAGGCCAAAGCCATTTCGTTCTACAATGTCAGAAATCTGCCAGAAAAATGTGGTTGCATAACTCAAGGTTTCAAGCAATTTTCAAGCCATGCAAGAGTAGATAGGCTCATATAAACATATATACATGAACTTCAAGAGTAAATACAGTCATATGAGAGCATGCATATGAGTTTTGAAAGCTTTTAAAAAGATTTAACCCTCACCTTAGCAACTTGACGGATGAAAATGCAAGAATGCTCTTGAATTGCATGAAAAGCCTATTTTTCTTGCTTTGGCTGAGTGGTAGCTTGTTTTTCCATAAATCCTAGCTTAGTTAGCATGTGTAGAAGGTGTGCATGTGTGTGAAACCAAAAGACAAGGAAGAAAACCTTTAAAACTTACCTATGGCAAAAAATGAGAGGTTTGTGAGCTTTGCGTATGACTTGATCTATCTAGCTTACATTCCTTGCTATAGTCAAAAATTGGAGTGTGCTTGAGAGCTTGCTAGAAGTCTTGGAAGCTCAAGGGAGAGCTATGGCCGAGAATGAGAGAGAATGAGAGAGGGTTGAGAGGAAAAATGATGTTTAAAGTGTTGTTAGAATGGTGCTCGTGTGTGTGTCGGCCTTGAGGGCTATAGAATCTGATTTCTTTTGTGTCACCAAGGCATTTTTGAATTGTAATGGTGCATGAGGTGAATAGGCCTAGAAAGGAAGCTTAGGTGTTAGCAAAAGGATGCTTTGGTGCAAGAAAAAAACATGACAATGTGTAAGTTTTGTCTAGGCATGCATTCAGTAAAATATTTGTTCAAACCTTGCTCAAAGGGCCTTGGTATGGCCGGCCATAAGAAGCTCAAAATCTGAATTTTTTAGTTTGTTTTAAGCTTAGTTTATTGTAGGTTAGGTATATTTTATTGCCTAGTAGTTTGGGTTGTAAGAGACTGTTGGGAATTTAGGGAATCTAAGTGGAATAAAATATAAGAATGTTGGGATAGTTTAATATTATTTTAGTATTAGTGGAGTTCGTAGGATTTCTTTATTGTCTAGTGTTTTGTGTCGGAATCTTTCTTGATTAGCATGCAAACACACATTCTTAGGTTGTAGGGCATGCACTACGAGATAAATGCACGAATTTCAATGTAAATACACGTAACCCTAGGTGATTGCACGTAAACCAATGCCGAGCAAATAATTCAATGCAAAGCACGTAAATCAAGGTACGACTCTTATATCTTGGTTAAGGCACGTGGTTTAAGGTTAGGGCACACGAATTGAGGTATTACACGTAAATCAATGTCAAGTCACGTATATCTAGGTATCGCACATATATCGAGGATTAGGACACACAATTCTAGGTCAAAGCACGTATGACGAGGCATGCACAAAAACTAAGACAAGGCATGTAATCCAAGGTCAATCACATAATCCTGGGTCTAAGGCATGCAAATTGAGGTACGACACGTTATTCGGGGTCGAGCCTCACAGACCCAAGATCTCGTGGGACTCGAGGAAAGAAATTTGACGAGAAAGCATCTTGCTAAAGCTAAACGGGGCAAAAAAAAAAAAAAACTAGGTGCAACACGAGGACATCCAAGGGGGTCACCCATCCTAGTACTACTCTTGCCCAAGCACGCTTAACTTCGGAGATCTGATGGGATCCACTGCATTAGTCCTGGTATGATCGCACCCATCATATTGTGGGTGCAAAGCCATCATGTGTTAATGGTTCATAGTCCCAGCCCAGAGAGATGTCCCATTCAAACGGCCCAATGGGCTTGTCGACAATCCATCAGCTTTAACCATGTAGCATCCTCGTAAGACGTGATAACGGCGAGTTGTAGGGCGGTCTACTATCCAGCGAGTTAGGTTGTTGTCCTTTTCACGGCTCACAACAACCGACCCAGGATGAAAAAACAATACAAAAAGAAGAAAAATGGCCAGAACTTGATCAAAACGTTCGATTTTGGGCACCGAAAATAGGCACAGCCAAGCAAGCTTGTAGCCTCAGTCGTAGAGCTCCCGAAGAGCTTTCCAACGGCATGCTACGCGTCGCATACCTCCCTATAGATCAAAAGTTATGGGCATTGGAGCGGCGGGAAGTTGGTAATCGGCCCCACGCCCTCGGTTTGTGGGCCCAGCCCCTCTGGGAAGTGAAGTTGGGCGGCCCAAGATATTGTGGGACTCAAGGAAAGAAATGTGATGAGAAAGCCTCTTGGCAAAGCTAAATGGGGCAAAAAGATACAAAAAATGGGGGTGCAACATGAGGACTTCGTAGGGGTCACCCATCCTAGTACTATTCTCACCCAAGCACGCTTAACTTCAGAGTTCTAATGGAATTCGGGAAATTAGTGCTGGTATGATCGCACCCGTCATGTTGTCGGTGCAAAGCCATTAAGTGTTGACGGTTCACAGTCCCAACCTAGAGAGATAGGCCATTCAAATGGCCCAATGGGCTTACCGACAACCCATCGGCATCAACCATGTAGCATTCTCGCAAGACGTGATATCGGCCCATTGTAGGGCGGTCTACTATCCCGCAAGTTAGGTTGTCGTCTTCTTCACGGTTCACGACGAACTACCCAGGATGAAAAAGCAACGTAAAAAGAAGAAAAGTGGTAAGAAACTGATGAAAACGCTCGATTTTGGATACCAAAAATAGGTGAAGCCGAGTAGGCTTGCTGCCCTCGTCATAGAGCCCCCGAAGAACTTTCCAACGACATGCTGTGCGCCGCATAACTCCCTACGGATCAAAAGTTATAGACATTAGAGCGGTGAGGACCTGTAATCGGCACTACTCCCTCAGTTTGCTGGCCCAGCCCCTTCGGGTAGTAAAGCTAGGCGGCCCAAAATGTCGTGGGACTCGAGGAAAGAAATGTGACAGGAATGCATCTTGCCAAAGCTAAACGGGGCAAAAAAACACAAAAAGAGGGGTGCAACTCGAGGACTTCCTAGGGGGTCACCCATCCTAGTACTACTCTCGCGCAAGCATGCTTAACTTCAGAGTTCTGATGGGATCCGGTGAATTTGTGCGGGTATGATCGCACGTGTCATGTTTTGGGTGGAAAACCATTATGTATTGACGGTTCACAGTCCCAGCCCAGGGAGACGGCTCATTCAAAAGGCCCACTCGGCTTCTCGACAACCCATCAGCTTCAAGAATGCAGCAGTGATATCGACCCGTTGTAATGCGGTCTACTATCCCTCGAGTTAGGTTGTCGTCCTTTTCGCGGCTGACGACAAATGACCCGGGATGAAAAAATAGCTCAAAAAGAAGAAAAATAGCCTGAAATTGATGAAAAAGTCCAATTTTAGATACCAAAAAAAAGCGCAGCACAACTGGCTGGTTACCCTCTGTCGTAGAGCTCCCAGAGAGCTTTCCAATGGCATGATGTGCGCCGCATAACTCCTTACGGATCAAAAGTTATGGGTATTGGAGTGGCGGGCACCTGGTAATCAACCCCACGACCTCTGTTTGCAAGCCCAGCCCCTCCGGGAAGCGAAGCTGGGTGGCCCAAGTTGTCGTGGGACTCGAGGAAAGAAATGTGACGAGAAAGCATCTTGCCAAAGCTAAACGGGGTAAAAAACAACAAAAAGCGGGGTACAACATGAGAACTTTCCAAGGGGTCACCCATCCTAGTACTACTCTCGCCCAAGCACGCTTAACTTCGGAGTTCTAATGGGATCCGGTGCATTAGTACTGGTATGATCGCACCCGACAAACTGTGGGTGCAAAGCCATTATGTGTTGACGGTTCACAGTTTCAGCCTAGAGAGATGGCCCATTCAAACGGCCCAATGGGCTTTTGACAAGCCATCGGCTTCAACCAAGCATCATCCTCGCAAGATGTGATATCGGCACCATGTAAGGCGGTCTACTATCCCGCGAGTTAGGTTGTCAGCCTTTTCGCGGCTCACGACGACCGACCCGGGATGAAAAAACAACGCAGAAAGAAGAATAGTGGCCTAAATCTAATGAAAATGTTAGATTTTGGGTACCAAAAATAGGCGCAGCAGAGTAAGCTTGGTGCCCACATCGTAGAGCTCCCAGAAAGCTTTCCAGCAGCATGTTGTGCACCGCATAACTCACTACGGATCAAAAGTTATGGGCATTACAGTGGCGGGCACCTGGTAATCGGTCCTACGCCCTCGGTTTGCAAGCCCAGCCCCTTCGGGTAGTGTAGCTGGGTGGCCCAAGATGTCGTGGGACTCGAGGAAAGAAATGTGATGAGAAAGCATCTTGCCAAACCTAAACGAGGCAAAAAAACACAAAAAGAGGGGTACAACACGAGGACTTCCTAGCGGGTCACCCATCCGAGTACTACTCTCACCCAAGCACCGTTAACTTCGGATTTCTGATGGGATCTGGTGCATTAGTGCTGGTATGATTGCACCCATCATGTTTTGGGTGGATAGCCATTATGTATTAACGGTTCACAGTCCCAACCCAGGGAGACGGCCCATTCGAAAGGCCCACTAGGCATATCGACAATCCATCAGCTTCAAGAATGCAGCAGCCTTACAAGACATGGTATCGGCGCATTGTAAGGCAGTCTACTATCTCGCGAGTTAGGTTGTCGTCCATTTTGCGGCTGACGACAAACGACCCGAGATGAAAAAATAGCACAAAAAGAAGAAAAGTAGCCAGAAATTGATGAAAGCGTTCGATTTTGGGCCTCAAAAATAGGCGCAGCCTAGCTAGCTGCTTGTCCCCATTGTAGAGCTCCCAGAGAGCTTTCCAATGGCATGATGTGCGCCACATAACTCCTTACGGATCAAAATTTATGGCATTGGAACGGCGGGCACCTGGTAATCGGCCCTACGCCCTCAGTTTGTGGGCCCAACCCCTCCGGGAAGCGAAGCTGGGCTGCCTAAGATGTCATGTGACTCGAAGAAAGAAATGTGACGAGAAAGCATCTTACCAAAGCTAAAATAGGGCAAAAAAAAAACAAAAAACTAGGTGCAACACGAGGACTTCCCAGGGGGTCACCCATCCTAGTACTACTATTGCCCAAGCACGCTTAATTTCTGAGATCTGATGGGATCCGGTGCATTAGTGCTGGTATGATTGCACCCGTCATGTTGTAGGTGCAAAGCAATTATGTGTTGACGGTTCACAGTCCCAGCTTGGAGAGATGGCCCATTCAAAAGGCCCAATGGGCTTATCAATAGCCCATCGGCTTCAACCATGTAGCATCCTCAGAAGACATGATATCGGCGTATTGTAGGGCAGTCTATAATCCCGCAAATTAGGTTGTCGTCCTTTTCGCAGCTCACGACGACCGACCCGAGATGAAAATACAACGCAAAAAAAAAGTGGCAAAAAACTGAAGAAAACGTTCGATTTTGTACACCAATGTTTTCCAACAGCATGCTGTGCGCCGCTTGTCCTCGTCTTAGAGCTCCCGGAGTGCTTTCCAACAGCATGTTGTGTGCTGCATAACTCCCTATGGATCAAAAGTTTTTGGCATTAGAGCGGCGGGCACCTGGTAATCGGCTTTATGCCCTCGGTCCGCGGGCCCAGCCCCTCCGAGTAGCGAAGCTGGGTGGCCCAAGATGTCGTGGGACACAACGAAAGAAATGTGATGAGAAAACATCTTGCCAAAGCTTAACGGGGCAAAAAAACACAAAAATAGGAATACAACACGAGGACTTCCTAGGGGGTCAACCATCCTAGTGCTACTCTCGCCCAAGCACCCTTAACTTCGGATTTCTGATGGGATCCGGTGCATTAGTGCTGGTATGATCACACCCGTCATGTTTTGGGAGGAAAGCCATTATGTAATGACAGTTCACAGTCCCAACCCAGGGAAACGGCCCATTCGAAAGGCCCACTGGGCTTATTGACAGCCCATCGGCTTCAAGAATGCAACAGCCTCACAAGACGTGATATCAGCGCATTGTAAGGCAGTCTACTATCCCGCCAGTTAGGTTGTCGTCCTTTTCGCGGTTAATGACAAACGACTAGGAATGAAAAAACAGTGAAAAACGAAGAAAAGTTGCCCTGAATTGATGAAAATGTCCGATTTTAGGCCACTAAAATAGGCACAGCAAAGCTAGCTGGCTGCCCCCGTCGTAGAGCTCCCGTAGAGCTTTCCAAAGGCATGATGTGCACCGCATAACTCCTTACGGATCAAAAGTTATGGGCATTGGAGCAGCGGGTACCTGGAAATCGGCTCCCCGCCCTCGATTTGTTGGCCTAGCCCCTCCAGGAAGCGAAGCTGTATGGCCCAAGATGTCATGGGACTCGAGGAAAGAAATGTTATGTGAAAGCATCTTGCCAAAGCTAAATGGGGCAAAAAAAACAAAAAGCAAGGTGCAACATGAGGACTTCCTAGGGGGTCACCCATCCTAGTACTACTCTCACCCAAGCACTCATAACTTCGGAGATTTGATGGGATCCGGTGCATTAGTGCTGGTATGATCGCACCCGTCATGTTGTGGGTGCAAAGCCATTATGTGTTGACGGTTCACAATCCCAGCCCAGAGAGTTGGTCTATTCAAATGGCCCAATAGGCTTATCGTTAGCCCATCGGCTTCAACCATGTAGCATCCTCGCAAGACGTGATATCGGCGAGTTATAGGGCAATCTACTATCCCGCGAGTCAGGTTGCTGTCCTTTTCACGGCTCACGACGACCGACCCGGGATTAAAAAACAACGCAAAAAGAAGTAAATTGGCCAGAAGATGATGAAAACGTTGAATTTTGAGCATCAAAAATAGGAGCAGCCGAGCAGGCTAGCTTCCCCCATCATAGAATTCCCGGAGAGCTTTCCAACGGCACGCTGTGCGCTACATAACTCCCTACGGATCAAACGTTATGGGCATTAGAGCGGCGGGCACTTGGTAATCAGCCCTACGCCCTTGGTTGGCGGGCCCAGCCCCTTCGGGTAGCGAAGCTGGGCAGCCCAAGATGTCGTGGGACTTGAGGAAAGAAATGTGACGAGAAAGCATCTTGCCAAAGCTAAACGGGGCAAAAAAAAAACAAAAAGAGAGGTGCAACACGAGGACTTCCTAGGGGGTCACCCATCCTAGTACTACTCTCGCCCATCCAAAGAAAAAAAGTGGCCAGAAACTGAAGAAAATGTTCAATTTTGGGCCCTAAAAATAGGTACAGCCGATCAAGCTTGCTGCCCACGTCGTAGAGCTCCCGGAGAGCTATCCAACGGCATGCTGTGCGTCACATAACTCCCTATGGATCAAAAGTTATGGGCATTAGAGCGGCGGGGACTTGGTAATTGTCCCCACGCCCTCTGTTTGCAAGCCCGGCCCCTTTCGGGAAGCGAAGCTGGGTGGCCCAAGATGTCGTGGTAGTCGATGAAAGAAATGTGACAAGAAAGCATCTTGCCAAAGCTAAACAGGGCAAAAAAAAAACAAATAAGGGGTGTGCAACACGAGGACTTCCCAGGGGGTCACCCATCCTAGTACTACTCTCGCCCAAGCATGCTTAACTTCAGAGTTCTGATGGGATCTGGTGCTTTAGTGCTGGTATGATCGCACCCGTCATGTTGTGGGTGCAAAGCCATTATGTGTTGACGATTCATAGTCCCAGCCCAGAGAAATGGCCCTTTCAAACAGCCCAATTGGCTTATCGACAGCCCATCGACTTCAACCATGCAGCATCCTCGTAAGACGTGATATCGGCGTGTTGTAAGGAGGTCTATCCGGCGAGTTAGGTTGTCGTCTATTTCGCGGCTCACGACGACAGACCCGGGATGAAAAAACAGCGTAAAAAGAAGAAAAGTGGACAAAAACTAATAAAAACGTTCGATTTTGGGCATTGAAAATAGGCGCAGCCGAGCAGGCTTGCTGCCCCTGTCGTAGAGCTCCCGGAGAGCTTTCCAACGGCATGTTCTGCGTCGTATAACTCCCTACGAATCAAAAGTTATGGGCATTGGAGAGACGGGGACCTGGTAATCGGCCCCACGCCCTCGGTTTGCGGACCCAACCCCTCCAGAAAGCGAAGCTGGGCGGCCCAAGATGTCTTTGGACTTGAGGAAAGAAATGTGATGAGAAAGCATTTTGCCAAAGCTAAACGGGGCAAAAAATAACGAAAAGCGGGATGCAACATGAGGACTTCCCAAGGGGATACCCATCCTAGAACTACTCTCACCGAAGCACGCTTAACTTCAGAAATTTGATGGGATCCGGTGGATTAGTGCTAGTATGATTGTACCCGTCATGTTGTGGGTGCAAAGCCATTATGTGTTGGTAGTTCACAGTCCCAGCCCAGAGAGATGGCCCATTCAAAAGGCCCAATGGGCTTATCGACAGCCCATCGACTTTAACCATGTAGCATCATCGCAAGACGTGATATCGGTGTGTTGTAAGGCGGTGTACTATCCCGCGAGTTAGGTTGTCATCTTTTTCGCGTCTCACGACGAACGACCCGGGATGAAAAAACAGCGCAAAGGGAAGAAAAGTATCTAGAAACTGATGAAAAGGTTCGATTTTGGGCACCTAAAACTGCCGCTGCTGTGTAGGCTTGTTGCCCTCGTCATAGAGCTCCCGGAGAGCTTTCCAACGGCATGTTGTATGCCGGATAACTCCCTACTGATCAAAAGTTAGTAGAATTAGTACGGCAGGCACTTAGTAGTCAGCCCTTTGCCCTTGGTTTACGGGCCCAACCCCTTCGAGTAGCGAAGCTGGGCAGTTCAAGATGTCGTGGGACTTGAGGAAAGAAATGTGATGAGAAAGCATTTTGCCAAAGCTAAACGGGGCAAAAAAAAACAAAAAGCGGGGTGCAACACGAGGACTTCCCAAGGGGTCACCCATCCAAGTACTACTCTTGCCCAAGCACGCTTAACTTCAGAAATTTGATGGGATCTGGTGGATTAGTGCTGGTATGATCGCACCCATCATGTTGTGGGTGCAAAGCCATTATGTGTTGGCGGTTCACATTCCCAGCCCAGAGAGATGGCCCATTCAAACGGCCCAATGGGCTTATCGACAGCCCATCGGCTTCAACCATGCAGCATCCTCGCAAGACATGATATCGGCGAGCTGTAGGACAGTCTACTATCTCGCGAGTTTGGTTGTCATCCTTTTCGCGGATCACAATGACTGACCCGGGATGAAAAAACAGCGCTAACAGAAGAAAAGTTGCGAGAAACTGATGAAAATGTTCGATTTTGGGCACCTCAAACTGCCGCTGCTGTGTAGGCTTGTTGCCCTCGTCATACAGCTCCTGGAGAGCTGTCCAATGACATGTTGTGCATCGGATAACTCCCTACTAATCAAAAGTTAGTGGAATTAGTGCGGCAAGCACTTAGTAATCGGCCCTTTGCCCTCGGTTTACAAGCCCAGCCCCTCCGGGTAGCGAAGCTAGGCGGTCCAAGATGTCGTGGGACTCAAGGAAAGAAATGTGACGAGAAAACATCTTGCCAAAGCTAAACGAGGCAAAAAAACAAACAGCGGGGTGCAACACGAGGCCTTCCCAGAGGGTCACCCATCCTGGTACTACTCTCGCCCAAGCACGATTAACTTCATAAATTTGATGGGATCCGGTGGATTAGTGCTGCTATGATTGCACCCGTCATGTTATGGGTGCAAAGCCATTATGTGTTAACGGTTCACAGTCCCAGCCTAGAAAGATGACCCATTCAAACGGCCCAATGGGCTTATCGACAGCCCATCGACTTCAACCATGCAGCATCCTCGCAAGACGTGATATCGGCACGTTGTAGAGCAGTATACTATCCCTCGAGTTAGGTTGTCATCCTTTTCGCTACTCACGACGATCGACCCGGGATGAAAAAATAATGCAAAAGGAAGAAAAATAGATAGAAACTGATGAAAATGTTCGATTTTGGGCACCTAAAACTGCCGCTACTATGTAGGCTTGTTGCCCTCGTCATAGAGCTCCCGGAGAGCTTTCCAACGACATGTTGTGCACCAGATAACTCCTTACTGATCAAAAGTTAGTGGAATTAGTGCGGCAGGCACTTAGTAATCGGCCCTTTGCCCTCGGTTTACAGGACCAGCCCCTCCGGGTAGCGAAGCTGGGCGGTCCAAGATGTCGTGGGACTCGAGGAAAGAAATGTGACGAGAAAGCATCTTGCTAAAGCTAAATGGGGCAAAAAAGAAGAAAAAGCGGGGTGCAACACGAGGACTTCCAAAGGGGTCACCCATCCTAGTATTACTCTCGCCCAAGCATGCCTAACTTCAGAGATTTGATGGGATCCATTGCATTAGTGCTGCTATGATCGCACCCGTCATGTTGTGGGTGCAAAGCCATTATGTGTTGACGGTTCACAATCCCAGCCTAGAGATATGGCCCATTCAAACGGCCCAATAGGCTTATCGACAGCCCATCGGCTTCAACCATGCAGCATCATCGTAAGATGTGATATTGGCGAGTTGTAGGGCGGTTTACTATCCCTCGAGTTAGGTTGTTGATCTTTTCACGGCTCACGACGACCGACCCGGGACTAAAAAACAACACAAAAAGGAGAAAAGTGGCCAAAAAATGATGAAATAGTTCGATTTTAGGCACCAAAAACAGGCGCAGTCGAGTAGGCTTGCTTCTTTTGTCATAGAGATCCCGAAGAGCTTTCCAACGCCATGTTGTGCGCCGCATAACTCCCTACGGATCAAAAGTTATGGGAATTGGAGTAGAGGGGACCTGGTAATCAGTCCACGCCCTCGGTTTGCGGGCCCAGTCACTCCAGGAAGCGAAGCTTGGCAGGCCAAGATGTCGTGGGACTCGAGGAAAGAAATGTGATGAGAAAGCATCTTGCCAATGCTAAAACGAGGCAAAAAAACACAAAAAGAGCGGTGCAACACCAGGACTTCCTAAGGGGTCACCCATCCTAGTACTACTCTCGCCCACGTACGCTTGACTTCGGAGTTCTGATGGGATCCAATCCATTAGTGCTAGTATGATCACACCCGTCATGTTTTGGGTGGAAAGCCATTATGTATTGACGGTTCCCAGTCCTAGCCTAGGGAGACAGCCCATTCGAAAGGCCCACTAGGCTTATCGACAGCCCATCAGCTTCAAGAATACAGTAGCCTCGCAAGACGTGATATCAGTACCTTGTAAAGCAGTCTACTATTCCACATGTTAGGTTGCCGTCCTTTACGCGGGTGACGACAAATGACCTGGGGATGAAAAAACAGCGAAAAAGAAGAAAAGTGGCCCGAAATTGATGAAAACATTCGATTTTGGGCCCTAAAAAAAGTCACAGGCGAGCTGGCTGGATGTCCCCGTCGTAGAGCTCCCGAAGAGCTTTCTAATGGCATGATGTGCACTGCATAACTCCCTACGGATCAAAAGTTATGGGCATTGGAGAGGTGGGCACCTGGTAATCGGCCCCACGCCCTCGGTTTGCTGGCCCAGCCCCTCTGGGAAGCGAAGTTGGGCAGCCCAAGATGTCGTGGGACTCGAGGAAAGAAATGTGACAAGAATGCATCTTGGCAAAGCTAAACGGGGCAAAAAAACACAAAAAGAGGGGTGCAACACGAGGACTTCCAAGGGGGTCACCGCACTTGTTCTTGCATTGCCTGAAAGGAGTCAAGGTTTTGTAATTTATAGCGATGTTTCGAAAGAAGGATTGGGTTGTGTGCTGATGCAAAATGGTAGAGTGATTGCGTATGCTTTTAGGAAACCGAAGCCGTATGAATTGAACTACTCGACGCATGATTTGGAGTTAGCGGCTATTGTGTTTGCACTCAAGAAATGGAGGCACTATCTATGGGGTAACAAGTTCGAGGTGTTTACTGATCACAAAGCTTGAAATACTTGTTCTCACAAAAAGAGTTGAACATGAGGCAAAGGCGGTGGATGGAGCTTTTGGATTATTATAACTGCACAATCAATTATGTGCCCGGTAAAGCAAATGTAGTTGCAGATGCCTTAAGTAGGAAAGCGAGCATGGCAAAACTGGAAGTCAAGGTGCATGAGTTGTCGGAGGAAACATTTTTGTGGAAACCACAATTAACTCAAAAAGGGTTACTTTTTGCCACTACACAAGTTCAATCGACCTTGTTATCTGAGTTACGAGAGGCTCAACAGAAGGACCAACAGTTCCAGAAGATTAAAGAAAGCAACATAGATTTTAAGTTTCATGATGATGGTATTTGGAGGTTTAGGAATCGGATTTGTGTTCCTAATGAACCAGAGCTGAAGAAGAAGATTCTTTAAGAAGCCCATAATTCAAGATACACTATTCACCTCGGCGGAACAAAGATGTACCGAGATTTGAAGCAACACTATTGGTAGAATAACATGAAGAGAGAAATTGCGGAGTTTGTAGCACGGTGTTTGACTTGCCAGAGAGTCAAAGCGAAACATCAACGACTAGTAGGTTTACTTCAGCCATTGGAGATTCCTCAATGGAAATGGGAACATATAACTATGGACTTTGTTATGGACCTGCCCAGGTCACAAAAGGGTCATGACACCGTTTGGGTCATAATGGATAGATTGACTAAGTCAGCGCACTTCTTACCGATGAACAAGGAAGATAGTCATGAGAAATTGGGAGATATGTATGTGGCAGAGATTGTAAGATTGCACGGGATGCCTGTGAGTATTGTATCTGATAGGGATCCTCGTTTTACTTCCCAATTTTGGAAGAGTTTGCAAGAGGCTTTGGGAACGAAGTTGAGTTTCAGCACGGCTTATCACCCTCAGACTGATGGACAATCAGAGAGAACTATTTAGATTCTGGAGGATATGCTGAGGGCGTGTATTTTAGACTTCGGGAAAGGTTGGGAGAAATATCTGTCTCTAGCGGAGTTCACTTATAATAATAGTTATCAGGCCACTATCGGGATGGCCCCATTTGAGGCGTTGTATGGACATAAGTGTCGATCCCCAATTTACTGGGATGAGGTAGGTGAAACGAAGATTTTTGACCCAACCCTTCTACCTGAACTTATGAAGATAGTGGATAATATTCACCTCATCCAGAAACGGTTGCTTACTGCTCAAAGCAGGCAGAAACGTTATGCAGACCGACGGAGACGGAGCCTAGAGTTTGAGGTTGGCGGCAAGGTGTTCTTGAAGATATCACCCCAGAGGAGACTGATTAAACACGGAAAGGGTGGAAAGTTGAGCCCGAGATTTGTAGGACCATTTGAGATAATTGAGAAGGTTGGCAAATTGGCATATCGCCTGGCATTACCCCAAAACCTCTCCAATATTCATGGCGTCTTTCATGTTTCGATGCGGCGGAAGTATCACCCTGATCCATCGCATATCTTGGAGCCAGAGCCATTGCAGCTTCGGAAAAACTTGTCTTATGAAGAGAAGCCCACTCGGATCCTTGACCAACAAGATCGGGTATTGCGCAACAAATCTATACCGATGGTGAAAGTGTTGTGGGATCATCATGGAGTTGAAGAAGCAACGTGGGAATGGCGAGACCAGATGGAGCAACAGTATCCAGCTTTATTTCAAAGGTAATATTGAATTTTGGGATGAAATTCTTTTAAGGAGGGGAGGATATAAGGCCCGACCTCGATTTGTGTGTGATACCTCGTTTTGTGTACCCTAGCCTAGATTTGCGTGCCTTAACCTAGATTTAAGAATCATGTTTCGTTTTATGTTCTTTGCATTGAATTATGTGCATTCATTTAGGGTTGCGTGCATTTACTTGGGAAACATGCATTCGTCTCATAGTTCATGCCCTACCTTGTAGTGCGTGCACTAGACCTAGGAAAATGTGCCCTCACACTAATCAAGAAAACATCTTACACGAAGCACTAGATCAATAATTAATCCTACAAATCCCACTAACTAATATTAAAATGCTAAGTCAATGCACTAGAAGACAAAATTGCACCAAAAGCTAGACATTCTTTATTCTTTATTCTTTGCATATCCCAAACACACAATAAAATAAGCCTTGAACAAGACAAAAAATTTCAGATTTGAACACCTATTTGGCCGACCACCTTGTGTGCTTTGTGCTTGCTTTGCATAATTCAAATTGAACCTAGACAATTCTATGACAACTAATGACACAAAGCAATAAAAAAGTCTGAAATTTGTATGCCCAAGGCCGACACATGCTTCAACATTTGCAAGGCTTTCATTTTTCTTTCATTTCTCTCATTTTCCTCTCATTCTTCTCTCTCCCTCAAATTCTTCTCTCTCTCTCTCGGCCCTAGCTGAATATTGTAGAATCCATAGCTAAGTTCTTCATCCTAAGGCTCTTCAAGACTTCCAAGCAACAAGGAACTCGACCAAGCAAAGCTAGGAGAAAAGAAATGCACATGCAAGCCTTTAGCACTTCCATTTCGGTTTAGGTGAGTTTGCTAGCTTCCATTTCTTTTCTTCTTGTTCTAACCACATGCACCTACTAAGAACTTGGTTACTAAGCTAGAAAATTTGAAAAAAATCGAGTGGTGTCTCGGCTAAGCAAGGAAAAGAATCAATCTTGTGCAACCATCAAGAGTCTTGTGCATCTTCTTGTTGTTTTGCTAAGGTGAGGGCTAAAACTTCTTGAAAATCTTTCAAAAAACCACATGCATGCCCTTAAATGTCTATCTTTGCTTCTGTACTTGAGATATATGTGTGTTCATGAGCTTTTATAAACATGCATGGCAAGATATTTGGCTAAAATGTGATGTAGGATGAAATCGTGTATGTGACAGCATTCTGTCTTGTTGGTGCGAGGTGATTTTGGCTAGGTAAGTGATGTTTAAAATGCTTGAAAATTGGTAGGTAACTATTTTTTCCAGTTCGGAACAGTTTTCAAAGAAATAGGCCAAAGCTAATTTTGACTGTAAGCTCCTCAAAATGGCAAATTATTAAAATGTGTCCAAATATGGAAAGTCTGGAAAAATGAAAAAGGTTTTGGCAGATTCACTGACCTTGTAGAACAAACCAGTTTTGGCTTGGTAAATGACATCCAAAATGCATGAGATTTGGAGTGCTGATATACTTTTCAGTTCTGGACATGTTTCTCAGAAATGGACTAAGGCTAAATCTGACCCTAAGGCCCTAAAAAATGACAAGTATTGAAATGTGTGCAAATCTGGACAGTTTTGTGCAGCCTCACTGTTTTGGCTATAACTATTGAACCCAAACTCCAAATGATGCGAGGTTTGTTTCTGAATTTAGTTCACTTCCTAAACTTTAATTTGACATCTTATTCACTGGAATTGGAGATTGTTTGCTTGTCTTAATGATTTTGAGAAAATAGTCTGTTGCAGTGAGGGTTTCACTTAGTGATATGCTTAGAAAAATTATTGTAGCTTCTCTCGTTGTATTAAATGCTTGGGATTGTGGCATTGAGATGTTGTGTGGACTGTTTTGAATACTTGAGGGTGTATGAACTAATCAATGCATGGCTTGAGTTTGATTTCGAGATGACTTGGGGCTTAATCGCACGGGTAAGCACGAATTGGAACCCTAGTAACTAGGTGAATTTGCTAAGTGTTGATACTTTGGATGTTGTGTTGGATTATGTGTTTAGTAGGCTGCCCGTAGTTGCCCTTGTAGCCCTAAATATGATTTCGATAATTTCATGTTGATAAGTAGGCTTTTCTTGCACCCGGTCCCACGTAGATGCCATTGCATGATAAGTAATCTTATTATTTGATTACGTGAACTTTGAAATGAGTTATATGACTTGATTTACGTGCGTTACATGGCTGCCCGTTTAATGTTCATATAACTCCATGTGCCTTTCAAGTGAAATTACTTGTCTTATCGTGCCTCGCTTGTTTACTTGTCAATGTGCAATCTTATGACTGCTCGGAGGCAACCTACTTTGTTGTCCTCCTAATGTGATGTATTAAATTTCATAAATGTGCATTGCATACAAGGTTGCAACCTTTCATTTTGGCGTGGTAGTGTTCACGCACACCGGGTGGCATCGGGCTTGCCGGTGCAACAGTGACTACCATTGTCCAATTCCCTCTCTCGCTTGGGTGCTAGACTTCCTCGAAGAGTTGGGTCGTAGGATTTTGGGGTACATCCGGAGTACACCCACTTGGCGTGATAAGGGAATGATTTGAAGTCGGCCGCAAAAATTGATACTGACATAAATTGAGAGCAAAAGCTCACCGTATCCTTTTCACTATGTGTATAAATACTCTTGCTTGGTTCCTAGAGGACCTCGGGGAGGAAAGACGGGTAATTGTGTTCCTTTACTTTTATAACATGTTACGTACTTACTCGTGATATATTCATGCTTGCAAAAAGGGTTTTCATAAGTTGAACCGAAAAATGAGTTTCAAAACCTATTTCTCGTTCCCTCTCGCTGGGTTCATAAGGACTCACCCTCTTTTATCATCTCAGGTGAAGAAGATCAAGAACAGGTACCCGAGGACAACGTGCCTAACGATGATTCCTTGGAATGATTGCCTGTCCTATGTACTTTGCTTGATCATGGCCATTGTGAACACTA
Organism: Ehretia macrophylla; assembly: GCA_037974665.1. Taxonomy (NCBI): domain Eukaryota; kingdom Viridiplantae; phylum Streptophyta; class Magnoliopsida; order Boraginales; family Ehretiaceae; genus Ehretia; species Ehretia macrophylla. Next base: position 44,278,611 of record CM075767.1, read on the forward strand.
TGCTGCTTGAAGACTATTTCTTTTCATGTTGCTTGATGTTTGTAATGTAAAAGACCCACGTTGTAATTTGGGGTCTAATTTTGGCTTGTACTGATAATAACTAGACAGACACTACTATGGTCATTTTGCTATCGTTACTGGTTAGTATCTATCATAGGATTACGAAGTATCAGGTAAGGACTAAGTAAAATGAACCTATCCAATCTTAAGCAGGTACCCATTGTTAAGCTAAGATCAACAGGTACTTTTGTAACGAAGATTAACAAACAAACGAGACATAGTATCATGCTAGGTTATTAATCAAACGAGACATCGAGATAACTAGTAGGCATTTCAATTGATGGTAAATAGTAATCTTAATTAGAAATGAAATTTGAGGCATTTAGAGAACTAGGTCAAACTAAAGAGCCCAATTACAGCCATTATGTTGCCGATTTTTCGGAAGAATTGTGGAGTCTAGGCTAAACGTTAAGCGTTAAAATTTCATGAACAATTAAGTACGAGACATGACTTGAATGTTTAGATCATACCCTAGTCTATCCTTTATAGGCCAGGTTGGGGCGTGACACGTAAATTGAGGTACGACTCTTAAACCTAGGTTAGGGCACGCAGTTCAAGGTCAGTGCACACAAATTGAGGTATCCACGTAAATCAAAGTCAGGGCACACAATTCTAGGTCAAGGCACATATGATGAGGCATGTACGAAAACCAAGACAGGGCATGTAATCCAAGGTCGGTCATATAATTCTGGGTCTAAGGCACGTAAATTGAGGTAGGACAAGTTATTCAGGGTCGGGCCTCACAAAAAGTGAGATAAAAATTATAGATCTCAAAATGTCATTTTTATGTTTTTGCATATAATTGAATTTTGAACCGTTAGAAAGTTGAATTAATATTACATTATTGTTCAGTGCATGCTAAGGATCGTTTATATGTATTTATATAAGATTTGAACCGTTGTAGTACGCATTTCTATTTTTGGGTATTAAAAGTTGAGTATTTGGCTATTTGTTGAATAAATGTTATTGTGGTTGTTGGAATTGCTTGCTGTTAGTTTGTAAAAGTTTGCTAAATGCGTGGTAGTAATGTTATAATGCCAAAATTTTGATTGCAACGTCGGTGTGAAAGTCCGGAAATTTCAGCCTTGATGCATTATGGTTTTAGGGCTATTGGGCTTGATGTGGATGGTTTATGGTTGGTTCCGAGGGGTGAATGTTGTTGATTGAGTGGGTGAGTGTTAGAAACTGGTTTGGAGGTTATCGGATTGGTAGGATATAAGTTATGACTTTTAGAAGTTTGGGTTGTCTTTCTTTAAAATGTTGAATTATGCTTTGGATGTTTGGGTGGTGTTTGAGTGATTGAATTGTGAGTTGTTGATGGTTAGATTAGGGTTTGGTTGTGTGTTTAATGCATGTTAAGTTGGGTGGCCTACTTTGTCATCTAACTTAGTTGTTTGTTGTTTAATTGATTAGTTGTTGTTATGTTGTTGAATTGATGATTATTGATTGATTATTGTTGAATTGGGAGATAAGCAACCTACTTTGTTGTCCTCCTGTGATAATTGATTATTGATGAAACGGGAGATAGTCGACGTGAAATGTTGTCCTCTTGTGATTTGAATGATTATTATTATTGTTGAGTCTTGGTATGTGTGTGCCACTTCTCAGGCAGCATCGGGCTGTCGGGTTGAAACCGGCATGACTACCATAGGCTACCCCCAGCTCGCATGACGGAGGTGTCATAGAGGAAAGGGCTAATGAGGTACCTCAGGTGCGTGAGTAATGGGGAGTTACAAGAAGAATGGTTGAGATCGTGATGGCGTTTGGAGCTACACCAACTAGAGTATTCTTTATTGATTGGTCATTATAGTTAATGTGCTTATATTGTTTTTGATGATTATTGTTCGTTTACTGCTCAAACGATGATTTCCAAGGATTATAGTAAATACTATTAGAGATCTATCGAATCCTCACTGGGCTTGTTTTATATATGCTCACTCTCAATTATTGCATGCATACAGGTGAAGTTGATCCAGATTACGGGTACGTGCCTCCAGAAGAGGACTATGTGCCATATGTGGATGAGTCCTACGTGCCAGAGTCTTGTCCTTGATATATGATGTTGTACTCTTTTGTTATATTGTATATTAAACTTAGTTGTCTTGTATTTCACTTAAAAGTTCATCTTATATGAGATGTTGTAAAGATAGTAAATTAAATGTTGCTAGCTTAGTAATCTTGTTTTGGAACAAGATTAGGTTGCTATGTTGGCTATAATCTATTTTGGAAGTGTATATTATATAGTAAATGTATTATGTTTGAACGGAGGCACATAACTATGAAAGAATAGATGAAAGAATGTTTAATGTATGAAGTGGCTGAGTTATATGTTGTCAATTTGATTGTGGAGTTGGTTGGTGATTTGTGGAGTTTGATGTATGTTGTTCTTCAGGGTTGGTTTAGAGCCCTGATATTCATGTTATTGTCATTATGCTGCTGAAATTTCATTGTGTCCTAACTGATCGCAAGTGGGGTAAAGTTGGGGCATTGCAGGTGCAGCCGAGCAGGCATGCTACCTTCGTCGTAGAGCTCCCGGAGAGCTTTCCAATGGCATGTTGTGCGCCGCATAACTCCCTACGGATCAAAAGTTATGGGCATTAGAGCAGCGGGGACCTGGTAATAGGCCCCACGCCCTCGGTTTGCGAGCCCAGCCACTCCGGGAAGCGAAGCTAGGTGGCCCAAGATATTGTGGGACTCGAGGAAAGAAATGTGATGAGAAAGCATCTTGCCAAAACATCTTGACCCCGGATGAAAAAATAGCATAAAAAGAAGAAGAGTGGCCCAAAACTGATGAAAACGTTCGATTTTGGGTTCCGAAAACAGGCGCAGCCGAGCAATCTTGCTGCCCCCGTCATAGAGCTCCTGGAGAGCTTTCCAACGGTATACTGTAGGCCGCATAACTCCTTACCAATCAAAATTTATTGGCACCGGAGTGACGGAGACCAGGTCACAGGCCCCTCCACTAATCGAAGCTGTCTTGCCCAAGATGTCGTGGGACTCGAGAAAAGAAATCTGATGGATGAAGCATCTTTGCAAGGCTGAGCGGGGCAAAACAAAAATGAAAAGAGGGGTGCAACACGAGGACTTCCCAGAGGGTCACCCATCCTAGTACTACTATCGCCGAAGCACGCTTAACTTCGGAGTTTTGATGGGATCTGGTGAATTAGTGCTGGTATAATCACAACCCTTATGTTGAGGGTGCAAAGCCCTTATGTGTTGACAGTTCACAGTCCCAGCCAAGAGAGACGACCCATTCAAAAGGCCCAATGGGCTTGCCTACAACCCATCTGCTACAACAACGTAGCATCCTCGCAAGATGTGATATCGACAAGTAGTAGGGCCATTAATGTCCCGCGAGTTAGGTTGTCAGCTTTTTCGCGGCTAACGACGAATGACCTGGGATGAAAAAATAGCATAAAAAGAAGAAAAGTGGCCTGAAACTGATCAAAATGTTCAATTTTGGGTTCCAAAAATAGGCGCAGCCGAGCTGGCTTGCTGCCCTCATCGTAGAGCTCCCGGAAAGCTTTACAATGGTATACCATGGGCTGCATAACTCCTTAAATGTCACGCCCCGACCCAACCCCCAAGCTAAAGGCTAAGTCCGGACCCGACACACGGACAGAGTCTCCCCTGTACCGTGGACATTCTGAAAATCTGTAAACTTACAAATAAGGTAACTGCAAGGGAAACTAACTTTTCATGGCGATATATATAAAGTTTCAAGGCCATCCGAGCCTTGAAGCAAACAAAAATACCAAAACCACACAAGCATGCAAGAACTTTGTTTACAACATAGTCTAGTAGCCATGACATTCTAGGATATCAATAAAACATAATGAAAAGAGAAAACATTTCTACCATAAGCCATTCACTCCCAAGCATGCAAGGAAATAAAACAGGAATAAAAGTTATTACAATACATGGCTTCCAAATCTACACCACAATCAACTATCCTTCAAATTTACACAATAGGCATATACATAGCCCTTAGGCCATAAAATAGGACATAAGACAATTAGTTGAGCCTTCCACAAAGCAGCAAGAAATTAAACCACCTCAAGCTATCAAGCACGGCAACTAAGGTAAAGGATCAATCTGAACTTCCTCCTCCTCAACTAACTCAACAAGCTGGGGATCACCCTCAGCGTCTCCTGAAACATATATCGAGGTATGAGCAACCACTGTTGCCCAGTGAGGGATATAGTCCCGGGGCGTGCAATGCAACAGATAATACAGTTATACAACAATATCACTTAGACAATTTAAGAAGCAATGATAACATAAGTAACCACACATTTAAAAGGATACATTTCACACAATCCCCTATACACCAATCTTCACTGGTCTTCATTCACGATCCACGAACCACGAGCACGATCACGATAAGCCGTCATAATCCCCAAACACTCAAGTGGGTGTACTCCAGATGTACCCCGATAATCCTACGACCCAACATCCCCTGGCAATCTCCAGACCAGGCGAATGAGGGACTAGGGCACGGAGTTTGAATATCCACCGGCAAGCCCTCTGCTGCCCAGCCGATATTCAACACATCCGCCCCTGACACTATGGTTGCGCAACCACTATGCAATGCACTTAACAATGGCAAGTTAATAGCAATAATATAAGCATTAACACATAGGAGGATCAACAAAGTAGGTTGACCTCGATGCAATTAGAATAGAAGCAATTATATAAGCTAATAAGCAGTTTACAAAGGAACATATACAAAATAAGCATAGAATCATACCAAAAGCTCCAAATCAATTTAAAATCACATATAAACACTCAAGAAGTTATGCCATGGGTTTAGAAGTGTGAGACAACCGAAATTGCACCTAAACCCCTTTGTTTTTCAAACTATTTCTCTTCCAAACCAAGGTTAATGATTCCATTTTCAAAGGAAACTCTTCCAACCTTCTAACTAACCCTCAAGGTACCCTCTCAACCCTCTAACACATTCAAATGGCTGCGATTACCCCGAAAGCCCCAAATTCCCTCTTATGGCTTTAAACTACACATACCTTATCCGGGCTTCAAATAAGGGATATCAAAGCTTCTATAGCACCTAGATAGCCTAAGAATACTAGAAGTGAAGCCCGAATCCACCCGGATTCGCATTAACCCCGAAAGCCCCAATTTAAAGTCGACTATTTTACATTTTAAGTGATTTAAGGACAATGCAAGTGTACGGGGCTATTAGGTTACCTTCACTAGCACCTAAGGCATCTATTAGAAGTATTGAATCAAGTTAAAATGCGCGATTTCACAAAACCCTAAAATTCCTGTCACTATTCACCCTAAAAATCAAATTAACGATTCTAACCGTTTAAAAAGCGAAACGATGGCTTAAATGTGTTCCCTAGCATTCATATACATGGTATAATAGCATAGATAATCAATACAATAGCATATGAACACATTTTCAACAAATCAAGAAAATAGCAACTATTTAGAAATGCGAAAATAGGCCGTGAAATCCCTCACCAATACGTGTAGGAGCACCTAGGAACCTTGCACACACCCTAATCCACAAGCTCAAGGGTTGGAGTGGCTTGAATTGAAGGATTGAAGAGCAAAATTTGATTTTTCTCCACTGTTTGCTGCTGTCGGCCTTCACTGCTATTTTCAGCTTTTTATTTTTTTTTTCTTTTGTATTTTATGAGCTTATGTTGATATATAAGGTGTATGGTTGGGTGGGGTCAAGTTTGGGTGTTTAAGTGGCTTCTAAAATACGCGTTGCTAGCTCCAAAATGAGTCTAATGTGTGAAACATAGGCTAGCTAATTAAATCTCTAAAGTTATTACATAACACTATTCACTTAACTACAAAAATCATTTCCTAAACGAGCTCTCCTATCGCTTCTAGCTCAATTGCACATTTTTCCCACTACTTTTACAATTAATGTGATTTAATAAAAATGCTAATTAACCAATAGAATACAGTTTAAAAATGGGGTGAATAGTAACTTAAGAAGACAGTTAATAAGGCACAGGAAGAGATGCGCAAACAAGGGATGCAACAGTAATTAAATGCATGGCTAAAACTCGGGCGTCACATTAACGATAAAAAATTATGGGCAACAGAGCGACGGAGACCATGTCACAGGACCCACGACCTCGGTTTGCGGGCCAGCCCCTCCGCGAAGCGAAGTTGTTTTGCCCAAGATGCCGTGGGACTCCAAAAAAGTAATGTAATGGATGAAGCATCTTGGCATGCCTGAATGGGGTAAAACAAAAATGAAAAGGGGGGTGCAACACGATGACTTCTCAGAGGGTAACCCATCCTAGTACTACTCTCGCCCAAGCACGCTTAACTTCGGAGTTAGGATGGGATCCGGTGAATTAGTGCTGGTATGATCGCAACCATTATGTTGAGGGTGCAAAGCCCTTATCTGTTGACGGTTCACAATCCCAGCCAAGAGAGACGGCCCATTCTAAAGGCCCAATAGGCTTACCGACAACCTATCTGCCTCAACAACATAGAATCCTTGCAAGATGTGATATCAACTCGTAGTAGGGCCCTTAATGTCCAGCGGGTTAGGTTGTCAGCTTTTTCGTGGCTCACGACGAGCGACCCAGGATGAAAAAATAGCATAAAAGGAAGAAAAGAGGCCAAAAACTAATGAAAAAGTTAGATTTTGGGTTCTGAAAATAGGCGCAGCAAAGAAGGCTTGCTGCCCTCGTCGTAGAGCTCCCGGAGAGCTTTCCAACAGTATATTGTGGGCCGCATAGCTTGTGAGGCCCGACCTCAATTTGCGTGCGATACCTCGTTTCGTGTGCCCTAGCCTATATTTGCGTGCCTTAACCTAGATTTAAGAATCATGTTTCGTTTTATGTGCCTTGCATTGAATTACGTGCATTCATTTAGGGTTGCGTGCATTTACTTGGGAAATGTGCACTCGTCTCGTAGTTCGTGCCCTATCTCGTAGGGCGTGCCCTAGACCTAGGAAAGCGTGCCCTCACGCTAATCAAGAAAACATCTTACACGAAGCACTAGATCAATAATTAATCCTACAAATCCCACTAACTAATATTAAAATGCTAAGTCAATGCACTAGAAGACGAAATTGCACCAAAAGCTAGACATTCTTTATTCTTTATTCATTATTCTTTGCATATCCCAAACACACAATAAAATAAGCCTTGAACAAGACAAAAAATTTCAGATTTGAACACCTCTTTAGCCGACCACCTTGTGTGCTTTATGCTTGCTTTGCATAATTCAAATTGAACCTAGACAATTCTATGACAACTAATGACACAAAGCAATAAAAAAAATAACTCAAAAACTCTACCAAGCTCCACCAATCTCGACATAAGCTCCTTGCCCATGCTAAACACTTCAAATTATACTCCTTGAAGACACAAAAGTCTGAAATTTGTATGCCCAAGGCCGACACATGCTTCAACATTTGCAAGGCTTTCATTTTTCTTTCATTTCTCTCATTTTCCTCTCATTCTTCTCTCTCCCTCTTATTCTTATCTCTCTCTCTCTCTCGGCCCTAGCTGAATATTGTAGACTCCATAGCTAAGTTCTTCATCCTAAGGCTCTTCAAGACTTCCAAGAAACAAGGAACTCAACCAAGCAAAGCAAGGAGCAAAGAAATGCACATGCAAGCCTTTAGCACTTCCATTTCGGTTTAGGTGAGTTTGCTAGCTTCCATTTCTTTTCTTCTTGTTCTAACCACATGCACCTACTAAGAACTTGGTTACTAAGCTAGGAAATTTGAAAAAAATTGAGTGGTGTCTCGGCTAAGCAAGGAAAAGAATCAATCTTGTGTAACCATCAAGAGTCTTGTGCATCTTCTTGTTGTTTTGCTAAGGTGAGGGCTAAAACTTCTTGAAAATCTTTCAAAAAACCACATTCATGCCCTTAAATGTCTATCTTTGCTTCTGTACTTGAGATATATGTGTGTTCATGAGCTTTTATAAACATGCATGGCAAGATATTTGGCTAAAATGTGATGTTGGATGAAATCGTGTATGTGACAGCTTTCTATCTTGTTGGTGCGAGGTGATTTTGTCTAGGTAAATGATTTTTAAAATGAGTGAAAATTGGTAGGTAACTAATGTTTCCAGTTCTGAACATTTTTCACAGAAATAGGCCAAAGCTAATTTTGATTCTAAGGTCCTCAAAATAGCAAATTATGAAAATGTGTCCAAATCTGGAAAGTCTGGAAAAATGAAGCAGGTTTTGGCAGATTCACTAACCTTGTAGAACGAATCAGTTTTGGCTTAGTAAATGACATCCAAAATGCATGATATTTGGTGTGCCGCTATATGTTTCAGTTTTGGACATTTTTTGTCAGAAATGGACTATGGCTAAATCTGACCCTAAGGCGCTCAAAAACGACAAGTATTGAAATGTGTGCAAATCTGGACAATTTTGTGCAGTCTCACTGTTTTGGCTATAACTATTGAACCCGAACTCCAAATGATGCGAGGTTTGTTTCTCAATTTATTTCACTTCCTAAGCTTTAATTTGACATCTTATTCACTAGAATTGGAGATTGTTTGCTTGTCTTAATGATTGTGAGAAAACAGTCTATTGCAGTTAGGGTTTCACTTAGTGATATGCTTAGAAAAATTATTGTAGCTTCTCTCGTTGTATTAAATGCTTGGGATTGTGGCATTGAGATGTTGTGTGGACTGTTTTAAATACTTAAGGGTGTATGAACTAATCAATGCGTGGCTTGAGTTTGATTTCGAGATGACTTGGGGCTTAATCGCACGGGTAAGCACGAATTGAAACCCTAGTAACTAGGTGAATTTGCTAAGTGTTGATCCTTTGGATGTTGTGCTGGATTATGTGTTTAGTAGGCTGCCCGTAGTTTCCCTTGTAGCCCTAAATATGATTTCGATGATTTCATGTTGATAAGTAGGCTTTTCTTGCACCCGGTCCCACATAGATGCCGTTGCATGATGAGTAATCTTATTATTTGATTACGTGAACTTTGAAATGAGTTATATGACTTGATTTACATGCGTTACATGACTGCCCGTTTAATGTTCATATAACTCCATGTCCCTTTCAAGTGAAATTACTTGTCTTATCGTGCCTCGCTTGTTTACTTGTCAATGTGCAATCTTATGACTGCTCGGAGGCGACCTACTTTGTTGTCCTCCTAATGTGACATATTAAATGTCATAAATTTGCATTGCATACAAGGTTGCAACCTTTCATTCTGGCGGTAGCATTCACGCACACCGGGCGGCATCGGGCTTGCCGGTGCAACAGTGACTACCATTGTCCAATTCCCTCTCTCGCTTGGGGACTAGACTTCCTCGGAGAGTTGGGTCGTAGGATTTCAGGGTACATCCGGAGTACACCCATTTGGCATGATAAGGGGATGATTTGAAGTCGGCCGCAACAACTGATACTGACATGAACTGAGAGCAAAAGCTCACCCTATCCTTTTCGCAATGTGTATAAGTACTCTCACTTGGTTCCTAGATGACCTCGGGGAGGAAAGACGGGTAATTGTGTTCCTTTACTTTTATATCATGTTACGTACTTACTCATGATATATTCATGCTTGCAAAAAGGGTTTTCATAAGTTGAACCCGAAAATGAGTTTCAAAACCTATTTCTCGTTTCCCCTCTCTGAGTTCATAAGGACTCACCCTCTTTTATCATCTCAGGTGAAGAAGACCAAGAACAGGTACCCGAGAACGACGTGCCTAACGATGATTCCTTGGAATGATTGCCTATCCTATGTGCTTTGCTTGATCATGGCCATTGTGAACACTATGCTGCTTGAAGACTATTTCTTTTCATGTTGCTTGATGTTTGTAATGTAAAAGACCCCCGTTGTAATTTGGAGTCTAATTTTGGCTTGTACTGATAATAACTAGAAAGACACTACTATGGTCATTTTGCTATCATTACTGGTTAGTATCTATCATAGAATTATGAAGTATCAGGTAAGGACTAAGTAAAATGAACCTATCCAATCTTAAGCAGGTACCCATTGTTAAGCTGAGATCAACAGGTACTTTTGTAACGAGGATTAACAAACAAACGAGACATAGTATCATGCTAGGTTATTAATCAAATGAGACATCGAGATAACTAGTAGGCGTTTCAATTGATGATAAATAGTAATCTTAATTGGAAATGAAATTTGAGGTATTTAGAGAACTAGGTCAAACTAAAGAGCCCAATTACAGCCGTTATGCTGCCGGTTTTCAAGAAGAATTGTGGAGTCTAGGCTAAACGTTAAGCGTTAAACTTTCATGAACAATTAAGTACGAGACATGACTTGAATGTTTAGATCACACCCTAATCTAACCTTTATAGGCCGGGTTGGTGCGTGACATCTTATAGGATAAGAATGGTATCAGAGCTTAGATTGCTTAAGCCGGGTTTAACTCTCGGACCATGTGTAGAGCCCTCAGATAATTAGGATGACTTGTCTATATGTTATTGTGTGATAATGTTAATTGTGCCTTCTATGTTCTATATGCTTAAGTGATTAACATGCCTTAATTGTTTCTAGAATTGTGTATCTATATTATGTTGCATATCTTATGCATTAAATTCTTGTTTGTCGTATTTCAATAAATTGTGCATCGTAATCAGTGCCTATAGATGGCTGGCCCTAGTACCCGCACTACTAATAGGAGCGGTGAACCCCAAGAGACCGGAGATGCTTATCAAACTAATCCCAGCATAGCTATGTTTAACATGATGGCGAATGCCATGGATCGCGCGTCACGAGTGATGGAGCGTCAAGATGCACGTGAAGCCAACAACAACAACAACAACAGGAATGCTGGTAACCATGGGAGACATAGCAGAATGAGGGAGTTCTTTGACTTTCGCCCGTCCAAATTCCATAGGGAAGCTGATGATGAGAAAGCAGAGGCTTGGCTATCTGAGATCGATAGGATTTTCAGGCCACTTGATTATACTGATGAAGAAAAGGTGGAGTTTACTGTGTTTCTGTTGCACGGGGATGCTGAGCATTGGTGGCACACTGTGGAGGCATTGTGGGAAACTGATTATACCCCTCGCTTATGGGGTAATTTCGTTAAGGCCTTCAAGGAGAAATAAGTACCTACAGTTTCCAGGCAGAGGCGGATTGAGGAATTCATACATTTGAACCAGGGTAACAAGACGGTGGCCCAGTACGAGGCTCGTTTTGACCGACAGTCCCGTTATGCTCAATACATGGTCAGTACTCCGGAGGCGAATATGTGGAAATTTACTACGGGATTGAGGCCAGAGATTCAGGATCAGTTGGCTTCGCATGACTTCGATACCTATTCTGCTCTCTTTGCTGCTGCTTCCCAAGTTGAGAAGAGAAAACTTGATAGAGCCGGTTCGAGTCAGCCGAACAAGAAACCATACCAACCTTTAGGTCAACAGAGGAAATTCCAGAGCCAGAGTCGTAATCAGGGCCAGAGCCAGAACAGACCAGTGAATAATTATGGCCCGACTAAAGCGCCATCAGCCTCTTCTACCCACGGATCCACAGGCAATTCACCTGCTACTCAGTCTATCAACTGTTCTTACTATGACAAGAAGGGGCATACCGAGGCCCAGTGCTGGAAGAAGTTAGGACGATGTATGCGGTGTGGCAGTGATCAGCATCAGATGAAGGATTGCCCTAAATGGCAAGCAGGACAAAATCAGGTTAAACCAGTTCGTAGAGGCAAGACGCCAGTTCCTAGAGTTTAGGATCGAGCTTATGCTATTGAGTGCGAGGAGCTTCCAAAGGAGACCGCTGTTGTTGAAGGCACATTCTTCATACTGAATCAACCTGTTAGGGTGCTAATTGACTCGGGTGCTACTCATTCATTTATTACTCCTTTATGTGTGAAACGTGTGAAACTACGAGTTGTATGTTTGCCTTATGAAGTAGAAGTTGGTACTCCGATGGGTTCTAAACTTGTTACTAGCTCAGCTTGTAAAGCATGTAAAATCCAAATTAAGGATAAGGAATTCTCAACCAATCTTATGTATTACCTTTTTGAGACTATGAGGTCATCTTAGGGATGGACTGGTTGGAAAAGCATCATGCCCAACCAGATTGCCAGACGAAGATTGTAACATTCCAAGTACTTGGTCAACCAATATTGGAAGTCATGGGTTGAAGAGATTTCACCGGGAGTTCCATCATTTCATCTACGAAAGCTGTGAAGTCCTTGAGAAAATGGTGTAGTGGATACTTAGCTTACCTCATCAACAAGCCGTCAGACAAAGCTAAGTTGGAAGAGATGCCAGTGATCAAAGACTATGCGGATATGTTTCTAGAAGAATTGCCCGGTTTATCCCCAAATCAGGAGATTGAGTTCATTATAGAGTTACTGCTTGGCACCCAGCCGATATCTAAAGCCCCCTATCGTATGGCACCAGCCGAGCTACAAGAATTGAAGGACCAATTGCAAGGATTGTTGAAGAAGGGGTTTGTTCAACCAAGTTCTTCTCCGTGGGGTGCACCAGTTCTATTTGTAAAGAAGAAAGACGGAACGCTGAGGCTATGCATCGATTACCGAGGATTAAACCAAGTGATTGTCAAGAATAAATACCCACTTCCACTGATCGACGAGTTGTTTGATCAACTTCAAGGAGCCAAAGTGTATTCGAAACTCGACTTGAGGCAAGGGTACTATTAGTTGCGGATCAAAAAGGAGGATGTGCCTAAAACGGTTTTCAGGACAAGATATGGGCATTATGAATATATGGTGATGCCATTTGGACTAACTAATGCCCCTGCAGCCTTTATGGACTTGATGCACAGGGTGTTTCAACCCTACTTGGACCAATTTGTGGTGATCTTTATTGATGATATTTTGGTATACTCGAAATTCGAGGCTGAGCATGAAAAACATCTGCGATTGGTATTGCAGAAACTTCGAGAGCATCAATTGTATGCAAAGTTTAGCAAGTACGAATTTTGGTTGCAGCAGATTGCATTTTTGGGGCATATCATATCCCAAGAGGGAATAGCAGTGGATCTAGCAAAGATAGAAGCGGTGATGTCTTGGAAAAAGGCGAAAAATGTTACGGAGATTCGGAGTTTTCTTGGTCTAGCCGGCTATTATCTGAGGTTCGTGAAGGATTTCTCTAAGATTGCAGGACCGCTTACAAAGCTCAACTCAAAAGAAAACAAAGTTCGTGTAGGATGATAAGTGTGAGAACAGCTTCCAAGAGTTGAAGAAAAGATTGACTACCGCACCTGTTCTTGCATTGCCTGAAGGGAGTCAAGGTTTTATAATTTATAGCGATGCTTCGAAAGAAGGATTGGGTTGTGTGCTGATGCAAAATGGTAGAGTAATTGCGTATGCTTCTAGGAAACCGAAGCCGTATAAATTGAACTACCCGATGCATGATTTGGAGTTAACGGCTATTGTGTTTGCACTCAAGAAATGGAGGCACTATCTATGGGGTAACAAGTTCGAGGTGTTTACTGATCACAAGAGCTTGAAATACTTGTTCTCACAAAAAGAGTTGAACATGAGGCAAAGGCGGTGGATGGAGCTTTTGGATTATTATAATTGCACAATCAATTATGTGCCCGGTAAAGCAAATGTAGTTGCAGATGCCTTAAGTAGGAAAGCGAGCATAGTAAAACTAGAAGTCAAGGTGCAAGAGTTGTTGGAGGAAACATTTTTGTGGAAACCACAATTAACTCAAAAAGGGTTACTTTTTGCCACTACACAAGTTCAATTGACCTTGTTATCTGAGTTACGAGAGGCTCACCAGAAGGACCAACAGTTCCAGAAGATTAAAGAAAGCAACACAGATTTCAAGTTTCATGATGATGGTATTTGGAGGTTTAGGAATCGGATTTGTGTTCCTAATGAACCAGAGCTGAAGAAGAAGATTCTTGAAGAAGCCCATAAGTCAAGATACACTATTCACCCCGGCGGAACAAAGATGTAACGGGATTTGAAGCAACACTATTGGTGGAATAACATGAAGAGAGAAATTGCGGAGTTTGTGGCACGGTGTTTGACTTGCTAGAGAGTCAAAGCGGAACATCAACGACGAGTAGGTTTACTTCAGCCGTTGGAGATTCCTCAATAGAAATGGGAACATATAACTATGGACTTTGTTATGGACCTGCCCCGGTCACAAAAGGGTCATGACGCCGTTTGGGTCATAGTGGATAGATTGACTAAGTCAGTGCACTTCTTACTGATGAACAAGGAAGATAGTCCTAAGAAATTGGGAGATATGTATGTGGCGGAGATTGTAAGATTGCACGGGATACCTGTGAGTATTGTATCGGATAGGGATCCTCATTTTACTTCCCGATTTTGGAAGAGATTGCAAGAGGCTTTGGGAACGAAGTTGAGTTTCAGCACGGCTTATTACCCTCAGACTGATGGACAATCGGAGAGAACTATTTAGATTCTGGAGGATATGCTGAGGGCGTGTGTTTTAGACTTCGGGAAAGGTTGGGAGAAATATTTGTCTCTAGTGGAGTTCGCTTATAATAATAGTTATCAGGCCATTATCGGGATGGCCCCATTTGAGGCGTTGTATGGACGTAAGTGTTGATCCCCAATTTATTGGGATGAGGTAGGTGAAAGGAAGACTTTTGACCCGACCCTTCTACCTGAACTTATGAAGACTGTGGATAATATTCACCTCATCCGGAAACGGATGCTTACTGCCCAAAGCAGGCAGAAAAGTTATGCAGACCGACGGAGACGGAGCCTAGAGTTTGAGGTTGGCGACAAGGTGTTCTTGAAGATATCACCCCGGAGGAGACTGATTAAACACGGCAAGGGTGGAAAGTTGAGCCCGATATTTGTAGGACCATTTGAGATAATTAAGAAGGTTGGCAAATTGGCGTATCGCCTGGCATTACCCCAAAACCTCTCCAATATTCACGATGTCTTTCATGTTTCAATGCGGCAGAAGTAACACCCTGATCCATCGCATATCTTGGAGCCAGAGCCATTGTAGCTTCGGGAAAACTTGTCTTATGAAGAGAAGCCCACTCAAATCCTAGACCAACAAGATCGCGAGTTGCGCAACAAATCTATACCGATGGTGAAAGTGTTGTGGGATCATCATCGGGTTGAAGAAGCAACGTGGGAAAGGCGAGACCAGATGAAGCAACAGTATCCAGCTTTATTTCAAAGGTAATATTGAATTTCGGGACGAAATTCTTTTAAGGAGGGGAGGATGTGAGGCCTGTCACGCCCCAACTCGACTCCACCTACAATCAGTCAGGACGCAACGGAATTTCGGCAGCATAACGACAGTAAATAGATTTTCGAGGTTCTAAACCAACCTCATTAATAACATTAAACATCCAATTCTATAACCATACAAACAACAACTCCTCAACAGCATAACAACACACAACATAACCGTAATATACAATAATCAGTCTTCGTTATCTGCCTCCGTTCCAACATAACATACAATACCTCAACCTTATCATACATTTCAAAATAAGTTGAGACCTATCTAACAACTTAACCATATACAAAAGAAAGCCACTAAGTTAACATCATTTGGATCATCATCTTTTCAACATCTATTACAATAAGAACCATAAAGCATATAAAAGTCTACTAAGCTAATGTAAATGACATTAAACAACATAGAATCATGGATAAGACTCAGGAACATATGACTCGTCCACATAAGGCACATTTTCCTCCTCAGGAGGCACGTACCCGTAATCCGGCTCTGCAACACCTGTAAGCATACAATAATATAGAGTGAGCTTATATACATAAGCCCAGTGAGGATCCGATAGATCTCGAGCAAGGTCTACTAAACTCCTTGGAATAATCCTTTGAGTCAGTAAACACACAATAACATAAATAATACTATCATCACATAAACCAAGTTTTTCTTTGAAAAATTGGATTGAAAAGCTTTGAAATCTCTTTTCTTTTTCTGTCCTTCTTCTCACGGCAATGTGTGTGTTTGTGATGGTGTTTTTGTGTTGTGTGAGTGTGTGTAGGTGATATAAGCTTATATGGTCAATAATTAAATAAAGTCAAAGTTAGTTTAATTTGGTATTTTTGTGTTTTAATGACTTTAAACTCATTTTATTGCTCACCAAGGCTCAAAATAATTATGCAACCCCCAAGATATCTCAAGTGGATTATTTTTAGGTGACAAGAAGTTTTACAATCCAACAATTTCACCCGAGTCGGCTTAAAACTCGATTTTTGCAAAAGTCGGTGTAAAAACCCTAATAAATTCTTAAGCCGATTTTAAAACCGTTTTTATCAAACACAGGTCTATTAAAGTTCGTGGACTAGGTCTAGAAGGGTTAAAAAGACCAGTTTCAAAATTTTAGCGGACGTGTTTTGAAAACACTATTCACTAAAAATCGACGATAAAATTTTTGATCCCGTTTTTGATGAAAATTTCATGAATGCACATTTAGCACGTATTAGGAGTATTGACATCAAAATTATAACTTTCTAGGTCCTATAGCACATAAACAGATCATATGCACGCAAAACGAGGTATAGTACGTAAAACGAGATAAGCAGGAAAGTGGGGTTTCACATTCTCCCCCCCTTATAGAAATTTCATCCTCAAAATTCTTACTTGATGTACGGAATAGATCTGGGTATTGCTGCTGCATCTGATCTCGTCTCTCCCACGTAGCTTCCTCAATGCCGTGATGCTTCCACAACACCTTAACCATCGGAATCCTCTTCGACCTCAACTCTCGGTCCATCTGATCTAGAATACGAATCGGACGCTCGTCATAAGTCAAATTCTCTCGAAGCTATAACGGCTCTGGCTCAAGAATATGAGAACGATCCGGATTATATTTCTGCAAATTAGACACGTGAAACACATCGTGGACATTAGAGAAGTTCTCCGGTAAAGCCAACCGATATGCCAACTTACCAACCCTGCCAGTAATCTCAAACGGCCCAACAAATCTTGGACTCAGCTTTCCACCTTTACCATAACGAGCAAACCCCTTTCGAGGAGACAATCTCAAGAAAACCCGATCTTCAACTGCAAACTCCAAGTCTCGACGACGCTTATCAGCATAACTCTTGAATCTACTCTGTGCCGTAAGCATTCTCTGCCTGATTAACTGAACATTCTCAATCTTCTCAAGAAGTTCTGGCATAATAGTCGGATCAATAGTCTTCATCTCTCCTACCTCGTCCCAATATAAAGGTGAACGGCACTTACGACCGTAAAGAGCTGCGAAAGGCGCCATTCCAATAGTAGCTTGATAACTATTGTTATAGGCAAACTCGGCAAGTGGTAGATGTTTCTCCGAATTCTTCCCGAAGTCCAAAACACAAGCCCTAAGCATATCTTCCAGAATCTGAATAGTCCGCTCAGACTGACCGTTGGTCTGTGGATGATACGCAGTACTGAAGTTCAACTGAGTACCTAAGGTCTCCTGAAGTTTCTCCCACAAACGAGAAGTAAATCGAGGATCTCGATCAGAGACAATACTAGAGGGAACACCGTGAAGTCTAACAATCTGATCCAGATAGAGGTCCGTCAGCTTTGTAACCTCATCTCCTAACCTCATTGCAATAAAATGAGCTGTCTTCGTCAAACGATCCACGACAACCCAAACTGCATCATTACCCCTCGGTGATCTAGGCAACCCAGTGACGAAGTCCATCGTAATATGCTCCCATTTCCACTCTGGTATAGCCAACGGCTGAAGCAAACCTGCAGGTCGTTGATGCTCGGCTTTCACTCTCTGACAAGTCAAACATCTAGATACAAACTGAGCAACCTCCCTCTTCATGTTGTTCCACCAGTTATGTTGCTTCAAATCCCGATACATCTTGGTTCCACCAGGATGAATAGTATATTTAGAATTTTGAGCTTCCTCCAGAATACCTCGCCTCAAACTCGGCTCATCGGGAACATAAACCCTGTTCCGAAATCGAAGAATACCGTCCTCATGTACTTTGAAGTCAGACTGATCACCCGTGATCTGATCCTTGATCTTCTGAAGTTTAACATCAAGTTGCTGAGCTTCCCTGATCTGAGACAATAATAAAGGCTGAATACGGAGATGTGAACACATCACTCCAACCTGAGTCAACTCTGGTCTCCAATAACTAAACTCCTCAAGAACCTCCCACTTCTTGACAGCCAAACAAGAAATACTAGCCTTCCGGCTGAGAGCATCTGCCACAACATTTGCCTTTCCAGGCAGATAATTGATAGAACAATTATAATCTCCAAGAAGCTCCATCCACCTCCGCTGGCGCATATTCAACTCCTTCTGTGAGAACAAGTACTTCAGACTCTTATGATCAGTGAAAATTTCAAACTTACTTCCCCACAGATAATGACGCCACTTCTTGAGTGCAAAGACAACTGCTACCAACTCAAGATCATGAGTCGGATAATTTTCTTCATAAGGTTTCAACTTTCGAGAAACATAGGCAATAATTTGGCCATCCTACATAAGAACACATCCCAAGCCCTCCTTGATGCATCGCTGTAAATGACCATATTATCGGTCCCCTCTGGTAGAGCAAGTACTGGAGCGGTAGTTAACCTCTTTTCAACTCCTGAAATCCACTCTCACACTTCTCATCCCAATTAAAGATAGTCCGTTTTTGAGTCAATTTAGATAGTGGCCCCGCAATCTTCAAGAAGTCCTTGACAAACCTACGGTAATAACCCGCCAAGCCAAGAAAGCTACGGACATCAGAAACACTCTCTGGCCGCTTCCAAGACATCACCGATTCAATCTTAGTGGGATCCACAGAAATACCGCTCTGTGTAATAACATGGCCAAGAAAAGAAATCCGTTGCATCCAAAATTCACATTTGCTGAACTTGGCAAACAACTGATGCTCCTGCAACTTCTCTAATACAAGCCATAGATGTTGCTCGTGCTCCGATTCAGATTTAGAATAGACCAAGATATCATCAATAAAAATCACCACGAACTGGTCCAAGTACGGCTGAAAAACTCGATGCATAAGATCCATGAATGTTGCCGGTGCATTAGTCAAACCAAAGGGCATAACAACAAACTCATAATGCCCGTACCGAGTCCTGAAGGCAGACTTCGGAACATCCTCCGTACGAATCCGAAGCTGATAATACCCCTGCCTCAAATCAAATTTAGAATAGACTTTGGCTCCCTGAAGTTGATCAAACAACTCATCAATCAGTGGCAAAGGATATTTATTCTTGATGGTCACCTGATTCAAACCACAGTAATCAATACACAATCTCAAAGTACCATCCTTCTTCTTCACAAATAAGACTGGAGCTCCCCAAGGTGAAGAACTCTGCTGAATGAATCCTTTCTTCAATAACTCCTGTAACTGAGTCTTCAACTCCTTCAACTCAGCTGGTGTCATCCGGTACGCCAATTTAGAAATAGGTTGAGTACCGCGAACAAGATTAATCACAAACTCTATATCCCTCTCTGGCGGAAATCCTAGCAACTCCTCGGGAAATACATTAGGATATTCCCGGATAATAGGGACTTCTTCTAGCTGTAGCTTATCAGATGGCTTGTTGATCAAATAAGCTAGATAACCCGAACACCCCTTACTCACCAACTTAACGGCTTTAGTTGCTGAGATAACAAAACTCGTCTTAGCACCCCGGTTACCCGCTACCTCTACTACTGGCTGATCCGGCAAGCGAAACTGTACTACCTTGGTTCTACAGTTCAACTGGGCATCATACTTAGAAAGCCAATCCATACCCAGAATAACATCATACCCCCGGATAGGAAATAAAATAAGGTCCGAAGGAAAATTATTCCCCTTAACATGTATTATACAATCCTTACATACTAAGCCAGTAACATACTTATCAGTCAAAGAGGTACTAATCTCAACCATATAAGGCAATCTTTCAGGTTGCAATTTAACACGTTGCACACAAGCAGGAGTAATGAAAGAATGCGTAGCACCAGAATCAATCAACACTTTCACAAGTTGATCAAGTATAAGGAAGTTACCTTCCACCACTGCAGTCTCCTCAGGCATCTCCTCCATATCAACTGCATAAGCCCGAGCCTGAACTCGCTGCTGCTGTGGTACACTGCCTGTAGGACTACCCTGGTAACCCTGAGTCGTTGCCCGACCCTCAGTCCTCGTATATCTAGGGCAATCCTTCGCCCTATGCTCGATGCTACCACAACCCAAATATGTCCCTGCCTTTACCCTGCAGTCGGACTCCACATGCCCTGGGCGCTTGCAGTAATTACACTGCGATGATGTGGCACTAACACTGCCCCTAGAAGAACCAGAAGCTAATGAAGCAGCTGATACAGCCTGCTGCTGAGGTCTCACCACACTAGGCCTGTACTGACCCTTAGACTGGGCTGGCTTATACTGAGTCTGAACCTGATATGGCCTCTGCTGAAACTGAGGCCGATAGTAACTCTGCTGACCCTGTGGCCTATAAGAACCCTGCTGGGCTGGTGGCCTATAGACAACCTGCTGTACTGGAGGCCTATATATAACCTGCTGGCCCTGTGGCTGATACGGCCTCTTACTAGGCTGACTGGAGACAATCTGATCCATTTTCCTCTTCTCTAATCTAGAAGCTGCATCAAAAGCCTCAGTAAAGATATCATAGCGATTCAGAGCCATTGCATCCTGAATCTCGGGCCTCAATCCCAACATAAATCTACGGGTCTTCCTCTCCTCCACAGCTACAAACTCCGGTGCATACCGGGACAACCTAGTGAATGTAGCCTCATACTGAGCCACAGTAGAATCCCCCTGTACCAAAGACAAGAACTCAGCCTCTCTCCTCTCCCGTGCAACCCTCGGGACATACTTATCCCTAAAAGCAGTTAGAAAGGTATCCCAAACATACGGAACACCCCGGGTCTCCCAACTGGCTCTCACAGTGCGCCACCATTCCTCAGCCTCATCATTAAGCAAATAGACAGCACAAGTCACCTTCCTCTCATTACTGTACCCGAGAGAATCAAAAATTTTCTCTAACTTACTAATCCACGACTCGGCCTTCCTATCATCAGGCTCTCCCTGAAATCTTGGAGGATAGTACCCCAAAAACTCCTTCATAGTACCTCGACCGTGATTACCACCTTGTACATTCTGTATCTAGGCCTGCAACGCCTGAGTCTGAGCAGCCTGACCTGCTAACAACTGGGCCTGCCCAGCCATCAAATCTGCAATCCGATCCATTGCTGCCCCTAACCTGCCATCACCCCCATCACTGCCCTGTGCCACATTACCAGGGACCTCATCTACAATCTCGGGCCTACCACGAGTCCTCAGTCTACCGGCCATCGTACTAATCAAAGAGTTAGCACAGGTTATAGCACATAAACAGATTATATACAACTTTTAACACATAAACAACAAACTCATATAAAGCACATAGATCACATAAGTTTCAATCACATAAGCAAATTGATCACATAATCACATAAGCACTTAAATCACATAATCACTTAATCATTTAATCATACCAATACATATTTCACTTTTCTTTCTTTTCATACATATTTCATGCTAAGACCATTACCCACATTCCGAGAATACCCCGGCTAACAACTAACATGCGCTCTGATACCACTTAAATATCACGCCCCAACTCGACCCCACCTACAATCAGTCAGGACGCAACGGAATTTCGGCAGCATAACGACAGTAAATAGATTTTCGAGGTTCTAAACCAACCTCATTAATAACATTAAACATCCAATTCTATAACCATACAAACAACAACTCCTCAACAGCATAACAACACACAACATAACCGTAATATACAATAATCAGTCTTCGTTATCTGCCTCCGTTCCAACATAACATACAATACCTCAACCTTATCATACATTTCAAAATAAGTTGAGACCCATCTAACAACTTAACCATATACAAAAGAAAGCCACTAAGTTAACATCATTTGGATCATCATCTTTTCAACATCTATTACAATAAGAACCATAAAGCATATAAAAGTCTACTAAGCTAATGTACATGACATTAAACAACATAGAATCATGGATAAGACTCAGGAACATATGACTCGTCCACGTAAGGCACATTTTCCTCCTCAGGAGGCACGTACCCGTAATCCGGCTCTGCAACACCTGTAAGCATGCAATAATAGAGAGTGAGCTTATATACATAAGCCCAGTGAGGATCTGATAGATCTCGAGCAAGGTCTACTAAACTCCTTGGAATAATCCTTTGAGTCAGTAAACACACAATAACATAAATAATACTATCATCACATAACTATATAACCATTCAATAAATGATACTCTATTTGGTGTAGCCCCAAACGCCATCACGATCTCAACCGTTCTTCTTATAACTCCCAATTACTCACGCACCCGAGGTACCTCACTAGCCCCTCCCTCCATGACACCTCCGTCATGCGAGCTGGGGGTAGCCTATGGCAGTCATGCCGTTATCAACCCACAGCCCAACGCTGACCGAGAGGTGGCACACACATACCAAGACTCCATAATCATCATCAATCATCAATCAATCATCAATCAATCAATTGGGAGATCAGCAACGAAAGTGCCCGATTCCCGAACTCAATAATAATCAATCAATAACATCAATATAACATCAATATTTAATTAAACAACAAACAACGAAGTTAGATGACGAAGTAGGCCATCTAACCGGACATGCATTATATACACAATTAAACCCTAAATTACTCATCAACAACTCACCATTCAACACTCAAACACCACCCAACCATCTAAAGGCATCGTTCAAGAAATTAAAGAATGACAACCTAAACTTCTAAAATTCATAACTTACAATCTACTAATCCAAACATTGCCAAATCAGTTTCTATCACTCACTCATTCAACCTACTACATTAGCCCTCTCTGAAATCCACCATAACACCTCCAAATCATGCCCGATAACCCTAAAACCCTAGGATGTCTTGGCTGGATTTTCCGGATTTTCACACGAACAATGTAATCGAAAATTCGGCATTACAACAGCGCTAACACGTAATTATCAAGTATTTAGAAATTGATGGCAATCGATTTTGATCAACACAACTCATTTAATTCAACTTTGAACATTTTAATCAAAATTAAATACCCGGAAAATAAAAATTGTGCTACATCCGACATAAATTCGTAGTATTGCATCAAAATGATCCCTAGCATGCAAGGAGCAATAATCTATCATCAGAATTCAATTCTAACGGTTAAATTTTCATTTATGAGCAAAAGTATAAAAATGACATTTTGAGATCTAGAATTTTTCTCTCACCTTTGATGCGATATAAGCCTAGGAATGCGTGAAGTGCGTGCCCAACAAGCAAAATCCAAGTCGGTGCAAAGTTTTACAGACAAAAACCAAGTTTTTCTTTGAAAAATTGGATTGAAAAGCTTTGAAATCTCTTTTCTTTTTCTCTCCTTCTTCTCACGGCAATGTGTGTGTTTGTGATGGTGTTTTTGTGTTGTGTGAGTGTGTGTAAGTGATATAAGCTTATATGGTCAATAATTAAATAAAGTCAAAGTTAGTTTAATTTGGTATTTTTGTGTTTTAATGACTTTAAACTCATTTTATTGCTCACCAAGGCTCAAAATAATTATGCAACCCCCAAGATATCTCAAGTGGATTATTTTTAGGTGACAAGAAATTTTACAATCCAACAATTTCACCCGAGTCGGCTTAAAACTCGATTTTTGCAAAAGTCGGTGTAAAAACCCTAATAAATTCTTAAGCCGATTTTAAAACCGTTTTCATCAAACACAGGTCTATTAAAGTCCGTGGACTAGGTCTAGAAGGGTTAAAAAGACCAATTTCAAAATTTTAGCGGACGTGTTTTGAAAACACTATTCACTAAAAATCGACGATAAAATTTCTGATCCCGTTTTTTATGAAAATTTCATGAATACACATTTAGCACGTATTAGGAGTATTGACATCAAAATTATAACTTTCTAGGTCCTATAGCACATAAACAGATCATATGCATGTAAAACGATGTATAGCACGTAAAACGAGATAAGTAGGAAAGTGGGATTTCACAAGGCCCGACCTCGATCTGTGTGCGATACCTCGTTTTGTGTGCCATAGCCTAGATTTGCGTGCCTTAACCTAGATTTAAGAATCATGTTTAATTTTATGTGCTTTGCATTGAATTACGTGCATTCATTTTGGGTTGCGTGCATTTACTTAAGAAACTTGCATTCGTCTCGTAGTTTGTACCCTACCTCGTAGTGCGTGCCCTAGACCTAGGAAAGCTTGCCCTCACGCTCATCAAGAAAGCATCTTACACGAAGCACTAGATCAATAATTAATCCTACAAATCCCACTAACTAATATTAAAATGCTAAGTCAATGCACTAGAAGACGAAATTGCACCAAAAGCTAGGCATTTTTTATTCTTTATTCTTTATTTTTTGCATGTCCCAAACACACAATAAAATAAGCCTTGAACAAGACAAAAAATTTCAGATTTGAACACCTCTTTGGCCGACCACCTTGTGTGCTTTGTGCTTGCTTTGCATAATTCAAATTGAACCTAGACAATTCTATGACAACTAATGACACAAAGCAATAAAAATATAACTCAAAAACTCTACCAAGCTCCACCAATCTCGACATAAGCTTCTGGCCCATGCTAAACACTTCAAATTATACTCCTTGAAGACACAAAAGTCTGAAATTTGTATGCCCAAGGCCGACACATGCTTCAACATTTGCAAGGCTTTCATTTTTCTTTCATTTCTCTCATTTTCCTCTCATTCTTCTCTCTCCCTCTAATTCTCCTCTCTCTCTCTCGGCCCTAGCTGAATATTGTAGACTCCATAGCTAAGTTCTTCATCCTAAGGCTCTTCAAGACTTCCAAGCAACAAGGAACTCGACCAAGCAAAGCTAGGAGCAAAGAAATACACATGCAAGCCTTTAGCACTTCTATTTTGGTTTAGGTGAGTTTGCTAGCTTCCATTTCTTTTCATCCTATTCTATTCACATGCACCTACTAAGAACTTGGTTACTAAGCTAGGAAATTTAAAAAAAATCGAGTGGTGTCTCGGCTAAGCAAGGAAAAGAATCAATCTTGTGCAACCATCAAGAGTCTTGTGCATATTCTTGTTGTTTTGCTAAGGTGAGGGCTAAAACTTCTTAAAAATCTTTCAAAAAACCACATGCATGCCCTTAAATGTCTATCTTTGCTTCTGTACTTGAGATATATTTGTGCTCATGAGCTTTTATAAACATGCATGGCAAGATATTTGGCTAAAATGTGATGTTGGATGAAATCGTGTATGTGACAGCTTTCTATCTTGTTGGTGTGAGGTGATTTTGTCTAGGTAAATAATGTTGAAAATGAGTGCAAATTGGTAGGTAACTAGACAGTTTTGTGCAGTCTCACTGTTTTGGCTATAACTATTGAACCCGAACTCCAAATGATGCGAGGTTTGTTTCTGAATTCAGTTCACTTCCTAAGCTTTAATTTGACATATTATTCACTAGAATTGGAGATTGTTTGCTTGTCTTAATGATTGTGAGAAAATAGTCCATTGTAGTGAGGGTTTCACTTAGTGATATGCTTAGAAAAATTATTGTAGCTTCTCTCATTGTATTAAATGCTTGGGATTGTAGCATTGAGATGTTGTGTGGACATTTTTGAATACTGGAGGGTGTATGAACTAATCAATGCGTGGCTTGAGTTTGATTTCGAGATGACTTGGGGCTTAATCGCACGGGTAAGCACGAATTGGAACCCTAGTAACTAGGTGAATTTGCTAAGTGTTGATCCTTTGGATGTTGTGTTGGATTATGTGTTTAGTAGGCTGCCCATAGTTGCCCTTGTAGCCCTAAATATGATTTCGATGATTTCATGTTGATAAGTAGGCTTTTCTTGCACCCGGTCCCACGTAGATACCGTTGCATGATGAGTAATCTTATTATTTGATTACGTGAACTTTGAAATGAGTTATATGACTTGATTTACGTTCATTACATGGCTGCCCGTTTAATGTTCATATAACTCCATGTGCCTTTCAAGTGAAATTACTTGTCTTATCGTGCCTCGCTTGTTTACTTGTCAATGTGCAATCTTATGACTGCTCGAAGGCAACCTACTTTGTTGTCCTCCTAATGTGATGTATTAAATGTCATAAATGTGCATTGCATACAAGGTTGCAACCTTTCATTCTGGCGTGGTAGCATTCACGCACACCGGACGATATCGGGCTTGCCGGTGCAACCATGACTACCATTGTCCAATTCCCTCTCTCGCTTGGGGGCTAGACTTCCTCGGAGAGTTGGGTCGTAGGATTTCGGGGTACATCCGGAGTACACCCATTTGGCGTGATAAGGGGATGATTTGAAGTCGGCCGCAACAATTGATACTGACATGAACTGATAGCAAAAGCTCACCATATCATTTTCACTATGTGTATAAGTACTCTCACTTGGTTCCTAGAGGACCTAGGGGAGGAAAGATGGGTAATTGTGTTTCTTTACTTTTATATCATGTTATGTACTTACTTGTGATATATTTATGCTTACTAAAAGGGTTTTCATAAGTTGAACCGGAAAATGAGTTTCAAAACCTATTTCTCGTTGCCCCTCGCTGAGTTCATACGGACTCACCATCTTTTATCATCTCAGGTGAAGAAGACCAAGAACAGGTACCCTAGGACGACGTGCCCAACGATGATTCCTTGGAATGATTGCCTGTCCTATGTACTTTGCTTGATTATGGCCATTGTGAACACTATGTTGCTTGAAGAGTATTTCTTTTCATGTTGCTTGATGTTTGTAATGTAAAAGACCCCCATTGTAATTTGGGGTCTAATTTTGGTGTGTACTGATAATAACTAGACAGACAATACTATGGTCTTTTTGCTATCGTTACTGGTTAGTATCTATCATGGGATCATAAAGTACCAGGTAAGGACTAAGTAAAATGAACCTATCCAATCTTAAGCAGGTACCCATTGTTAAGCTGAGATCAACAGGTACTTTTGTAATGAGGATTAACAAACAAACGAGACATAGTATCATGCTAGGTTATTAATCAAACGAGACATCGAGATAACTAGAGTAGGCGTTTCAATTGATGGTAAATAGTAATCTTAATTGGAAATGAAATTTGAGGTATTTAGAGAACTAGGTCAAACTAAAGAGCCCAATTACAGCCGTTATGCTGCCGATTTTCCAGAAGAATTGTGGAGTCTAGGCTAAACGTTAAGCGTTAAACTTTCATGAACAATTAAGTACGAGACATGACTTGAATGTTTAGATCATACCCTAGTCTAACCTTTATAGGCTGGGTTAGGGCGTGACATAACTCCTTACTAATCAAAAGTTATGGGCACCGTAATGATGGAGACCAGGACACAAGACCCACGACCTCGGTTTGCGGGACCAGCCCCTCCGTGAAGCGAAGTTGTCTTGCCTAAGATGCCGTGGGACTCGAGAAAAGAAATGTGATGGATGAAGCATCTTGGCATAGCTGAATGGGCCAAACAAAAATAAAAAGGGGGTGCAACACGAGGACTTCCCAGGGGGGTCACCCATCCCCGTATTACTCTTGCCCAAGCACGCTTAACTTAGGAGTTCTTATAGGATCCGGTGCAATAGTGCTGGTATGACCGCAACCATTATGTTGAAGGTGCAATGCCCTTATGTGTTGACGGTTCACAGTGCCAGCCAAGAGCAACTGCACATTTGAAAGGCCCAATGGGCTTACCGACAACCCATCTACCTCAACAACACAGCATCCTCACAAGACGTGATATCGATGCGTAGTAGGGCCCTTAATGTCCTACAAGTTAGGTTGTCATCTTTTTCGCGGCTCACGACGAACGACGCGGGATGAAAAAATATATTAAAAAGAAGAAAAATGGCCCAAAACTGATGAAAATGTTCAATTTTGGGTTCCGAAAATAGGCGCAGCCGAGCAGGCTTGCTGCCCTCGTCATAGATCTCCCGAAGAGCTTTACAATGGTATACCGTGGGCCTTATAACTCCTTAATGATCAAAAGTTATGGGCACTGGAGCGACGGAGACCATGTCACAGGACCCACGACCTCGGTTTGCGGCCCAGCCCCTCCGTGCAGCGAAGCTGTCTTGCCCAAGATGCCGTGGGACTCGAGAAAAGAATTGTGATGGATGAAGCATCTTGGCATGCCTGAACATGGCAAAACAAAAATGAAAAGGGGGGTGCAACACGAGGACTTCCCAATGGGTAACCTATCCTAGTACTACTCTCGCCCAAGCATGCTTAACTTCGGAGTTATGATGGGATCTGGTGAATTAGTGTTGGTATGATTGCAACCATTATGTTGAGGGTGCAAAGTCCTTATGTGTTGACGGTTCACAGTCCCAGCCAAGAGATATGTCCCATTCAAAGGGCCCAATGGGCTTACTAACAAGCCATCTGCCTCAATAACACAGCATCCTTGCAAGACGTGATATCGACTCGTAGTAGGGCCCTTAATGTCCAGCGAGTTAGGTTGTCAGCTTTTTCGCAGCTCACGACGAACGACCCAGGATGAAAAAATAGCATAAAAAGAAGAAAAGAGGCCCGAAACTGATGAAAAAGTTAGATTTTGGGTTCTGAAAATAGGCGCAGCAAAGCAGGCTTGCTGCCCTAGACGTAGAGCTCTTGAAGAGCTTTCCAACGGTATACTGTGGGATGCATAACTCTTTAACAACCAAAACTTATGAGCATCGGAGCGACGGAGACCATGTTACAGGACCCACGACCTCGGTTTGCGGGCCCAGCCCCTCAACGAAGTGAAGTTGTCTTGCCCAAGATGCCGTGGGACTCGAGAAAAGAAATGTGACAGATGAAGCATCTTCGCAAGGCTGAACTGGGCAAAACAAAAATGAGAAGGGGGGGTGCAACACGAGGACTTCCCAGAGGGTCACCCATCCTAGTACTACTCTCGCCTAAGCATGCTTAACTATGGATTTCTGATGGGATCCGATGAATTAGTGGTGGTATGATGGCAACCATTAGGTTGAGGGTGCAAAGCCATTATGTGTTGACGGTTCACAATTCCAGCCAAGAGAGACGGCTAATTCGAATGGCCCAATGGGCTTACCGATAACCCATTTGCCTCAACAACGCAGCATCCTCAGAAGATGTGATATCGACGCGTAGTAGGGCCCTTAATGCCCCACGAGTTAGGTTGTGGGCTTTTTCGCAGCTCACGACGAACGACCCAGGATGAAAAAATAGCATAAAAGAAGAAGAGTTGCCCGAAACTAATGAAATCATTCAATTTTGGGTTCTGAAAACAAGCGCAGCTAAGCAAGCTTGCTGCCCCCGTAGTAGAGCTCTCGGAGAGCTTTCCAACGGTATACTGTGGGCTGCATAACTCCTTACCGATCAAAAGTTATAGGCATCGGAAAGACAGAGACCAGGTCACAGGCCCCACAACCTTAGTTTGCAAGCCCAACCCCTCCGCGAAGTGAAGTTGTCTTGCCCAAGATGCCGTGGGATTCGAGAAAAGAAATGTGACAGATGAAGTATCTTGGCAAGACTGAACTGGGCAACACAAAAAATAAAAAGGGGGGTGCTACACGAGGACTTCCCAGGGGGTCACCCATCCTAGAATTACTCTCGCCCAAGCACGCTTAACTTCGAAGTGCTGATGGGATCCGATGAATTAGTGTTGGTATGATCGCAACCATTATGCTGAGGGTACAAAACCCTTATGTGTTGACAGTTCACAATCCCAGCCAAGAGAGACGGACCATTCAAAAGTCCCAATGGGCTTACCGGCAACCCATTTGCCTCAACAACGCAGCATTCTCATAAAACGTGATATCGACTCATAGTAGGGCCCTTAATGTCTAGTGAGTTAGGTTGTCGGCTTTTTCGCGGCTAACGACGAACGACGTGGGATGAAAAAATAGAATAAAAAGAAGAAAAGTGGCCCGAAACTGATGAAAACGATTAATTTTCGATTCCAAAAATAGGCGCAACCGAGGTGGCTTGCTTCTCCCGTCGTAGAGCTCCCGGAGAGCTTTCCAACAGTATATTGTGGACCGCATAACTCTTTAACGATCAAAAGTTATGGGCACCAGAGCGACAGAGACCATGTCACAAGACCCACGACCTCGGTTTGCGGGCCCAACCCCTCCGCGAATCGAAGCTGTCTTGCCCAAGATGACATGGGACTCGAGAAAAGAAATGTGATGGATAAAGCATCTTGACATGCCTGAACGGGGCAAAACAAATATGAAAAGGGGGGTGCAACAAGAGGACTTCCCAGAGGGCCACCCATCCTAGTACTACTCTAGCCCATGCACGCTTAACTTCGGAGTTCTGATGGGATCCGGTCAATTAGTTCTGGTATGATCGCAACCATTATGTTGAGGGTGCAAAGCCCTTATGTGTTGATGGTTCACAATCCCAGCCAAGAGGGACGACCCATTCAAAAAGCCCAATAGGCTTACCGATAACCCATCTACCTCAACAACGCAACATCTTCACAAGATGTGATATCGACTCGTAGTTGGGCCCTTAATGTCCAGCGAGTTAGGTTGTCGGCTTTTTCGCGGCTCATGACGAACGACGAGGTACGAAAAAATATCATAAACAGAAGAAAAATGGCCCGAAACTGATGAATACATTCAATTTAGGGTATCAAAAACAGGCACAGCCGAGTAGGCTTGCTATCCCCGTCGTAGAACTCCCAGAGAGCTTTCTAACGGTATACTGTGGGCCGCATAACTCCTTACCAATGAAAAGTTATGGGCACCAGAGTGACGGAGACCCGGTCACAGGCTGCATGACCTCGGTTTGCGGGCCCAGCCCCTCCGTGAAGTGAAGTTGTCTAGCCCAAGATGCCATGGGACTCGAGAAAAGAAATGTGACGGATGAAGCATCATGGCAAGGATGAACTAGGCAAAACAAAAAATAAAAAGGGGGGTGCAACACGAGGACTTCCCATGGGGTCACCCATCCTTCAATTACTCTCGCCCAAGCATGCTTAACTTCGGAGTTCTGATGGGATTCGGTGCATTAATGATGGTATGATTGCAACCGTTATGTTGAGGGTACAAAGCTTTTATGCTTTGACGGTTCACAGTCCCAGCCAAGGGAGACGACCCATTCAAAAGGTCCAATGGGCTTACCGATAACCCATCTACCTCAACAACACAGCATCCTCAGAAGACGTGATATCGACGCGTAGTAGGGCCCTTAATGTCTAACGAGTTAGGTTGTTTGCTTTTTTGCGGCTCACTACGAATGACACGGGACAAAAAAATGGTATAAAAAGAAGAAAATTGGCCTAAAATTGATGAACACGATCGATTTTGGGTTTCGAAAACAGGCGCAGCCGAGCAGGCTTGCTGCCCCCGTCGTGAGCTCCCGGAGAGCTTTCCAATGATAAAGTGTGAACCGCATAACTCTTTAACGATCAAAAGCTATGGGCACTGGAGCGACGGAGACCATGTCACAGGACCCACGACCATGGTTTGCGGGCCCAACCCCTCCGCAAAGCGAAGCTGTCTTGCCCAAGATGTCGTGGGACTCGAGAAAAGAAATGTGATGGATGAAGCATCTTGGCATGCCTGAACAGGGCAAAACAAAAATGAAAAAGGGGGTGCAACACAAGGACTTCCTAGAGGGTCACCCTTCCTAGTACAACTCTTGCCCAAGCATGCTTAACTTCGAAGTTCTGATGGGATCTGGTGAATTAGAGCTGGTATGATCACAACCATTATGTTGAGGGTGCAAAGCCCTTATGTGTTGATGGTTCACAATCCCAGCAAAGAGAGACAGCCCATTCAAATAGCCAAATGAGATTACCGACAACCAATCTGCCTCAACAATTCAGCATCCTCGCAAGACGTGATATCGACTCATAGTTGGGCCCTTAATGTCCAGCGAGTTAGGTTGTCGGCTTTTTTGCGGATCATGACGAACGACGCGGGATGAAAAAATAGAATAAAAAGAATAAAAGTGGCTCGAAACTAATGAATACGTTCTATTTTGGGTTCCAAAAATAGGCGCATCCTAGTAGGCTTACTGCCCCCATCGTAGAGCTCCTAGAAAGCTTTCTAACGGTATACTGTAGGCCGTATAACTCCTTACCAATTAAAAGTTATGGGCACCGGAGCGATGGAGACCAGGCCATAGGCCCCACGACCTCGGTTTGCGGGCCCAGCCCCTCCGCGAAGTGAAGTTGTCTTGCCCAAGATTCCGTGGGACTCGAGAAAAGAAATGTGACTGATGAAGCATCTAGGCAAGGCTGAACTGGGCAAAACAAAAAAGAAAAATAAGGGTCACCCATCCTAGAATTACTCTCGCCCAAGCACGCTTAACTTCGGAGTTCTGATGGGATCCGATGCTTTAGTGCTGGTATGATTGCAACCGTTATGTTGAGGGTAGAAAGCCCTTATGTGTTGACGGTTCACAGAACCAGCCAAGAGAGACGGCCCATTCAAAAGGCCCAATAGGCTTACCGATAACCCATCTACCTCAACAACGCAGCATCCTCGTAAGACATGATATTGATGAGTAGTAGGGCCCTTAATGTCCCGCGAGTTTCATTCTCGGCTTTTTTGCGGCTCACAACGAATGACCTTGGACGAAAAAATAGCATAAAAAGAAGAATAGTGGCCCAAAATTGATGAAAATGTTCGATTTTGGGTTCTGAAAACATGTGCAGCCGAGCAAGCTTACTACCCCCGACGTAGAGCTCCCAAAGAGCTTTCCAACAGAATACTATGGGCCACATAACTCCTTACCGATCAAAAGTTATGGGCACCTGAGCGACAGAGACCAGGTCACAGGCCCCATGACCTCAGTTTGCAGGCCAACCCCTCCGCGAAGCTAAGTTGCCTTGCCCAAGATGCCGTGGGACCAGAGAAAAAAAATGTGATAGATGAAGCATCTTAGCAAGGCTGAACGGGGCAAACCAAAAATGAAAAGAGGGGTGCAACACGAGGACTTCCCAGAGAGTCACCCAAATTAGTACTACTCTCGCCCAAGCACGCTTAACTTTGGAGTTTTGGTGGGATTCGATGAATTAGTGCTGGTATGATCGCAACCCTTATGTTGAGGGTGAAAAGCCCTTATGTGTTGACGGTTCACAGTCCCAACCAAGAGAGACGACTTATTCAAAAGGCTCAATAGGCTTACCGATAACCCATCTGCCTCAACAACGCAACATCCCCGGAAGATATGATATCGACGCGTAGTAGGGCCCTTAATGTTCTGCGAGTTAGGTTGTTGGGTTTTTCGCAACCCATGATGAACGACACGGGACGAAAAAATAGCATAAAAAGAAGAAATATAACCCCAAACTGATGAAAACCTTCGATTTTGGGTTCCAAAAATAGGCGCAGTCGAGCAGGCTTGATGCCCCTGTCGTAGAACTCCGGGGGAGCTTTCCAACGGTATACTGTGGGTCGCATAATTCCTTACCGATCAAAATTTATGGGCACCGTAGCGACGGAGACCAGGTCACAGGCCCCATGACCTCGGTTTGTGGGCCCAGCCCCTCCGCGAAGTGAAGTTGTCTTGCCCAAGATGCCGTGGAACTCGAGAAAAGAAATGTGATGGATGAAGCATCTTGGCAAGGCTGAACTGGGCAAAACAAAAAATAAAAAAGGGGGTGCAACACGAGGACTTCCCAAGGTGTCACCCATCCTAGAATTACTCTATCCCAAGCACGCTTAACTTCGGAGTTCTGCTGGGATCCGGTGCATTAGTTCTGGTATGATTGCAACCATTATGTTGAGGGTACAAAGCCCTTATGTATTGACGGTTCACAGTCCTAAGCAAGAAAGACGGCCCATTCAAAAGGCCCAATGGGATTACCGATAACCCATCTACCTCAACAACGTAGCATCCTTGAAAGACGTGATATCGACGAGTTGTAGGGCCTTCAATGTCCCGTGAGTTAGGTTGTCAGCTTTTTCGCGGCTCACGACGAATGACCCGGGATGAAAAAATAGCATAAAAAGAATAAGAGTGGCCCAAAATTGATAAAAATGTTCAATTTTGGGTTCTGAAAACAAGCGCAATTGAGGAAGCCTCCTGCCCCCGTCATAGAGCTCTCGGAGAGCTTTCTAACGGTATACTATGGGCCGCATACCTTCTTACCGATCAAAAGTTATGGGCACCGGGGCAACGGAGACCAGGTCACAGCCTTCACAACTTCGGTTTGCGGGCCCAGCCCCTCCGCGAAGCAAAGTTGTCTTGCCCAAGATGTCGTGGGACTAGAGAAAAGAAATGTGACAGATGAAGCATCTTGGCAAGGCTGAACTAGGCAAAACAAAAAATAAAAAGGGGGGTGCAACATGAGGACTTCCCAGGGGGTCATCTATCCTAGAATTACTCTCGCCCAAGCACGCTTAACTTCGGAGTTCTTACGGGATCCAGTGAATTAGTGCTGGTATGATCGCAACCATTATGTTGAGGGTGCAAAGTCGTTATGTGTGGACAGTTCAAAATCCCAACCAAGAGAGACGGCCCATTCAAAAGGCCTAATGGGCTTACCGACAGCCTATCTGCCTCAATAACACAACATCCTCTCAAGTCGTGATATCGACTAGTAGGGCCCTTAATGTCTAGCGAGTTAGGTTGTCGGCTTTTTCGTGGCTCACAACGAACAATGCGGGATGAAATAATTGAGAAACTGAAGAAAGCGTTTGATTTTGGGTTCCGAAAATAGGCGCAGTGGAACATACTGGTTGCCCCCGTCGTAGAGCTCTCGGAGAGCTTTCCAACAGTATACTGTGGACCATATAACTCTTTAACGATCAAAAGTTATAGACACTAGAGCGACAGAGACTATTTTAACCGCGAATTATATTCTCAATAAGCTACCCCACAAGAAATTAGACAAAACACCTTATGAGTTATGGATGGGATGTGAGACCCGGTTCTAAATCCACATGCATTAATATTCTATTATGTGTAATTAAATATATTTCAATGCTTTATATATTCTAATTACTTATTATGTGCAATAGAAATAAGTTAGAGTTAAGTTAGAATAGCTTTAGGGGCAACTTTGCAAACTTTGGAGATTATTTGGGGTCAAATGGTAAAGATTATAAACCTTTAGGGGTTAAATTGCAATTATCAAAAGTTGAACTTGGGCACCAAGAAAACACTTATAACTAGAGCTAAAGTTTCTAAAATTGCCCTAGGACCCATCGGGTTTGGAAGAGGAAAATAAGGGCTTATTTTACAAAATGAAAAAAATGCTTGGGGTCAAAATATCAGACAACAAAATCTTTTCTTCTTCTTCTTCTTCTCATACCTGATGCCACAAGCCAAGGAGATAAAATTTTCTTGAGCCATTTTCTTGCAAAAGGATTGTGAAGAACAAGGCTTAGCTAGTTGATTGCAAACTACCCAAGTGATCTTCAAGCTTATTCCAAGGTTTTTCTAACTAATATCTTCCAAAAAATCAAGGTGATAGAATTTTTAACTTATTGGTTTTGAATAATAATTGCATATTTATGGCTTATGTAGCTTGTATGAATTTATGTTAACAAGAATATTGGTTAAAAGTGCCATTGACATGCTTGTAGTTAGAAGAATTATAAGGTGCCATTGTTGATGGATTTTGAAGCTTTTTGAAAGAGTAAGGATTGTTGTATAGCTATATGTTTGTGTGTAGATGATGCTTGTAGAGATGGTTGGAGCTAGTAGAAGTTAAATTTGTAGAATTAGAAGTTAGATTTGTAGAAAAGTTGTGCTGGATTTTTATGGATAGATTACTACTACCAACTTATATTGCATTTTAGACATAGTAAACGAACTCGGAATTGAACAAAACTTTAATAATAGCTAGATTAAGCAGTTTGGAACAAACTTTGTGATTTGCACAAAATCTAATTCTAACATTTTAAATCTCTGAACTAGCTTTTTTCGAAATGACTCAGGAGCATTGTGTAAACTAGACAGCTTGAAATAGTTGCACTAAACTGACTATAACTCAGTGAATTTAGATCGGAATTGAGCTCTGTTTGATTTTAAGATTATCTACACTCGAAGAGCTTCAATTCTATACTAAAACCAGATTATTTGGAGGTCGGGAGAGTACGTAATTGAACTGTCTAATTTGGGCTACTGCGGGATTGTTGAAGTTGTCTTAAGCTAGCTAGTTGTTTGCTATTACCAGATGTTGTTGTCTAAGTGGCCAAATTGCAAGTTCTTACTGTTGTGTGTTGTTACTAAATAGTTCCTAAATGTGTAAAGATACTTGTTGAATCGTTAACATGAAATATGTTGAATATGTAACACCCGAGACGATCATGAAATTTTTTTCTATTTCTTTTTCTGAATTTCATATTTTTTCCTTAATACTTGCTATTTGAGATGCATATATCCAATGAGTTTGAGTGCATAGCATATCGGGAGAATTAGATTTATTTTCTTGTGTTTAATTAAGTGTCATCTTAAATGTTAGTATTTAATTGCATCTGACTACGTGTTTATATTAACTTATTCATTTATATCTTAACATTCATTTCATAATTTTTTAAAATATTCTAGAAATAGTTAAATTAATTATTTTTAAATGAATATTGACTATTTTAATAATCGATTTTAATTGTCTTGTATTAAAATTACTCAGTTTTCAATTAAACGAGAAAAGTAACTTCGAGCCGGAGTGAATTTTAAACTATTCTACTATTCTACTTTTCAAAAATTATAGTTTTATATGATTGCTCATCATTTGACTAGCGATCGTTTATTGACCATTTGATCATAGCATTTCGAAAATGAGAGTTAGAGAAATATTTTCCGAATTTCGTGAATAATGTTTTTAGTTTAATTTAGATAGTCTTGGTTGATTTTTATTGAATTGCATTATTTTAACTTGAATTAGACTAAATGCTAATTAAATGAGCTTGTTGACCATTTTTAACTTGTATTTGACTTTGCCAAAATGATCAAAAAGCCCTTTGTCATCTTTTATAAATAAAGCAAGGCAAAAATCAAAACAAAACAAATCCTCAAATGCCCATTTTGTCCCCCCTTGGCTGAAGGTTTATGGAGAAAAGAAAAAAAATTGATTTTGCATTTTTAGGCCAAAATCTTGAGTGGAATCGAACGAGGATCATGGCTCGGGTCCTTGCGGGTCTTGGTCTTCAATCTCTGTGAGGGTTTTCACGTTTTTGTGCATTTTTATTTGAATTTAATTTTTGATTCAATTTTTCAGATTTGATATTTATTGCGTTATAATGTCTGTTATTGCTTGGAATTGCCTCCTTAGGGTTCGTAGAGCATTGCTTGTTAGTTATTTAGCGATTTTTACGGCTAAAAATACAAAATTGAAATTGGGGAAGAATAATGAATAGTGATTTTGAATAGTAAAACCCTAGAATTTTGGATTTTGATCCGAATTGTGATTTCTTGATTTGGATTGGTGTCATTAGTGATAGAAAGATAAAATGTGCAATAAAAACGGACCAGCCTTTGTTAAAATTGAAAATTAGACAAAGAAACGTAAAGGGGCCGTTTGACCAAGTGTTGACTGTGCTCAAATTGAGTTGGGGGTTTCGCTATTGAGGGCATGGAAGCACTTTTGGTGCTGTTGTGGCGTTGATTGAGCGACCAATTAGCATAGTTGTAGTTCAAACGCAGTAGGTGGACTTTTGGGCTTCAGGTGAGAAAGTAGAGTTTCGTGACATAGAAACCTGCCTTGTAGTGCCTAAGTGAATGTAATGAAATCGGTTTCCTAATCCTGTAGCTTGTTTGCTTGTAATTGCCTTTGGAAGTTAGAGATTGAATAGTGATATTTGTCGTTTACGTGTTTGAACTACTATTACTTGTTTAGTTAATGTTATTGTTGATGTTAATGATAATCATGCTCGAAAAGTTAATTGATTGCTTTTATTGATTGTAAATGCATGATATCTCGTATATCGCTACTAATCTGTACTTTCGTGCTATCGCTCGTTTATTGCTTGTATCTCGTATTGCATTGCATAGTGTCAGGCACGTGAGTGATGGGCCTCTCTGGGCAGTCTCGGGCTGCCAGGGTTGGTTTGCTCTAGCTCCGTGTCCTATTCCCATTCTCGCTAGGGGTGCCGCCTTGGGAGATTTGGGTCATAGATGTGTCGAGGTACATCTGAAGTACACCTAGTGGATGTTATAAGGTGGTTGTGCGCTTATTGTCATCGTTGTCAACATCAAGCTCGAGATTAATGTAATGCTCGTGGAATCAAATCGCATAGTACATTGCTCGTATGAGTGAACCATAGCCTTCATAGTGTGGTATAGCTTTGAATGGTTGTGTTAATGCTTTCTTTAATTGTTTATTGTATTGTCGTTTATATTGAATGCTTTCTTATTGGTTATATTGCTTAACTGTACCTATTTGCATTGCACAATCTTCTTTCTCTCCACCTCAATATATGTTTCGCCCTCACTAAGTATACGTGTTATGTATACTCACTCCTCACCACCACATTTCAGGAAATATCATGTTAGCTGGAAAGTTCGTGGATATGTGATAGATCGTGCTTGAAGAGTTGTCTTGCGTACTATGTGGCTTGAGTTGTCAAAGATGCAAAGATGTATATTTTCATGTAATGTATGTGTTTTGTGTTAAAAGGAATGTAATTTAAGTTTAACTAGATTACTGAAGTGGAATGATAAGTTAATTTATGTATTTAGTTAATATAGCTTAACTTCAATGCATGTTTGTGTTGATTAAAAAAAGAGTTAGAATAGTCTGGGTACTTGGAAATGTATGTATACTTGTTGTGTTTAATTGTTGAGAACCAAGGCTTGGATGGCCTTGAGGAATTTTGAATGGTTGGACACGGTGCTGGTCCACTTATATGCTATTGTAGGTTTTGCATTTTGCCTAGAAACAGGGGAGACCCCGTCCGTCTTTCTCTAAAATTTTGCTCGGGTTTGGAATTGGGTTGTGATTAGATTGATTGATAGAACTCCCAGTCTCGAGAGGGATCGGGGTGTTACACCATTGAATTGGGATTTCCTTATTGGGTCAGGTCATTTCGGGGTAAGCGGATCATTTATGATGAAGATGATGGGCTTCAAGAGAATGATTCGGAGTTCTTGCAGAGTGGAACCATGCAGTACCAGACACGAGATAGATCTTCCAAAGAACAAGGCTTTTTTCGAATAAGCCAATTCATTTGGGACCCTGCGGATCCACTTTTTTTTCCATTCAAATATCAACCTTTTATCTCTGCGTTTTCACATCGAGAATTCTTTGCAGATGAAGAAATGTCAAAGGGGCTTCTTACTTCCCAAACAGATATTCCTACATCTATATATAAACGTTGGTTTATCAAGAATACGCAAGAAAGGTACTTCGAATTGTTGATTCATCGCCAGAGATGGCTTAGAACCAATAGTTCATTATCTAATGGATTTTTCCGTTCTAATACTTCATCCGAGAGTTATCAGTATGTATCAAAGTTGTTCATATCTAACAGAACGCTATTGGATCAAATGACAAAGACATTGTTGAGAAAAATATGGCTTTTTCCTCGCTCGGCATGCTTGCTTTAACTCTATCGATAGCATTTTTGGTGTCCAGACCAGTAGCACCAGCAGCGTCGATTAAGGCTAGTTCCGAAAGAGATATATGTGGAGCGGTTCCAGTCCCTCTTTGGAGGGACTTACGCCAGCTTCGGTCAGCAGAGTTACCCTCCACTCAACCATGTAAAACATGGCTTTGTATACCCCTAATTCTGATTGCAAAAAGGGAATCCAGTCAATGTCAATGGGTTCGGGAGAATAGGAAATACAATGCCAATAAGTAGATGAATGGATGCAAGAAATCTTTTTCAATTTATCTCGAGGACACCAAGGTCAGTCGAGAGGGGGATCAAAGGTGCCATAAAATGAATTTTCTGACATTTGCTTTCCCAAGGCTAAATCGCTCTGTGGGGTTATGAAAGAAAGCTTCGATCTTCCTCCTTTGTCCGATGAATGTGCTTATTCATGGATTCTGTCTTCCTTCCAATAGAGCTACAAAGAACGGCTTTTCATGGGCTAATTTAGAGCTACCTTTTCGAGGAAAGCTCCAACTTTAGGCTTTAGGCAGAGACAAGAGTTCAGATCCTATGGTATGGTATTCCAGCCACTAAGGTCTCACTCTGACTTGCTCACAAAGAAGAATTCTTGATTGAGAACTAGTATGAGGGTAGAGGGACAAACTATCGGGCTTATGCTGGCAGGCTATCTGAATCTGACTTAGATAAGGAAGAAAAACATAGGCAAAAGTGAAGGGTTGGGCCTAATGTTACAACTCAATCTCACACCTTCCTTCTTGAAACAAGTTCCGATAGAGCTTTCCCAGGACTGAAAGCTGTCGAAACTGGATCAAAGATACCCACGTGCCCAGAAGTAGCTGCAAGAACAGGAACGCCATCCCCTATGGTTGAGTGAACAAGGCTTGTTCTCAAAGAAAGAAATTGTAAGGCATTTACCTACCTTAGATAAATGACAGGATAAGGATTCACAGGGGATATTGAATGAAAAGAGGAAGCAGGATAGACAAGTGAGGCACGAAGAGGCTCCAATAAGGTTTAGGCTTGAGGTTTACGTAGCCAATGTAAGTATCCCAAGTTGTTAGAATAGATAAAAGGAGCTACAGGCCAACCCGTAATAGAATCCGATGCTTTGAGAGAAGGGTGTGAGGGAGAAGACTGTCACGCCCCGACCCGACCCCGCAAAAGGCTAAGCCCGGACCCGACACACGGACGGAGTCTCCTCTGTACCATGGACGATCCGAAAACCCTACATTCAATATAATACTTGCGAGTTCCATAATAAACATTTGAAACAAGCCAACTTTCTTTTAAAACATACATCTTCTTATTAACCAACTTTGCAATCCAAAATGCCATGCATACTACACAAGTATTTATGCCACTAAACAGTTAAACCATTAGTATGCAATTCTTCTCTAGTCACGTGAGTATAACTTTACAACTTTACAATCTTTTAACCTTTACAACATAAGACCATAGAGGCCTCAAAATAGAAACTACATACAAGGCTACAAGCGTCAAAATGAAGTGACAACCAAGCATTAACACATCAAGCATGGCCTGCACAAAAGTCTGGCAACCAACCACCAGCTAAGCAAAGAAGTGCTATCAAGGAAACACCTCCACTTGCTCCTCCTCCTCAATTACCTCAATTGGGTCCGCTTCAACTACTCCTATAAAATATAGAATAGAAAGGAATGAGCAAAAACTATTGCTCAACGAGGGTTATTGGTCTCAAGGACGAAGATGAGAGGAGAATGCAATGCAAATAGTCAAGCAATTCATTCAATTATCATATAGAGATACAAACAAAGCCAACAATAAACAAGACAAGCATTAAAACTATAAACACTCATTCAAAGGATACGATTCACTTTCCACGAGCAACTTTCAATCACGAATTCGATGACGACGCGCTGGCCCAAACCACCTTATAACTTCAGTTGGAATACCCCGGAAGTATCCATCAATTCTACGACCCAAATCTCCCTGGGAGGCAACCCAAGCGAGAAAGGGAATAGGACACGGAGCTAGGGCAACCAACACTAGCAACCCGAGGCTACCCAGAGAGGCCCATCACATCGCCCCTGACTCTATGAATGCAATACAATATACAATGCAACAATCGAGCAATAAAGCCACACGTGGGAGAATAACAAAGTAGGTTACTCTCGCACGCAATAGCAACAGTTGATAACCATTTCAATCAGAATCAATTCTAACAAGCATATCAAGCAACATTAAGCATTCTGTAGGCATATCATTAAGAAAACAGACAAAATCGCAAAACGACTCCGACTTTCCAAATGCTACTACTTTCAAACGAGCCACGAGTTCTGGAAACCGACTTTACCAATCCTCCTAGGTCACCATAAGGCACGTCTAAAGACCCCGAAACCCTACTTTACCCTAGAATTCACGCAAAGCCCCGATTTCTCCCTTTGCTCGTTTGAACTACAACTATACTAACCAAACACCCAAATAACGCCACAACCGCACCAAAAGTGCTTCCATGGCCTCCCGAGACAATGCCAACACGTAAAATGAGAAAACGCCAAACTCAACCTAAACGACCCCGACTTTCACCAAGGCATATTTCTCATTTTTTTCATTTTGCAACCTAAACGAACCATGCATTTAGGCATTCTATCATACCTATCACATTTTTACATCAACAGAAAATATAACAGCGCAACTTCATCGTTTCAAGGGTTTACTATTCACATATCACTATTCAATTGAAATTTTAAATTACAATCTCAACATTCAACTGCAGAAAATGTTGAAAAGCTATAAATACATGTTCTACAATTGGCAATGAACAATCTTTAAGCACTAAATCGATTAAAACAACAATCTACGGATAAAATCTAAAAATCAAAAAGTTGACATACATAACATTTAAATGCGCAAATAACGTGCTTCCCTCACCTTAGGCACTCCTAGTCGCTAGGAAAAAAATGCTGGTTGCCTTGGAAACCACCCCGCATGAGCTCACGCGAAGATTTGAGTTTTTGAAGGTTGAAATTTTTTTTTCTTTTCTCTCTATGTTTCGGCCTTCACCCTTTCTAATTTCAGCTTTTGTTTTTTTTTTATTTCTTTGTTATTTTGCTTAATAAAGGATGACAACTTGGTCAAAGGTCAAACCCCTTGGTCAACCAACTTAAAATTGGTCAAATAGCCTATTTTTGTGCATTTAAAAGCTAAAATAACTAATGAAACATTAATTCTAGCTAACAACAATTAAAATATAAAATTTAAGACACCAAACACTAGTTTTCACTATTTGCTGAGGACTAGAAAACACTCTCTAGCTATTGCTCCCGAAATGCAATGCATTTTGCAACAACAAAGAAGTAACAATTAAATCTCAAAGAATTTAAGAAATATAATTTCCAGAAAGATAATCAAGAAAATTCCACATTCCGGGCTCAGGTATTACACCCTCTCCCCCTTAAAACAATTGCGCCCACGCAATTCTTACCTGGCCAACAAACGACTCCGGATACTGATCCCGAACTTGGTCCTCTCTTTCCCAAGTCGCTTCCTCAAACCCATGATGATTCCACATAACCTTTACTAACGGAATACTCTTTCTGCAAAGTTCCTGAACTTTCCGATCCACAATTCGAATCGGTTTCTTTTCATAAGACAACTTTTCCTCAATCTGCAAAGGCTCTGGTTCAAGTACATGTGAAGGGTGTGGATGGTACTTCTTTAACATTGACATGTGGAAAACATCATGCAGTCTCGACAAGCTCAGAGGCAAAGCTAACCGGTAAGCTAAAGGACCTACCTTTTCGGTGATCTCATATGGACCCACATACCTGGGACTAAGTTTCCTGCTCTTACCATGCCGAATCAATCCCTTATGAGGAGAAATATTAAGAAACACCCAATCTCCCAAATCAAACTCAAGATCCCGATGGTGCTTATCTGTATAACTCTTTTGACGACTCTAAGCTGTAAGCATACGCTGGCGAATAAGGTGAACATTATCTACCATCTTAATCATCTCGGGTAACACAGTCGAATCAACTGTTCTCATCTCTCCAACCTCTTCCTAATACAATGGGGATCTGCATTTACGACCGTACAGTGCCTCGTAGGGAGCCATACCTATAGTAGATTGATAACTATTATTGTAGGCAAACTCCGCTAAAGGCAAAAACTTCTCCCAATTCTTCCCAAAGTCTAACACACATGCCCGTAGCATGTCTTCCAAGATCCTGATAGTTCTCTCAGACTGGCCATTAGTTTGTGGATGGTATGCAGTGCTGAAGCTCAACTCAGTTCCCATGGCCTTTTGCAACTTCTGCCAAAAATGAGATCTGAATCTAGGATCTCTATCTGACACTATACTCTGTGGCACACCATGAAGTCTCACAATATTAGCAACATAAAGCTCAGCTAGTTTATCAAGGCTATCATGTTTGTTCACGGGAATAAAATGTGTAACTTTAGTCAAGCGGTCCACAACAACCCAAACAGAATCACATCCTCTCGGAGATCTAGGAAGATCGGTTACAAGGTCCATTGTTATATGCACCCACTTCCATTGCGGAATCGACAACGGCTGCAGAAGCCCGGCTGGCCTCTGATGCTCCACTTTAACCCTCTGACAAGTTAAACACTTGGATACATACTCAGCAATCTCCCTCTTCATATTGTTCCACCAGAAGTGTTGTTTCAAATCTCTATACATCTTTGTACTGCCCGGGTGAATCGTATACCTCAAATTATGTGCCTCGGACAGAATCTCATTCTTCAAAGTCGGATCACCAGGAACACACACCCTGTCCCTGAATCTGAAGATACCATCTGCATGTAATTTGAACTCCGACTCTCCCCCTTTTGCTTTTTCTTGGATTTTCAAGATGTGAGGATCAGTCTTCTAAGCCTCTCTGATCTGTCTAGCAACCCTGGCTGAATCT
Organism: Ehretia macrophylla; assembly: GCA_037974665.1. NCBI lineage: Eukaryota > Viridiplantae > Streptophyta > Magnoliopsida > Boraginales > Ehretiaceae > Ehretia > Ehretia macrophylla. Next base: position 44,323,003 of record CM075767.1, read on the forward strand.
GTAAGCTAGCAAATCGAATCCCTACCTCAGTAGCCTCCGGCTTCCATGAACAAATTTCTTCCAAAGTCTCCCAATCCTTGATAGTTAAACTCGCAACAGTAGCCTTTCGGCTCAAAGCATCAGCAACAACATTTGCCTTACCTGGCACGTAGTTTATAGAACAGTTGTAGCCACTTAATAGCTCTAGCCATCTCCACTGCCTCATATTCAGATCCTTCTGTGAAAACAAATATTTGAGACTCTTGTGGTCAGTAAAAATTTTAAATCTACAACCCCACAAGTAATGACGCCACTTCTTTAAAGCAAACACAACTGCAGCTAACTCCAGATCATGTGTAGGGTAATTGACTTCATATGGTTTCAACTTCCTAGAAGCATAGGCAATCACCTTACCATTCTGCATTAAAACACAGCCCAAACCTTCTTTAGATGCATCACTATAGACAACAAAGTTTTCTGTACCCTCAGGTAAAGCTAGTATAGGAGCTGTAGTTAATCTATTCTTCAGTTCTTGGAAACTGGATTCACATTTAGCATCCCAGTTGTAAGCAACTTTCTTCCGAGTAAACTGGCTTAAAGGCCCAGAAATTTTAGAAAAGTCTTTAACAAACCTCCGATAGTAACCTGCCAACCCAAGAAAACTCCGAATCTCTGACACCGTTTCAGGTCTCTTCCAAGATGAAACAACTTCAATCTTAGCTGGGCCTACTGAAATTCCTTGATCTGAAATGATATGGCCTAGAAAAGATATTTGATTCAACCAGAATTCACACTTGCTGAATTTTGCAAAAAGCTTGCTTTCTTGCAAAGTCTGTAGCACAATCTTCAAATGTTGTTCATGTTCAGCCTCGTTCTTCGAGTACACTAAAATGTCGTCAATAAAGATTACGACAAACTGATCAAGATAGGGCCGAAAAACCCTCTGCATCAAGTCCATGAATGCGGCTGGTGCATTCGTCAATCCAAACGGTAACACAACAAATTCATAGGGGCCATATCTAGTCCTGAATGCCGTCTTAGGTATATCGTTACTTCGAATTCTGAGTTGATAGTAACCCTGCCTCAAGTCAAATTTAGAGTAAACACTCGCACCCTGCAACTGATCAAAAAATTCTTCAATAAACGGAAAAGGGTATTTGTTCTTAATCGTGACTTGATTAAGTCCCCTGTAATCAATACATAACCGCAGCGTGCCGTCTTTCTTTCTCACAAACAACACAGGCGCACCCCACGACGAAGAACTACGTTGTATAAACCCTTTCTCAAGCAAGTTCTGAAGCTGAATTTTTAATTCCTGTAGTTCAGCTGATGCCATTCTATAAGGACTCCTAGAAATTGGCGTAGTGCCTGGCATAAGGTCAATCACAAATTCAATCTCCCTATCCGGTGGTAAACCCGATAATTCCTCGGGAAATACACCAGGGAAGTCTTTAACAATCGGAACCTCATTCAAATTCAACTTATCAGTAGGTTGATTGATCAAATAAGCTAAGTAAGCTTCACAACCTTTATTCAACAACTTAGAAGTCTTGATTGATGATAAAAGAGGAATTCGGGCAGCCCTGCAATTCCCAGCAATCTCCAGTACCGGTAGATCAGGAATCTGAAGATAAACAATCTTTGTTCTACAATCCAACTGAGCATAATACTTCCCCAACCAGTCCATTCCCAAAATGATTTCAAAGTCACGGAATGGCAGTATAATTAAATCAGCAGGAAATTTACGGTTCTCAATGCATATATCACAAGATTTGCAAATAGACTCAGTAACAAATTTCGCACCCAAAGGCATAATAACTTCAACTTCATGCGGCAGTTTATCAATGCAAACATTCACAGATCGTGCACATGCAGGAGTTATAAACGAATGTGTAGCTCCGAGATCAATCAAAACTTTAACTGGCTGAGTATTGAGAAGAAAAGTACCTTCCACTATAGCTGTAGTATTGGGAAGCTCTTCCGCATCTCGGGAATATACTTGTCCCGAAACTCACTCACAAAATCATCCCACAAATGCGGTACATCCTTACAATCCCACCTCCTCTTGACAGTATTCCACCACTGCTCTGCGTCGCCCTCAAACAGGAATGATGCATAATCTATTCTTGCCTCATCAGTGTACCTCAAAGCGGTGAAAATTTTCTCAACATGATTAATCCATCTCTCGGCTGCCTCATCATCCGGCTCTCCGAAGAACTTACCCGGCTCGTGCCTCAGGAATTTCTCCAACTGGTTATTCTCAACCCTGTACCCTTGTCCACCAGGATTAGCTTGATTTCCCTGGGGATTATTATTCCTGTCCTGCCTCTGCTCATGCAGTACCTGTGTAATTCGGTCAACTACTGTATTCATAGTAGCCATAAACTGCTCAGGCAACGGATGCTGACCCTGTTCTGCTGCCTCTTTATCTGCCCCTTGGCCTTGAGTACCCCGACGTGGCGGCATAGTAACACTCACAATAGCTGGCAGCATATAAAAGCAGTTTATAGACTGAAATATAGCACATAAGATTAGATAACACTCAAGTCAATAACAATCAAACATTCTAACTCGCAATTCACATAACACAAGATTGACATGCCAAACTAATTCACTTTAAACACATAAGCACTCTAAGTTCACAAAGTCATGCTATAACATTTTCTTTCCACTTAACAATCACACAATAACACTCTAGCATTTTAGGCCTTTACCCCACAGACTGAGAAACATATCCCGGCTCATGCAAAACTATCATGCTCTGATACCACCTAAAGATGTCACGCCCCGACCCGACCCCGCAAAAGGCCAAGCCCGGATCCAACACACGGACGGAGTCTCCCCTGTACCGTGGACGTTCCGAGAACCCTAAAATCAACATAATACTTGCGAAAGCCATAAAACATTTAAATCAAGACAACTTTCTTTTAGAAAATATACATCTTCTCATTAACAACTTTGCAAACCAAAATGTCATGCATACTACACAAGTATTTATGCCACTAAACCGTTAACCATTAGTATGCAATTCTTTACTAGTCATAAGAGTATAACTTTACAACTTTACAATCTTTAAACCTTTACAATAAAAAACCATAAAGGCCTCAAAATAGAACTACATACAAGGCTACAAGCCTCAAAATAAAGCGTCATCCAAGCAATATACATATCAAGCAAGGCTCGCACAAAAGTCTGGCAACCAACCACCAGCTAAGAAAAGAAGTGCTATCAAGGAAACACCTCCACTTGCTCCTCCTCCTCAATTACCTCAAGAGGATCAGCTTCAACTACTCCTGTAAAAAATATGGTATAGAAAGGAATGATAAAAAACTATTGCTCAGCGAGGGCAATTGGTCTCAAGGACGAAGATGAGAGGAGTATGCAATGCAATTTGTCAAGCAATTCATACAAATATCATATAGAGATTCAAACAAGCCAACAATTAAGCAAGGCAAGCATTAAAACTATAAAAACTTATTCAAAGGATACGATACTCTTTCCACGAGCAACTTTCAATCACGAATTCGATGACGACGCGCCGGCCCAAACCACCTTATAACACCAGTTTGGAATACCCCGGAAGTATCCATCAATCTACGACCCAAATCTCCCTGGGAAGCAACCCAAGCGAGAAGAGGGAATAGGACACGGAGCTAGAGCAACCAACACTAGCAACCCGAGGCTACCCAGAGAGGCCCATCACACTGCCCTGACTTTGTGAATGCAAGACAAGATACGATGCAACAATCGAGCAATAAAGCCACACGTGGGAGAATAACAAAGTAGGTTACTCTCGCACGCAATAGCAACAGTTGATAAGCATTTCAATCAGAATCAATTCAAAAAAGTATATCAAGCAACCTTAAGCATTCTATAGGCATAATATCAAGAAAACAAGCAAAATCACAAATCGGCCCCAACTATCAAAACGCTACCACTTCCAAACGAGCCACGAGTTCTGAAAACCGACTTCGCCAATCCTCCTAGGTCACCATAAGGCACGTCTAAAGACCCCAAAACCCTACTTTACCCTAGAATTTACGCAAAGCCCCGATTTTTCCCTTTGCTCGTTTGAACTACAACTATACTAACCAAACACCCAACTAACGCCACAACCGCACCAAAAGTGCTTCCATGGCCTCCCGATACAATGCCAACACGCAAAACGAGAAAATGCCAAACTCGACCTAAACGACCCCTGTGATACCCCGAACCTGGCATGTATTCAATAGCATTTAAAGTTTATTTAAATTACATTTTATTGACCTTTCACCTTCTTTGACCAAACTAGTTGACTTTTCATATACATTGACCAACTAGGACAAGGTGAAAATTTTTGAAATGTTTAATAAAGGGCAAACTTGGGATTAGAAATTAAAAAATGCAATGTTAAGTTAGCTAAATTTTGGGTCAACTTTGGAATTAAATCTGAACCAATTGGGGAAGATTTAGATAGCAAATTATATATGGTTGGAAAGCTCTATGAGTCTAGTTTCTGAGGCTTCAAACCGTTCATGAATTGGAGTTTTCTAGAAGAAGTTATGGCCATTTTCGTAAGGTCGCGCATAGCTGTTTTGGTTTAGCGGGTTGACCAAATCTTTGACCTTTGACTTGTCATTTTTTTTCCTAAATAAGCAGAATTGCACACGAAAAAAAAACAGAGAAGAAAGGCTTGAAACCATGAGGAAAAGAAGGAGAAAAAAAAAAGAAAATTTCAAAACAAATCACCAAATCTTTGTGTGAGCTTGCACGGGGTGGTTTCCGAGGCACTCTACGAGGTTTTCCTAGCGTCTAGGAGCGTCTAAGGTGAGGGTTTCATCGTTATTTGCGCATTTGAAAATTTTGTATCTAAACTTTGATTTTTGGATTTTATGCGTAGATTGTTGTTTTAATCGTTTTGTTGCTTAAAGAATGTTCCTTGTTGATTGTAGAACATGTATTTATAGCTTTTTAACATTTTCTGCGGTTAAATGTTGAGATTGCAATTTAAATTGATTAATGAATAGTGTTTTGTGAATAGTAAACCCTTGAAACGATGAAGTTGCTCCGTTATGCTGTCCGTTGATGTAGAAATGTGCTAGGTATGCTAGAATGCCTAAATGCATGGTTTGTTTGGGTTGCGTAATGGAAAAAACGGGAATTATGCCTTGGTGAAAGTCGGGGTCATTTAGGTCGAGTTTAGCATTTTCTCGTTTTGCGTGATGGCATTGTTTCGGGAGGCCATGGAAGCACTTTTGGTGCGATTATGGCGTTGGTTGGATGTTTGGTTAGTCTAGTTGTAGTTCAAACGAGCAAAGGGGGAAATCGGGGCTTTGTGCGAATTCTAGGGTAAAGTAGGGTTTCGGGGTCCTTAGACGTGCCTTATGGTGACCTAGGAGGATTGGCGAAGTCGGTTTCCAGAACTCGTGGCTCGTTTGGAAATGGTAGTGTTTTGATAGTTGGGGCCGATTTGTGATTTTGCTTGTTATCTTGATATTATGCCTATAGAATGCTTAGGGTTGCTTGATATACTTGTTTAATTTGTGTTATTGTTGCTTATTATTGCTTGTTATGCTTGAAAAGTTAGTTGAATGCTAGTATTGATTGTGATTGCTTGCTATCTCGTTTGTTGTCACTAGTTTGTATTGTTGTGCTATCGCTCGTTTATTGCCTTGTATCGAGTCTTGCATTGCATAGTGTCTCGCGCGTGAGTGATGGGCCTCTCTGGGTAGCCTCGGGTTGCCAGTGTTGGTTGCTCTAGCTCCGCTGCTTTTCCCTTTCTCCCTTGGGTTGCCTCCCAGGGAGATTTGGGTCGTAGAATTGATGGATACTTCCGGGGTATTCCAAACTGGTGTTATAAGGTGGATGCGCGCTTATTGTCATCATTGTCAACATCAAGCTCGAGATTGATGTATCGCTCGTGAAATGGTACATTGCTCATATGAGTGAACCATAGCCTTCAAAGTGTGGTATAGCTTTGAATGGTTGTGTTAATGCTTTCAGTAATTGCTTATTGTATTGATTGTTTGTCTTGATTGCTTATTTATCAGTTATATTGCTTAACTGTCTTATTTGCATTGCACGACTTTCTTTCTCTCCAACTCGATATCTGTCTCACCCTCACTGAGTATACGTGTTGTGTATACTCACTCCTCACTACCACATTTCAAGAAATGTCATGTTAGCTGGAAAGTTCGTGATTTCGTGAAAGTTCGTTGCCTGAAGAGTTGTCTTGCGTGCCTATGTGGCTTGAGTGTCGAAGTTGTAAAGATATATGTTTTCATATGTTGTAGGTATTTATTGCTAAAAGAAATGTAATTTAAATTTAGCTAAGAAGTTGAGGTGAATTGATAAGCTAGTTTATGTAATCAGTTAGCATAGCTTGTCTTCAATGCATGTTTGTAATGCCCAAAGGAAAAGAGTTAGAATGGCATGATAGTTTATTTTATGCAGTAGCTTAGTATGGTTTAATTGTCTAGTTTGAATGTACTGGTCAAAAATGAAAAGAGATAGGTTAGCTTTTAAATTGGAAATGTATGTATACCTGCTGAGTTTAATTGTTGAAAACCGAGGCTCGGATGGCCTTGAGGAAGTTTTGTATGGTTGGACACGGCGTTGGTCCATTTAAATGCTATTGCAGGTTTTATATTTTGCCTAGAAACAGGGGAGACTACGTCTGTTTTCCCTGAAAATTATGCCCGAGTTTGGATTTGGGTTGTGATTAGATTGATTGATAGAACTCCCGATCTTGAGAGGGATCGGGGTGTTACAACCCCGACTTTCACCAAGGCATATTTCTCGTTTTTTTCATTATGCAACCTAAACAAATCATGCATTTAGGCATTCTAGCATACCTATCACATTTTTACATCAACAGAAAGCATAACAGCGCAACTTCATCGTTTCAAGGGTTTACTATTCACATATCACTATTCAATTGAAATTTTAAATTACAATCTCAACATTCAACCGTAGAAAATGTTAAAAAGCTATAAATACATGTTCTACAATTGGCAATGAACAATCTTTAAGCACTAAATCGATTAAAACAACAATCTACGGATAAAATCTAAAAATCAAAAAGTTGACATACATAACATTTAAGTGCGCAAATAACGTGCTTCCCTCACCTTAGGCACTCCTAGTCGCTAGGAAAACAACGCTGGTTACCTTGGAAACCACCCTGCACGAGCTCACGCGAAGATTTGAGTTTTTGAAGGTTGAAATTTTTTTTTCTTTTCTCTCTATGTTTCGGCCTTCACCCTTTCTGATTTCAGCTTTTGTTTTTTTTTTATTTCTTTGTTATTTTGCTTAATAAAGGATGACAACTTGGTCAAAGGTCAAATAGCCTATTTTTGTGCATTTAAAAGCTAAAATAACTAATGAAACATTAATTTTAGCTAACAACAATTAAAATATAAAATTTAAGACACCAAACACTAGTTTTCACTATTTGCTGAGGACTAGAAAATACTCTCTAGCTATCGCTCCTGAAATGCAATGCACTTTGTAACAACAAAGAAGTAACAATTAAATCTTAAAGAATTTAAGAAATATAATTTCCAGAAAGATAATCAAGAAAATTCCACATTCCGGGCTTGGGTATTACACAAATAACGTGCTTCCCTCACCTTAGACACTCCTAGTCGCTAGGAAAACCACGCTGGATGCCCCGGTAACAACCCCGCACAAGCTCACGCGAAGATTGGAAGTTTGGAAGGTTGAAATGTTTTTTTTTCTTTCCTCTTGGTTTCGGCTTGCTCAACTATTTTTCCAGCTTGTTTTTTTTTTTTTTTTGCAATGTTTAAGCTAAATAAGATGACAAGCCTTTGGTCAAATGGTCAAGCTTGGTCAACTAACTTAAAAATTGGTCAAATTGGCCTATTTTATGCATTTTAAAGCTATAACAACCATCACCAAATTAATTCTAGCTAACAACAAATAAAATATTAAATTTAAGGCACCAAAATACTAGTTTCACTATTTGTTGAGGACTAGAAGACACCCTCTAACTATCGCTCTCGAAATGCAATGCATCTTGCGACAATAAAGAAGCAACAATTTGATTTCAAAGAACTTAAGAAAATATAATTTTTAGAATAATAAACAAGAAAATTGCACATTCCGGGCTCGGATATTACACTATCTCCCCCTTAAAACAATTGCGTCCACGCAATTCTTACCTGGTCAACAAACAACTCCGAATACTGACACCGAACCTGGTCCTCTCTTTCCCAAGTCGCTTCCTCAAACCCATGATAATTCCACAGAACCTTTACTAATGAAATACTCTTCCTGCAAAGTTCCTGAACTTTCTGATCCACAATTCGAATCGGTTTCTCTTCATAAGTTAACTTTTCCTCAATCTGCAAAGGCTCTGGTTCAAGTACATGTGAAGGATCTGGATGATATTTCCATAACATTGACATGTGGAAAACATCATGCAGTCTCGACAAGCTCGGAGGTAAAGCTAACTGATAAGCTAAAGGACCCACCTTTTCGGCGATCTCATATGTGTGACACCCCGATCCCCCTCGAGACCGGGAGTTCTAACAATCAATCTAATCACAACCCAAATCCAAACCCGGGCATAATTTTTAGGGAAAACGGACGGAGTCTCCCCTGTTTCTAGGCAATAAGTAAACCTGCGACAACATATAAATAGACCAATACCATGTCCAAACATTCAACCACCTCAAGGCCATCCAAGCCTTGTTCTCAACAAGCAACCACAAGCAAATTTACATACCTTTTCAAGTACTAGACTATTCTAACTCTTCTTTTAAACAATACAAACATGTTTTGAAGTTAAGCTATGCTAATGGATTACATAAACTAGCTTATCAATTCACCTTAACTACTTAGCTAGATTTAAATTACATTTCTTTTAACAATAAATACATACAACGTATGAAAGCGCATATCTTTACAACTTCGGCACTCAAGCCACATAGGCATGCAAGACAACTCTTCAGGCACGAACTTTCACGAAATCACGAACTTCCAGCTAACATGACATTTCCTGAAATGTGGTGGTGAGGAGTGAGTATACACAACATGTATACTCAGTGAGGGCGAGACAGATATCGAATTGGAGAGAAAGAAAGTCGTGCAATGCAAATAAGACAGATAAGCAATATAACTGGTAGGTAAACAATCAAGACAAACAATCAATACTATAAGCAATTATTGAAAGCATTAACACAACCATTCAAAGCTATACCACACTCTGAAGGCTATGGTTCACTCATACGAGCAGTGTACCATTTCACGAGCGATACATCAATCTCGAGCTTGATGTTGATAACGATGACAATAAGAGCGGAACCACCTTATAACAGCAGTTTGGAATACTCCGGGAGTAACCATCAACTCTACGACCCAAGTCTCCCTGGGAGGCAACCCAAGCGAGAAAAGGGAATAGCCACGGAGCTAGAGCAACCAACACTGGCAACCCGAGGCTACCCAGAGAGGTCCATCACTCACGCACGGGATACTATGCAATGCAAGACTCGATACAAGGCAATAAATGAGCGATAGCACAACAACACAGATAGAGGAGATAACCGAGATATCAAGCATTATTCAACAATTGTTAGACATTTCAATCAATAATCAACTCTAACAAGCGTAATAAGCATCAACAAGTATTTACAATCAAACAAGTAACAAGAACAACACCTACTAACATTATCAAGCAATAACAAGTATTCTATAGGCATTATAAGCATTCTATAGGCAACATAAGCATTCTATAAGCAATATTCTATGAAAACACACAAAATCACGAAAATGACCCCAACTTACCAAACGCTACTACTTTCAAACGAGTCACGAGCTTTGGAAACCGACTTCACCAATTCTCCTAGGTCACCATAAGGCACGTCTAAAGACCCTGAAACCCTACTTTACCCTAGAATTCACGCAAAGTACCGATTTCCCCCTTTACTCGTTTGAACCACAACTATACTAACCAAACACCCAACCAACGCCATAATCGCACCAAAAGTGCTTCCATGGCCTCCCGAAACAATTCCATCACGCAAAACGAGAAAATGCTAAACTCGACCTAAACGACCCCGACTTTCACCAAGGCATATCTCTCATTTTTCTCATTACGCAACCTAAACAAATCATGCATTTAGACATTCTAGCATACCTAGCCCCTTTTCACATCAACAAATAGCATAACAGCGCAACTTTATCGTTTCAAGGGTTTACTATTCACAAAATACTATTCAACTAACAATTTATATTTCAATTTCAATATTCAACTGCAGAAAATGTTAAAAAGCTATAAATACGTGTTCTACGATTGCTAGGGAACATACTTTAAGCCTCAAATCAATTAAAACAACAATATACGGATAAAACCCAAAAATCAAAGTTAATACACAAAATATTCAAATGTGCAAATAACGATGAAACCCTCACCTTAGACGCTCCTAGACGCTAGGAAAACCTCGTAGGATGCCTCGGAAACCATCCCGTGCAAGCTCACGCGAAAAATCGAAGATTTGATGTTGAATTTTCTTTTTTTTCTCTCCTTATTTTTTCGGCCCTGCCATCTTCTGTTCAGCTCTGTTTTTTTGTGTGTTATTTTAGGCTATTAAAAGATGACACAAAGGTCAAAAGGTCAAAGCTTTGGTCAATGCTCACTTAAGTTGGTCAAACTAGCTTATTTTATGCATTTTAAAGCTAAAACAACTAATGAAATATTAATTCTAGCTAACAACAATTAAAATATAAAATTTAAGACACCAAACACTAGTTTTCACTATTTGTTGAGGACTAGGAACCGCTCTCTAACTATCGCTGTCACGTCCCGACCCGACCCCGCAAAAGGCCAAGCCCGGACCCGACACACGGACGGAGTCTCCTCTGTACCACGGACGATCCAAAAACCCTAAAATCAATATAATACTTGCGAAAGCCATAAAATAATCAAAACAAGCCAACTTTCTTTAAAATATACATTTCTTATTAATAAACTTTGCAACCCAAAATGATATGCATATTACACAAGTATTTATGCCACTAATCAACTCCATTAGCATGCATTTCCTTACTAGTCACAAGGTATATGTTTACAACTTTACATTCTTTCAACTTATACAACATAAGACCGTAGAGGCCTCAAACTAGAAAATACATACAAGGCTACAAGCCTCAAAATTAAGCAACATCCAAGCAATATACATATCATGCAAGGCTCGCACAAAATCTGGCAACCAACCACCAGCAAAGCAAAGAAGTGCTATCACAGAAACACCTCCACCTGTTCCTCCTCCTCAATTACCTCGAGAGGGTCTGCTTCAACTACTCCTGTAAAAATATAGTATAGAGAGGAATGAGCAAAAACTATTGCTCAGCGAGGGCAATTGGTCTCAAGGACGGAGATGAGAGGAGTATGCAATGCAATTAGCGAAGCAATGCATACAATTATCCTTTAAAGACACAAACAAGTCAATATTATAACAAGGAAAGCATTAAAGACTATAAACATTCATTCAAAGGATACGGTACTCTTTTCACGAGCAACTTTCATTCAATAATTCGATGACGACGCGTCGGCCCAAACCACCTTATAACACCAGTTTGGAATACCCCGGAAGTATCCATCAACCTACGACCCAAATCTCCCTGGGAGGCAACCCAAGCGAGAAAGGGAATAGCAGCGGAGCTAGAGCAACCAACACTGGCAACCCAAGGCTACCCAGAGAGGCCCATCACTCACGCGCGAGACACTATGCAATGCAAGACTCGATACAAGGCGATAAACAAGCGATAAAGCCACACGTGGGAGAATAACAAAGTAGGTTACTCTCACACGCAATAGCAGCAATTGATAAGCATTTCCATCCAAATCAATTCAAACAAGTATTTCAAGCAACCCTAAGCATTCTATAGGCATAAAGTCAAGAAAACACACAAAAACACAAACCGGCCCCAACTATCAAAACCCTACCATTTCCAAACGAGCCACGAGTTCTAGAAACCGACTTCACCAAACCTCCTAGGCCACCATAAGGCACGTCTAAAGACCCCAAAACCTTACTTTACCCTAGAACTCGCGCAAAGCCCCGATTTCCCCCTTTCTCGTTTGAACTACAACTATATCAACCAAACACCCAACCAACGCTATAATCGTACCAAAAGTGCTTCCATGGCCTCCCGATATAAAGCCAACATGCAAAACGAGAAAATGCTAAAGTCAACCTAAACGACCCCGACTTTCAACAAGGCTTAATTCTCGTTTTTCTCACTACGTAACCCAAACAAACCACACATTTAGGCATTCTAGTACACCTAGCACGTTCCTACATCAACGGATATCATAACGGAGTAACTTTGTCATTTCAAGGTTTTACTATTCACAAAACACTATTCAACATCCAAATTAAATTGCAATCTCAACATTTAACCGCAGAAAATGTTACAAAGCTATAAATACACGTTCTACAATAGCCAAGGAACATTCTAGAAGCATCAAAACGATTTAAACGACAATCTACGGATAAAATCTAAAAATTGCAAAGTTGATACACTTAACATTTAAATGCGCAAATAACATGATTCCCTCACCTTAGGTACTCCTAGTCGCTAGGAAAACAACGCTAGTTGCCTCGGAAATCACCCCGCACGAGCTCACGCGAAGATTGAACGATTGAAAGGTTGAAAGGTTTTTTTTTTCCCTTGGAGCTCACGGCCTGGACTCTCTGTTTCAGCTGCTGTTTTTTATTTTTTATTTTGCTAAGTTAAAAGCTTATTTAAATGCTAAATGGTCAAATGGTCAAAAGCCTAGGTCAAACCACTTAAAACTTGGTCAAAGGCCCTTATTTTGTGCATTTTAAAGCCATTTTAGCTAAGGAAAGATCAATTAAAGCTAGCAACATTTAAAATATAAAATTTAAGTCATCTAAACACTAGTTTCACTATTTGCTGAGGACTGAAAATCGTTCTCTAGCTATCGCTCCTGAAATGCAATGCACGTTGCGACGGCGAGAAAGTAACAATTAATTCACAAAGAATTTAAGGAAATATAATTTTCAAAATAATAAACAAAGAATTTTCACATTCCGGGCTCGGGTATTACAATCGCTCCCGATATGCTATGCACTTTGCGTCAACCAAGAAGTGACAATTAAATCTCAAAGAATCTAATAAATATATCATTTTTGGAAAGCATCATAGTTTAAAATTTACTCCGGCTTGGAGCTACTTTCCTCTTTTATTTGAAAACCGAGTGATTTTAATGCAAAACAACCAAAACCTATTATTAAAATAATCACAACAATCAAGGTAATCAATATTCATTTAAAATAATTAATTTAACTATTTCTAGAATATTTTAAGAATTATAAAGTTAATATTAAGCTACAAATGAAAGTTAATATAAACACATAGTCAAATACAATTAAACACTAACATTTAAGATAACACTTAATTAATCACAAGAGAATAAATTCAATTACTATAATTATTAGAAATAGATAATAATCTTTTAATTATTCAATTTACAACTACTAAATGCTTCCAAGAGAAATATTAAAATAGTGCAAATTGGTTGATTTAACTAATTAAACATTTAATCAAATGCAGTCAAGTGCTATTAAATGCATGCCGGGTTTGGGTTATCACATCCTTCCCCCCTTAAAACAATTGCGTCCTCGCAATTCTTCTTCCAATAGAACTCAGCATCATCTGAAATCCAGTTCTGACTAATCTTCATTAGCTACTGAACAAGTATTTCATCAAGATGACCAATAGGAAAGTTCAAGTAGAAATGCCAAATGGTAACGCCAAATAAAGGCTCAAAGGTAGATACCGTACAAGAATCCCGTTGACACGAATACCGAAGAAGAATAAATTCCAACCAAAAATGCCGAGATAATACCAATAAAGACTAAAGCAAAGATACTGTAGATATCATTAATACCACACAATAACGACAAGAAAAATACCTCACGCACGAATCTCCAATAGAAGTCTAACTATTACTGCCTGAGAATTCCCAAGCAAAAAGCCAAATAAAAGCTCAAACAAAGGTTCCATCTAGAGGTCCAAAGAAGTACCCCGCTGGTCATGAATTTGATAGAAGAATTCCCTGTTAAGAGTGCTGAAGAAAATACCAAGAACCCAATCAAATATACTTCCAAAGTTCCAAAGAAGCCTTCCAAATAATAACCCCATAGGACACCCAATTAGATTCTGAGTTTTGCTATCAAATGCTGAGAGGAATGTCAAAGGAAATAGCAGAGAAGATATAATGTGCCCAATAAGACAACCAAGTTGAATAACAAACATAGTTTCCCAGATGGACGACAACTCCAAGGATAAACACCGAACTGGTGAACAATATACCGAGACCAAACTCTGAGGCCTCTTCACTGTTTGCCCAGTGAAAACTTCATGCAACCTTGCCAATAAGTAAAATACCAATAGAACGCCCAATAAGAATTTCAAAGAACACCATAAGTAGTATTATACAATAAGTCTGATAGGAACTCCAAATACCAAACCTACTGAGGAACACTAAAGAAGATATCGGAAACAATGCTCCAATAAGAAAGTAGCCAATTTTGCCCAATAAGTAAATACTAAATAAATGGCCACTAAGGATCCTAGAGAATGCCATTGAAGAATTTCTAATCAAGGATGCCAATGTCACACCAATAAAGACCGAGACACATATACCGTAGATAATACTGTGCAATAAGGCCGATTGAAATCCCAATAGCCAAATCCACCGAGAAGTGCCAACAGAAGTCTCCAAAGAATACCCATTAAGAAAACCAAAGAATGCTCCAGAGAATGACCAAATAAAACCCCAAGAGAAAGCTACTCCTTCACAACTGTTAAGCACAGAGAAGGACCCTAGAGATTTGCCAATAACCGAGCTCCAAAAGCAAACACCAATTCCCAAATAAAGGCTAGTCAAATGCCATTCATTTCCTGCCAATCCATACACCTTGAAAAGCCAGTGATGAACCACTTTCTTCAGGGAAGGAAGAGGACTTACTTACCATTTCCATAGGACATGTATGAATGCCAATATATCACAGTTATACACATGCCTTAAACTATTATGCAAGCAAGTTTACAAAACAGTTTATTGAACAAAGTCACTCAAGCACGGCAATCAAGTCAAGCACAATATAATCAATTCAAATCATGGCATAGCTAATTCAAGACATTCTATACACACATTACAAGTAATACTTCAAGCAAATAACAATTCACGAGGTCAATTCAATTCACGATGCCAATTCAATAAGTCAATTCGATAGACAACTAGACATTTCACTTTACTTGAGAAACATTTAACACATAACACATAACTATATCACATAGGTGCATACATTCAAGTCAAGACACACAATCTCCCATACAAGCATACACTTTCAAGACACACTTAACAAGCACACATTCAACGATCACTACCCACCAGACCGAGGACCCTATCCCAGCTTATGAGCTAGACAAGCTCTGATACCACCTGTGACACCCCGATCCCTCTCGAGACCAGGAGTTCTAACAATCAATCTAATCACAACCCAAATCCAAACCCGGGCATAATTTTTAGGGAAAACGGACGGAGTCTCCCCTGTTTCTAGACAAAAAGTAAACCTGCGACAACATATAAATGGACCAATACCATGTCCAAATATTCAACCACCTCAAGGCCATCCGAGCCTTGTTCTCAACAAGCAACCACAAGCAAATTTACATACCTTTTCAAGTACTAGACTATTCTAACTCTTCTTTTAAACAATACAAACATGTTTTGAAGTTAAGCTATGCTAATGGATTACATAAACTAGCTTATCAATTCACCTCAACTACTTAGCTAGATTTAAATTACATTTCTTTTAACAATAAATACATACAACATATGAAAGCGCATATCTTTACAACTTCGACACTCAAGCCACATAGGCACGCAAGACAACTCTTCAGGCACGAACTTTCACGAAATCACGAACTTCCAGCTAACATGACATTTCCTGAAATGTGGTAGAGAGGAGTGAGTATACACAACATGTATACTTAGTGAGGGCGAGACAGATATCAAATTGGAAAGAAAGAAAGTCGTGCAATGCAAATAAGACAGATAAGCAATATAACTGGTAGGTAAACAATCAAGACAAACAATCAATACTATAAGCAATTACTGAAAGCATTAACACAACCATTCAAAGCTATACCACACTCTGAAGGCTATGGTTCACTCATACGAGCAGTGTACCATTTCACGAGCGAAACATCAATCTCGAGCTTGATGTTGACAACGATGACAATAAGCGTGCAACCACCTTTTAACAGCAGTTTGGAATACCCCAGGAGTAACCATCAATTCTACGACCCAAGTCTCCCTGGGAGGCAACCCAAGCGAGAAAGGGAATAGCCACGGAGCTACAGCAACCAACACTGGCAACCCGAGGCTACCTAGAGAGGCCCATCACTCACGCGCTGGACACTATGCAATGCAAGACTCGATACAAGGCGATAAACGAGCGATAGCACAACAACACAGATAGAGGAGATAACCGAGATATCAAGCATTATTCAACAATTGTTAGACATTTCAATCAATAATCAACTCTAACAAGCGTAATAAGTATTAACAAGCATTTACAATCAAACAAGTAACAAGAACAACACCTACTAACATTATCAAGCAATAACAAGTATTCTATAGGCATTATAAGCATTCTATAGGCAACATAAGCATTCTATAAGCAATATAAGCATTCTATAAGCAATATTCTATGAAAATACACAAAATCACGAAAATGACCCCAACTTACCAAACGCTACTACTTTCAAATGAGCCACGAGCTTTGGAAACCGACTTCACCAATCCTCCTAGGTCACCATAAGGCACGTCTAAAGACCCTGAAACCTTACTTTACCCTAGAATTCACGCAAAGTCCCGATTTCCCCATTTGCTCGTTTGAACTACAACTATACTAACCAAACACCCAACCAACGCCATAATCGCACCAAAAGTGCTTCTATGGCCTCCTGAAACAATGCCATCACGCAAAACGAGAAAATGCTAAACTCGACCTAAACGACCCCAACTTTCACCAAGGCATATTTCTCATTTTTTTCATTACGCAACCTAAACAAATCATGCATTTAGACATTCTAGCATACCTAGCACCTTTTCACATCAACAGAAAGCATAACAGCGCAACTTTATCGTTTCAAGGGTTTACTATTCATAAAATACTATTCAACTAACAATTTATATTTTAATTTCAATATTCAACCGCAGAAAATGTTAAAAAGCTATAAATACGTGTTCTACGATTGCTAGGGAACATACTTTAAGCCTCAAATCAATTAAAACAACAATATACGAATAAAATTCAAAAATCAAAGTTAATACACAAAATATTCAAATGCGCAAATAACGATGAAACCCTCACCTTAGACGCTCCTAGACGCTAGGAAAACCTCGTAGGATGCCTCAGAAACCACCCCGTGCAAGCTCACGCGAAGAATCGAAGATTTGATGTTGAATTTTCTTTTTTTTCTCTCCTTATTTTTTCGGCCCTGCGCTCTTCTGTTCAGCTCTATTTTTTGTGTGTGTTATTTTAGGCTATTAAAAGATGACACAAGGTCAAAAGGTCAAAGCTTTGGTCAATGCTCACTTAAGTTGGTCAAACTAGCTAATTTTATGCATTTTAAAGCTAAAACAACTAATGAAATATTAATTCTAGCTAACAACAATTAAAATATAAAATTTAAGACACCAAACACTAGTTTTCACTATTTGTTGAGGACTAGGAACCGCTCTCTAACTATCGCTCTCGATATGCTATGCACTTTGCGTTAACCAAGAAGTGACAATTAAATCTCAAAGAATCTAAGAAATATATCATTTTTGGAAAGCATCATAGTTTAAAATTTACTCCGGCTCGGAGCTACTTTCCTCTTTTATTTGAAAACCGAGTGATTTTAATGCAAGACAACCAAAACCGATTATTAAAATAATCACAACAATCAAGGTAATCAATATTCATTTAAAATAATTAATTTAACTATTTCTATAATATTTTAAGAATTATAAAGTTAATATTAAGCTACAAATGAAATTTAATATAAACACATAGTCAAATACAATTAAACACTAACATTTAAGATAACACTTAATTAATCACAAGAGAATAAATTTAATTATTATAATTATTAGAAATAGATAATAATCTTTTAATTATTCAATTTACAACTACTAAATGCTTCCAAGAGAAATATTAAAATAGTGCAAATTGGTTGATTTAACTAATTAAACATTTAATCAAATGCAGTCAAGTGCTATTAAATGCATGCCGGGTTCGGGTTATCACAATATGGACCCACATACCTGGGACTAAGTTTCCCGCTCTTACCGTGCCGAATCAATCCCTTTCGAGGAGAATTCTTAAGAAACACCCAATCTCCCAAATCAAACTCAAGATCCGGACGGTGCTTATCCTCATAACTCTTCTGATGACTCTGAGCTGTAAGTATACGCTGGCGAATAAGGTGAACATTATCCACCATCTTAATCATCTCAGGTAACATAGTCGGATCAACTGTTCTCATTTCTCCAACCTCTTCCCAATACATTGGGGATCTGCATTTACGACCGTACAACGCCTCGTAGGGAGCCATACCTATAGTAGATTGATAACTATTATTGTAGCGAACTCCGCTAAAGACAAAAACTTCTCCCAATTCTTTCCAAAGTCTAACACACATGCCCGAAGCATGTCTTCCAAGATCCTGATAGTTCTCTCAGACTGGCCATCAGTTTATGGATGGTATGCAATACTGAAGCTCAATTTAGTTCCCATGGCCTCTTGCAACTTCTGCCAAAAACAAGATCTAAATCTGGGATCTCTATCTGACACTATACTCTGTGGCACACCATGCAGTCTCACAATATTAACAACATAAAGCTCAGCTAGTTTATCAAGGCTATCCTGTTTGTTCACGGAAATAAAATGTGAAACTTTAGTCAATCGGTCCACAACAACCCAAACAGAATCACATCCTCTCGGAGATCTAGGAAGATTGGTCACAAGGTCCATTGTTATATGCACCCATTTCCATTACGGAATCGACAACGGTTGCAGAAGTCGGCTGGCCTCTGATGTTCAACCTTAACCCTCTAACAAGTCAAACACCTGGATACATACCCAGCAATCTCCCTCTTCATATTGTTCCACCATAAGTCTTGTTTCAAATCTCTATACATTTTAGTATTGCCCGGGTGAATCGTATATCTTGAATTATGTGGCTCGGACAGAATCTCATTCTTCAAAGTCGGATCACCAGGAACACACACCCTGTCCCTGAATCTAAAGATACCATCTGCATGTAATTTAAACTCCGACTCTCCCCCTTTTGCTTTTTCTTGGATTCTTAAGATGTGAGGATCAGTCTTCTGTGCCTCTCTGATTTGTGCTAGCAATCCCGACTGAATTTGTAGGCTAGCAAATCAAATCCCTACCTCAGTAGCTTCCAGCTTCCATGAACAAATTTCCTCCAAAGTCTCCCAATCTTTGATAATTAAACTTGCAACAGTAGCCTTTCGGCTCAAAGCATCTGCAACAACATTTGCCTTACCTGGCACGTAGTTTATACAACAGTTGTAACCACTTAATAGCTCTAGCCATCTTCACTGCCTCATATTCAAATCTTTTTGTGAAAATAAATATTTGAGACTCTTGTGGTCAGTGAAAATTTCAAATTTGCTACCCCACAAGTAATGATGCCACTTCTTCAAAGCAAACACAACTGCAGCTAACTCAAGATCATGTGTAGGGTAATTGACTTCATATGGTTTCAACTTCCTAGAAGCATAGGCAATCACCTTACCATTCTGCATTAAAACACAGCCCAAACCTTCTTTAGATGCATCACTGTAGACAACAAAATTTTCTGTACCCTCAGGTAAAGCTAGTATAGGAGCTGTAGTTAATCTCTTCTTCAGTTCTTGGAAACTGGATTCACACTTAGCATCCCAATTGTAAGTAACTTTCTTTCGAGTCAACTGGCTTAAAGGTCTAGAAATTTTGGAAAAGTCTTTAACAAACCTCCGATAGTAACCTGCCAACCCTAGAAAACTCCGAATCTTTGACACCATTTCAGGCCTCTTCCAAGACGAAACAACTTCAATCTTAGCTGGGTCTGCTGAAATTCCTTGATCTGAAATGATATGGCCTAGAAAAGATATTTGATTCAACCAGAATTCACACTTGCTAAATTTAGCAAAAAGCTTGTTTTCTTACAAAGTCTGTAGTACAATCTTCAAATGTTGTTCATGTTCAGCCTCATTCTTCGAGTATACTAAAATGTCGTCAATAAAGATTACGACAAACTGATCAAGATAAGGTCGAAAAACCCTCTGCATTAAGTCCATGAATGCGGCTGGTGCATTCGTCAATCCAAACGGTAACACAACAAATTCATAGTGGCCATATCTAATCCTGAATGTCGTCTTAGGTATATCGTCACTCCGAATCCTGAGTTGATAGTAACCCTGCCTCAAATCAAATTTGGAGTAAACACTCGTACCTTGCAACTGATCAAACAATTCTTCAATCAACGGCAAGGGGTATTTGTTCTTAATTGTGACTTGATTAAGTCCCCTGTAATCTATACATAACCGTAGCGTGCCATCTTTCTTTCTCACAAATAACACAGGCGCACCCCACGGCGAAGAACTAGGTTGTATAAACCCTTTTTCAAGCAAGTTCTGAAGCTGAATTTTTAATTCCTGAAGTTCAGCCGATGCCATTCTATAAGGACTTCTAGAAATTGGCGCAGTGCCTGGCATAAGGTCAATCACAAATTCAATCTCCCTATCCAGTGGTAAACCCAGTAATTCCTCGGGAAATACACCAGGGAAGTCTTTAACAATTGGAACCTCATTCAAATTCAACTTATCAGTAGGTTGATTGATCAGATAAGCTAGGTAAGCTTCACAACCTTTATTCAATAACTTAGAAGCCTTGATTGATGATAAAAGAGGTATCCAGGCAGCCCTGCAGTTTCCAACAATCTCCAGTACCGGTAGGTCGGGAATCTGAAGATAAACAATTTTTGTTCTACAATCCAACTGAGCATAGTATTTCCCCAACCAGTCCATTCCCAAAATGATTTCAAAATCACGGAAGGGCAGTATAATTAAATCAGCAGGAAATTTACGGTTCTCAATGCATATATCACAAGATTTGCAAATAGACTCAGTAACAAATTTCACACCCAAAGGCGTACTAACTTCAACTTCATGCGGCAGTTTATCAATGCAAACATTCACAGATCGTGCACATGCAGGAGTTATAAACGAATGTGTAGCTCCGGGATCAACCAAAACTTTAACTGGCTGAGTATTGAGAAGAAAGGTACCTTCCACTATTGTTGTAGTATCGGGTAGCTCCTCCGCATCTAGTGCAAAGACCCTAGCCTGTACCCTCTGTGCTGGACCTGCACCTGCAGCCCTATTCTGTACACCTTGGCCTCCAGTACGACCCTGAACATTCTTATACTTAGGGCAATCTTTCACCCTATGCTCATCACTCCCACAACCAGTGCACTTACCACTCTTCCTCCAGCAATTAGCCTCAATGTGCCCCGATCGATTACAAAAGTTACATTGCTGATTTTGTCTTACAACAGTGTTTCCCGTAGATGCGGGGACTCTGGCAGTGGTAGGAACTGTAGCTCCCTGCTGGGGTCTAGCCACAGCTGGCCTTGCCTGAATCTGATACTGTGGCTGATACGGACGTTGCTGAGGAACCTGCGCAGAAGTCTGATACTGCCTCGGCTGACTCTGGCTGCTCTGGCCCAAGTACTGTTTCTTACTCGGCTGGCTACTTTCAGCTATCATCTCTGCCTTCCGTTTCTCAAACTTTGAGGCTGCTTGGAATACCTCGGGAAAAGTAGTATAGGTCTGCCCAGTCAAATGCAGCTGTATATCCATTCTCAGCCCACGAACAAACCTATGAATCATCCTCCTAGCTGGCCGCACCAGCTCAGGCATATACCTCGACAGGCTGACAAACCTAGCCTCATACTGTGCAACAGTCATGTTTCCCTACTTCAGGGCCGCAAATTCATCTTCCCGCCTTTCCCTAGCAATCTTAGGAATATACTTATCCCGAAACTCACTCACAAAATCATCCCACAAATGCGGAACATCCTCACAGTCCCACCTCAACCTGACAGTGTTCCACCACTGTTTTGCGTCACCCTCAAACAGGAATGCCGCACAATCCATTCTTGCCTCATCAGTGTACCTCAAAGCAGCGAAAATTTTCTCAACATGGTTAATCCATCTCTCGGCTGCCTCGTCATCCGGCTCTCCAAAGAACTTACCCGGCTCGTGCCTCAAGAATTTCTCCAGCTGATTATTCTCAGCCCTAGGCCCCTGTCCACCAGGATTAGCTTGATTTCCCTGGGGATTATTATTCCTGTCCTGCCTCTGCTCATGCAGTACTTGTGTAATCCGGTCAACTGCAGTGGTCATAGTAGCCATAAACTGTTCAGGCAACGGTTGCTGACCCTATTCTACTGCCTCTTCATCTGCCCCTTGACCTTGAGTACCACAACGTGGCGGCATAGTAACAACTCACAATAACTGGTAGCATATAAAAATAGTTTATAGACAGAAATATAGCACATAAGATTAGATAACACTCAAGTCAATAACAATCAAATATCCTATCACACAATTCACATAACACAAGATTGACATGCCAACCATTTCACTTGAACACATAAGCACTCAAGTTCACATAGTCATACTATAACATTTTTTCCACTTAACAATCATACATTAACACTTTAGCATTTTAGACCTTTACCCCACAGACCGAGAAACATATCCCGGCTCATGCAAGACTATCATGCTCTGATACCACCTAAAGATGTCACGCCCTGACCCGACCCCGCAAAAGGCCAAGCCCGGACCCGACACACGGACGGAGTCTCCTCTGTACCGTGGACGATCCGAAAACCCTACATTCAATATAATACTTGCGAGTTCCATAATAAACATTTGAAACAAGCCAACTTTCTTTTAAAACATACATCTTCTTATTAACCAACTTTGCAATCCAAAATGCCATGCATACTACACAAGTATTTATGCCACTAAACAGTTAAACCATTAGTATGCAATTCTTCTCTAGTCACGTGAGTATAACTTTACAACTTTACAATCTTTAAACTTTTACAACATAAGACCATAGAGGCCTCAAAATAGAAACTACATACAAGGCTACAAGCCTCAAAATGAAGCGACAACCAAGCATTAACACATCAAGCATGGCCCGCACAAAAGTCTGGCAACCAACCACTAGCTAAGCAAAGAAGTGCTATCAAGGAAACACCTCCACTTGCTCCTCCTCCTCAATTACCTCAATAGGGTCTGCTTCAACTACTCCTGTAAAATATAGTATAGAAAGGAATGAGCAAAAACTATTGCTCAGCGAGAGTTATTGGTCTCAAGGATGAAGATGAGAGGAGAATGCAATGCAAATAGTCAAGCAATTCATTCAATTATCATATAGAGATACAAACAAAGCCAATAATAAACAAGACAAGCATTAAAACTATAAACACTCATTCAAATGATACGATTCACTTTCCACGAGCAACTTTCAATCACGAATTCGATGACGACGCGCCGGCCCAAACCACCTTATAACTTCAGTTGGAATACCCCGGAAGTATCCATCAATTCTACGACCCAAATCTCCCTGGGAGGCAACCTAAGCGAGAAAGGGAATAGGACACGGAGCTAGGGCAACCAACACTGGCAACCCGAGGCTACCCAGAGAGGCCCATCATATCGCCCCTGACTCTATGAATGCAATACAATATACAATGCAACAATCGAGCAATAAAGCCACACGTGGGAGAATAACAAAGTAGGTTACTCTCGCACGCAATAGCAACAGTTGATAACCATTTCAATCAGAATCAATTCTAACAAGCATATCAAGCAACATTAAGCATTCTATAGGCATATCATTAAGAAAACAAACAAAATCACAAAACGACTCCGACTTTCCAAACGCTACTACTTTCAAACGAGCCACGAGTTCTGGAAACCGACTTCACCAATCCTCCTAGGTCACCATAAGGCACGTCTAAAGACCCCGAAACCCTACTTTACCCTAGAATTCACGTAAAGCCCCGATTTCCCCCTTTGCTCGTTTGAACTACAACTACCCTATCCAAACACCCAACCAATGCCATAACCACACCAAAAGTGCTTCCATGGCCTCCCGAGACAATGCCATCTCGCAAAACGAGGAAATGCTAAACACGACCTAAACAACCCCGACTTTCACCATGGCATTTTTCCCTATTTTTCCATTACACAATCCAAACCAATCATGCGTTTAGGCATTCTAGCATATCTAGCATCTTTTCACATCAATAGAACGCATAACGAAGCAACTTCATCGAATCAAGGTTTTACTATTCAACTAACAATTTAAATTGCAATCTCAATATTCTACCGCATAAAATGTTAAAAAGATATAAATACATGTTCTACAATTGTCAAGGAACATTCTTTAAGCATCAAAACGATTAAAACAACAAACTACAGATAAAACCCAAAAATCATAAAGTTGATATACATGATATTCAAATGCGCAAATAGCGTGCTTCCCTCACCTTAGACACTCCTAGTCGCTAGGAAAACCACGCTGGATGCCCCGGTAACAACCCCGCACAAGCTCACGCGAAGATTGGAAGTTTGGAAGGTTGAAATGTTTTTTTTTCTTTCCTCTTGGTTTCGGCCTGCTCAACTGTTTTTTCAGCTTGTTTTTATTTTTATTTTGCAATGTTTAAGCTAAATAAGATGACAAGCCTTTGGTCAAATGGTCAAGCTTGGTCAACTAACTTAAAAATTGGTCAAATTGGCCTATTTTATGCATTTTAAAGCTATAACTACCATCACCAAATTAATTCTAGCTAACAACAAATAAAATATTAAATTTAAGGCACCAAAATACTAGTTTCACTATTTGTTGAGGACTAGAAGACACCCTCTAACTATCGTTCTCAAAATGCGATGCACCTTGCGACAATAAAGAAGCAACAATTTGATTTCAAAGAACTTAAGAAAATATAATTTTCAGAATAATAAACAACAAAATTCCACATTCCGGGCTCGGATATTACAAAGAGCATCTTAGAATCGAGCATCCGAAGTAGCCAAGCTCATGCCATCAAAGGGAGGACTCTTGTTAAACCTTCCTTACTTATCGATATTCTTTACCTAACCTAAGGTCTCTTTTGAGGAAAAATTGGTTGGGAAAGAAAGGCTTGCCTTTAAGCATTGGATAAAGGGATGTTCGCGCCCAGATAAGCCCTTTACTCTTTTACAGGTACTTTTACCGTCGCTGGTCTTTATTTCTGGAGACAATGGCAAGAAGATCATAGGCTAATCCTTGTTCGGGAAAGGCGTATTAGAAAGGATGTCCCCCCATAAGAGCTTCAGAGGGAAGGTACGCACCTTACTCAACTAGAAGAGGAGTTGTCCAATCCGAATGGGTCCTAACAAGGTCAGGGAGTTCTGTCCATCTACTTTCTTAATATGGAACTGGGATTAAAAATTTCACTTTCATGCTAGGAGTGAAGATGAAGCTGTCTAAGTTGTTTCCCCAAGAGCAGTCCAATCTTAACAAGAAAGAAAGTCAGTAGTTCCTCGAATTCCAGAGGCCGACCCGTAACACCTTCTACTTACTATGAACTAGGATCAGCTCATAACATAAACTTAAAGACGCCAGAAAAGCACATTTAACACGGTTCATCAGGTTGTTCAGAGGCTCATTCCTGTCCCGCCCACTACCCTGCTTCAACATATCAGTTGTCATTAAGCACATTTTTCTCTTAATGAGAAGCAAATGGCTTTTGTGTTTGTGATCCTGTGTTAAAAGCTTACTAAACGTGTGTTAAAAGCTATCACCCATATTAAGTTTGTCGCTAGTTTCAGAATGCATGACTTCTTATTCTCTAAACTCATATCTGGATTGGCTTTCTTCTTTGTTATATAATAAGAGGTGCACGGAGTCCAAGTAAAGAATTTTTGGGCTTCATATCAGCCGATCATAGGCAGCCACTCTCTCTCTTACTTTCTTTCATTTAGTTAGGCGTGGTAAAGGATCTCGCTCGAAAAAGACTCTTGGTTTACTTACTCAATTGGAATGACTCTTACCCTTACTTATTTCTTTACTCAAAAAGTCCCTCTCAGAGCTATTCCCCAGCGTTGTCTTCTTTCTCCTTACTCTAGGAATGAAGTCGGAAGCCGAACAGAATACGGACTTGCTTGCTCTATTTGATTCAGGACCTCTTGCTGCTGCGTCTCTTTCGAATTCGGTTCCTAATAAAAGAAAAAGATTGAAGGCCTGGCTATTCCAATTGAGAACATGGAAGAGGCTATGAAATAGAAGAAAGAAGGTGAGTTCAAACTCTAACTCAAGAGCCCTTACTCAAGAGGGTTTCTCTTCCTCTTATTGTCAAAAAGTCAAATAGTTAAGTCCAGTTGGGGCAACTGGGCCAGACGACACTGATAGCAGAGTTTCCGTGGTAAGGTACAAAGCTTTTTGTCTGGGTCTAGGGCAGACATACTCAACTGGTACAAATAGAAAGGCTCGTCCAATGAGTGATGACACTGGCGAGTAAACTACAAAAGGGTCTTGCTTGGTATAATATAAGCGAATGAATTAGTTATAATTCACTCAGATGTGACTTCTTTGCTCGGTTTCGGTTGCTTGACTCAATAATGGCGCTTCAAAGTCATTGACTCCGTATATATGTGAGAGCGATAGAACTCCTTTTTTGACCTCCGTCACCTCTGAAACTCGAAAAAGTAGCCTGCCTTTCTTTCAATGCTTTAAGATGGAAGTTGGTCGAGTGCTGTCATAAGGGGAGTCTAGACGGACTTGATTGCTTATTTCATTCCATCTTTACTCCTAGAAACAAATCAAGATCAAGGATCTTAAAAAGACAGAGTCAACCGCTAGATCAAAGAGTCACAAACCTTGTTGCCACCTAATCGATGAATCTTGTCCCCCTTTTATGGCTTTAGCCTGCTTCTTCTTACCTTGTTACTATAAAAATTGCATGCGTATAGAATGGGATCAAGACCAATAGGTCGGTTCTCTCCTGAGTATCATTAGTGGGTCCACATACTTTTTTGATAAAAAAGAAAAGATAGGTCCCGGGACCCCTAACATAATAGAATTGGATCACTCCTCTCATGCTGTGGATGGACTCTTATTTGATGTCAATCGCTCAGCTTCTTTGTTTAATGAAGGCCAATTCCCCTTGAGTGAGACCATTCCTTTGTCTTAACTCGGTCTGAAAATGTAGATTAGCCCCAGATTTCACTCTTTTTGATTTCAAGCTACTTGCGCCTATTGTTTATTGGTCCAATGGCCTTACCGCTAGCCGTCCCTCTATTAAAATGTTGGGCAAGTGGCGGGGAATTATCCGTACTCAATATGAGCAAAGTGGAAACTGCTCAAACCTTTCAGACTTTGGCATTCACCTGTCACGCGTAATCCGAAAAGACTGACCTCAATAATGTTTGCAATCAGACATTAGATCCAGAGCTAAATAATACCCGATATAAGAATCATCTATGCTGGCAAAAGCACTTTCAGAGCAATTGTCCCATCGGCGTAAAGGTTTTTTGTTTATGACTACTTTTTGTGCCCTTACTTAGGAGTCTATCAGCTGCAACAAGGGCTGCGAGAACGAGTGCTTTCTATGGGATGAGATGACTATTTATATATATAAGATAGCGGTTATCAAGCTAGGGCGTTTAGCTTACTTAGTTTACTCCTAAGCACTCACGACACACTTTCAAGATTTGGCATCTCCCGCCGCTCTCCTGGTGTAAGAGTTGAGCCCTTACTTCTCCCTCCCCTAACCGGATCTCCTATATGTTATATTACAATCTATTATTTTATTGGTTCAAAGCCTATTGATCGACTTAACCTAATTATCGCCCGGCCAATGAAGAGTAGTTTTGGAAAACCTGCCACATCTGGCTGATAGTATAACGCCCCAATCCCTCACGAGACCGGAGGCTCTAATAACCAAGCTATTCTTAACCCAATTCCAACCCGGTCTCAAAATTTTAGGAAAAAACGGATAGAGTCACCCCTATAACGTGGACTTTTTGAAAACCTATAAGCATTCAATAAGCTATAGAACAACAATAAAGCCATTTCCAAAATAAAGATCTCAACTTTAAGGCCATCCGAGCCTTAAGACATACAAACATTTTAGATACACACAAGCATGCATTCATAACTTAACTTCTTTACAAAACCGCTTATCATGCCACTCCATGATAGCTTTTAAGCATTCTTAGAAATTGAAAACAGCCCGTCATTCACTTCCAAGCATGCAAAGAAGCTAAGAGCATAAATATAAGTTACTACATGCCATAGTTCATATCTCCTACTACAATCAATTGGCATTCAGCTTACAATCACTCAAACATGTACATAAACACTTAGGCCACAAAATAGATCATAAGGTAGAGCAAACAAGATCTCCACATAACAGCAAGAACCATAAATCCACCTCACGCAAGTATAACACAGCAACTAAGGCAACTCCTCCTCCAATTGCACCTCCTGAAATATGTTAGCGAGGTATGAACAACCACAATTGCCCAGTGAGGGATAAAGACTACTCGGGACGTGCAATGCAACAATTATAGCAATTAAGCAAGAAGTCAAGTAAAGTACATTTGAAATAGTAAATAACCACACATATCAAAGGATACAATACACTTAATCCCAATGCTCCAGAATTCTCTTATCTTGATCACGAACCACGATCCACGATCAATATGCCGACATAACCCCAATCACTCCAGTGGGTGTACTCTGGATGTACCCCGATAATCCTACGACCCAATACCCCCTGGCAATCTCCGGACCAAGCGAGTGAAGGAATAGGGTACGGAGATAGAATATCCACTGGCAAGCCCACCGCCACCCAGCCAATATTCAATACAACTGTCCCTGACACTATGGTTGCGCAACTACTATGCAATGCACTTATCAATGGCAAGACAATATCAACAATATAAGCAATAACACATGGGAGGATCAACAAAGTAGGTTGATCTCGAAATAGTTAGAAAAGAACTAGTTTCATATAAGCAATTAAGAGATTTACAAAGGGGAATATTCAGGATACACATAGAACTATACCAAAATCTCCAAAACAACTTTAAACTACATTTAAACACCCAAGAAGTCATGCCAAGGTCTTAGAAGCATGAGACAATTGAATTTGCACTTAAACCCTTTTGTTATTCAATCTGTTTTCCTTCCAAACTCATGTTATGGTTCTAGATTAGCAAGCGGCCTATACCATACTTCTAGTTAACCCCTTAGACACCTATAGGACCCTCGAAATCTCGCAAACACCCGCATTTAGCCCGAAAGCCCCAAATTTCCTCTTTTGACTTTGTACTACAAGTACCTCACCCGAGACTCAAACGAGGGCGAGCAAAGCATAATTAGGGTCTACTTAGCCTAGGAACACCAAAATTGAAGGCCAATTTTACCCGGATTCACGATAATCCCAAAATCCCTTCCTAAAAGTCGGCTATTTCATTCTTTTGCTAGGTTATGAGCAATTAAATGTTATGGGGTCTTTACACTACTTTCATTAATATCTAAAACACCTATTAGGATCATTGATTCAAGCTATAAAGTCCAATTTCACAAAACCCTAACATTTCCGTCACTATTCATGCCAAATATTCAACGAGCAATTTCAACCGATTAAACTACGAAACAATAGCATAAATTAGGTCTCTACTACTTATATATAACATACATAAGCATATTTGAGCATTGAATTAGCATTTAAGAGCAAAATAAGAAATTCAAGAACGTTGTCACATTTTTTAAATTCAAAAATAGGTATGAAATCCCCCACCTATTGCGCGTAGGAGCTCCTAGGAGGCTAGTAAACACCCTAAACCACTTGCACCTAGCTTGGCTTGGCTTGGAATGAGGATTTGTTGAGCAAAAATCTCTATTTCTCCTCCTATGCTATTTTCGGATTTGCTACAGTGTTTTCAGCTTTTCTCTTCTTTTTATTTTATTTTATGAGCTTAATATGTGTGTGTGAGTATATATGCTAAGTGGTGTTGAGTTGGGTGAGTGTTATGTCTATAAAAATTAGTCTAATTAGCTTAAAAATGAGTCTCAATGCGCGTTAATATGTTAGCTAACTAAAACATAAGGTTTAACTATGTAACACTATTCACTAGTTCAATAAAATATTTTCTAAACGAATGCTCTCAACACTAAATGATCAAATACACAATTTTCTCATTCTTAACATAATTAATGTGATTTAAGAAAAATGCTAATTCAAATAAAATAGATAGTTGAAAAATGTAATAAATAGTGACCAAGGAAAACAACAAGTAAATGGATAGTGAAAATGCACAAACAGTAGATGAAACAGTTAATAAATCATGGCAATGTTCTCGGGCATCACAGATAGGAAGAAAAGGATTCGTAGTGCTTCAGATGATGGCATATCTTCCTCATGTTCACATACTATAGTCGATCGAGCGGGGGAAAGAAAAAAGCTTGAATCCACGGCTATCAAAAGCAGGAAGACGTGTCAATAATCAGAGTTCACCTGGCCGGGGGGATCCTACTAACCCATAGATGGAATCCCTATATCGATGATCAACCTCCTAGAAGTGTTTCGACCTTTTTCTTTTATTTCTGAGTGGATTCCCTATTTGATGTTTCTGAAGGACTTGATTCTAGTACGAACGAGCACGAATGATAACGTACGTTACGTTTCAAAGATCAGGACATCGTCTATATAAGCTATAGAGAAAAAGTCAAAGGGTTTGACTATCTCGTCCAAAATTATTTACCTAGTTCTCTCATATGTCGATACCGCTCGCAACGAGAAGAGCTCAATTACTTGCTTGCCGCTGACCAAAATCTTGTTCTTTCTTCATCACGAGCAAAGTCATAAGCAGGTGGGGCCCTCTTTTATTCGCGAAGTCAAGCTCACTCCCTAACCTTTCTTCAGAAATAGCATAACGCGGTCTCTCCTAGAAAATAAGGAAACACATGTTGTAGCCAATCTATTCGCAAGCAATCTCCTTTTTGCTCCTCGTATGCATCTTCCTCAGTAGGGGCATTCCGACCAGCGGGATAGGCATTCATAGAATTAGTTTAGCCATCTGAGGCACCTCTATTGGAGGAGTTGACCTCACATCTTTCATTCAGATTTGCAGAGACAACTGGAACAGAAGCCGTACTGGAAGAGGTAGCTAAGCCTACTGAATCTTGGGAATTAGCATCTATTACCAACCTACGTTGAAAGTCAACCAGTAGCTAACTGCTGAGTAAGAAAGGCAGGGTAGGTACTGTGTAGGCGGAACAAAGTAAGGTCGAGAATCGCAAGTAAACCAAGTAAGTAGTAGTAAAGCCTTGAAAGCGGAAGACCAGGAAGAGTTAGGCACCTTAGCATATCCATACCTACTATGAAAGGAAGACTTAAAGTGAGAATAGGACTTCGATCAATAGGTTAGGGACTGGTAGAATCAATCTGGGCATCCACGATAAGATGCAAATTGAACTAGAGAGCTTGGACACAGATGAAGACATGTTTAGGACATTGATGTATAGTAGTGGTTCCCGTAGATAGGTCTATGATAGTGCTTCCTATGATGAGTAGATCACTGAGCGCGTTGGCGGCAGAGAATGCTTCCACGAAATCCATACTTAGTGCTCCAAAACCCCCTCCTCAAGTTATAGTGTAACGTTCTTCTGTTAATCAACTCATCCGATGCATGCCCCTTCCGTATTCAAATCTCGGGCCAACCTTAAGGGCGAGATACGCGTCCATTGAATGAGTTGACTTACTTGTTTCATACGGATTTGCAAGGGCAACTGGACTAGCGGGGGTGGCTAAAGCCATTAAATCTTGAAAATTGGCATCTCCTGTTATTATTAGATTTTTGTATCAATCTCTTCTTGGAATTGACTTAGTTAAGGGGATCTACAACTGTGAGGCAAACACCTTCCCATGTTGCAGAGAAAATACTTTTTTAGTAAAGGGTACAAACGAAAGAAAAAGGCCCTTTGATAAGATATAGAAAGTAAGTCAAATGTTATATATAGACCATGGTCCTATCCCTGATTTTTAATAGAAAAGGTTGACCAATATTATTAAGGTTAGTATTTATTCAAACTAACCTTGGCTAAAAGTTTCATACTGCATGCGGCGCAGCCTACTTCTACTTTCACTACTAAAAGGAGAAAGTTTGTGAGTCCATGATATAGCGCGAGGGTGGAAATATTGTTTTGTTTTAGTGAAGGCAATTGAGCCTGTTAGCGGTCGCTAGAATTCTTGCTCAGGTTGGGCAACAAGCGTTGATCTTAGCCCGGCAGTAGCCCTTTTTTCATCCTTTCTGGGATCATTCCGCAATTCCTGTTGAAGAATGAGCCGGCGACTCATAAGCAGTGGCTTGGTTAAGGGAACCCACCAGAACCATAGCGAAAGCGAGTCTTCATAGGGCAATTGTCACAGCTTATGGCCCCGAACATGGGTGATTTATCCATGACTAGGATGAAGCTTGGGTAAAACTAAGTGGCAGTCCGAACCGACTGATGTTGATGAATCTGAGGATGAGTTGTGGTTGGGGGTTCAATGCAGTGATAGGGAAACAATTAGGGGAGTTCATACAATAGAAAGAGATATTCATATGTTACCATTTCATGTGAGAAGACAGAGTTTTAGGAAACGATCTAACATGCAATGGTTAATTGCTTTCGTAAGCATGCAGTGGCATGCCAACAAGTGGCACAAAACTTTTCTGGATATGGAGCAGGGTGTTAACTTGGGAATCTAATGTTACGCAGGTATTTTTATTTACTACCAAAGAAGGGATGGAGGTGGCGACCTGGGGATATAATGAGTGCCTTATGCATACTCGTAGCGCCTAGGAGTAGACGATCGATGTTCTCACTAAGGGGTCCAAACAGAGGACTAGCGTCCCTTCTTGACTTTTAAGTGAGAGATCTCATGAACTCAAACAACGAGAACTCGCTCGAACTCGCTCGAACTCATGCTTAGCATTTCTTTCATGTTAGGTGTCATTGCTTTCTGGAAAATGGTCCCGCAGATTCTCCTAGAAGTTGACCCCACTCTGGTCTTACAACCTGAGAAAGTGCAAATCCTCAAGAAGGTGATACTACATCAAGGGTGTCAATCACTAGATGTGCTTGATGGGAGCATATGTACATGCACTGAGAATCCAGTCCATAACCAAATCGCTGAGGATTTCCAACAAAGGAGCTTGGGGCTCACAGAAGAAGCAAGAGCAAAGGCTAAAGCTAATGCTTTTGCGATCGCCCTGGCTTCTACCCTGATGGGAATTATGCTTAATGTTGTTACCACTTCTAATATAACAGATTAAGTTGAATCGGGCAGATTGTAATAGAAACTCATACTTTTATAATGTTTGCTGCATCTGTAAGAGAGAAAGAACGTAGTGCGACTTGATCCCTTTTTGGGTGTACTTTTTTAGAAAGGTTGATTCCTGAACTAAAAGGTAGGTTGCTGCTTTATCCCTTTTCAAAATCAAATGTAGTTGAAAGGCGAGGCCCCTAGAGATAGGGGGAAAGAAGTGTGGGCAAATGGGCTTCTTTCACTCACTTTGGTTTTGGAGAGAGCATTGTGGAGCAGTAAAAGAAGCACTAAGCTATAGCAAAAGTGTCAAATGGCCAACTGTCACGCCCCAACCCGACTTATAGAGGCTAGACTAGGGTATGACCTAAATCATCATTGTTATTTTTCGTCCCTAACTGTTTGACTATGATTGAAGCTTATTCGTTAGCCTAGATCTCCAAAATATTTTTCGGAAAACCGGCTGCATAACGATTGTATTTAGGACCTTTGGTTTGACCTTATTTCTAGAACACCTCAAAATTTTGAATCCTTTATCTACTTATAACTAAAGCTATCGTTTTACCATCAGTTGATAGGCTTGCTAGTTTATCTTGGAGGTTCTATTTGGATTAATAACCTATCATGATAACTACACCTCATTTATTTGTCAATTTCCTATTTATGCAAATACCTATCATCATTTAGCTTACAATCGAGTACCTGATTGAGCATAGGTAGGGCTACCTTAGTTGATTCTTCACCTATTGATTTAACACCTAATAATAACTACTATCCATAACGATGAAAGCAAACGACCGAAATTAAAGGAGTTCGTCCAGTTATAGTTAGTACAAACTAAAATTAGACCCCAAATTACAACGGGAGTCATTTACATCAACAAAATAAACAGTCTGCAATCAAACACAACACCCATAATAGCATCCATATTCATGAAAAGCACATAAATGCACACAGTCATTCCAGAGGTTCATGAACTAGCACATTCTCTTCAAGCACCTGATCCAAATCTGCTTCACCTGTAATGACAAAAGAGGATGAGTCCTTATGAACTTAGCGAGAGGGAACAAGTGACAAGGTTTTTGAAATCCTTTTCTGGTTAACTTGTGAAAACTCCTTTGAAAACATGTCATGTAATACAAATAAGAATGTAAGAATAGTATAAGAATCAAATTGAAAGACAGATACAGTTACCACATCATTTCAAGGATACGGTGAGCTTTCGCTCTCAAGATTAATCGGTGAGCATTTGCTCTCAAGATCATTTCCAATAACCATTGTTGTAGCCGGCATCAATCATCCATTTATCACTCCCAAATGGGTGTACTCTGGATTGTACACCAAATCCTACGACCCAACTCTCCGAGGAAGTCTAGCCCTCAAGCGAGAGAAGGAATTGGACCATGGTAGTCACAGGAGCACCAACAAGCCCGATGCCGCCCGGCATTCATGAATCACTACCATGCCAAAACAAAGGTTGCAACCTTGTATGCAATGCACATTTATGTCATTTAACATTTCACATTAGGAGGTCAACAAAGTAGGTTGCCTCTGAGCAAGTATGTGATCACATTTTGACATATTGGCACATAAGGCATTGTAAGAACAAATAATCATTTCATATATCAATTTGAAAGCAATTAAACTTTCACGGGCAGCCAAGTAATCATGTTCAAAAAAAGCCATAGGATATCTTTTAACAATACAATAAACGCATAAAAGTATACAAAAGTGTGATAATATCGTATGCAAGATCGGGTACATGAATAGTTAACGTATGACCTCGTAATCAATATAATTCATGCATGAGGCTATAATAAATTTTCTGGGCAGTCCACAACTTCAATTAAAACCTCAAATATGAGTTACGTAAAGCGTGATCTAACACTTAGAAGACCTAAACCACATTTATGCACACTTAACAACTAATGGGCAGCCTTGAACATATCATAGATATCCAATTAAATCACATACAATCAATCAAAATCATGCCTTTTCATATTAGTAACCTCATTCGAGTGTTTTGACCAACCAAGACATCCAATACTTAATCATATGCGTTAATAACCAAAAGACTTCCATAAAATCATCAAGATTTAAACATTAACATTTTAATCAAGATATGGTCAGCCTACTATACATCTTAAATCCAACATAAATCCACCAATTAAGCCTTGTAAATTCATCAATCAATACAACTTAAGTGAATAATCAACAAGAGCTTTATATACTTCTCTAACTACAAGATTAATCGACATACAACCTCAATATCATCTCAAATCATACATATCTATATCATAACAAATCTGGACAGCCTGTTATACCATTAGAAATCATCAAACAAGCCAATCTAAAACATGAAATAGGCAATTACAAGGCATACAAGTTGTATGGGGCTTCATAATCAAGTTCCTAAGCAAGATCTATTAACATTTATTCATAAAATCTACTTAAAACATACAAAACCAACCACTTAAATCTCTGTCCAGTTCTTATTTCAATCAAATAGTCCCGATCTACGTAATATAAACACATAATATGCTTCAAAACAAAGTTAATAATAATCACCAACATAGTTCTTCATAAAATTACTTGACTTTCTTCATCTAGTTACCCTAGCAAATGATCTTGGAATTTAGTGAATCATATATTGAATTTAATATCTATAAATTCTTTAACTCTGGCCGCAAACCTCGTTCAATTTTGATTTAAGATCTAAAAGTTATGACTATTTCCGTAAGATTGCACAAAACTGTCCAGATTTAGACACATTACGATTTTTGCCATTTTTGGGGGTCTTAAACTAAAAATTAGCCTTATCCTATTTATGCAAGATTTGTTCAAAACTGAAAAATATAGGTACTAACCAAGTTTCATGCATTTTTAACATCGTTTGTTGGGTAAAAATTATTTTGTTCTAACGGACAGAAAGGCTGCCAGAAACTTAACTTCATATTTCAAGATTTCTATCAAGTTTCCTGACATGCAAGGGTAGATATGCTCATATAAACACATGCACAAAGACTTCAAGAGTAAATACAGTCATATAGGTGCATGCATTTGAGTTTTTTGAAGCATTTGAAATGATTTAAACCCTCACCTCTTTGAAGACTTAGCTAAAATGCAAGAAACACTTGTTTTGAGCGTTGAAAGTGCCAAATCATTTCTTCTCCTAGCTTGGCCGAATGATATGGCTGAGAATGGAGAGTCTAGGATCTTTATATGTGTGTCTTGAGCTATCCTAGCTTGAGCTCTTGCTATGGCCAAGAGTTTGAGTGTCCTAGAGAGTTTGAGAGAGTATTCTAAGTCCCTTGCTTGGTTTGGCCGAAGAAGAGAGAGACTAGAGAGAAAAAATGAAAGTTTTAGTGTGTGTATGCATGTGTGTTCGGCCTAGGGAGCTTAGAAGGCTGATTTTTTTGTTGTTTTGAGTGTAATTTGAATTTTGGTAGTATGTGGGGTGTGTTGGCTGAAAAAGGGAAGGGCTTGGGTAGTGTGTAGGTGTATTTTTATGCTCCTAGTGTTTTGTGAGGAATATTTGAGTGGTTAGGGTTTAGGGAATTGTAAGAGAATGTTGGGTATTTAGGGATTCTAGGTAGAATAGAATATAGGAATGTTTGAAGATGAATTTGAATTATGAATAGAATAATAGATAGTGGAAAATGTAGGATTAATTTAATGTTATTTTATTATTAGTAGAATTTGTAGGATTTGAATTAGGAATATAATAATGGTTAGTGGATTGTGTAGGAGTATTCTATTGCCTAGTGCTTTGTGCATGAATCTTTCTAGATTAGCATGCAGGCACGCATTCTTAGGTTCAGGGCATGCACTACGAGGTAAAGCACGTACTTCTAGGTGAATGCACAAATTCCAATGCAAATGCACGTAACCCTAAGTAATGCACGTAAATCGATGTCAAGGCACGTATATCTAGGTATCGCACGTAAGTCGAGGATTAGGGCACACAATTCTAGATCAAGGCACGTATGACGAGGCATGCACGAAATCCCAGGAACGTATCTAAGGTATTGCACGTAACCTAATACTAACGTACTTAATCCCAGGTTAAGGCTCGTGCTTCGAGATGAAAGCATACTCTCTAATATAGGTGCACGTAAACCAAGACAGGGCAAGTCATCCAAGGTCGATCATATAATTATGGGTCTAAGGCACATAAATCGAGGTAAGACACGTTATTCGAGGTCGGGCCTCACACCAACTATCCCCCGTAGCCGAAGATCCGCTTCATAAGATGGCCCGTTTCATGTTAACTCAACTCATGACGACCCCGATAAAACTATGAAATCCGCGAAGCTCGCTTGGCTACCTTAAGGAAGTGCTGCCTTTATTCCCCCGTTTCTTCAGACCTCGTTCTGAAGAAACAAAGATTGAGCGGTAAGACCCCCCGCCTAAGGCATGCGAATAGGAAAGCTTGACAGCCGTAGATCGAGCCCTAGGCGCAATTCTCCTCACGGTTCCCTGTCAATGTTCTACACTCAACTTGGCTCACGACAAGACTTTCTAGGGATAATATACAAAAAATGAAATCTAACCTGTGAAGAGCGTAATCGCCTGAAGTGGAGGGCTACCTTTAGGAAGGAAAACGGAAGTGGAAGTTCTTGTGGGTGGGGCTATGAAAATGAAACGTGGTATATAATGCAAGGAAACGCCATACAAACGAAGCGTCTAACCGCTAGTCTGCGCTAGCTGGCAATGAAGAGCTAAGTAGGAGTCTTTCCCCCTACTTCTGGTTCATTTGGGTACTGTTTTAGCCTTGGTACGAGATATGGTCAGATATAGTAATAGAGAAGTGTAGCAGGTGTTCCCACAAGACATCGGGACTAGTGCCATTAATTCCAGCTTCTGTTCCAGATTTGGTCCAAACTATCAAGGAAGAGAGCTTCAGGCAAAGATAGACAGAATTTCGTACCAATTGCTTGGGAAATCATCCCATGTCGTTGTTTGGTTTGAGCTTCAACCCAGCTATGTGCTAAAGAAGAAGCCCTAACCTGACCCTACTTCTACAAATACCTCAATGGTACTTCTTTAAGTTTAAGACAGCGCCAGTCGCTAATGATTTGACATTCCAACTGAAACGATTAATCCCAACCTTCTAGATCTCATCCCTACTTACTACCAACCTTGTTCTTTAGGGGAAACTCTTCCATTTCATTCTATTTTGGTACCACCGCTGACAATCTACTCTACAAAAGAAGAGAAAGGTGTCTTTCTATAGGCTTATTCTGATCTCATATTAAAAGCAACAAATAGGCTTTCACACTTCCGGGGAGACAAAAAGCACTTAATAACCAGTTCCCTAGCTGAAAGGTTAAGTGAGAGGTTTGTCTCGGCAAGCCTTACATTCTATTCTAGGCCTACGATTGGCTTTCGAAAGAGAAGGGAACTGACTGGCAAAGACCTTTATACCAATATATTACATTTAACAAGCACACATTCAAGGAACACTACCCACCAGACCGAGGACCCTGTCCCGGCTTATGAGCTAAACAAGCTCTGATACCACTTGTGACACCCCAATCCCTCTCGAGATAGAGAGTTCTATCAATCAATCTAATCACAACCCAATTCCAAACCCGGGCATAATTTTTAGGAAAAATGGATGGAGTCTCCCCTGTTTCTAGGCAAAAAGCAAACCTGCGACAGCATATAAGTGGACCAATACCATGTCCAAACATTCAACCACCTCAAGGCCATCCGAGCCTTGTTCTCAACAAGCAATCACAAGCAAATATACATTTCCAGTTTACAGACTAACCTACATCTTCACATCTTTTACAAGTACATTCATGCTTGACAATTAAACCACACTAACCTATTGCATAAGTTAGACTATCAACCATTCTAACTCTTTTCCTTTGGACATTACAAACATGCATTGAAGTTAAACTATACTAACTAAATACATAAGCTAGCTTTTCAAATCACTTCAATAACCTAGTAAAACTTAAATTAAATTCTTTTAATATTAAATACATACAATACATGAAAGCATACATCTTTGCCACTTCGACAACTCAAGCCACATAGGCACGCAAGACAACTCTTCAAGTACGAACTTTCACATAATCACGAACTTTCCAGCTAACATGGTATTTCCTGAAATGTGGTGGTGAGGAGTGAGTATACACAACACGTATACTCAGTGAGGGCGAGACAGATATCGAGGTGGAGAGAAAGAAAGTAGTGCAATGCAAATAAGGCAGTTCAACAATATAACTGATAATTAAGCAATCAAGACAAACAATCAATACAATAAGCAATTAATGAAAGCATTAACACAACCATTCAAAGCTATACCACACTCTGAGGGATATGGTTCACTCATACGAGCAATGTACCATTTCACGAGTGATACATCAATCTCGAGCTTGATGTTGACAACGATGACAATAAGCGCACAACCACCTTATAACTTCAGTTTGGAATACCCCAGAAGTATCCATCAATTCTACAACCTAAATCTCCCTGGGAGGCAACCCAAGCGAGAATGGGAATAGGACACGGAGCTAGAGCAACCAACACTGGCAGCCCGAGACTACCCAGAGAGGCCCATCACTCACGCGCCTGACACTATGCAATGCAAGACACGATACAAGGCGATAAACGAGCGATAGCACAACAATACAAATTAGAGGCAATAAACGAGATATCAAGCATTTACAATCAATACTAGCATTCAATTAACTTTTCAAGCATAACTATCATTAATAGCCACAATAACACCAATTAAACAAGTTACAGCAGTTCAAACACGAAAATGACAAATATCACTATACAATCTCTAACTTCCAAAGGCAATTACGAGCAAACGAGCTACAGGATTAGGAAACCGATTTCACTACATTCACTTAGGCACTACAAGGCACATTTCTATGTCACTAAACCTCACATTCCCAACTGAAGCTCGAAAGTCCACCTACTGCATTTGAACTACAACTATGCTAACCGGTCACTCAATCAACACCATAACAGTGCCAAAGGTGCTTCCATGCCCTCAATAGCAAAACCCCCAACTCAATTCGAGCACGGTCAACTTTTGGTCAAACGGTCCCTTTACGTTTCTTTGTCTAATTTCCAATTTTAACAAAGGTCGATCCGTTTTTATTTCACATTTTATCTTTCTATCACTAATGGCACCTATCCAAATCAAGAAATTCACTATTCATTATTTTTCCTTAGTTTCAAATACGTAATTTCGACCGTAAAAATTGCTAAATAACTATCAAACAATGCTCTACGAACTCAAAGGAAGCTATATCAAGCAATTACAGGCATTATAACACATTATATATCAAATCTAAAAATTTGACACAAAATTCAAATTCGAATTTAAATGTGCAAAAGCGTGAAAACCCTCACAGAGATTGAAGACCAAGACCCGCAAGGACCCGAGCCACGACCCCCAAGAAATTCTGCGCACGATTGTCGAAGAAAATGCAAGAAATATCTTTTTTTTCCTCCTTCGACCATGACAAGGACTTAAAGGGCATTTTGAGATTTGTTTTTTTGATCATTTTGTTGATTTTTGGCTATTTAAATGAATTGACAAATCTCAAGGGCAAAATGGTCATTTTGCAAAGTCAAACTTAAGTGAAAATTGGTCAAATAAGCTTATTTTGATGCCATTTAATCTAGTTCAAGTTAAAACAATGCAATTAAATGAAAAACAACTAAAGCTAGTTAAATTAAGCTATAAACATTTTTACCAAGTCCGAAGAATATTTCTCTAACTCTCATTTTCGAAATACTACGATCAAACGGTCAATAAATGATCGTTGATAAAGTGATGAGCAGTAATAGAAAACTATAATTTTTGAAAAATAGAATAGTAGAATAGTTTAAAAATCACTCCGGCTCGGAGTTACTTTTCTCATTTAATTTAAAACCGAGTAATTTTAATGCAAGACAATTAAAACCAATTATTAAAATAATCAAAACAATCAAAATAATCAATATTCATTTAAAAAAAATTGTTTTAACTATTTCTAGAATATTTTAAAGAATTATGAAGTTAATGCTAAGATACAAATAAACAAGTTATAATAAACATGTAATCAAATGCAATTAAACACTAACATTTAAGATAACTCTTAATTAAATACAATTAAATGCCATTAAATGCATGCCAGGTTTGGGTTATCACAGGTCGCCCCCTTGACTCGTCCTAAAAGGGATAGGGATGAGGATTCGCAGGCAATGCAGATATTGAATTCACGGAGGAAGGGGAATGTGTAGCTGGATCGAACCCAAGGATAGCTTTGATCGGCATGGCCTCAGGTGGTAGCCTAATCGAAGAAGTTGAGCTTGTGTCTAAGCCCACCTTTTTCTAAAATCTCAACGTGGGATAGAGGAGGTTTGGAACCCTCATCGCGAATTTCATGTGGGATATCCACAAAGGATACCAAGGATGGTCGTGGATCAACACAGGATCAAGAAGAAGGGACTGAACTTGATAGGTTTTACTGCGGAAAGTTCCTCGCTACACAAATTGCCTCACCACATTCGTTCATTCGGGTCACTGCGGTGATGAAGGTTGACACGGTTGACCAGAACTGGAGTCTTATAAGGGATTTAGCAGTTCCATGGATGCATATTCAGTCGAGCACATGTGACTGAGTCGCCTGTACCTGAGCTCGAGAAACATTCCTTATACTGACCGAGTCTCCTCCCTTTTACGAGCAGTGGAGACAACGTTTCACACCTTGCCTTCCCTAACTGAGCTGACAAGTGTATGAGTGAAGTCGAAGAAACAAGTGTACTTCAGAACTCTTCTTCACCGCTTCGTAACTGGAGCAAACAGGTGGAGTTCACCAGAAGGGAGAATGGCGGGAATGATATCTTGCAATGCAACAAAACTCAAAGCCTGTTTCATAGGTTGTACTCATACTCACCGGCTACATGGAACTCGTCTAACAAGATCTCGCCAAGTCTATGTGGACTTCCTCGTTTAGTCTGAGTGCTCGAGTGAATTTATGAACAAGCTATAGACAAAACTTGGTGGAGCCTTTGGAACTCGTATCCATAAGCATGAAATTGAGTCTACGAAATGTAGACTTTATTCACAACTAAACTTGTCTCTATTTTGCTATTCCTTTTGGTGTTGAGGCAAAACTCACTAAGTGGAGGCTAGGGCACACTGCAATTCTAGTGAGATTAGTCCTCTGTTCTGACCCAATGTTCAACCAGGGAAAGGGCACTATTTTAGAAAACCCTACCCAAAATATATGACGACCCCCTAGTCCACTTCTATTTGTCCTTCTATCTTATGGTGGAACCTGGCATTCACCCTCCCAGAAGTGATTATCGCCAAAACAAAAAAAGACATTTTGCATTTTTTCCCTCTCCCACAAAAGAAAAGTGAAAGTATAATAGTCTCTATCTCATATGCTAGTCTTCATCATCTCTTTCGTCAGTTAAGTGCTAGATGGGGAATGAATCGGTCGGCTATGTCCCTGGACCTCCCGGCTTCCCTGTCACGTCTGAACGTAATCAAAGAAGACCTACCCAAGCACCACCTTATTATCATAAAGGTGAATATCCCAAACAATAACAGGAAAGAGTACCCGACAAAACGGAAAAGAAATCACAAAGGTAAAAAGACAAGCAAAGACAAACGCAGCAGGGGGTGGGGCATCCTTCTAAACAGGGGAGGCATTAAGCCCAACTCGGCAAACAAGTTTGGGTAGGGCAACTCAAGGTCCGGTGAAAGGATTCGAACAGCAGACACTAGCGGTTACTCACTGAAACTGCGAAGGGACAGTGCGTACACAAAATGGCGGCTTACCGCAAGTCCCTACACAAGAGCTTGTTGACCATAGCAGGGATGGCCATACTGTACTGGTTGGGCGATGGCAAAGTACGCAGGACCCTCGTATGAAAGCCCACCAAGCTTTCTTACACTATGTAGAACAGACTATTATCAGATTGGACACACCGATAGCTAAAGGAACGTATAGCGAGCCATAGCGGGGGGGAGGCCAATGTCCCGTCAGATACCACGGCCCACGGTCAAGCCAGTGACCTTCACCACCCACAGGTCGTACGGGGCCTTTCACCAGAGTTCACGACGGTCTATTCCCTTTCCAGATTGAGTTGATAGGGGCCTTTGGCTAACGTACGTTCAGGGGTCTGTGTAATACCCGAGCCTGGAATATGGAATTTTCTTGTTTATTATTTTGAAAATTATATTTTCTTAGATTCTTTCAGATTTAATTGTTACTTCTTTGCTGTCGCAACGTGCATTGCATATCGAGAGCGATAGATAGAGAGCGGTTCCTAGTCCTCAACAAATAGTGAAACAGGTATTTTGGTGTCTTAAATTTATGTTTTATTTGTTGTTACCTAGAATTAATTTTGGTGATAGTTATTTTAGCTTAAACTGCATAAAAATAAGGCAATTTGACCAATTTTAAGTTAGTTGACCAAGGAGCCTTGACCTTTGACCAAGTTGTCACCTTAAATAAGCTAAAACAATGCAAAAAAAGAAAAGAAAAGCTGAAAATAGAACAAGAACAGGCCGAGACATAGAAGGAAAAAAAAACAGTTTAAATCTTCAATCTTCCAATCATCGCGTGAGCTCGTGCGGTTGTTACCGAGTCATCCAGCATAGTTTTCCTAGCGACTAGGAGTGCCTAAGGTGAGGGAAGCACGTTATTTGCGCATTTGAATAACATGTTTATCAACTTTGTGATTTTTAGATTTTATCCGTAGATTGTTGTTTTAATCATTTTAATGCTTAAAGAATATTCCTTGACAATTGTAGAACATGTATTTATAGCTTTTTAACATTTTCTGCGGTTAAATGTTGAGATTGCAATTTAAATTGTTAGTCGAATAGTAATTTATGAATAGTAAACCCTTGAAATGATGAAGTTGCTCTGTTATGCTGTCCGTTGATGTGAAAATGTGCTAGGTATGCTAGAATTCCTAAATGCATGGTTTGTTTAGGTTTCGTAATGAAAAAAATGAGAAATATGCCTTGGTGATAGTCGGGGTCGTTTAGGTCGAGTTTAGCGTTTTCTCGTTTTTCATGATGGCATTGTCTCGGGAGGCCATGGATGCACTTTTGGTGCGATTATGGTGTTGGTTGGGTGTTTGGATAGAGTAGTTGTAGTTCAAACAAGCAAAGGAAAAAATCGGGGCTTTGCGTGAATTATAGGGTTAAGTAGGGTTTCGGGGTCTTTAGACGTGCCTTATGGTGACCTAGGAGGATTGGCGAAGTCAGTTTCCAGAACTCGTGGCTCGTTTGGAAATGGTAGCATTTTGATAGTTAGGGTCGATTTGTGATTTTACTTGTTTTCTTGATATTATGCCTATAGAATGTTTAAATATAGCTTGATATGCTTGTTTGAGTTGATTTTGATTGGAATGGTTATCAACTGTTGCTATTGCGTGCGATAGTAACCTACTTTGTTATTCTCCCACGTGTGGCTTTATT
This sequence comes from Ehretia macrophylla, assembly GCA_037974665.1. NCBI lineage: Eukaryota > Viridiplantae > Streptophyta > Magnoliopsida > Boraginales > Ehretiaceae > Ehretia > Ehretia macrophylla. Next base: position 44,367,920 of record CM075767.1, read on the forward strand.
GCTCGATTGTTGCATTGTATATTGTATTGCATTCATAGAGTCAGGGCGGTGTGGTGGGCCTCTTTGGGTAGCCTCGGGTTGCCAGTGTTGGTTGCCCTAGCTCCGTGTCCTATTCCTTTTCTCGTTTGGGTTGCCTCCCAGGGAGATTTGGGTCGTAGAATTGATGGATACTTTCGGGGTATTCCAAACTGGTGTTATAAGGTGGTTTGGGCCGGTGCGTCGTCATCGAATTCGTGATTGAAAGTTGTTTGTGGAAAGTGAATCGTATCCTTTGATTGAGTGTTTATAGTTTTAATGCTTGTCTTGTTTTATTGTTGGCTTTGTTTGTGTCTTTATATGATAATTGAGTGAATTGCTTGGCTATTTGCATTGCATTCTCCTCTCATCTCCGTCCTTGAGACCAATTGCCCTCGATGAGCCGAGATATGTTATCCGGTCTGTGGGGTAAAGGTCTAAAATGCTAAAGTGTTATTGTGTGATTGTTAAGTGAAAAGTGCTATAGCATGATTATGTGAACTTGAGTGCTTATGTGGTTAAGTGAAATGGTTGGCATGTCAATCTTGTTTTATTTGAATTGTGTGATAGGATATTTGATTGATATTGATTTGTGTGTTATCAAATCTTATGTGCTATATTTCTGTCTATAAACTGCTTTTATATGCTGCCAGCTATTGTGAGTTGTCACTATGCCGCCATGCCGTGGTATTCAAGGTCAAGGTGGGAGACGAAGAGGCAGCAGAATAGGGTCAGCAACTGTTGCCTGAACAGTTTATGGCTACTATGACCACAGCAGTTGACCGGATTACACAGGTACTGCATGAGCAGAGGCAAGACAGGAATAATAATCCCCAGGGAAATCAAGCTAATCCTGGTGGATGGGGGTACAGGGCTGAGAATAACCAGTTAGAGAAATTCCTGAGGCATGAGCCGGGTAAGTTCTTTGGAGAGCCGGATGATGAGGTAGCCGAGAGATGGATTAACCGTGTTGAGAAAATTTTCACTGCTTTGAGGTACACTGATGACGCAAGAATGGATTGGGCGGCATTCCTGTTTGAGGGCGACGCAAAGCAGTGGTGGAACACTGTCAAGTTGAGGTGGGACTGTGAGGATGTTCCGCATTTATGGGATGATTTTGTGAGTGAGTTTCGGGATAAGTATATTCCCGAGATGGCTAGGGAAAGGCGGGAGGATGAGTTTGTGGCCCTGAAGCAGGGAAACATGACTGTTGCACAATATGAGGCTAGGTTTGTTAGCCTGTCGAGGTATATGCCTGAGCTGGTACAGCCAGCTAGGAGGATGATTCATAGGTTTGTTCGTGGGCTGAGGATGGATATACAGTTGCATTTGACTGGGCAGACCTACACTACTTTTCCCGAGGCATTTCAAGCAGCCTCGAAGTTTGAGAAACGGAAGGCTGAGATGATAGTTGAGAGTAGTCAGCCGAGTAAGAAACAGTACTTGGGCCAGAGCAGCCAGAGTCAGCCGAGGTAGTATAAGACTTCTGCACAGGTTCCTAAGCAACGTCTGTATCAGCCACAGCATCAGATTCAAGCTAGGCCAACTGTGACTAGACCTCAGCAGGGAGGTACAGTTCCTACTACTGCCAGAGCCCCAGCACCTACAGGAAACACTGTTGTAAGGCAAAATCAGTAGTGTAACTTTTGTAATCGATCGGGGCACGTTAAGGCTAATTGTTGGAGAAAGAATGGTAAGTGCATAGGTTGTGGTAGCGATGACCATAGGGTGAGAGATTGCCTTAAGTATAGGAATGTTCAAGGCCGTACTGGAGGCCAGGGTGTTCAGAATAGGGCTGCAGGTGCATGTGAAACCCCACTTTCCTGCTTATCTCGTTTTACGTGCTATACCTCGTTTTGCGTGCATATGATCTGTTTATGTGCTATAGGACCTAGAAAGTTATAATTTTGATGTCAATACTCCTAATACGTGCTAAATGTGCATTCATGAAATTTTCATCAAAAACGGAGTCAGAAATTTTATCGTCGATTTTTAGTGAATAGTATTTTCGAAACACGTCCGCTAAAATTTTGAAACTGGTCTTTTTAACCCTTCTAGACCTAGTCCACGGACTTTAATAGACCTGTGTTTGATGAAAACGGTTTTAAAATCGGCTTAAGAATTTATTAGGGTTTTTACACCGACTTTTGCGAAAATCGAGTTTTAAGCCGACTCGGGTGAAATTGTTGGATTGTAAAACTTCTTGTCACCTAAAAATAATCCACTTGAGATATCTTGGGGGTTGCATAATTATTTTTAATTTGGTGAGCATTAAAATGCAATTAAAGTCATTAAAAACACAAAAATACCTATTTAAACTAACTTTGACTTTGCATTTTTTAATTGACCAAGCTTTTAATTATATACTATCACCTACACACACTCACACAACACAAAACACACTCCACAAACACACACATTGCCGTGAGAAAGAGGGAGAAAAAGAGAAGAGAAAACTCAAGCTTTTCAATCCAATTTTTCAAAGAAAAACCTAGTTTTTGTCCGTGAACCTTCGCACCGACTTGGATTCTGCTTGTTGGGCACGCATAGCACGCATTCCTAGGCTTATATCGCATCTAAGGTGAGAGAAAAATTCTAGATCTCAAAATGTCATTTTTGTGTTTTTGCGTATAAATGAAGATTGAACCGTTAGAATTGAAATCTGATGATAGATTATTGCTCCTTGCATGCTAGGGATCATTATATACTAATACTACGAATTTCTGTCGGATGTAGCATAATTTTTATTTTTCCGGGTATTTAATTTTGATTAAAATGTTCAAAGTTGAATTAAATGAGTTGTGTTAATCGAAATCGATTGCCGTCGATTTCTAAATACTTGATAATTACGTGTTAGTGCTGTTGTAATGCCGAATTTTTGATTACATTGTTTGTGTGAAAATCCGGAAAATCCAGCCATGACATCTTAGGGTTTTAGGGTTATCGGGCATGATTTGGAGGTGTTATGGTGGATTTCCTAGAGGGCTAATGTAGTAGGTTGAATGGGTGAGTGATAAGAACTGATTTGGCAATGCTTGGATTAGTAGATTATAAGTTATGAATTTTAGAAGTTTAGGTTGTCATTCTTTAATTTCTTGAACGATGCCTTTAGATGGTTGGGTAGTGTTCGAGTGATGATTGGTGAGGTGTTGATGCGTAATTTAGAGTTTAATTATGTATATTATGCATGTCCGGTTAGATGGCCTACTTTGTCATCTAACTACGTTGTTTGTTGTTTAATTTAATATTAATGATATATTGATGTTATTGATTGATTATTATTGAGTTCGGGAATCAGGAACTTTTGTTGCTGATCTCCCAAATGATTGATTGATGATTGATTGATGATTGATTGATGATTGATGATTATGGAGTCTTGGTATGTGTGTGCCACCTCTCGGGCAGCGTCAGGCTGTCGGGTTGATAACGGCATGACTGCCATAGACTACCCCCAGCTCGCATGACGGAGGTGTCATGGAGGGAGGGGCTAGTGAGGTACCTCGGGTGCGTGAGTAATGGGGAGTTATAAGAAGAACGGTTGAGATCGTGATGGCGTTTGGAGCTACACCAAATAGAGTATCCTTTATTGATTGGTTATATAGTTATGTGATGATAGCATTATTTATGTGGTTGTGTGTTTACTTGCTCAAAGGACTAAATCCAAGGAGCGTAGTGAATACTGTCGAGATCTATCGGATCCTCACTGGGCTTATGTATATAAGCTCACTCTCTATTATTGCATGCTTATAGGTGTTGCAGAGCCGGATTACGGGTACGTGCCTCCTGAGGAGGAAAATGTGCCTTACGTGGACGAGTCATATGTTCCCGAGTCTTATCCATGATTATATGTTGTTTAATGTAATGTATATTAGCTTAATAAACTTTTATATGCTTAATGGTTCTTATTGTAATAGATGTTGAAAGATGATGATCCAAACGATGTTAATTTAGTGGCTTTCTTTTGTCTATGGTTAAGTTGTAGTTGTGTCTCAACTTACTTTTGAAATGTATGATAAAGTTGAGGTATTGTATGTCATGTTGGAACGGAGGCGTATAACGAGGATGTTTTATTGTATAATATGGTTGTGTTGTATGTTGTTGTTTGTATTTAGGAATTACTGGATGTATGATGTTTTATGAGGTTGGTTTAGAACCTCAGAAATCTATTTACTGTCGTTATGCCGCCGAAATTCCGTTGCGTCCTGACTGATTGTAGGTGGGGTCGAGTTGGGGCGTGACAGTTTAAGTGGTATTAGAGCACATGTTAAAGAAAAGTGAAATATGTATTGGTATGATTAAATGATTATGTGATTATGTTATTTAAGTGCTTATGTGATTATGTGATCAATTTGTTTGTGTGATTGAAACTTATGTGATTTATGTGCTTTATATGAGTTTGTTGTTTATGTGTTAAAAGTTGTATATAATCTGTTTATGTGCTATAACCTGTGCTAACTCTTTGATTAGTACGATGGCCGGTAAACCGAGGACTCGTGGTAGGCCCGAGATTGTAGATGAGGTTCCTGGTAATGTGGCACAGGGCAGTGATAGGGGTGATGGCAGGTTAGAGTCAGCAATGGATCAGATTGCAGATTTGATGGCTGGGCAGGCCCAGTTGTTAGCAGGTCAGGCTGTTCAGACTCAGGCGTTGCAGGCTCAGATACAGAATATACAGGGTGGTAATCACGGTCGAGGTACTATGAAGGAGTTTATGGGGTACTATCCTCCTAGATTTCAGGGAGAGCCTGATGATAGGAAGGCCGAATCGTGGATTAGCAAGTTAGAGAAAATTTTTGATTCTCTCGGGTACACTGATGAGCGGAAGGTGACTTGTGCTGTCTATTTGCTTGATGATGAGGCAGAGGAATGGTGGCGCACTGTGAGAGCCAGTTGGGAGACCCGGGGTGTTCCGTATGTTTGGGATACCTTTCTGACTGCTTTTAGGGATAAGTATGTCCCGAGGGTTGCACGAGAGAGGAGAGAGGCTGAGTTCTTGTCCTTGGTGCAGGGGGATTCTTCTGTGGCTCAGTATGAGGCTACATTCACTAGGTTGTCCCGGTATGCACCGGAGTTTGTAGCTATGGAGGAGAGGAAGACCCGTAGATTTATGTTGGGATTGAGGCCCGAGATTCAGGATGCAATGGCTCTGAATCGCTATGATATCTTCACTGAGGCTTTTGATGCAGCTTCTAGGTTAGAGAAGAGGAAAGGGGATCAGATTGTCTCCAGTCAGCCTAGTAAGAGGCCGTATCAGCCACAGGGCCAGCAGGTTATATATAGGCCTCCAGTACAGCAGGTTGTCTACAGGCCACCAGCCCAGCAGGGTTCTTATAGGCCACAGGGTCAGCAGAGTTACTATCGGCCTCAGTTTCAGCAGAGGCCATATCAGGTTCAGACTCAGTATAGGCCAGCGCAGTCTCAGAGTCAGTACAGGCCTAGTGTGGTGAGACCTCAGCAGCAGGCTGTATCAGCTGCTTCTTCAGCTTCTGGTTCTTCTAGGGGCAGTGTTAGTGCCACATCATCGCAGTGTAATTACTGCAAGCGCCCAGGGCATGTGGAGTCCGACTGCAGGGTAAAGGCAGGGACATGTTTGGGTTGTGGTAGCATCGAGCATAGGGCGAAGGATTGCCCTAGATATGCGAGGACTGAGGGTCGGGCAGCGACTCAGGGTTACCAGGGTAGGCCTACAGGCAGTGTACCACAACAGCAGCGGGTTCAGGCTCGGGCTTATGCAGTTGATATGGAGGAGATGCCTGAGGAGACTGCAGTTGTGGAAGGTAACTTCCTTATACTTGATCAACTTGTTAAAGTGTTGATTGATTCTGGTGCTACGCATTCTTTCATTACTCCTGCTTGTGTGCAACGTGTTAAATTGCAACCTGAAAGATTGCCTTATGTGGTTGAGATTAGTACCTCTTTGACTGATAAGTATATTACTGGCTTAGTATGTAAGGATTGTATAATACATGTTAAGGGGCATAATTTTCCTTCGGACCTTATTTTATTTCCTATCCGGGGGTATGATGTTATTCTGGGTATGGATTGGCTTTCTAAGTATGATGCCCAGTTGAACTGTAGAACCAAGGTAGTACAGTTTCGTTTGCCAGATCAGCCAGTAGTAGAGGTAGCGGGTAACCGGGGTGCTAAGACGAGTTTTGTTATCTCAGCAACTAAAGCCGTTAAGTTGGTGAGTAAGGGGTGTTCGGGTTATCTAGCTTATTTGATCAACAAGCCATCTGATAAGCTACAGCTTGAGGAAGTCCCTATTATCCGGGAATATCCTAATGTATTTCCCGAGGAGTTGCCAGGATTGCCGCCAGAGAGGGATATAGAGTTTGTGATTAATCTTGTTCCCGGTACTCAACCTATTTCTAAATCGGCGTACCGGATGGCACCAGCTGAGTTGAAGGAGTTGAAGACTCAGTTACAGGAGTTATTGAAGAAAGGATTCATTCAGCAGAGTTCTTCACCTTGGGGAGCTCCTGTTTTATTTGTGAAGAAGAAGGATGGTACTGTGGGATTGGGTATTGATTACCGGGGTTTGAATCAGCTGACCATCAAGAATAAACATCCTTCGCCACTGATTGATGAGTTGTGTGATGAACTTCAGGAAGCCAAAGTCTATTCTAAATTTGATTTGAGGCAGGGGTATTATCAGCTTCGGATTCGTACAGACGATGTTCCGAAGTCTGCCTTCAGGACTCGGTACGGGCATTATGAGTTTGTTATTATGCCCTTTGGATTGACTAATGCACCGGCAGCATTCATGGATCTTATGCATCGAGTCTTTCAGCCGTACTTGGACCAGTTCGTGGTGATTTTTATTGATGATATCTTGGTCTATTCTAAATCTGAATCGGAGCACGAGCAACATCTACGGCTTGTATTAGAGAAGTTGCAGGAGCATCAGTTGTTTGCCAAGTTCAGCAAATGTGAATTTTGGCTGCAACGGATTTCTTTTCTTGGCCATGTTATTACACAGAGTGGTATTTCCGTAGATCCCACTAAGATTGAGTCGGTGATGTATTGGAAGCGACCGGAGAATGTTACTGATGTCCGTAGCTTTCTTGGCTTGGCGGGTTATTACCGTAGGTTTGTCAAGGACTTCTCAAAGATTGCGGGGCCACTATCTAAGTTGACTCAGAAACGGACTATCTTTAATTGGGACGAGAAGTGTGAGAGTGGATTTCAGGAGTTGAAAAAGAGGTTAACTACCGCTCCAGTACTTGCTCTACCAGAGGGGACCGATAATATGGTCATTTACAGTGATGCATCCAAGGAGGGCTTGGGATGTGTTCTTATGCAGGATGGCCGAGTTATTGCCTATGCTTCTCGAAAGTTGAAGCCTTATGAAGAAAATTATCCGACTCATGATCTTGAGTTGGCAGCAGTTGTCTTTGCACTCAAGAAGTGGCGTCATTATCTGTGGGGAAGTAAGTTTGAAATTTTCACTGATCATAAGAGTCTTAAGTACTTATTCTCACAGAAGGAGTTGAATATGCGCCAGCGGAGGTGGATGGAGCTTCTTGGAGATTATAATTGTTCTATCAATTATCTGCCTGGAAAGGCAAATGTTGTGGCAGATGCTCTCAGCCGGAAGGCTAGTATTTCTTGTTTGGCTGTCAAGAAGTGGGAGGTTCTTGAGGAGTTTAGTTATTGGAGACCAGAGTTCACTCAGGTTGGGTTGATGTGTTTACATCTCCGTATTCAGCCTTTATTATTGTCTCAGATCAGGGAAGTTCAGTAGCTTGATGTTAAACTTCAGAAGATCAAGGATCAGATCGCGGATGATCAGTCTGACTTCAAACTGCATGAGGACGGTATTCTTCGATTTCGGAACAGGGTTTGTGTTCCCGATGAACCGAGCTTGAGGCGAGGTATTCTGGAGGAAGCTCATAATTCTAAATATACTATTCATCCCGGTGGAACCAAGATGTATCGGGATTTGAAGCAACATTACTGGTGGAACAACATGAAGAGAGAGGTTGCTCAGTTTGTATCTAGATGTTTGACTTGTCAGAGAGTGAAAGCCGAGCATCAACGACCAGCAGGTTTGCTTCAGCCGTTGGCTATACCAGAGTGGAAATGGGAGCATATTACGATGGACTTCGTCACTGGTTTGCCTAGATCACCGAGGGGTAATGATGCAGTTTGGGTTGTCGTGGATCGTTTGACGAAGACAGCTCATTTTATTGCCATGAGGATGGGAGATGAGGTTACAAAGTTGACGGACCTCTATCTGGATCAGATTGTTAGACTTCACGGTATTCCATCTAGTATTGTCTCTGATCGAGATCCTCGATTTACTTCTCGTTTGTGGGAGAAACTTCAGGAGACCTTAGGTACTCAGTTGAACTTTAGTACAGCGTATCATCCACAGACCGACGGTCAGTCTGAGCGGACTATTCAGATTCTGGAAGATATGCTTAGGGCTTGTGTTCTGGACTTCGGGAAGAACTGGGAGAAACACCTACCACTTGCCGAGTTTGCCTATAACAATAGTTATCAAGCTACTATTGGGATGGTGCCTTTCGCAGCTCTTTACGGTCGTAAGTGCCGTTCACCTTTGTATTGGGACGAGGTAGGAGAGATGAAGACTGTTGATCCGACTATCATGCCAGAATTTCTTGAGAAGATTGAGAATGTTCAGTTGATCAAGCAGAGGATGCTTACGGCGCAGAGTAGATTCAAGAGTTATGCTGATAAGCGTCATCGAGACTTGGAGTTTGCAGTTGGAGATCGGGTTTTCTTGAGATTGTCTCCTCGAAAGGGGTTTGCTCGTTATGGTAAAGGTGGAAAGCTGAGTCCGAGATTTGTAGGGCCGTTTGAGATTACTGGCAGGGTTGGTAAGTTGGCATATCGGTTGGCTTTACCGGAGAACTTCTCTAATGTCCACGATGTATTTCACGTGTCTAATTTGCAGAAATATAACCCGGATCCTTCTCATATTCTTGAGCCAGAGCCGTTACAGCTTCGAGAGAATTTGACTTATGACGAGCGTCCGATTCGTATTCTAGATCAGATGGACCGAGAGTTAAGGTCGAAGAGGATTCCGATGGTTAAGGTGTTGTGGAAGCATCACGGCATTGAGGAAGCTACGTGGGAGAGACGAGATCAGATGCAGCAGCAATACCCAGATCTTTTCCGTACATCAAGTAAGAATTTCGAGGACGAAATTTCTATAAGGAGGGGAGAATGTGAAACCCCACTTTCCTGCTTATCTCGTTTTACGTGCTATACCTCGTTTTGCATGCATATGATATGTTTATGTTCTATAGGACCTAGAAAGTTATAATTTTGATGTCAATACTCCTAATACGTGCTAAATGTGCATTCATGAAATTTTCATAAAAAACGGAGTCAGAAATTTTATCGTCGATTTTCAGTGAATAGTGTTTTCGAAACACGTCCGCTAAAATTTTGAAACTGGTCTTTTTAACCCTTCTAGACCTAGTCCACGGACTTTAATAGACCTGTGTTTGATGAAAACGGTTTTAAAATCGGCTTAAGAATTTATTAGGGTTTTTACACCGACTTTTGCAAAAATCGAGTTTTAAGCCGACTCGGGTGAAATTGTTGGATTGTAAAACTTCTTGTCACCTAAAAATAATCCACTTGAGATATCTTGGGGGTTGCATAATTATTTTTAATTTGGTGAGCATTAAAATGCAATTAAAGTCATTAAAAACACAAAAATACCTATTTAAACTAACTTTGACTTTGCATTTTTTAATTGACCAAGCTTTTAATTATATACTATCACCTACACACACTCACACAACACAAAACACACTCCATAAACACACACATTGCCGTGAGAAAGAGGGAGAAAAAGAGAAGAGAAAACTCAAGCTTTTCAATCCAATTTTTCAAAGAAAAACCTAGTTTTTGTCCGTGAAACTTTGCACCGACTTGGATTCTGCTTGTTGGGCACGCATAGCACGCATTCCTAGGCTTATATCGCATCTAAGGTGAGAGAAAAATTCTAGATCTCAAAATGTCATTTTTGTGTTTTTGCGTATAAATGAAGATTGAACCGTTAGAATTGAAATCTGATGATAGATTATTGCTCCTTGCATGCTAGGGATCATTATATATTAATACTACGAATTTCTGTCGGATGTAGCATAATTTTTATTTTCCAGGTATTTAATTTTGATTAGAATGTTCAAAGTTGAATTAAATGAGTTGTGTTGATCGAAATCGATTGCCGTCGATTTCTAAATACTTGATAATTACGTGTTAGTGCTGTTGTAATGCCGAATTTTCGATTACATTGTTTGTGTGAAAATCCGGAAAATCCAGCCAAGACATCTTAGGGTTTTAGGGTTATCGGGCATGATTTGGAGGTGTTATGGTGGATTTCCGAGAGGGCTAATGTAGTAGGTTGAATGGGTGAGTGATAGGAACTGATTTGGCAATGTTTGGATTAGTAGATTGTAAGTTATGAATTTTAGAAGTTTAGGTTGTCATTCTTTAATTTCTTGAACGATGCCTTTAGATGGTTGGGTAGTGTTCGAGTGATGAATGGTGAGTTGTTGATGAGTAATTTAGAGTTTAATTATGTATATTATGCATGTCTGGTTAGATGGCCTACTTTGTCATCTAACTACGTTGTTTGTTGTTTAATTTAATATTGATGTTATATTGATGTTATTGATTGATTATTATTGAGTTCGGGAATCGGGCACTTTTGTTGCTGATCTCCCAATTGATTGATTGATGATTGATTGATGATTGATTGATGATTGATGATTATGGAGTCTTGGTATGTGTGTGCCACCTCTCGGGCAGCGTCGGGCTGTCGGGTTGATAACGGCATGACTGCCATAGGCTACCCCCAGCTCGCATGACGGAGGTGTCATGGAGGGAGGGGCTAGTGAGGTACCTCGGGTGCGTGAGTAATGGGGAGTTATAAGAAGAACGGTTGAGATCGTGATGGCGTTTGGAGCTACACCAAATAGAGTATCCTTTATTGATTGGTTATATAGTTATGTGATGATAGCATTATTTATGTGGTTGTGTGTTTACTTGCTCAAAGGACTAAATCCAAGGAGCGTAGTGAATACTGTCGAGATCTATCGGATCCTCACTGGGCTTATGTATATAAGCTCACTCTCTATTATTGCATGCTTACAGGTGTTGCAGAGCCGGATTACGGGTACGTGCCTCCTGAGGAGGAAAATGTGCCTTACGTGGACGAGTCATATGTTCCCGAGTCTTATCCATGATTATATGTTGTTTAATGTAATGTATATTAGCTTAATAAACTTTTATGTGCTTAATGGTTCTTATTATAATAGATGTTGAAAGATGATGATCCAAACGATGTTAATTTAGTGGCTTTCTTTTGTCTATAGTTAAGTTGTAGTTGTGTCTCAACTTACTTTTGAAATGTATGATAAAGTTGAGGTATTGTATGTCATGTTGGAACGGAGGCGTATAACGAGGATGTTTTATTGTATAATATGGTTGTGTTGTATGTTGTTGTTTGTATTGAGGAATTACTGGATGTATGATGTTTTATGAGGTTGGTTTAGAACCTCAGAAATCTATTTACTGTCGTTATGCCGCCGAAATTCCGTTGCGTCCTGACTGATTGTAGGGGGGTCGAGTTGGGGCGTGACAGTGCAGGTCCAACACAGAGGGTACAGGCTAGGGTCTTTGCACTGGATGCAGAGGAGCTACCCGACACTACAGAAATAGTGGAAGGTACCTTTCTTCTCAATACTCAACCAGTTAAAGTTTTGATTGATCCCTGAGCTACACATTCGTTTATAACTCCTGCATGTGCACGATCTGTGAATGTTTGCATTGATAAATTGCCGCATGAAGTTGAAGTTAGTACGCCTTTGGGTGCGAAATTTGTTACTGAGTCTATTTGCAAATCTTGTGATATATGCATTGAGAACCGTAAATTTCCTGCTGATTTAATTATATTGCCCGTCCGTGACTTTGAAATCATTTTGGGAATGGATTGATTGGGGAAATACTATGCTCAGTTGGATTGTAGAACAAAGATTGTTTATCTTCAGATTCCTGACCTACCGGTACTGGAGATTGTTGGGAACTACAGGGCTGCCCGGACACCTCTTTTATCATCGATCAAGGCTTCTAAGTTGTTGAATAAAGGTTGTGAAGCTTACTTAGCTTATCTAATCAATCAACCTACTGATAAGTTGAATTTGAATGAGGTTCCAATTGTTAAAGACTTCCCTGGTGTATTTCCCGAAGAATTACCGGGTTTACCACCAGATAGGGAAATTGAATTTGTGATTGACCTTATGCCAGGCACTGCGCCAATTTCTAGAAGTCCTTATAGAATGGCATCAGCTGAACTTCAAGAATTAAAAATTCAACTTCAGAACTTGCTTGAGAAAGGGCTTATACAACCTAGTTCTTTGCTGTGGGGTGCGCCTGTGTTGTTTGTGAGAAAGAAAGACGACACGCTATGGTTATGTATTGATTACAGGGGACTTAATCAAGTCAAGATTAAGAACAAATACCCTTTGCCGTTGATTGAAGAATTGTTTGACCAGTTGCAAGGTGTGAGTGTTTACTCTAAATTTGATTTGAGGCAGGGTTACTATCAACTTAGGATTCGGAGTGACGATATACCAAAGATGGCATTCAGGACTAGATATGGCCACTAAGAATTTGTTGTGTTGCCGTTTGGATTGACGAATGCACCAGCTGCATTCATGGACTCAATGCAGAGGGTCTTTCGACCTTATCTTGATCAGTTTGTCATAATCTTTATTGATGACATTTTAGTGTACTCTAAGAATGAGGCTGAACATGAACAACATTTGAAGATTGTGCTCCAGACTTTGCAAGAAAACAAGCTTTTTGCAAAATTCAGCAAGTGTGAATTCTGGTTGAATCAAATATCTTTTCTAGGCCATATCATTTCAGATCAAGGAGTTTCAGTAGACCCAGCTAAGATTGAAATTGTTTCATCTTAGAAGAGACCTGAAACGGTGTCAGAGATTCGGAGTTTTCTTGGATTGGCAGGTTACTATCGGAGGTTTGTTAAAGACTTTTCCAAAATCTCTGGACCTTTAAGCCAATTGACTCGAAAGAAAGTTACTTGCAACTGGGATGCTAAGTGTGAATCCAGTTTCCAAGAACTGAAGAATAGATTAACTATAGCTCCTATACTAGCTTTACCTGAGGGTATAGAAAACTTTGTTGTCTACAGTGATACATCTAAAAAAGGTTTAGGCTGTGTTTTAATGCAGAATGGTAAGGTGATTGCCTATGCTTCTAGGAAGTTGAAACCTTATGAAGTCAATTACCCTACACACGATCTTGAGTTAGCTGCAGTTGTGTTTGCTTTGAAGAAGTGGCGTCATTACTTGTGGGGTAGCAGATTTGAAATTTTTACTGACCACAAGAGTCTCAAGTATTTGTTTTCACAGAAGGACCTGAATATGAGGCAGCGAAAATGGCTAGAGCTATTAAGTGGTTACAATTGTTCTATAAACTACGTGCCAGGTAAAGCAAATATTGTTGCAGATGCTTTGAGCCGAAAGGCTACTGTTGCAAGTTTAATTATCAAGGATTGGGAGACTTTGGAGGAAATATGTTCATGGAAGCCGGAAGCTACTGAGGTAGGGATTCGATTTGCTAGCTTGCAGATTCAGTCAGGATTACTAGCACAGATTAGAGAGGCTTAGAAGACTGATCCTCACATCTTGAAAATCCAAGAAAAAGCAAAAGGGGGAGAGTCGGAGTTTAAACTACATGCAGATGGTATCTTTAGATTCAGGGACAGAGTATATGTTCCTGGCGATCCGACTTTGAAGAATGAGATTCTGTCTGAGGCACATAATTCGAGATATACAATTCACCCGGGTAGTACTAAAATGTATAGAGATTTGAAATAACACTTCTGGTGGAACAATATGAAGAGGGAGATTGCTGGGTATGTATCCAGATGTTTGACTTGTTAGAGGGTTAAAGTTGAGCATCAGAGGCCAGCTGGGCTTCTACAACCGTTGTCGATTCTGCAATGGAAGTGGGTGCATATAACAATGGACCTTGTGACCGATCTTCCTAGATCTCCGAGAGGATGTGATTCTGTTTGGGTTGTTGTGGACCGCTTGACTAAAGTTTCACATTTTATTCCTGTGAACAAACATGATAGCGTTGATAAACTAGCTGAGCTTTATGTTGCTAAAATTGTGAGACTGCATGGTGTGCCACAGAGTATAGTGTTAGATAGAGATCCAAGATTTAGATCTCGTTTTTGGCAGAAGTTGCAAGAGGCCATGGGAACTAAATTGAGCTTCAGTACTGCATATCATCCACAAACTGATGGCCAGTCTGAGAGAACTATCAGGATCTTGGAAGACATGCTTCGGGCATGTGTGTTAGACTTTAGGAAGAATTAGGAGAAGTTTTTGCCTTTAGAGGAGTTCGCCTACAATAATAGTTATCAATCTACTATAGGTATGGCTCCCTACGAGGCATTCTATGGTCGGAAATGCAGATCCCCATTGTATTGGGAAGAGGTTGGAGAAATAAGAACAGTTGATCCGACTGTGTTACCTGAGATGATTAAGATGGTAGATAATGTTCACCTTATTTGCCAGCGTATGCTTACAGCTCAGAGTCGTCAGAAGAGTTATGCGGATAAGCACCATCGGGATCTTGAGTTTGATTTGGGAGATTGGGTGTTTCTTAAGATTTCTCCTAGAAAGGGATTGATTCGGCACGGTAAGAGCGGGAAACTTAGTCCCAGGTATGTGGGTCCGTATGAGATCACCGAAAAGGTGGGTCCTTTGGCTTACCGGTTAGCTTTACCTCCGAGCTTGTCGAGACTACACGATGTTTTCCACGTGTCAATGTTAAGAAAATACAATCCAGACCCTTCATATGTACTTGAACCAGAGCCTTTGTAGATTGAGGAAAAGTTGTCTTATGAGGAGAAACCGATTCGAATTGTGGATCGAAAAATTCAGGAGCTTCGCAGAAAGGGTATTCTGTTAGTAAAGGTTCTATGGAATCATCATGGGTTTGAGGAAGCGACTTGGGAAAGAGAGGACCAGGTTCGGAATCAGTATCCGGAGTTGTTTGTTGACCAGGCACAAATTGCGCGGGCGCAATTGTTTTAAGGGGGAGAGGGTGTAATACCCGAGCCTAGAATGTGGAATTTTCTTGTTTATTATTTTTAAAATTATATTTTCTTAGATTCTTTGAAATTTAATTGTTACTTCTTTGTTGTCGTAACGTGCATTGCATATCGAGAGCGATAGATAGAGAGCGGTTCCTAGTCTTCAACAAATAGTGAAACTAGTATTTTGGTGTCTTAAATTTATGTTTTATTTGTTGTTAGCTAGAATTAATTTTGGTGATAGTTATTTTAGCTTAAAATGCATAAAAATAAGGCAATTTGACCAATTTTAAGTTAGTTGACCAAGGAGCCTTGACCTTTGACCAATTTGTCACCTTAAATAAGCTAAAACAATGCAAAATAAAAAATAAAAATAAAAAGAAAAGCTGAAAACAGAACAAGAACAGGCCGAGACATAGAAGGAAAAAAAAACATTTCAAATCTTCAATCTTCAAATCTTCGCGTGAGCTCATGCGGGGTTGTTACCGAGGCATCCAGCGTAGTTTTCTTAGCGACTAGGAGTGCCTAAGGTGAGGGAAGCACGTTATTTGCGCATTTGAATAACATGTTTATCAACTTTGTGATTTTTAGATTTTATCCGTAGATTGTTGTTTTAATCGTTTTAATGCTTAAAGAATATTCATTGACAATTGTAGAACGTGTATTTATAGCTTTTTAACATTTTATGCGGTTAAATGTTGAGATTGCAATTTAAATTGTTAGTTGAATAGTAATTTATGAATAGTAAACCCTTGAAACGATGAAGTTGCTCCGTTATGCTGTCCGTTGATGTGAAAATGTGCTAGGTATGCTAGAATGCCTAAATGCATGGTTTGTTTAGGTTGTGTAATGAAAAAAATGAGAAATATGCCTTGGTGATAGTCGGGGTCGTTTAGGTCGAGTTTAGCGTTTTCTCATTTTGCGTGATGGCATTGTCTCGGCAGGCCATGGAAGCACTTTTGGTGTGATTATGGTGTTGGTTGGGTGTTTGGATAGAGTAGTTGTAGTTCAAATGAGCAAAGAGGAAAATCGGGGCTTTGCGTGAATTCTAGGGTTAAGTAGGGTTTCGGGGTCTTTAGACGTGCCTTATGGTGACCTAGGAGGATTGGCAAAGTCAGTTTCCAGAACTCGTGGCTCGTTTGGAAATGGTAACGTTTTGATAGTTGGGGTCGATTTGTGATTTTACTTGTTTTCTTGATATTATGCCTATAGAATGTTTAAAAATAGCTTGATATGCTTGTTTGAGTTGATTTTGATCGGAATGGTTATCAACTGTTGCTATTGCGTGCGAGAGTAACCTACTTTGTTATTCTCCCACGTGTGGCTTTATTGCTCGATTGTTGCATTGTATATTGTATTGCATTCATAGAGTCAGGGTGGTGTGATGGGCCTCTCTGGGTAGCCTCGGGTTGCCAGTGTTGGTTGCCCTAGCTCCGTGTCCTATTCCCTTTCTCGCTTGGGTTGCCTCCCAGAGAGATTTGGGCTGTAGAATTGATGGATACTTCCGGGGTATTCCAAACTGGTGTTATAAGGTACTTTGGGCCAGTGCGTTGTCATCGAATTCGTGATTGAAAGTTGTTCGTGGAAAGTGAATCGTATCCTTTGATTGAGTGTTTATAGTTTTAATGCTTGTCTTGTTTTATTGTTGGCTTTGTTTGTGTCTTTATATGATAATTTAGTGAATTGCTTGGCTATTTGCATTGCATTCTCCTCTCATCTCCGTCCTTGAGACCAATTGCCCTCGCTGAGCAATAGTTTTTGCTCATTCCTTTCTATACCATATTTTTACAGGAGTAGTTGAAGCAGACCTTATTGAGGTAATTGAGGAAGAGGAGCAAGTGGAGGTGTTTCCTTGATAGCACTTCTTTGCTTAGCTGGTGGTTGGTTGCCAGGCTTTTGTGCGAGCCTTGCTTGATATGTATATTGCTTGGATGACGCTTTATTTTGAGGCTTGTAGCCTTGTATGTAGTTCTATTTTGAGGCCTTAATGGTCTTTTGTTGTAAAGGTTTAAAGTTGTAAAGTTATACTCTTATGACTAGTAAAGAATTGCATACTAATGGTTAACGGTTTAGTGGCATAAGTACTTGTGTAGTATGCATGACATTTTTGGGTTGCAAGTTGTTAATGAGAAGATGTATATTTTCTAAAAGAAAGTTGTCATGATTCAATTGTATATTATGTTTCCGCAAGTATTATATTGAATGTAGGGTTTTCGAATCGTCCACGGTATAGAAGAGACTCCGTCCGTGTGTCGGGTCCGGGCTTGGCCTTTTGCGGGGTCGGGTTGGGGCGTGAAAGTCTGCCAGTCAACTGCCTTCTCATCTAATGAGGTTTTCAGTACCACGAGTCCGTCAGTCCATGCGCCATTTTTCTTCTCTACCATGACGAATCAATTGATTTAATGTAGGCATCACTCTTTTCTTTGTCCTTCCCCCCGAATTTTGCCCTATCACTAGTGGTTACTTCAGATCCGAAGCACCCCTTTTCCATTCATAGAGAGATCCAATCGTCAAAATCAATAAAAAGGTCATCATGGACCAAGATCCAAATGGATCAATCTTGTTGGGAGGTACTGCCCAAGGAAAGGAAAAGGTTACTTCCGGATCAGGAATAATAAATAAAATTAAAAAAAGATAAAATCTTATATCAAAACGACTGCTGGCATCACCGGAAGGATCAAAACCACATGCGTAGGCCGGCAATTTTTCTGGATAGGTCGAACTATTGGACGCAAATGGAAAAGGAACACCAAGTGTGATCAAAGAAACTAGCGGACTGATCACCAAATAGATAAAAATAGGTGCAAATTCTAACATCACCACATACCACTTTGTTCTTTCGCTCTTTGTTCGTAGAGCGGCATACCAAAAAAAAGAGAGACTTGTTGGAAATCGCTGGTTGGCTTGGAAAAACCAAGAAAGACATGGGATTTTTTGGGCGTCAAAGTGGCTTTCTTATCTTAAGATATTTCTAGTTGGATGAAAACGGTGCCCCTAAAGGCTCTTATTGAGATGTCCCTTTACCAGCGGAAATGCCAACATCTACTCGAAAAATAATAGTGTCAGAGTCAAGACCGGTGCTATCCCCTTCCCCTGCTCTGCTCCTGCAGTCGTGTCGATAAAGGAAGATTCCATTTTTGATATTCAATATCCTTCCAGATAATTGATTCTTTCGGATTCCTCCTATAGAGTAGGGCATTAAGCCTATTTGACGGAGTGGCGAGGAGAGTAAATAAGCTCCTTCTTGCATCCTACTAAGAGCGCATTCTTGTCATGTGCATCTGGGAAATGTGCCATTTGCATTTTTCCTTTCCTCGTCCATGCTTAAAGTAATCTGGGGCTAATCTAAACCTTAGATGGGGCCTTCAAGAGCCCTTTTGGGGACATTATTGGCTTCATCCATCCTATCCCAACAGTGGATTCCGTGCATTCATGTGCAGCCTTTCTCTTATTAGACGATGCATACCCCTTCCTCATTAACTATGTCATGTTACTTCCTTCCTCAAGGAGCTGCTCAAGGATGCCCTCTTTGTAGGTGCAAATGAAGAAGACTTGGATAAAGGCACGTATGAGTAGCAGAATGGAAGATTGGCTTTCGCTTTCAAAGTAGTAGTAGCAGTATGGATAGATAGCATGTATCATTAGCTGGCACTGGCTTTCAGCAGACTACTTCACTGCTCCAGATAATTAATACAAAGAAATAAGGATAAGAATGAATGTCACGTACGGCACTGCCGAAGGACAAGAGCCCACCTCGAATACTCAAGAAAGAAGTGGCTAAATAGGCAATCAATGGATGAGGAGGCAAACAGGTAAAAGGAATAAAATAAAGAAAGAAACATTAACCTTAACCATAATCTATGTTGCTTACGGCACGGCAAATCCGAAAAAAGAGCAAACTGTGAGAAGCTACCTTTTCAAAACACTAGTCAAAGGCCACACACTATAAATTTTTCCTCCTTTACCTTTAGGGGATCTCTAAAAAGTAGCATCTATCTCATTCTTCTACCCCCTCGGTCTCGGTAAACTAGGGACGCTCACTACTCTGGCTAAGGTAAGGAAGAGACTCTATAAACAGAAATACGCAGTCACACGAGCGGACGAGACAGCTACTCACAACTCATATACGAAAGAGAGATTGCCGAAAGAAACAAAGAGATACAGACTAGTGAAGACAAAACGCTATTAGATAAACAAGAAGAACCAACAGAGATGACTAACCCTACATTAGATGAGATACCTAAGACAGACGAGTGAATCTAGCCAAAAAGACTGAATTCTTCCTTACTGCATATCATACACGATCCCTCTATCTGTTTATGGATTCTCATCTAGTGGATTTCTCTCCTTATTTCTCTTTCCCTCTTCCGATAACCAAGAGGAAATATTTCAGGAATTGGATGGGGAAGGGCAGTAGCCTATAAATGGGGATCCAAGTACCCAAGACCCTGATTTGTTTGACCTCGAAAAAGAGGGGGATAAAATCACCTTTTATAAGGATGCCATTTATGACCTTGTCCATGAATTAAGGGAAGAGGAAAAAAGGCCACTCGCCAACGAGCTACAACGAATAAACCAAGCTATTGATCGAGTCAGGGAAATTTTGAGTACTCCAAACAGAAAAGAAAGTAAGAATCTTGGAGTAATAGCCAAGGAAATACAGGAAAATCGACTGATGAGTCGGGCATATTTTTATTTCAATCTATACCTCGAAATATCGGTAAAAGATGAAATGACTGGAGTCACTGAAGATGAACTGATAAAAGACCATGAGGAGGGAGGTTCTATTTCATAGTCATAGTCGGATCCCCAAAGTGTTCCTGGACCACATGCATACATCCGCGAGTAACCTTAGTGCAATATGGCAAATTTCATTGAGAGGAATCAGCAAAGAAAAGAAAAATGGATCAACATCTTAATGAGTATTTGAGAGATTATTCCCGGGCTGAGGAGTGTCCACATGAGTTCGTTGAGGTGTCTACACTGGAATAAAAACCTCTTTTATATTCTATCGAGAGTTCGGATTGCTCCATGTCAGTAGAACGAAAAAGAGGAATTAGAAATTCAAAGGGGGAGCCACAAGCTTCGCTTCCAGTAGCTTGCTGACTCTCCTAGTTAGAAGAAGGCTCTTTGGTGAATTCTTTAGATCTGGGTAGAGTCTCACTTAGTAAAGAGAGTTGTAGATTTGTAAGATTATGATAAAGTCCCCTTTACTTGATATTCTATTAGTAAAGCTAACGCGCGCTACAACTAGCATAGCAGCCCGCAGAAAAGGCTCTAGAGCCCCTACTCCTAAGTTGGAGCAACAAGCAAGGGATTGAGCTTTAGAAAGCTTTTATTAGTATTAGTAAAGGTTGCTATAGACTAATTAATGCGAGCAATAACGCGAAAGCATTAATTGTCTAAACTAATACAATACTAAAAAAGAAATGAATTATTATCGCTTAGTGCTTGTGCTAAGGAGTGAAACAGCTTGACCATAGGGAAAGGAAAGTATTAGTATATTCCTTTTAGGAAAGACCCGTGCCTTGCAAGACCAACATCTCTCTCATTCTCCTGATCTGTCTTGATTTGTATCACACTGAGCAGCCAAGACCAGGAACATAATCTTCTTTCTGTTCTGTACCCCATTTCAATTGCTCGAAACCAGTTGTCAATTGAGCTTGTTGCTCGTCTTAAACGACCATCCTTTCCTCTTTTTCTGCACCAGGATGATCAACTACATATTTTCGACAAGATGACCTGCATGATGCTTTCAGGCAGTCCCAACTTCATGATCTCTCTCTAGTTTAGAACCAGCCATTTCCCTTCGTCCTAAACCAAGAACAGATTGTTTTCGAACTAGGTTTAGAATCCTTCCTTCTATGCCTAATGTACTGAAGTCCAAGTGTTGATGTTAGAAAGATTATTCTTCTCCGAGATCAAGAGATTCATCTGTCTTCTTCTTCTTCCTATTTTGATAATAATAATAAAGAACATATCGAGCTAACTAAGTAAACAAGCCAAGCTTCTCCACTATACGCCGTATGTCAATGAGCGAGGGCACTAAACGAACGATTCAAGCCAGATATCCATTAGAGTGAAAGCATTGGCGAAAGCGAGACTAAAATGATTGATGCCTCTACCCGCCTCCTGATGAGACCTCCTGACGGGATACTGTACTTTTCGAACTATGACGCTTCGAAACCAGACTCAACCAGGTCACCTGATCGAGATGAGTAAATCGATACAATAGGGTTCATAGTTCAGACAAAGGATTCACAAAGGGGCTCCAGGGGCTTTAAGCTGGGAAGTACTGATGTGGGTTCCGAGGCCAGCTTCTGAACCAATACTAGTGTCACGCCCCAACTCGACCCCACCTACAATCAGTCAGGACGCAACGGAATTTCGGTAGTATAACGACAGTAATTAAGACACCGAGGCTCTAAACCAACCTCTACAGAGTACCCTACAACCAAACTCCACAAGCATACAACAATCAACCCCTTAATTAAGTTAACAACATACAACATAACCATATTACATAATTATCATTCCTTCAACAACCCATTCATAGTTATACGCCTCCGTTCCAACTTAGTACATAGGCTATACGTACATTTCAAAATAAATTATAAACCAACTTAGTAATCTAAACATGATCAAAAGAAAGACTACTAAACCATCATACATAAGTCTTTATATTAAGGTAGGTTATACAATACATTGTTTTACAACAACTAAAATAATCTCATGGCAATGACTCTTGCACATAAGACTCATCCACAAAAGGCACATTTTCCTCTTCAAGAGGCACGTGCCAGTAGTCTTGCTCAACAACACCTGTAAGCATGCAATAATTGAGAGTGAGCTTATATAAAACAAGCCCAGTGAGAATCTGATAGATCTCTAACAGTATTTACTATACTCCTTGGAAATAATCCATTTGAGCAGTAAACACACAATAAACATCAATAACAATGTAAACACATAACTATAATGACCAATCAATAAATGATACTCAAGTTGGTGTAGCTCCAAACTCCATCACGATCTAAACCAACTTCTTATCACCCCCATGAAACACACACCCGAGGTACCTCACTAGCCCTGCCCTTCATGGCATCTTCGCCCATGCGAAATGAGGGTAGCCTCTGGTAATCATGTTGTTATCAACCCGGCAGCTCGATGCTGCCCAATAGGTGGCACACACATACCAAGATTCAGCAATAAAATAAACATTCACATCACAGGATGACAACCTTTTTCGTTGACTATCTCCATGTTCATCAATAATCAATATTCAATAATCAATAATCAATAATCAATAATCAATAATCAATAATGCATCAATCAATTAATAACAATACAACAACACAACATCAATTACCCAAGTAACAACTAAACAACTAAGTTAGATGACAAAGTAGGTCATCCAACTTAACGTGCATTAAACACACAATCAAACCCAAATCTAACCATCAACAACTCACAATTCAATCACTCAAACACCACCCGATCATCTAAAGGCATAATTCAATACTTTAAAAAAGACAACCTAAACTTCAAATAATCATATCTTACATTCTACTAATCCAAACAACTCTAAATCAGTTTCTATCACTCACCCATTCAATCAACTACATTAACCCTCTTGGAAACCAACCAAATCACATCCAAATCAAGCCTAACAGCCCTAAAACCTCAAAGAACCTAGGCTAAAATTTTTGTATTTTCGTACCAACATCTCATTCGAAATTTTTGGCATTACAACGGTGCTACCCTGCATTTTACAAACTTTTACAAATCGACGGCAATCGATTCCAACCACTACAACTCAAAATAATCAACAAATAGCCAAACTATCAACTTTAAATACCCGAAAATAAAAATTTATGTTACAACAGTTCAAATCTTATAAGAATACACATAATCGATCCTTAGCACGCACTAAGCAATAATATAACTTCAAATTAACATTCTAACGGTTCAATAATCAATTATACGCAAAAATACAAAAGATGACTTTTGAGATCAAGAATTTTTCTCTCACCTTTGATCTAAAATAAGCCTAGATATACGTGCAATACGTACCCAACAAGCGGAATCCAACTCGGTACGAAAAACTACGGACAAAAACTAGGTTTTTCTATGAAATTTTGCTTTGAAAACCTTGAAAATAAACTTGTCTTTTCTCCCATGAAGCTCTTGGCCATGTGTGTGAGTTTGAGTGTGTTTTTGTGTTGTTTCATTGTGTGTTGATGCATATTAAGTAAAGGTCAAACAAAAAAATGCAAAGTCAGAGTAGTTTATTTAGTCTTTTAATTCATTTCTTGACTATTTCTTGCTCAACTATTAAATTAACTCCTAAATTAATTCTAGACATTATATTTTAGGTGACAACTAGTTTTACATTAAAACATTTTCACCCGAGTCAACTTAAATGTCGATTTCTTGCAAAAGAAAGTGTAAAAACTTTTAAATTTCCAAAACCAATTCTAAATCCGTTTTAATCAAACACGGGTCTATTAATACCCAATGACTAGGTTTTAAAAGGTTTAAAATACCCCTATAAAAATTTTAGTGGACAGGTGCTCAAAATACTATTCACTAAAACCGACGATAAAATTTTTGATTTCGTTTTTGATAAAAATTTTATGAATGCACACTTAGTATATATTAGGAGTATTAATCACATATTTAGCACATTCTGAGTCATATAGCACATAAACAGGGCAATTCATGCATAACGAGGTAAAACACGCAAATCGAGATTAGGCAAAATATGGGTCTCACATTCCCTCCCCCCCCCCCCCCTTAAAGAAATTTCATCCCCAAAATTCTTACTTGCTGAACGAAACAAATCTGAGTACTACTGCTGCATTTGATCTCGCCTCTCCCAAGTAGCCTCCTCAATACCGTGATGCTTCCACAACACCTTAACCATTGGAATCTTCTTCGACCTCAACTCTCGTTCTATCTCATCAATAATACGAATTGGTCGCTCGTCATAAGTTAGATTCTCACGAAGCTGTAACGGCTCTGGCTCTAGAATATGAGAAGGATCCGGATTTTACTTCCGCAAATTCGACACGTGAAAGACATCGTGGACATTAGAGAAATTCTCCGGTAAAGCCAACTGATATACTAACTTACCAACTCTTCTAGTAATCTCAAACGGCCCTACAAACCTCGGACTCAGCTTACCACCTTTACCGTAACGAGCAAGCCCCTTACGAGGAGACAATCTCAAGAAAACTCGATCCCTGACTACAAACTCCAAATCCCGACGACGCTTATCAGCATAACTCTTGAATTTACTCATCGTCGTAAGCATTCTCTGCCTGATCAACTGAACATTCTCAATCTTCTCTAGAAGCTCTGTCATAATAGTCGGATCAATAGTCTTCATCTCCCCTACTTCATACTAATACAAAGGTGAACGACACTTATGGCCGTAAAGAGCTACAAAAGGTGTCATCCCAATAGTAGCTTGATAACTATTGTTATAGGCAAACTCGGCAAGTGGTAGATGTTTCTCCCAGTTCTTCCCGAAGTCCAGAAAACAAGCCCTGAGCATGTCTTCCATAATCTAAATAGTCCTCTCAGACTGACCGTCAGACTAAGGATGATACGCGGTACTGAAATTCAACTGAGTACCCAAAGTCTCCTGAAGTTTCTCCCTCAAACGAGAAGTAAATCGAGGATCTCGATCATAGACAATACTAGATGGAATCCCGTGAAGCCTGACAATCTGCTCCAAATAAAGATCCATCAACTTTGAAACTTCATCTCCCATCATCATCGAAATAAAGTGAGCGTCTTCGTCAAACGATCCACGACAACCCAAACTGCATTATTACCTCTCGATGTTCTAGGCAAACTAGTAACGAAGTCCATCATAATATGCTCCCATTTCCACTGTGGTATAGCCAACGGCTGAAGCAAACCTACAGGTCTTTGATGCTCGGCTTTTACTTGTTGACAAGTCAAACATCTAGATATAAACTGAGCAACTTCCCTCTTCATATTATTCCACCAATAATGTTGCTTCAAGTCCCGATACATCTTTTTTCCACCAGGATGAATAGTCTACTTAGAATTATGAACCTCCTCCAGAATACCTCGTCTCAAGCCCGGTTCATCGGGAACACAAACCCTGTTCCAAAACCGAAGAATACCATCCTCGTGTACTTTGAACCCAGACTTATTATCCGTGATCTGATCCTTGATCTTTTGAAGTTTAACATCAAGTTGTTGAGCTTCTCTGATCAGAGACAGCAATAAAGGCTGAATACGAAGATGTGAACACATCATCCCAACTTGAGTCAACTCCGGTCTCCAGTAAGTGAATTTCTCAAGAACCTCCCACTTCTTGACCGCCAAA
The DNA here is from genome assembly GCA_037974665.1 of Ehretia macrophylla. Taxonomy (NCBI): domain Eukaryota; kingdom Viridiplantae; phylum Streptophyta; class Magnoliopsida; order Boraginales; family Ehretiaceae; genus Ehretia; species Ehretia macrophylla. The sequence continues at coordinate 44,393,419 of CM075767.1, forward strand.
CAAAAAATACTCGCCTTGCGGCTAAGAGCGTCTGCCACAACATTTGCCTTCCTAGGCAGATAACTGATAGAACAATTATAATCTCCAAGAAGTTCCATCCACCTCCACTGACGCATATTCAACTCTCTCTTTGAGAATAAATACTTAAGACTCTTATGATCAGTGAAAATCTCGAACTTACTACCCCACAGATAATGACGCCATTTTTTCAGTCTGAAAACAACAGCTGCCAACTCAAGATCATGAGTCGGATAATTCACCTCATTTGGTTTCAACTTCCTAGAAGCATAGGCAATAACTCGGCCATTCTGCATAAGTACACATCCCAAGCCCTCCTTGGATGCATCACTATAGATAACCATATTATCGATCCCCTCTAGTAGAGCAAGTACTGGAGCTGTAGTCAATCTCTTTTTCAACTCTTGAAACCCACTCTCACATTTCTCATCCCAAACAAAGCTAGTCTGTTTCTGAGTTATCTTAGAAAGTGGCCCTACAATCTTAGAAAAGTCCTTGACAAACCTACGGTAATAACCAGCTAAGCCAAGAAAGCTACGAACCTCCGAAACATTCTCCGGATGTTTCCAAGACATCACCGCTTCAATCTTAGTAGGATCAACAGAAATACCGCTCTGTGTTATAACATGGCCAAGAAAAGATATGCATTGTAGCCAAAATTCACATTTGTTGAATTTCGCAAACACCTAATGCTCCTACAGCTTCTGTAAGACAAGCCATAGATGTTGCTCGTGCTCTGATTCAGATTTAGAATAGACTAAGATACCATCAATAAAGATCACCATGAACTGGTCCAAGTACGACTGAAAAACCCAATGCATTAGATCCATAAATGTTGCCGGTGCATTAGTTAATCCAAAGGGCATAACTATAAACTCATAATGCCCGTACTGAGTCCTGATGGCAGACTTCGGAACATCATCAGTGCAAATTCGTAGCTGATAATACCCCTGCCTCAAGTCAAACTTAGAGTAGACTTTGGCTCCCTGAAGTTGATCAAACAACTCGTCAATCAATGGCAAATGATGTGATACCCCGAACCTGGCATGTATTCAATAGCATTTAAAGTTCATTTAAATTGCATTTTATTGACCTTTCACCTTCTTTGACCAAACTAGTTGACTTTTCATCTACATTGACCAACTAGGACAAGGTGGAAATTTTTGAAATGCTTAATAAAGGGCAAACTTGGGATTAGAAAAAAAAATGCAATGTTAAGTTAGTCAAATTTTGGGTCAATTTTGGAATTAAATCTGAACCAATTGGGGAAGATTTAGGTAGCAAATTATATATGGTTGGAAAGCTCTATGAGTCTAGTTTCTGAGGCTTCAAACCGTTCATGAATTGGAGTTTTCTAGAAGAAGTTATGGCCGTTTTCGTAAGGTCGCGCATATCTGTTTTGGTTTAGCGGGTTGACCGAAGCCTTGACCATTGACTATTGATGTCATCTTTTATAAGCATAAAATAGCATTAAAAAAAACAAAGGAAAAGCTGAAAAATAAAGAGTGAAAACCAAGAGTTCAAGGAGAAAAGAAAAAAAAGAATTTTCAACTTCAAATCTTCAAATCTTTGCGATGGCTTACACGGGATCATTTCTGAGGCTTCTAACGTTGTTTTCCTAGCGTCTATTAGCAGCTAAGGTGAGGGATGCATCATTATTTGCGCATTAGAAAATATGATGTCAAGACTTTAATTTTTAGAAATTGCGTATAGAATGTTGTTTAATTCGTTTTGTTGCTTGAAATATGTTCTATGATGTTAGTAGACCTTACTTTTGTAAGTTTTTAGCAATTTCTGCGGTTAAAATTGATTATTGTATTTCAAATGTTGATTGAATAGTGAAAAACGTGAATAGTAAACCCCCGTTCAAAATTTTGCTCCGAGTTGCGTTCTATTGATGCAGAAAGGTGCTAGATATGCTTAAATACTAAAATGCGTGGTTTATTTTGTTTGTGTAATGGAAAAACGGAGAAAAATGTCAAGGTTTATGTTGGGGTTGTTCCGGTCAAGTTTGGTATTTCCTCGTTTTGCGTGAAGGCATTGTTGTAGCATGCCATGGAAGCACTTTTGGTGTAGTTATGACATTGGTTGGGTGATCGGTTGAGGTAGCTATAGTTCAAACGAGCAAAGGAAAAAATCGGGGCTTTGCGTGAATTCTAGGGTTAAGTAGGGTTTCAGGGTCTTTAGACATACCTTATGGTGACCTAGGAGGATTGGTGAAATTGGTTTCCAAAACTCATGGCTCGTTTGAAAGTAGTAGCGTTTTGAAAGTTGGGGTCATTTTGTGATTTTGTGTGTTTTCATAGTGTAGTGCCTATAGAATGCTTAATATTGCTTGTTATGCTTGTTAAAGTTGATTATGATTGAATTTGTATGTCAATTGTTGATAATGCTTGTTAGTGTTGTTCTTGTTACTTTATAGATTGTAAATGTTTGATATCTTGTTTATCGCCTCTAATCTGTATTGTTATGCTATCGCTCGTTTATCGCCTTGTATCGTGTCTTGCATTGCATAGTGTCAGGCGCGTGAGTGATGGGCCTCTCTGGGTAGTCTCGAGCTACCAGTGTTGGTTGCTCTAGCTCCGTGTCCTATTCCCATTCTCGCTTGGGTTGCCTCCCAGGGATATTTGGGTCGTAGAATTGATGGATACTTCCGGGGTATTCCAAACTGAAGTTATAAGGTGGTTGCGCGCTTATTGTCATCGTTGTCAACATCAAGCTCGAGATTGATGTATCGCTCGTGAAATGGTACATTGCTCGTATGAGTGAACCATAGCCTTCAGAGTGTGGTATAGCTTTGAATGGTTGTGTTAATGCTTTCAGTAATTGCTTATTGTATTGATTGTTTGTCTTGATTGCTTACTTATTAGTTATATTGCTTAACTTTCTTATTTGCATTGCACGACTTTCTTTCTCTCCAGTTCGATATCTGTCTCGGCCTCACTGAGTATACATGTTGTGTATACTCACTCCTCAACACCACATTTCAGGAAATGCCATGTTAGCTAGAAAGTTCGTGCTTGAAGAGTTGTCTTGCGTGCTATGTGGCTTGAGTTGTCAAAGATGCAAAGATGTATGTTCATGTGTTGTTTGTATTTAATGTTAAAAAGGAATGTAATATAAGTTTTATTAGATTATTGAAGTGGTTTAATAAGTTAGATTATGTATCTAGTTAGTATAACTTAACTTTAATGTATGTTTGTAGTGTCCAAAGGAAAAAGAGTTAGAATGGTATGATAGTCTATTTTATGTAATGGGTTAGTGTAGCTTAATTGCCTAGCATGAATGTTCTTGTCAAAGATGAAAAGAGATAGGTTAGCTTTTAAATTGGAAATGTATATTTGGTTGTGTTCACTTGTTGAGAACCAAGGCTCGGATGGCCTTGAGGTGTTTGTATGGTTGGACACGGTGCTGGTCCACTTATATGCTATTACAGGTTTTACATTTCGCCTAGAAATAGGGGAGACTCCGTCCGTCTTTCCCTAAAATTTTGCCCGGGTTTGGAATTGGGTTGTGATTAGATTTATTGATAGAACTCCCGGTCTCGAGAGGGATCGGGGTGCTAGAAAGGATACTTGTTCTTGATGGTCACTTGATTCAAACCACGATAGTCAATAATAATCTCAAGGTACCATATTTCTTCTTCACAAATAAAACAGGTGCTCCCCATGGTTAAGAACTCTACTGAATGAAACCCTTCTCAATTAACTCCTGCAACTGAGTTTTCAGCTCCTTCAACTCAGCTAGTGTCATCCGGTAAGCTGAGTTAGAAATAGGATGAGTACCGGGCATAAGATTGATCACAAACTCCACATCTCTCTCTGGTAGCAACCCTAGCAACTCCTCGGGAAATACATTGGGATATTTCCGAATAATATGTACTTCATCCAACTTTAGCTTATCAGATGGCTTGTTGATCAAATAAGCTAGATAACCCAAACACCCCTTACTCACCAACTTAACGGCTTTTGTTGCTGAGATAACAAAACTTGTCTTAGCACTCCGGTTCCCTGCTACCTCAACTACTGGTTGATCTGGCAACCGAAACCGTACTACCTTCGTTCTACAGTTTAACTGGGCATCATACTTAGAAGGCCAATCCATACCCAAGATAACATCGTACCCCCGGATAGGAAATAAGAAAAGGTCCGAAGGAAAATTATACCCTTAACATGTATTTTACAATCCTTACATACTAAGCCAGTCACATACTTATCAGTCAAAGAGGTACTAATCTCAACCACATAAGGCAGTCGTGCAGGTTGCATATTAACAGGTTGCACACAAGTAGGAGTAATGAAAGAATAGCACTAGAATCAATCCACACTTTAACAAGTTGATCAAGTATAAGGAAGTTACCTTCCACAACTATAGTCTCCTCAGGCATCTCCTCCAAGTCAATTGCGTAGGCCCGAGCCCGAACCCGCTGCTGCTGAGGTGCACTGCCCGCAGGTCTACCCTGATAACTTTGAGTCGCTGCCCGACCCTCAGTCCTTAGATATCTAGAGCAATCCTTCGCCCTATGCTGATTGCTACCGCAACCGAAACAAGTCCCTGCCTTCGCCCTACAGTCAGCCTCCACATGGCCCTGACGCTTGCAAAAATTATACTGCAGTGATGAAACACTGCCACTGCCCCTAGAAGAACTAGAACCAGAGAAAGCAGTTGTACCAGCCTGCTACTGAGGTCTTACAACACTTGGCCTATACTGACCTTGAGACTGGGTTAGCCTATATTGAGATTGAGCCTGATAAGACCCCTGCTGAAACTGTGGCCAATAATAACTCTGCTGACCCTGTGGCCTGAAAGAACCCTGCTGAGCTGGCGGCCTATACACAACTTGCTGTACGGGAGGCCTATATATACCCTGCTGGCCCTGCGGCTGATACGTCCTCTTTCTAGGCTGACTAGACACAATCTATTCCCCCTTTCTCTTCTCTAACCTAGAAGCTGCATCAAAAGCCTCAGTAAGCATATCATACTGATTCAGAGCCATTGCATCCTGAATCTCGGGCCTCAACCCCAACACAAACCTACGAGTCTTGTGCTCCTCGTCAGCCACAAACTCCGGTGCATACCAGGATAGTCTAGTAAACGTGGCCTCATATTGAGCCACTGAAGCATCACCCTAAACTAAGGACAGAAACTCAGCCTCTCTGCTCTCCCGTGCAATCCTCGAGACATATTTCGCCTAGAAAGCTCTCAGAAAGGTATCCCAGACATACGGAATACCCTGGGTCTCCCAACTAGATTTTACCATGCGCCACCACTCCTCTGCCTCATCATCAAACAAATAAACGGCAAAGGTGACCTTTCTTTCATCAGTATAATCCATAGGGTCAAATATTTTCTACACTTTACTAGTCCATTCCTTGGCCTTCCAATCATCTGGTTCCTCTTGAAACCTCGGTGGATAGTACCCTAAGAACTCCTTCAGTGTACTACGCCCGTGGTATCCACCATGTACGTTCAGTAACTGTGCCTGCAAAGTCTGAGCTTGGGTAGCCTGCCCTACTAGCAACTGGGCCTGACCGGACATAACCTCTCCGATCCTATCCTTGGCTGATTCAAAACGATCATTACCCCTTTCTCGGCCCGGTGCCACATTTCCCGGAACCTCATCAACTGCTTTGGGCATACCTCTTGATCTCGGTCTACCAGCCATTCTACTAATCAAAGAGTTAGCACAGGTTATAACACGTAGACAAGCGATAGAAAATTATTAGCAAATAAACAACAACTCACATAAAACACATAAATCACTTAAGTGTCAATCAGATAAACAAATTGATCACGTAATCACATAATCACTAAATCACATAATCACTTAATCATTTAATCATATTAACAACAAGTTCACTTTTCTTTCATCTCATACATACTTTCATGCTAGGACCATTACCCACATTCCGAGAATACCCCGGCTAATAGCTAACCGATGCTCTGATACCACTTAAATGTCATGCCCCAACTCGACCCCACCTACAATCAGTCAGGACGCAATGGAATTTCGGTAGTATAACAACAGTAATTAAGACACCGAGACTCTAAACCAAAGTCGTCAGAGTACCATACAACCAAACTCCACAAGCATACAACAATCAACCCCTCAATTAAGTTAACAACATACAACATAACCATATTACATAATTATCATTCCTTCAAGAACCCATTCATAGTTATACACCTCCGTTCCAACTTAGTACATAGGCTATACATATATTTCAAAATACATTATAGACCAACTTAGTAATCTAAACATGATCAAAAGAACGACTACTAAACCATCATACATAAGTCTTTATATTAAGGTAGGTTATACAATACATTGTTTTACAACAACTAAAATAATCTCATGGCAATGACTCGTCCACATAAGACTCATCCACGAAAGGCACATTTTCCTCTTCAAGAGGCACATACCCGTAGTCTTGCTCAACAACACCTGTAAGCATGCAATAACTGAGAGTGAGCTTATAAAAAACAAGCCTAGTGAGGATCCGATAGATCTCTAACAATATTTACTATACTCCTTGGAAATGATCCCTTTGAGCAGTAAACACACAATAAACATCAATAACAATGTAAACACATAACTATAATGACCAATCAATAAAGGATACTCTAGTTGGTGTAGCTCCAAACTCCATCACGATCTCAACCAACTTCTTATCACCCCCATGACACACACACCTGAGGTACCTCACTAGCCCTACCCAACATCGCATCTCCGCCCATGCGAGATGAGGGTAGCCTTTGGTAGTCATGTCGTTATCAACCTGGCAGCACGATGCTGCCCGAGAAGTGGCACACACATACCAAGACTTAGCAATAAAATAAACATTCACATCACAAGAGGACAACCTTTTCCGTTGACTATCTCACAGTTCATCAATAATCAATATTCAATAATCAATAATCAATAATGCATCAATCAATTAATAACATTACAACAACACGACATCAATTACCCAATTAACAACTAAACAACTAAGTTAGATGACAAAGTAGGCCATCCAACTTAACATGTATTAAACACATAATCAAACCCTAATCTAACCATCAACAACTCAGAATTCAATCACTCAAACACCACCTGATCATCTTAAGGCATAATTCTATACTTTAAAGAGAGACAACCTAAACTTCAAATAATCGTATCTTGTATTCTATGAATCCAAACAACTTGAAATTAGTTTCTATCACCCACCCATTCAATCAACTACATTAGCCCTCTTGGAAACCAACCAAAACACATCCAAATCAAGCCCAACAGCCCTAAAACCTCAAAGCACCTAGGCTGAAATTTTTGGATTTTCGTACCAACATCTCAATTGAAATTTCGGCATTACAACGGCACTACCCCGCATTTTACAAACTTTTACAAATCAACGGCAATCGATTTCAACCACTACAACTCAAAATAATCAACAAATAGCCAAACTATCAACTTTAAATACCCGAAAATAAAAATTTATGCTACAATGGTTCAAATCTTATAAGAATACATATAATCGATCCTTAGCATGCACTGAGCAATAATATAACTTCAAATTAACATTCTAACGGTTCAATATTCAATTATAAGCAAAAATACAAAAGATGACTTTTGAGATCTAGAATTATTCTCTCACCTTTGATCCGAAATAAGCCTAGATATGCGTGCAATGCGTGCCCAACAAGCGGAATCCAACTCAGTACGAAAAACTATGGACAAAAACTAGGTTTTTCAATGAAATTTTGCTTTGAAAACCTTGAAAATCGACTTCTCTTTTCTCCCTTGAAGCTCTCGGCCATGTGTGTGAGTTTGAGTGTGTTTTTGTGTTGTTTCATTGTGTGTTGATGCATATTAAGTAAAGGTCAAACAAAAAATGCAAAGTGAAAGTACTTTATTTAGTCTTTTAATTCTATTTTTAGTCTTTTAATTCATTTCTTGACTATTTCTTGCTCAACTATTAAATTAACTCCTAAATTAATTCTAGACATTATATTTTAGGTGACAAAGAGTTTTATATTAAAACATTTTCATCCAAGTCGGCTTAAAACTCGTTTTCTTGCAAAAGAAAGTGTAAAAATCTTTAAAATTCCAAAACAGATTCCAAATCCGTTTTAATTAAACACGGGTCTATTAATACCCGAGGACTAGGTTTTAAAACGTTTAAAACACCCCTGTAAAAATTTTAGCGGACAGGTGCTCAAAATACTATTCGTTAAAACCGATGATAAAATTTCTGATTCCGTTTTTTATGAAAGTTTCATGAATGCACACTTGGCATGTATTAGGAGTATTAATCACATATTTAGCACATTCTAAGTCATATAGCACATAAACAGGTCAATTCACGCATAACGAGGTAAAACACGCAAATCGAGATTAGGCAAAATATGGGGTCTCACAACCAACCTCACTGTCTAAACTGGGATCTGCTTCTCGGCTTGCCTTATTATTAGAGAAAGGGGCAGGGGCTTGCATTGTTCTCTAATCTTGATAATTGAGTGAAGAAGTTCCGGTAAGAGCCATCCTACACTATGAAGCCATGCTGCATCTGTCTTTTTAGGGCCTTCTAAGCCTATTAGATTAGGCCAGGTTTGTAGACTGGGTACATAGAAATGGGGGAAGGGATGCTAACAAGTACTAAAAAAAGACTTTTCACAAGGAATTATTATCGCTTAGCGCTTGTGCTAAGGAGTTAGCGCTTTAGTTTTCTTGCTGCCCTTCCCGCTGTAGTTGATGGAGAAGCATTGAGCAAGGCAAGGAGTCGAGACAGTGTTAGCTACAATATCTGCCCTCTTCATCTCCTAGTCAAGTTGTTCCAGTTGGCCGGCTAGGAACCATGGGAGTGAATCTTTATATAATCACATTGACCCATTAGAAGTAGCCTTTGGGGAAGCTATACTATCGGTTATAAAGGAAGGAGGGATGAACCTATACCAACAAGAGATCTCTTTCTTGTTCCTATGCCGGACCAGCCAACAAAGGAATCAATGAAGAACGTGATCCCAGATCCAGATATTCAACACCACCTGCCATCTCGCCTTTCAGATTATTATTATCAAGAACATTGGCTTCTTCCTCATTTATAACAGTATTAACTCTATGCACTTCATGGTCTTCCAGACTAGGTGCAACTGAAAACCTTCCAATCACACGTTGTTCTTGATTTTTGAGTTTTGAGCTGTTTGTGTGACTGGCTTTACAATCTCAGTAGCTTTTGAAGTCTCACCCTGGCCTATAACTACTTTCGCCTTGGCTCCATTAGGGTTCGTAGTATAATCCTACAAAGGTTCTTTGCCTTTATTTAGAACAGGTCTGGCTTTGCATTCATCTAAGCTGTGCCCTCTCATACGACAGAAGGAGCAAGACTTTGGGGGATTCTCGTAAATGATTCGTTGTCAGCGCCCAAACTTTCCCATCCCCAGCCAAGATTGGGCATATCCTTCAAGAGATCAACCAATACACATACTCTAGCAACACTAGGCCATGTAATATTTCTGATTGGGGCGTCCATTTTAAGAACTCAATCAGAACCTCAATACTATGTAGTACCTGTAGATTTATTACATGACGTCATTTGGTCTAGTTTAGTGATAGAGGTACGTTAGCTTGATTAGGAGGGGACCAGCTTTTTATGCGACAAAAGCCTTGTGTCGCAGAATGAACCAAGACTCATTCTATGCCTATTTCCCTCGGAGATAGACACATTCTTGTACTAATACAAAGAAGGCATATTCGGGGCCAAAAAGATAACTTCTACTTATTGGGACCCTACTAGGGGAGGCCTCACTCTATTTAGATTTATGCCTGGCCGCAGGAAGAGCGAACTAGTCTCTTAGACAATTAGTAAGGCACCCTACTCTTTCCTGTAGGAACAATAAATAGCCGACTAGTCTATTACACAATCTTATGGTATATCTGGTTTCTTTCCTTTATGCTCGTATCGCTTAACTCCAACAACATCAACTCATCCCCCACCCAACTCTTACACAATCAGTTGTGGAGGACTCGGATAGGTCCCTCTCTTTTGTATATTCCATGTAACTCGGAGATAGAGCTTGTATTGGACCACGACCTTTACTTTATTTGACAAAACAACCACACATAGATTTCTTGCAAGAAATGGGCCGATATAAGACATTCCTACGTGGGAGATAGCCCAAGAGAGTAGATTTGCACGTGGAAGAAATCCATATAATAGTATGGCATGATCTATGATTCAGATACTCAAAAAATGACCAGACTATAGAGCACTTATCTCACCTTGAAATAAAGGAAGGTGGGCAGATACGGAAATCCTAACAAAACCAAATGCATGCCTACTCTCTTATTTAGAACTAGCAAGGCGCTTTGCTCGGTCGGAGATAGAAGGCTACTTCCCTGCCCTGAGAGGAGGTATCAGAGACAAAGACTCGAAAAAAGCCTCTCTTTGTCCCACTTCTGAAATCTAGTGTAAATCTCCCCTTCTCCATGAATGGAAATTCACTCGATCTGTCCATCCTCATACATTATTCTAGTAAGGCAGCACTTTTAGTATGATGTTTCTGTACATTCTTCCTAGACAGGTTTTCTTACCTTAGATGCCTTTATGTTCTTACTAGTACTTGATTTGACGTGATAGGCCTCACACTGACGAGTCTTCGGCTATAGAGAAGGCCCTATGAAGTAAATAGATAGACTGAGATCTGATCATAGGATGCTTCTCGTTCATGCCACGGAACGAATAGGAAAAAAATGGATTACTTATCGACGAAGGGGATCGAACCCTTTCCCAAACTATGGATAACACGGGACAACCAGCTTACGGTCAAAGGGTAGTGGTATTCTTGGGCTACCCCTGCCTTTTCGATAAGCATACCAGTAGCAGCGTCACAGTCTCCGACCTCGGTTCCCATAACCAAACTACCCTCAATCTCAACCCATATTTTAAAATAAAGACTCTAACTCCGCTGAGAAGGATTCTTGTGCCAACTATTATGTTAAAAGACAGGCCTTAACGTGACTTTAAAGCGATTATTGTTGATTGAAATTTCCATAAATAGAATAGAAAGTAGGCCATCTCCTTAGAAGCGGCTTCGGCTACGTCTTTGCCTATTCTCATCTGAAATAGCGTCGCATGATACCCATACCAAAAGAAATCGTTGACCTAGCTACGATCAACACTTCCCGCAGAATAAGAAAAGGGCATCCCGAATAGTCTTTATTTTAAAATAGGGGTTGGAAGAGTAGCATTCAAATTTATGAGTTGGCCCCTTATAGCCCCGCTTCCAAACGGCGTACTCTCGACTTTACGCATTCATTCGTTCATCTCTTCGGCCGGACTCTTGAGATTTCCTCCCTGTCACGCCCCAACTCGACCTCACCTATAATCAGTCATGACGCAATGGAATTTCGACAGTATAACAACAGTAATTAAAACACCGAGGCTCTAAACCAACCTCTAAAAACACCATACAATCAAACTCCTCAACCAAACAACAATCGATTCCTCAATACCATTAACAACATACAACATAACCATATTATACAATAATCATTCTTAGACAATCCATTCATAGTTATACTCCTCCGTTCCAACATAATACCTTAACTTTAACATACATATCAAAATAGACTATAAACCAATTTAGTAATCTAAACAAGGTCAAAAGAAGACTACTAAACCATTATACATAAGTCTTAATACTAAGGTAGGTTTTACAATACATCATATTACAACAACTATAAATAATCTCATGGCAAAGACTCTTGCATATAAGACTCATCCACGTAAGACACATTTTTACCTTCTGGAGGCACGTACCCGTAATCTTGCTCAAGGACACCTATATGCATGCAATAATAGAGAGTGAGCTTATATAAAACAAGCTCAGCGAGAATCTGATAGATCTCTAACAGTTTTTGCTATACTCCTTGGAAATGATCATTTGAGCAAGTAAACACACAAATAAACATCAATACAATATAAACACATAACTATAATGACCAATCAATAAAGGATACTCAATTTGGTGTAGCTCCAAACGCCATCACGATCTCAGCCATTCTTCTTGTAACTCCTCATTACTCACGCACCCGAGCTACTTGACTAGCCCCTCCCTCCATGACACCTCTGTCATGCGAGCTGGGGGTAGTCTCTGGTAGTCATGTCGTTATCAACCCGACAGCCCGATGCTGCCCAAGAGGTGGCACACACATACCAAGACTCAGCAATAATAATAAACATCATTCACAGGAGGACAATCTAGCAGAATTGCCTATCTCCCTGTTCATCAATCATCAATCAATAATCATCATTAATCATCAATTATCATCAATTACCATCAATTATCATCAATATAACATTAAGTAATCGATTAAACAACAAATAACTAAGTTAGATGACAAAGTAGGCCATCCAACTTAACATGCATGAAACACGTAATCTAACCCTAGTCTAACCATCAACAACTTACAATTCAATCATGCAAATACCACCCAATCAACTAAGGCTCAATTCAACAATTTAAAGAAAGACAACCTAAACTTCAAATAATCATATCTTACATTCTACTGATCCAAACAACTCCAAATCAGTTTCAAACACTCACCCATTCAATCAACTACATTAGCCCTCTCGGAAACCAACCAAGACACAACAAAATCAAGCCCAACAACCCTAAAACCTCAATGCACCTAGGCTGAAATTTCCAGATTTTCACCCAAAGATCGCAATCGAAAATTCGGCATTATAACGGCGTTACCACGTAATTATCAAACTTTTAGAAATCGACGGTAATCGATTACAACATCAACAACTCAAGATAATCATCAAATAGCCAATCTATCACCTTTAAATACCCGAAAATAAATAATTTTGCTACAATGGTTCAAATCTCATAGTAATACACATAAATGATCCTTAGCATGCACTGAGAAATAATATAACTTCAAATTAACATTCTAATAGTTCAAAATGCAGTTATGAGCAAAAACATAAAATATGACTTTTGAGATCTAGAATTTTTCTCTCACCTTTGATGCGATAGAAGCCAAGATATATGTGCAATGCGTGCGCAACAAGCGGAATCCAACTCGGCACGAAATTCTATGGACAAAAACTAGGTTTTACTATGAAAAATTGCTCTAAAAACCTTTGAAATTTCTTTCTCTTTTCTCCCTTGAAGCTCTCGGCTATGTGTGTGTTTTTGAGGGTGTGTTTGTACTTTGCCAGTGTATGTTGATGATAAATAAGCTAAGGTCAAACTTATTAAAAATGGTCAATGTTAGTTGATTAGTCTTTTAATTCATTTTCTAGTCTTTTAATTCATTTAATGACTATTTCTTGCTCAACTATTAATTTAACACTTAAATTAATTCTAGTCAATATATTTTAGGTGACAAAGAATTTTACATTAAAGCAGTTTCACCCGAATCGGCTTAAAACACATTTTTTTGCAAAAGAAAGTATAAAAATCTTTAAAATTCCAAAACCGATTCCAAATCCGTTTTAATCAAACACGGGTCTATTAATACTCGAAGAATAGGTTTTAAAACTTTTAAAACACCCTTGTAAAATTTTAGCGGATAGGTGTTTAATAATTATATTCACCAAAACTGACGATAAAATTTATGATTCCGTTTTTTATAAAAATTTCATGAATGCACACTTACATGTATTAGGAGTATTAATCACGGAATTATCACATTCTAAGTCATATAGCACATAAACAGGTCAATTCATGCAAAACGAGGTAAAGCATGCAAATCGAGATAAAGCAAAAATATGGGGTCTCATATTCTCCCCCTCTTAAAGAAATTTCGTCCTCGAAATTTTTACTTGCTGAACGGAAAAGATCTGGATACTACTGCTACATCTAATCTCGCCACTCCCAAGTAGCTTCCTCGATACCTTGATGCTTCCATAATACCTTGACTATCGGAATCTTCTTCGTCCTCAACTCTCGTTCCATCTGATCAAGAATACGAATCGGCCGCTCATCTTAAGTCAAATTCTCAAGAAGCTGTAATGGCTCTAGCTCAAGAATATGAGAAGGATCCGGATTATATTTACACAAATTAGACACGTGAAATACATTGTGGACATTAAAGAAATTCTCCGGTAAAGCCAACCAATATGCCAACTTGCCCACTCTGCCAGTAATCTCAAACGGCCCCACAAACCTCAGACTTAGCTTACCACCTTTACCATAACGAGAAAACTCCTTTCGAGGAGATAGTCTCAAGAAAACCCGATCTCCGACTGCAAACTCCAAATCCCGACGACGCTTATCAGCATAACTCTTATATCTTCTATGCACTGTAAGCATTCTCTGCCTGATCAACTGAACATTCTCAATCTTCTCTAGAAGCTCTGGCATAATAATCGGATCAATAGTCTTCATCTCCCCTACTTCATCCCAATACAAAGGTGAACGGCACTTACGACCGTAAAGAGCTGCAAAAGGTTCCATCCCAATAGTAGCTTGATAACTATTGTTATAGGCAAACTCAGAAAGTGGTAGATATTTCTCCCAGTTCTTCCCGAAGTCCAGAACACAAGCCCTGAGCATATCTTCCAGAATCTGAATAGTCCTCTCAGACTAACCGTCGGTTTGTGGATGATACGTTGTACTAAAGTTAAGCTAAGTACCCAAAGTCTCTATAAGTTTCTCCCACAAACGAGAAGTATATCGAGGATCTCGATCCGAGACAATACTAGATGGAATCCCGTGAAGTCTAACAATCTGCTCCGAATAAAGATCCGTCAACTTTGCAACTTCATCTCCCATCCGCATCGAAATAAATTGAGCTGTCTTCGTCAAACGGTCCACGACAACCCAAACTGCATCATTACCTCTCGGTGTTCTAGGAAAACCAGTGACGAAGTCCATCGTAATATGCTTCCATTTCTACTGTGGTATAGCCAATGGCTGAAGCAAACCTGTAGGTCGTTGATGCTCGACTTTCACTCGCTGACAAGTCAAACATCTAGACACTAACTGAGCAACTTCTCTCTTCATATTATTCCACCAATATTGTTGCTTCAAGTCCTGATACATCTTGGTTCCACCAGGATGAATAGTATACTTAGAATTATGAGCCTCCTCCAGAATACCTCGCCTCAAACCCGGTTCATCGGGAACACAAACCCTGTTTCGAAACCGAAGAATACCATCCTCATGCACTTTGAAGTCAGTCTGATTATCCATGATCTGATCCTTGATCTTCTGAAGTTTAACATCAAGTTGCTGAGCTTCTCTGATGTATCGGGACTTGAAGCAAACTCTCATAATCTCCAAGAAGTTCCATCCACCTCCGCTGAAGCATATTCAACTCCTTCAGTGAGAATAAATACTTAAAACTCTTATGATCAGTGAAAATCTCGAACTTACTGCCCCATAGATAATGATGCCACTTTTTTAGTGAGAAAACAATAGCTACCAACTCAAGATCATGAGTCGGATAATTCACCTCATAAGGTTTCAACTTTCTAGAAGCATAGGCAATAACCCGACCATTCTGCATATGTACACATCCCAAGCCCTCCTTGGATGCATCGCTATAAATGACCATATTATCGGTCCCCTCTGGTAGAGCAAGTTCTGGAGCAGTAGTCAACCACTTTTTCAACTCCTGAAACCCACTCTCACATTTCTCATCCCAAAGAAAACTATTATGTTTCTGAGTTAACTTAGAAAGTGGCCCTGCAATCATAGAAAAGTCCTTGACAAACCTACGGTAATAACCTGCCAAGCCAAGAAAGCTACAAACCTCTGAAACATTCTCCAGACGTTTCCAAGACATCACCGACTCAATCTTAGTGGGATCTGCAGAAATACCGCTCTGTGTGGTAACATGACCAAGAAAAGATATGCGTTGTAGCCAAAATTCACATTTGCTGAATTTCGCATACAACTGATTCTCCTGCAACTTCTGTAAGACAAGCCGTAAATGTTGCTCGTGCTCCAATTCAGACTTAGAATAAATCAAGATATTATCAATTAAGATCACCATGAACTAGTCTAAGTACAGCTGAAAAACCTGATGCATAAGGTCCATAAATGCTGCCAGTGCATTAGTTAATCCAAAGGGCATAACTACAAACTCATAATGCCCGTACCGAGTCCTAAAGGTAGACTTCGGAACATCCTCCGTGCGAATCCGAAGCTAATAATACCCCTGCCTCAAGTCAAACTTAGAGTAGACTTTGGCTCCCTGAAGTTGATCAAACAACTCGTCAATTAGTGGCAAAGGATACTTGTTCTTGATAGTCACTGGATTCAAACCACGATAATCAATACACAATCTCAAGGTACCATCCTTCTTCTTCACAAATAAAACAGGAGCTCCCCAAGGTGAAGAACTCTGCTGAATGAAACCCTTCTCTATTAACTCCTTCAACTGAGTTTTCAGCTCCTTCAACTCAGTTGGTGCCATCCGGTACACTGATTTAGAAATAGATTGAGTACCGGGAACAAGATTAATCACAAACTCCACATCTCTCTCTGGCGGTAATCCTGGCAACTCCTCGGGAAATACGTTGGGATATTCCCGAATAATAGGAACTTCCTCCAGATGTAGCTTATCAGATGGCTTGTTGATCAAATAAGCTAGATAACCCGAACACCCCTTACTCACCAACTTAACGGCTTTAGTTGGTAAGATAACAAAGCTCGTCTTAGCACCCCGGTTCCCTACTACCTCAACTACTGGCTGATCTGGCAAACGAAACTGTACTACCTTTGTTCTACAGTTCAACTGGGCATCATACTTAGAAAGCCAATCCATACCCAAGATAACATCGTACCCCCAGATAGGAAATAAGATAAGGTCCGAAGGAAAATTATACCCCTTAACATGTATTATACAATCCTTACATACTAAGCCAGTAATATACTTATCAGTCAAAGAGGTACTAATCTCAACCACATAAGGCAGTCTTTCAGGTTGCACATTAACACGTTGCACACAAACAGGAGTAATGAAATAATGCATAGCACCAGAATCAATCAACACTTTAACAAGTTGATCAAGTATAAGGAAGTTACCTTCCACAACTGTTGTAATACCCCGATCCCTCATGAGACCGGGAGTTCTATCAATCGATCTAATCACAACCCAAATCCAAACCCGGGCATAATTTTCAAGGAAAACGAACGGAGTCTCCCCTGTTTCTAGGCAAAATGAAAAACCTGTAATAGCATATAAATGGACCAACACCGTGTCCAACCATACAAAACTTCCTCAAGGCCATCCGAGCCTTGGTTCTCAACAATTAAACTCAGCAAGTATACATACATTTCCAATTTAAAAGCCAACCTACCTCTTTTCTTTTTTTTTTGACAAGTACATTGAAACTAGTCAATTAAACCATACTAAGCTGCTGCATAAAATAAACTATCATGCCATTCTAACTCTTTTCCTTTGGACATTACAAACATGCTATGAAGTTAAGCTATGCTAACTGATTACATAAACTAGCTTATCAATTCACCTCAACTACTTAGCTAGATTTAAACTACATTTCTTTCAACAATAAATACATACAACATATGAACATACATCTTTGCATCTTTGACAACTCAAGCCACATAGCACGCAAGACAACTCTTCAAGCACGAACTTTCACGAAATCATGAACTTTCCAGCTAACATGACATTTCCTGAAATGTGGTAGTGAGGAGTGAGTATACACAACACGTAAACTCAGTGAGGGTGACACAGATATCGAGGTGGAGAGAAAGAAAGTCGTGCAATGCAAATAGACACAATTAAACAATAAAGTTAATAAGAAATCATTCAATACAAAGGACAGTATAATAAACATTCAAGAAAGCATTAACACAACCATTCAAAGCTATACCACACTCTGAAGGCTATGGTTCACTCATACGAGCAATATACCATTTCACGAGCGATACATCAATCTCGAGCTTGATGTTGACAACGATGACAATAAGCACGCAACCACCTTATAATTTCAGTTTGGAATACCCCGGGAGTAACCATCAATTCTACGACCCAAATCTCCTTGGGAGGCAACCCAAGCGAGAAAAGGGAAAAGGACATGGAGCTAGAGCAACCAACACTGGCAGCCCGAGACTACCCAAAGAGGCCCATCACCCACGCGCCTGACACTATGAAATGCAAGACACGACACAAGGCGATAACGAGCGATACCACAACAATACAGATTAGAGGAGATAAACGATATATCAAGCATTTACAACTAATACTAGCATTCAATTAACTTTTAAAGCATAACTATCTTTAATAGCAACAATAACACCAATTAAACAAGTAACAACAGTTCAAACACGAAAACGACAAATATCACTATTCAATCCCTAACTTTCAAAGGCAATTACGAGCAAACGAGCTACGGGATTAGGAACCGATTTCACTACATTCACTCAGGCACTACAAGGCACGTTTCTATGTCACTAAACTTCACTTTCTCACCCGAGGCCCGAAAGTCCGCCTACTACGTTTGAACTATAGCTATGCTAACCAGTCATTCAATTGACGCCACAACAACGCCAAAAGTGTTTCCATGCCCTCAATTGCAAAACCCCCAACTCAATTCGAGCACGGTCAACTTTTGGTCAAACGGCCCGTTTACGTTTCTTTGTCTAATTTCCAATTTTATCAAAGGACGATCTGTTTTTATTTCACATTTTATCTTTCTATCACTAATGGCACCTATCCAAATCAAGCAATCGCAATTCGGATCAAAATCCGAAATTCTAGGGTTTACTATTCATAATTCACTATTCATGCTCTTCCCCAATTTCAAATACGCAGTTTCAGCCGTAAAAATTGCTGAATAACTATCAAACAATGCTCTACGAACTCAAAGGAAGCTATATCATGCATTTACAGGCATTATAACACATTATATATCAAATCTAAAAATTTGACACAAAATTCAAATTTGAATTTAAATGCACAAAAGCGTGAAAACCCTCACAGAGATTGAAGACCAAGACCCGCAAGGACCCGAGCCACGACTCCCGAGCAATTCCACGCGCAATTGTAGAAGAAAAATGCAAGAAAATCTTTTCTTTTTCTCCTTATGACCATTCAGCCATGGCAAGGGACTTGGATGGCATTTTGCAAAATGTTTTTATTGATTTTTGTCTTGTTTTATTATTTAAAAGATGACAATGGCATTTTGGTAATCTGCAAAATCAAACTTTAGTTAAAAATAGTCAAATAAGCTTATTTTGATGCCATTAAATCTAATTTAAGTTAAAACTATGCAATTAAATGAAAAACAACTAAAATTAGTTAAATTAAGCTAAAAATATTTTCCACTAAGTCCGAAGAATATTTCTCTAACTCTCATTTTTGAAATACTACGATCGAACAGTCAATAATCGATTGCTAATAAGGTGATGAGCAATAATATAAAATTTTAATTCCTTGAAAAGTAGAATAGTAGAATAGTTTAAAATTAACTCCGGCTCGGAGTTACTTTCCTCATTTATTTGAAAACCGAGTGATTCTAATGCAGGACAACCAAAATCGATTATTAAAACAATCAAAACAATCAAAACAATCAAAAAAATCAAGGTAATCAATATTCATTTAAAATAATTAATTTAACTATTTCTAGAATATTTTAAAGAATTATGAAGTTAATATGAAGCTACAAATGAAAGTTAATATAAACACGTAGTCAAATACAATTAAACACTAACATTTAAGATGACACTTAATTAATCACAAGAAAATAAATTCAATTATTATAATTATTAGAAATAGATAATAATCTTTTAATTATTCAATATACAACTACTAAATGCTTCCAAGAAAAAAAATATTAAAATAGTGCAAATTGGTTTATTTAACTAATTAGACATTTAATTAAATGCAGTCAAATGCTATTAAATACATGTCGGGTTCGGGTTATCACATCCTTTCCCCCTTAAAACAATTGCGTCCTCGCAATTCTTCTTCTAATAGAACTCTGCATCCACTGAAATCCAACTCCGACTAATCTTCTACGGCTGCTGAGTAAGATAGTGAATAAGGATGCTCATAGGAGAACCCCAATAGAAATTCCAACCAAGAATGCCGAGAAAATACCAACTAAAGACTGAAGCAAAGATACTCATGCAGTGCTTATTAATGTAAGTAGACCTAGCTGAAAATTCTGTAAAGGAATATGGAGAAGAATACCAAAGGCCAATCTCTAAATGAAATCCTCCAATCACTGAGTCCTTCCCGCAACATCTTAGTAAAACAGCAAATATAGATTTCCCCTGTGTGAAAGAGGCCGAAGAAGAAGCCCAAGTAGTACCGCCCAAAATTCTAAAATAATAAGGCCAAATAAAGGCTCTAGAGAATACCAAATAGATCCCCAAATAAAAATCTTACTAGACATGAATGCCATAATAGAATCTCAACTAAAAGTACTGAGAACATACCAATAAACAATCTGAAGCAGAGTCTAAACAAGAATCCCAAGTACTGCTCAGGAAGACTCCAGACAAGAAATCCAGTCAATCATATTTCAGAAGTTTCATGGAAGTCTTTCAAAATATATAGCTCAAGAAGCATCTGAATAGGGAATCCATAATGTACGTCAACATATATATAATTATCAAAAGTCCATGAATGAACACCAAGCTGAATAGCCAAGTAGTTTTCCCCAAAATAATACTACTACCGAATATTGGGTAAAATACCAGAGGGAATGTCGTGCAGGTGCACCATATACTATTGAAGAATTCCAATCACGATTGCCGATAAAATATCAAGAAAGACTAGAGCAAATATATTGTAGACAATATTATGCAGCAAGTCCAATAAGAACTCCGATTGCCAAATCCACTGAGAAATGTCCACAAGGAATACCAAAGTAATACGCCTCACAGAAAACTGATCATTGTAAGCAGACTCAAATCAAAATTCCCCATAAGAATGCAGAAAGAACACCAAAGGTTGATTAAAATCCCAACTAAGTCTCTCACGAAATGCCAATATGGAAATACCCGATGAATGCCCAATCAAGAAGACATTAAGAAAATACCCCAGAGAATAATCATGTAGAACTCCAAAGGAAGTCATTTACACAAAGCATAGAAGATAACCTTCAAGGAACCCCAATAAACAAACTCCAGCTATAAATGTCAACTCTCAAATAAAGGCCTAGTTGAGCACTGCTCGTTTCTGTCAATCCAAATAACTTGGGCTTGCTACTAACCACTTCTCTTCACAGGAGGAAGAAGTCTTTCTTACCATTTCCACGGGACATGTATGAATTCCAGGATATCACATTTATACACATGCCTTATACTATTATGCAAGCAAGTTTACAAAAGAGTTTACAAAACCATTTAATCATCAAAGTCATTCAAACATTACAATCAATTCAAGCACAACATAATCAATTCAAATCACAGCACAACCAATTCAAGACATTCCAATACACACATTACAAGCAATACTTCAAGCAACTAACAATTCACGAGGTCGATTCGATTCACGAGGTCAATTCAATAGGTCAATTCAATGCACAACTAGACACTTCACTTTACTTGAGAAACATTTAATACATAACACATAACTATATCACATAGGTGCATACATTCAAGTCAAGACACACAATCTCACATACAAGCATACGCTTTCAAGACACAATTAACAAGCACACATTCAAGGATCACTACTGTGACACCCCGATCCCTCTGGAGACCGGGAGTTCTATCAATCAATCTAATCACAACCCAATTCCAAACCCGGGCAAAATTTAGGGAAAACGGACGGAGTCTCCCCTGTTTCTAGGCAAAAAGCAAACCTGCGACAACATATAAATGGACCAATACCATGTCCAACCATTCAACCACCTCAAGGCCATCTGAGCCTTGTTCTCAACAAGCAACCACAAGCAAATATACATACATTTTCAAGTACTAGACTATTCTAACTCCTCCTTTAACCATACAAACATGCTTAGTAATTAAACTACACCAACCTATTGCATAAGTTAGACTATCATATCTTTCTATCTCTTTCCTTTGTCATTACAAACATACATTGAAATTAAGCTACATTAACTAAATACATCATCTAACTTATCAAACTACTTCAACAATCTAATGAAACTTAAAATACATACTTCTTGACATTAAATACATACAACATAAGGAAGCATATATCTTTACAACTTCGACACTCAAGCCACATAGGCACGCAAGACAACTCTTCAGGCACGAACTTTCCAGCTAACATGACATTTCCTGAAATGTGGTGGTGAGGAGTGAGTATACACAACACGTATACTCAGTGAGGGCGAGACAGATATCAAGTTGGAGAGAAAGAAGATCGTGCAATGCAAATAGGTACCGTTAAGCAATACAATCAATAAAAGGCATACAATATAAACAACTAAAGAAAGCATTAACACAACCAATCAAAGCTATACCACACTTTGAAGGCTATGGATCACTCGAGCGAGTAATGTACCGATCACGATTCCGATGACATTAACGATGACGCGCCGGCCCAAACCACCTTATAACACCAGTTTGGAATACCCCAGAAGTATCCATCAACCTACGACCCAAAACTCTCTGGGAGGCAACCCAAGCGAGAAAGGGAATAGCAGTGGAGCTAGAGCAACCAACACTGGCAACCCAAGGCTACCCAGAGACGACCATCACTCACGCGCGAGACACTATGCAATGCAAGACTCGATACAAGGCGATAAACAAGCGATAAAGCCACACGTGAAAGAATAACAAGGTAGGTTATTCTCGCACGCAATAGCAGCAATTGATAAGCAATTCAATCCAAAACAACTCAAACAAGTATTTCAAGTAATTCTAAGCATTCTATAAGCATAAAGACAAGAAAACACACAAAAACACAAATCGGCCCCAACTATCAAAACGCTACCATTTCCAAACGAGCCACGAGTTCTGAAAACCGACTTCGCCAACCCTCCTAGGTCACCATAAGGCACGTCTAAAGACCCCGAAACCTTACTTTACCCTAGAACTCGCGCAAATACCGGATTTTCCCTTTCTCGTTTGAACTACAACTATAACAACCAAACACCCAACCAACGCCATAATTGCACCAAAAGTGCTTCCATGGCTTCCCGAAGCAATGTCAACAAGCAAAACGAGAAAATGCTAAAGTCGACCTAAACGACCCCGACTTTCCCAAAGGCATAATTCTCATTTTTTCCACTACGCAACCCAAACAAACCACACATTTTAGCATTCTAGCATACCTAGCACGTTTCTACATCAACGGAAAGCATAACAGCGCAATTTCAACGTTTCAAGATTTTACTATTCATAAAACACTATTCATTTCACAATTGAATTTGCAATCACAACATTTAACCGCAGAAAATGTTACAAAGTTATAAATACATGTTCTACAAGTGCTAAGGAACATTCTAGAAGTATCAAATCGCTTTAAATAACGTTCTACGGATAAATCTAAAAATTGACAAAGTTAACATACACAACGTATAAATGCACAAATAACGATGAAACCCTCACCTCAGACACTCCTAGACGCTAGGAAAACCTCGTAGAGTGCCTCAGAAACCACCCCGTGGAAGCCCTCGCGAAGAATCGAAGAATTGAAGTTGAATTTTCTTTTTTTTCTTCTCCTTATTTTTTCGGCCATGGCTGCTCTGTTTTCAGTTCTGTTTTTTTTTTTTTTTTTTGTGCTACTTTAAGCTATTTAAAAGATGACAAGGGTCAAAAGGGTCAAGGCTTTGGTCAATGTTGGTCAAACAACTTAAAACTAGTCAAAATAGCTTACTTTTGTGCATTTTTAAGTTAAATAACTATCACCTAAATTAATTCTAGCTAGTAACAATTAAAATATAAAATTTAAGTCATCTAAATACTAGTTTTCACTATTTGTTGAGGACTAGAATTCATTTCCCAACTATCTCTCTCGATATGCTATGCACTTTGCGTCAATAGAAGAACATCAATTAAATCTCAAAGAATCTAAGAAATATATCATTTTTGGAAAGCATCATAGTTTAAAATTTACTCCAGCTCGGAGTTACTTGTCTCATTTATTTGAAAACCGAGTAATTTTAATGTAAAACAACCAAAATCGATTTCTAAAATAATCAAAACAATCAAGGTATTCAATATTCATTTAGAATGATTAATTTAACTATTTCCAGAATATTTTAAGAGTTATAAAGTTAATATTAAGCTACAAATGAAAGTTAATATAAACACATAGTCAAATACAATTAAACACAAACATTTAAGGTAACACTTAATTAATCACAAGAATGGAAATTCAATTACTATAATTATTAGGAATAGGTAATAATCTTTAATTATTCAATTTACAACTACTAAATGCTTCCAAGAGGAATATTAAAATAGTGCAAATTGGTTGATTTAACTAATTAAACAGTTAATCAAATGCAGTCAAGTGCTATTAAATGCATGCCGGGTTCGGGTTATCACATCCTTCCCCCCTTAAAACAATTGCGTCCTCGCAATTCTTCTTCCAAAAGAACTCAACATCATCTGAAATCCAATTCTGACTAATCTTCATTAGCTACTGAATAAGTATTTCATCAAGATGACCAATAGGAAAGTTTAAGTAGAAATGCCAAGCAGTAACGCCAAATAAAGGCTCAAAGATAGATACCGTACAAGAATCCCGTTGACACGAATACCGAAGAAGAATAAATTCCAACCAGAAACGCCGAGATAATACCAATAAAGACTAAAGCAAAGATACTGTAGATGTCATCAATACCACATACTAATGGCAGGAAGAGTACTGAAAGAATACCCTATTTAAGAATCTTCAATAAAAGTCTAACAAGTACCAAATAAGAAAGTTAAAAGATAGCCAGAGTAGGTGCACCTCATGCAGTATTGACTACCGTAAATAGACCCAGCTGATAGTTCTGTAAAAGAATATAGAGAAGAATACCCAAGGCAAACCTCTAAATGAAATCTTCCAATCACTGTGTTCCTACCGCAACATATTAGTCAAACAGCAAGTATAGATTTCCCCTGAGTGGAAAGGCCGAAGGAGAAGCCGTAAACAGTACAAGATAATATGTCCAAGCAGAATTCCAAGTGTAGGATCTTCCAATAAATGCTAATAAGGAAAATACTAGTAGAATGCTCAATAAGAATTCCAAATAATACCGTAAGTAACATGAGATATCGAGTCTGATAGGGATTCCAGTTACCAAACCCGCTGAGGGATGCCAAAGAAAATACCCGAACAATGCTCCAGTAAGAAAGTACCAAGAATTGCCCAATAAATAATACTAAATAATTGGCCACTAAGAATCCTAGAGAATGCCATTGAAGAATTTTCCAATAAGGAATACCAGTAGCACTCCAATAAAGACCAAGACACATATACCATAGATAATACCATGCAGTAAGTCCAACTGAAAATCCAATAGCCAAGTCCACCAAGTAGTGCCAACAAAAGTCCCCAAAGAACACCCATTAAGAAAACCAAAGAATGCTCCAAAGAATATCCAAATAAAACCCCAAGAGAAAGCTACTCTTTCACAACTGTTAAGCACAGAGGAGGCCATAGAGATTCGCCAATAACTGAGCTCCAAAAGCAAACACCAATTCCCAAATAAAGGCTAGCCAAATACCATTCATTTCCTGCCAATCCATACACCTTGAAAAGCCAGAGGTGAACCACTTTCTTCAGGGGAGGAAGAGGACTTACTTACCATTTCCATAGGACATGTATGAATGCCAATATATCACAGTTATACACATGCCTTAAACTATTATGCAAGCAAGTTTACAAAACAATTTATTCAACAAAGTCACTCAAGCACGACAATCAAGTCAAGCACAACATAATCAATTCAAATCACGGCATAGCTAATTCTAGACAATCTATACACACATTACAAGTAATACTTTAAGCAAATAACAATTCACGAGGTCGATTCAATTCACGATGCCAATTCAATAAGTCAATTGGATAGACAACTAGACATTTCACCTTACTTAGCACACAATTAACACATAACACATAACTATATCACATAGGAGCACACATTCAAGTCAAGACACACAATCTCACATACAAGCATACACTTTCAAGAAACACTTAACAAGCATACATTCAAGGGTCACTACCCACCAGACCGAGGACCCTGTCCCGGCTTATGAGCTAGACAAGCTCTGATACCACCTGTGACACCCCGATCCCTCTCGAGACCGGGAGTTCTATCAATCAATCTAATCACAACCCAATTCCAAACCCGGGCAAAATTTAGGGAAAACGGACGGAGTCTCCCCTGTTTCTAGGCAAAAAGCAAACCTGCGACAGCATATAAATGGTCCAATACCATGTCCAACCATTCAACCACCTCAAGGCCATCCGAGCCTTGTTCTCAACAAGCAACCACAAGCAAATATACATACATTTTCAAGTACTAGACTATTCTAACTCCTCCTTTAACCATACAAACATGCTTAGTAATTAAACTACACCAACCTATTGCATAAGTTAGACTATCATATCTTTCTATCTCTTTCCTTTGTCATTACAAACATACATTGAAATTAAGCTACATTAACTAAATACATCATCTAACTTATCAAACTACTTCAACAATCTAATTAAACTTAAAATACATACTTCTTGACATTAAATACATACAACATAAGGAAGCATATATCTTTACAACTTCGACACTCAAGCCACATAGGCACGCAAGACAACTCTTCAGGCACGAACTTTCCAGCTAACATGACATTTCCTGAAATGTGGTGGTGAGGAGTGAGTATACACAACACGTATACTCAGTGATGGCGAGACAGATATCAAGTTGGAGAGAAAGAAGATCATGCAATGCAAATAGTTACCGTTAAGCAATACAATCAATAAAAGGCATACAATATAAACAACAATACAATTAAACAACTAAAGAAAGCATTAACACAACCAATCAAAGCTATACCACACTTTGAAGGCTATGGATCACTCGAGCGAGTAATGTACCGATCACGATTCCGATGACATTAACGATGACGTGCCGGCCCAAACCACCTTATAACACCAGTTTGGAATACCCCAGAAGTATCCATCAACCTACGACCCAAAACTCCTTAGGAGGCAACCCAACCGAGAAAGGGAATAGCAGTAGAGTTAGAGCAACCAACACTGGCAACCCAAGGCTACCCAGAGAGGCCCATCACTCACGCGCGAGACACTATGCAATGCAAGACTCGATACAAGGCGATAAACAAGCGATAAAGCCACACGTGAAAGAATAACAAGGTAGGTTATTCTCGCACGCAATAGCAGCAATTGATAAGCAATTCAATCCAAAACAACTCAAACAAGTATTTCAAGTAATTCTAAGCATTCTATAAGCATAAAGACAAGAAAACACACAAAAACACAAATCGGCCCCAACTATCAAAACGCTACCATTTCCAAACGAGCCACGAGTTCTGAAAACCGACTTCGCCAACCCTCCTAAGTCACCATACGGCACGTCTAAAGACCCCGAAACCTTACTTTACCCTAGAACTCGCGCAAAGCCCCGATTTTCCCCTTTCTCATTTGAACTACAACTATAACAACCAAATACCCAACCAATGCCATAATCGTACCAAAAGTGCTTCCATGGCTTCCCGAAGTAATGCCAACACGCAAAACGAGAAAATGCTAAAGTCGACCTAAACGACCCCGACTTTCCCAAAGGCATAATTCTCATTTTTTTCCACTACGCAACCCAAACAAACCACACATTTTAGCATTCTAGCATACCTAGCACGTTTCTACATCAACGGAAAGGATAACAGCGCAATTTCAACGTTTCAAGGTTCTACTATTCATAAAACCCTATTCATTTCACAATTTAATTTGCAATCACAACATTTAACCGCAGAAAATGTTACGAAGCTATAAATACATGTTCTACAAATGCTAAGGAACATTCTAAAAGCATCAAATCGCTTTAAATAACGTTCTACGGATAAATCTAAAAATTGATAAAGTTAACATACACAACGTATAAATGCGCAAATAACGATGAAACCCTTACCTCAGACGCTCCTAGACGCTAGGAAACCCTCGTAGAGTGCCGTGAAAACCACCCCGTGGAAGCCCTCGCGAAGAATCGAAGAATTGAAGTTGAATTTTCTTTTTTTCTTCTCCTTATTTTTTCGGCCATGGCTGCTCTGTTTTCAGTTCTGTTTTTTTTTATTTTTGTGCTATTTTAAGCTATTTAAAAGATGACAAGGGTCAAAAGGGTCAAGGCTTTGGTCAATGTTGGTCAAACAACTTAAAACTAGTCAAAATAGCTTACTTTTGTGCATTTTTAAGTTAAATAACTATCACCTAAATTAATTCTAGCTAGTAACAATTAAAATATAAAATTTAAGTCATCTAAATACTAGTTTTCACTATTTGCTGAGGACTAGAATTAATTTCCCAACTATCTCTCTCGATATGCTATGCACTTTGCGTCAATAGAAGAACATCAATTAAATCTCAAAGAATCTAAGAAATATATCATTTTTGGAAAGCATCATAGTTTAAAATTTACTCCGGCTCGGAGTTACTTTTCTCATTTATTTGAAAACCGAGTAATTTTAACGTAAAACAACCAAAATCGATTTCTAAAATAATCAAAACAATCAAGGTATTCAATATTCATTTAGAATGATTAATTTAACTATTTCCATAATATTTTTAAGAGTTATAAAGTTAATATTAAGCTACAAATGAAAGTTAATATAAACACATAGTCAAATACAATTAAACACTAACATTTAAGGTAACACTTAATTAATCACAAGAAAGGAAATTCAATTACTATAATTATTAGGAATAGGTAATAATCTTTAATTATTCAATTTACAACTACTAAATGCTTCCAAGAGGAATATTAAAATAGTGCAAATTGGTTGATTTAACTAATTAAACAGTTAATCAAATGCAGTCAAGTGCTATTAAATGCATGCCGGGTTCAGGTTATCACATCCTTCCTCCCTTAAAACAATTGCGTCCTCGCAATTCTTCTTCCAAAAGAACTCAACATCATCTGAAATCCAATTCTGACTAATCTTCAATAGCTACTGAATAAGTATTTCATCAAGATGACCAATAGGAAAGTTCAAGTAGAAATGCCAAGCAGTAACGCCAAATAAAGGCTCAAAGATAGATACCGTACAAGAATCCCGTTGACACGAATACCGAAGAAGAATAAATTCCAACCAGAAACGCCGAGATAATACCAATAAAGACTAAAGCAAAGATACTGTAGATGTCATCAATACCACATACTAATGGCAGGAAGAGTACTGAAAGAATACCCTATTTAAGAATCTTCAATAAAAGTCTAACAAGTACCAAATAAGAAAGTTAAAAGATAGCCAGAGTAGGTGCACCTCATGCAGTATTGACTACCGTAAATAGACCCAGCTGATAGTTCTGTAAAAGAATATAGAGAAGAATACCCAAGGCCAACCTCTAAATGAAATCTTCCAATCACTGTGTTCCTACCGCAACATATTAGTCAAACAGCAAGTATAGATTTCCCCTGAGTGGAAAGGCCGAAGGAGAAGCCGTAAACAGTACAAGATAATATGTCCAAGCAGAATTCCAAGTGTAGGATCTTCCAATAAATGCTAATAAGGAAAATACTAGTAGAATGCTCAATAAGAATTCCAAAGAATACCGTAAGTAACATGAGATATCTAGTCTGATAGGGATTCCAGTTACCAAACCCGCTGAGGGATGCCAAAGAAAATACCCAAACAATGCTCCAGTAAGAAAGTACCAAGAATTGCCCAATAAATAATACTAAATAATTGGCAACTAAGAATCCTAGAGAATGCCATTGAAAAATTTTCCAATAAGGAATACCAGTAGCACTCCAATAAAGACCAAGACACATATACCATAGATAATACCATGCAGTAAGTCCAACTGAAAATCCAATAGCCAAGTCCACCAAGTAGTGCCAACAAAAGTCCCCAAAGAACACCCATTAAGAAAACCAAAGAATGCTCCAAAGAATATCCAAATAAAACCCCAAGAGAAAGCTACTCTTTCACAACTGTTAAGCACAGAGGAGGCCATAGAGATTCGCCAATAACTGAGCTCCAAAAGCAAACACCAATTCCCAAATAAAGGCTAGCCAAATACCATTCATTTCCTGCCAATCCATACACCTTGAAAAGCCAGAGGTGAACCACTTTCTTCAGGGGAGGAAGAGGACTTACTTACCATTTCCATAGGACATGTATGAATGCCAATATATCACAGTTATACACATGCCTTAAACTATTATGCAAGCAAGTTTACAAAACAATTTATTCAACAAAGTCACTCAAGCACGGCAATCAAGTCAAGCACAACATAATCAATTCAAATCACGGCATAGCTAATTCAAGACAATCTATACACACATTACAAGTAATACTTTAAGCAAATAACAATTCACGAGGTCGATTCAATTCACGATGCCAATTCAATAAGTCAATTGGATAGACAACTAGACATTTCACCTTACTTAGCACACAATTAACACATAACACATAACTATATCACATAGGAGCACACATTCAAGTCAAGACACACAATCTCACATACAAGCATACACTTTCAAGAAACACTTAACAAGCATACATTCAAGGGTCACTACCCACCAGACCGAGGACCCTGTCCCGGCTTATGAGCTAGACAAGCTCTGATACCACCTGTGACACCCCGATCCCTCTCGAGACCGGGAGTTCTATCAATCAATCTAATCACAACCCAATTCCAAACCCGGGCAAAATTTAGGGAAAACGGACGGAGTCTCCCCTGTTTCTAGGCAAAAAGCAAACCTGCGACAGCATATAAATGGACCAATACCATGTCCAACCATTCAACCACCTCAAGGCCATCCGAGCCTTGTTCTCAACAAGCAACCACAAGCAAATATACATACATTTTCAAGTACTAGACTATTCTAACTCCTCCTTTAACCATACAAACATGCTTAGTAATTAAACTACACCAACCTATTGCATAAGTTAGACTATCATATCTTTCTATCTCTTTCCTTTGTCATAACAAACATACATTGAAATTAAGCTACATTAACTAAATACATCATCTAACTTATCAAACTACTTCAACAATCTAATGAAACTTAAAATACATACTTCTTGACATTAAATACATACAGCATAAGGAAGCATATATCTTTACAACTTCGACAATCAAGCCACATAGGCACGCAAGACAACTCTTCAGGCACGAACTTTCCAGCTAACATGACATTTCTTGAAATGTGGTGGTGAGGAGTGAGTATACACAACACGTATACTCAGTGAGGGCGAGACAGATATCAAGTTGGAGAGAAAGAAGATCATGCAATGCAAATAGGTACCATTAAGCAATACAATCAATAAAAGGCATACAATATAAACAACAATACAATTAAACAACTAAAGAAAGCATTAACACAACCAATCAAAGCTATACCACACTTTGAAGGCTATGGATCACTCGAGCGAGTAATGTACCGATCACGATTCCGATGACATTAACGATGACGCGCCGGCCCAAACCACCTTATAACACCAGTTTGGAATACCCCGGAAGTATCCATCAACCTACGACCCAAAACTCCCTAGGAGGCAACCCAAGCGAGAAAGGGAATAGCAGCAGAGCTAGAGCAACCAACACTGGCAACCCAAGGCTACCCAGAGAGGCCCATCACTCACGCGCGAGACATTATGCAATGCAAGACTCGATACAAGGCGATAAACAAGCGATAAAGCCACACGTGAAAGAATAACAAGGTAGGTTATTCTCGCACGCAATAGCAGTAATTGATAAGCAATTCAATCCAAAACAACTCAAACAAGTATTTCAAGTAATTCTAAGCATTCTATAAGAATAAAGACAAGAAAACACACAAAAACACAAATCGGCCCCAACTATCAAAACGCTACCATTTCCAAACGAGCCACGAGTTCTGAAAACCGACTTCACCAACCCTCCTAGGTCACCATAAGGCACGTCTAAAGACCCCGAAACCTTACTTTACCCTAGAACTCGCGCATGATTTTCCCCTTTCTCGTTTGAACTACAACTATAACAACCAAACACCCAACCAACGCCATAATCGCACCAAAAGTGCTTCCATGGCTTCCCGAAGCAATGCCAACATGCAAAACGAGAAAATGCTAAAGTCGACCTAAACGACCCCAACTTTCCCAAAGGCATAATTCTCATTTTTTTCCACTACGCAACCCAAACAAACCATACATTTTAGCATTCTAGCATACCTAGCACGTTTCTACATCAACGGAAAGCATAACAGCGCAATTTCAACGTTTCAAGGTTTTACTATTCATTTCACAATTTAATTTACAATCACAACATTTAACCGCAGAAAATGTTACAAAGCTATAAATACATGTTCTACAAATGCTAAGGAACATTCTAGAAGCATCAAATCGCTTTAAATAGCGTTCTACGGATAAATCTAAAAATTGACAAAGTTAACATACACAACGTATAAATTCGTAAATAACGATGAAACCCTCACCTCAGACGCTCCTAGACGCTAGAAAAACCTCATAGAGTGCCTCGGAAACCACACCGTGGAAGCCCTCGCGAAGAATCGAAGAATTGAAGTTGAATTTTCTTTTTTTCTTCTCCTTATTTTTTCGGCCATGGCTGCTCTGTTTTCAGTTCTGTTTTTTTATTTATTTTTGTGCTATTTTAAGCTATTTAAAAGATGACAAGGGTCAAAAGGGACAAGGCTTTGGTCAATGTTGGTCAAACAACTTAAAACTAGTCAAAATAGCTTACTTTTGTGCATTTTTAAGTTAAATAACTATCACCTAAATTAATTCTAGCTAGTAACAATTAAAATATAAAATTTAAGTCATCTAAATACTAGTTTTCACTATTTGTTGAGGACTAGAATTCATTTCCCAACTATCTCTCTCGATATGCTATGCACTTTGCGTCAATAGAAGAACATCAATTAAATCTCAAAGAATCTAAGAAATATATCATTTTTGGAAAGCATCATAGTTTAAAATTTACTCCAGCTCGGAGTTACTTTTCTCATTTATTTGAAAACCGAGTAATTTTAACGTAAAACAACCAAAATCGATTTCTAAAATAATCAAAACAATCAAGGTATTCAATATTCATTTAGAATGATTAATTTAACTATTTCCAGAATATTTTAAGAGTTATAAAGTTAATATTAAGCTACAAATGAAAGTTAATATAAACACATAGTCAAATATAATTAAACACTAACATTTAAGGTAACACTTAATTAATCACAAGAAAGGAAATTCAATTACTATAATTATTAGGAATAGGTAATAATCTTTAATTATTCAATTTACAACTACTAAATGCTTCCAAGAGGAATATTAAAATAGTGCAAATTGGTTGATTTAACTAATTAAACAGTTAATCAAATGCAGTCAAGTGCTATTAAATGCATGCCGGGTTCGGGT
Source organism: Ehretia macrophylla (assembly GCA_037974665.1). NCBI lineage: Eukaryota > Viridiplantae > Streptophyta > Magnoliopsida > Boraginales > Ehretiaceae > Ehretia > Ehretia macrophylla. The sequence continues at coordinate 44,426,905 of CM075767.1, forward strand.
TATCACAACTACCCACCAGACCGAGTGTCACGCCCCAACTCGACCTCTCCTACAATCAGTCCGGACGCAACAGAATATCGGCAGTATAACGACAGTAATTAGGATACCGAGGCTCTAAGCCAACCTCAATAGAACATCATACATCAACTTCACAAACCACACAACAAACAACTCCTCAATAAAGTAACAACATACATCATAACCATATTATACAATAAACAGTCCTCGTTATATGCCTCCGTTCCAACATAATACATTAACCCTTAATATACAATACAAAAACACATTGAGCCAATCTAGCAACCTAATCATAAACAAAAGAAAATCTACTAAGGCAACATCAACTAATTCATTTACTTATCAACATCTTATACATTATAAACTACAAAGCAGATAAAAGTCTACTAAGTTAATTTACAAGATAATAAAACATGTACGACATCATGGATAAGACTTTAGAACATAGGACTCATCCACGTAAGGCACGTTTCTCTCTTCAAGAGGCACCTACCCGTAGTCAAAATCAGTAACACCTGCATGCATGCAATAATAGAGAGTGAGCTTATATAAAATAAGCCCAGTGAGGATCCGATAGATCTCGAGCAAGGTCTACTAAACTCCTTGGAATAATCCTTTGAGTCAGTAAACACACAATAACATCAATAATACTATCATCACATAACTATATGACCATTCAATAAAGGATACTCTCTCTAGTTGGTGTAGCTCCAAACGCCATCACGATCTCAACCATTCTTCTTGTAACTCCCCATTACTCACGCACCCGGGGTACCCCCAATAACCTCGCCCTCCATGACACCTCCGTCATGCGAGCTGGAGGCAATCTCTGATAGTCATGCCGTTATCAACCCGACAACCCGATGCTGCCCGAGAGGTGGCACACACATACCAGAGACCCAGCAATAATAATAAACATCAATCATCAATATTCCAAGAGATCAGCAACAAAAGTGCCCGATTCCCGTACTCAATAATCAATCAATAAAACATCAATATAACATTAAACAACAAACAACTAAGTTAGATGACAAAGTAAGCCATCTAACCGAACATGCATTAAACACACAATCAAACTCTAATTTACCCATCAACAACTCACAATTCAATCACTCAACCCACACCCAATCAACTAAGGCTCGATCTAACATTTTAAAGAAAGATAACCTAAACTTCAATTAATCATATCTTACATTCTACTAATCCAAACAACTCCAAATTAGTTTTAAACACTCACCCATTCAACCATCTACATTAGCCCCCTCATAAAACCACCATAACACCTCCAAATCATGCCCGGTAACTCTAAAACCCTAAGGTGTCAAGGCTGAAATTTCTGAATTTTGGCACGAACATCACAATCAAAAATTTGGCATTACAATGGCGCTACTACGTAATTATCAAACATTTAGAAATCGACGGCAATCGATTCCGATCAACACAACTCAATTTAATCAACATTGAACAAATTAATCAAATTTAAATACCCAAAAAATAAAAATTATGCTGTTGGCTTAAAACTCGATTTTCGCAAAAGTCGGTGTAAAAACCCTAATAAATTCCTAAGTCGATTTTAAAACCGTTTTCATCAAATACAGGTCTATTAAAGTTCATGGACTAGGTCTAGAAGGGTTAAAAAGACCAGTTTCAAAATTATAGCGGACGTGTTTCGAAAACACTATTCACTAAAAATCGACGATAAAATTTTGGACTTCGTTTTTTATGAAAATTTCATGAATGCACATTTAGCATGTTCTAGGAGTATTGATACTAAAATTACCACATTCTAAGTCATATAGCACATAAACAGGTCAATTCACGCAAAACGAGAATAAACACGCAAAACGAGATAGGATAGAAAAGTGGGGTTTCACACCGAGGACCCTGTCCCGGCTTATGAGCTAGACAAGCTCTGATACCACCTGTAACACCCCGATCCCTCACAAGACTGGGAGTTCTATCAATCGATCTAATCACAACCCAAATCCAAACTCGGGCATAATTTTCAGGGAAAACAGACAGAGTCTCCCCTGTTTCTAGGCAAAATGCAAAACCTGTAATAGCATATAAATGGACCAACACCGTGTCCAACCATACAAAACTTCCTCAAGGCCATCCGAGCCTCGGTTCTTAACAATTAAACTCAACAAGTATACATACATTTCCAATTTAAAAGCTAACCTATCTCTTTTTTTTTTTTTTTTGACAAGTACATTCAAACTAGTCAATTAAACCATACTAAGCTACTGCATAAAATAAACTATCATGCCATTCTAACTCTTTTCCTTTGGACATTACAAACATGCTTTGAAGTTAAGCTATGCTAACTGATTACATAAACTAGCTTATCAATTCACCTCAACTACTTAGCTAGATTTAAATTACATTTCTTTCAATAATAAATACATACAACATATGAACATACATCTTTGCATCTTTGACAACTCAAGCCACATAGCACGCAAGACAACTCTTCAAGCACGAACTTTCACAAAATCACGAACTTTCCAGCTAACATGGCATTTCCTGAAATGTGGTGGTGAGGAGTGAGTATACGCAACACGTATACTCAGTGAGGGTGAGACAGATATCGAGATAGAGAGAAAAAAAGTCGTGCAATGCAAATAGACACAATTAAGCAATAAAGTCAATAAGAAAGCATTCAATACAAACGACAATATAATAAACATTCAATAAAGCATTAACACAACCATTCAAAGCTATACCACACTCTAAAGGCTATGGTTCACTCATACGAGCAATATACCATTTCACGAGCGATACATCAATCTCGAGCTTGATGTTGACAACGATGACAATGTCACGCCCCAACCGGACCTATACAGGCTAGACTAGGGTGTGAGCTAAACGTTCAGGACATGTCACATACTTAACCATTGATGAAGATTTAACACTTAACGTTTTGGCCTAAACTCCAAAATCTTCTGGAAAATCGGCAGTATAACGGCTGTAATTGGGCTCTTTGGTTTGAACTAATTCTCTAAATGCCTCAATTATTCCAATCATTAATGCAATTCCATTAAGGACTCCTATTTGACACCAACCGATTTGCCTACTGGTTTATCTTGAAAGTCTCGTTTGGTCAATAAGCCTAACATGATAACTATGTCCCTTTTATTTGTCAATTTCCTATCATGCAAGTACCTATTATCCTTTAGGTTGCAAATGAGCACCTAAGTGAAATTAGATAGAATTAACTTAGTTGATTGTTCATCTAGTGGTTTGAATGCCTATGATAACTACTAATTAAGAAAACGAAAGCAAACACCCAAATAAAAGTTCGTCCGGTTATAGATAGTACAATCCCAGAATTAGACCCAAATTACAACGGGGTCATTTACATCAATAAAATAAATAGTTTGCAATCAAACACAACATCCTTATAGCAACCACTTTCAGGCAAGGCACAAAAGCACATAGGGACAGACAATCACTCCAAGGAATCATCGTTAAGCACGTTGTCCTCGGGTATCTGTACCTATTCTTCTTCACCTGTGATGAAAAAGAGGGTGAGTCGTTATGAACTCAGCGAGGGGGAACGAAAAATACGATTTGAAACTCATTTTCCAGTTCAACTTATGAAAATCCTTTTTGCAAGCATGAACACAACAGAAATATAAGTACAGAAATAGGAATACCGGTCTTTCCTCCCCGAGGTTCTCTAGGAACCAAGCGAGAGTACTTATACACATAGTAAAAAGGATACAGTGAGCTTTTGCTCTCAGATCAGTTCTAGGATCAGTTGTTGCGGCTGACTTCAAATCATCCCCCAAACACGCCAGGTGGGTGTACTCTGGATGTACCCCGAAATCCTACGACCCAACTCTCCAAGGAAGTCTAGCCCCCAAACGAGAGAGGGAATGGGACCATGGTAGTCACGGGTATACCGGCTAGCCCGATGCCGCCCGGTGTGCGTGATCGCTACCATGCCAACAGGAAATGTTGCAACCTTGTATGCAATGCACATTCATGACAGGTAATATATCACAGTAGGAGGACAACAAAGTAGGTTGCCTGCAGACAGCCATAAGATTGCACATTGACAGGTAACAAGCAGGGCACGATAAGATAGGTAACAAGCAGGGCATGATAAGACAGGTAATTTCACTTGAAAGGCATATAGAGTTATATGAAAATTAAACGGGCAGCCATTTAACACATGTAAAACAGGCCATATAACTCATTACGAAGCCCACGTGATCAAGTGATAAGATGATTCAACATGCAATGACATCAATCATGGGTTCGGGTGCAAGAAAAGCTTATTTGTCAAAATGCAATGGTCAAAATCACATATGAAGTAATAAGACATTTACGGGCAGCCCACTAAGCATAAAATTTCCACACAATTTCCAAATGATCAACACTTAGCAAGACTACCTAGTCATTAGGGTTTCCGTTTCATGCTTAACCGTGTGATTAAAACCCTATGTCAACTCAAAATCATTCTCAAGTCATGCATCATTTGATTCAAACATCCTCAAGTACTCAAAACAGTCCACACAACACCCCAACACCACAATTCCAAGCAATTAGTACCACAAGAGAGGTTACAACAATTTTCCAAGCATATAGCTAAGTGAAACCTTTACTGCAATAGGATGTTTTCTCACAATCAATAGGATAATCAAACAAACTCCAAATCCAGTGAATAAGATTTCAAATTAAATCTTAACAAGTTAACTAAAATCAGAAACAAACCTTGCATCAATTGGAGTTCGGGATCATTAGATATAGCCGAAACAGTGGAATAGCACAAAACTGTTCAGATTTGTACACTTTTCAGAAATTGTCGTTTTTGAGGTCCTTAGGTTCAGTTTTAGCCTTGGTCCATTTCCGACAAAGTTGTCCAGAACTGAAAACTATAGCATCACACAAAATTTCATGTATTTTTTACATCATTTACAAAGTCAAATATGGTTCGTTCCACAAGGTCAGTGCATCTGCCAAAACGTGCTTCATTTTTCCAGATTTCCAGATTTGGTCACATTTTAGAGATTTTCCATTTTGAGGACCTTAGATTCACAATTAGCTTTCGCCTATTTCTGGGAAAAATGTTCCAAACTTTCCAAACCAGTTCCCTACCAATTTTCATGAATTTTCAACATCATTTTCCTTGCTAAACTTACCTCGAACAGACTGGTCAGAGAGCTGTCAACAATTTCGACTTCACCTAGCATCATTTTCAAGCCAAGATCTTGCCATTCATGGTTGTTTAAGCTTATGAACGACCATATAGCTCAACTACATAAGCAAATACACACATTTATGAGCATGCATGTGAATTTTTGAAGAGTTTTCAAAATGTTTTAACCCTCACCTTAGCAATCAACCACAAAGATTCACAAAAACTTGTTGAAGCTTCAAATCTCTTCTTCTTCTTGCTTAGCCGAGATTCCAACTTGGTTTCTCTATTTTTCCTAGCCTAGTGATCAATCTCCTAGCACATGCACGAGGTTAGAACAAGAACAAAAGAAATGGAATCCAAGAAAACTTACCTAGGCCGAAAATGGTGACTCAAAATGCTTGCATGTGTGTTTCTTGCATCCTAGCTTGCTTGGGTGAGTTTCTTTGCTTGTGGTTTGTCTTGATGCACCTTAGGATGATGAAGATGAGCTAAGATGTGGAAAGAACTCAGCCAAAACCGAAATGGAGAGAGAGAATGAGAGGGAGAGAGAGAAATGTGAGGAAAGTGAGAGAAATGAGAGAAAAATGAGGCTTTTTGCAAAAGTTGATGCATGGGTTCAGCCTTGAGCTTAGCAATTCTGATTTTTATGTCTTCAAGAGGCATTTTGAAATTCCTAGCATGGGCAAGGAGCCCTTGGTCGAAAATGGTGTGCATTGGGTTCGGTTTTGGGGCTATTTTATGCCTAGTGTCTTGTATGTGTGTCATAGTTTGTCTAGGACTAATTTTTTATGCATTTGTGTCATTAGAATTGTCATAGGAATGTTGGGAAATTAGGGAATCTAGGTAGAATAAAATATAGGAATGTTTGTTGATGAGTTGAATTATGAATAGAATAATAGATAGTGGGAAATGTAGGAATAGTTTAGTATTATTTTATTGTTAGTGGAGTTTGTAGAGAATTTGAATTAGGAATATAATATTAGTTAGTGGATTGTGTAGGATTATTTTATTATCTAGTGCTTTGTGTAGGATTCTTTCTTGATTAACGTGGTGGCACGGATTCCTAGGTCTAGGGCACGAATTACGAGGTAAGACACGAACTACGAGGTACATCACGTATTTCAAGACTAAGGCACGTATAACGAGGCATGCACGAAAACCAAGACAAGGCACGTAATCCTAGGTCGGTCATATAATTTTAGGTCTAAGGGGCGCAAATCGAGGTAGGACACGTTATTCGGGATCGGGCCTCACATCCTCCCCTCCTTAAAAGAATTTCGTCCCGAAATTCATTCTTACTTGTTAAGGTCATTTAGACGGATTCCGACCATTGTTATTTTCCAACTCCGGGTCGTCCTTTGCTCTGTGATCTCTTTTACCACAACGAATTCACTTCCTAGCTTTTTCCAATCATTTAATTCGGTGTGACCCCTACATTTACAGTTCGTTCCTTTGAACAACTCTCTTTTCTCCAATTGATCTTAAGGTCGAGTTCATTAACTAAGGTTAGAATCTCCAAACATAGTCATCAATGCTGCATCGGTATTCTAACGATATAACTGTAACTCCAAAATCATGGCTCATGTTGTATCAATCTCGCATTCATACCTCAAAAGGAATATCACAATAATTCCATGATCCTAGGGTAACATACGCTAATTTCAAGATGATAGGTCTATATCCGATTTACATATCATATCTACTAGCTTCAAATTGTTAGCACGTAAGACATACACATGTTATGGATTATTTTCATGATACAACCTTATTTTTAGGAAGAACTCACCAAGCAACTAATCCATCTCAAATCGTCATCTATCGGTAGTATCATAGTTCTTATCTTGAAGGTACATTGGATTACTAAATCTTCTAATGACTAGTCTCCTAATTACAGGTTCTTATTCACTAATCTCCTTTCCCGGCTTTGTTAACCTTCACGCTCGTAATCAACGAGAAACACCGTTGAGATTCATTAAACTTGAATTCTAAGGTTTATTAAGTATCACTAACAAATTGCCATCGAAATTGCATGGGTAAACTAATCATATTGCACTAGTTCAACTCTTACAAGTAAATTTCATCAGCTTATGATCCATAATCTATCTTCTTATTCAAATCTCTATTTTCACATCACGAGGCTTCAGAATTTTCTTTTAATCTTATCCAAAACTCCTAAGGTGAATAGTTTCAACCTCAAATAAATTCCACCCACCTCACTCCAAGGTTACGTCATACTTAAGAAGGCAATGGTCCTACTCATTTAGTGACCTAGTCATTCCTTCGAACACTTAATGCCCTTCAATATATCTTCGACATTAATGTTACTAAGCTGGGTTCATCGCCATGTAAGTGATATCAATGCTCTACTAGGTTACCGTCCGTACAACAACAATCCTAGGACTATTAATGGGTACCGAAATGACCGACTTCATAAAATACTTACACGAGATAACTTCAAGGTTGTATCAACATAAGAATTATGACCACGTGGCATCCTTCAACATAACCTCATAGAACTTCAAAAGTAATCAACCACTTATTTAACTATTACTACAAGATTCACCCCTCTTATTCAACGACCACAATTCGAAGTCTACCGACGGCTAGTTTCTAGACGTGAAACGGTGCACATAATACAGTTGTCTAACAGCAGTCTCTTGGTCATTATGACTCTAATTCATCTCTATCTTAACTCTATGAAATCTTACTCTTCCCATTTACATGTTCAGCTAGGCTAAGAGCGTCAAGACTCGTCGACCTTAGGTCCTAGGGTTTACCATGAATCATCATGCATACTCACTATTAGCTATTTAGGATTTCAAATCATACCCTAACAACTCCACTTTGCAACCAGATGTTTAATATCATTTTCATGGTTTATATAATAGGTCCATCGGTCTTACTTAATGATATATGCTTTCCAACATCCTCTAGGGTATCTAAACAACAAGTGTATAGAATGACTTACTTGCATAATCACAACTAAACCCGAGAGGCGCCAAATTAATACCATGATTCTAAATATCACCGATATCCAACTTAGGACCTTTAGCAACGTTAGTCATCTAATGCACAATTCAATTCCTTACACTTCTATCCGACCTAACATTTTAGGTGCAGTTTTCCAAACATGAGTTCTAGCTACGTGAATTCCTTGATTCCAACATTCTTATACCTTGTTATACTAAAGAATCATCAACCTTGTTAAATTCAGTCTCCAGAGTTACCTATATGTCTTGAGGTTGTCCATTGCTAAGTCACTCAAATACACTATCCTTGTCTCAATAATCTAACCCCTAAAAGTAACTATCGTCAACTTCCACGAATTCATCTTTCAATTTCTAGGTTATGGTCTCAACATTTAGTGAACTTGAAACTCGTTAGTATACACCATATCAAATTCATCAATGCTTAATTCCAATCAAGTAAGGATTCAATCGTACGAGTATATTGCCAACTTCTTAGATAGCCTATCAAGCCAATTTTAAGATGTGAGAAATGGATTCAAAGAAACCTCCAAGTCAACTTCCACTATCAGCACAAGAGAATATATACTACTCTACATATTTAATAGTATGTTCTTATATCTTAAACGAAGTTGTATGTCATTAAACTTTATACTTGAACCATAATTAGAAGAACAGTTTAACGGAATCAATAACTTCATAGCTATAAAATTGACAACTTAATCACAGGTATAGGTATTCCAAAAATAAGGAGATAACTTTACCTCAACAATTATACCTGTGCTACGCATTTTATATACATGCATATCCAATAATACATACTATCCATCGAGTACCTGTGAAGATGCCAGAAATCTCTAACCGAGACTTTTCGTTCTTCCTGTATGAATTCACTTCCCTGAAAGTTCTAATCCTAACTATCTATGTGTATGAATAGTCATTCATGGTTATATAACATGCACATGTATCAAAAGGAGTATAAAAGCATGCACACATTATTGAGGGAACTAACGTGTCGGTGTGCATGACACATAATACATATAGTCCACAAAGGCACATAGTATTCAATTCTCAAAGCAATTAAAGCACATTAGGACACATAAGCACATATAAACAAGACATCATAATAACCTTAGGGCTTCTACCCATGGTCCGAGAGTTGAACCCAACTAACGCCTAGTTACTAAACTAAGCTCTGATACTATTCTATTCTAAGGTGTCACGCCCCAACCCGACCTATAGAGGCTAGACTAGGGTGTGAGCTAAACGTTCAGGACATGTCACATACTTAACCATTGATGAAGATTTAACACTTAACGTTTTGGCCTAAACTCCAAAATCTTCTAGAAAACTGGCAGCATAATGGCTGTAATTGGGCTCTTTGGTTTGACCTAATTCTCTAAACGCCTCAATTATTCCAATCATTAATCCAATTCCATTAAGGACTCCTTTTTGACACCAATCGATTTGCCTACTGGTTTATCTTGAAAGTCTCATTTGGTCAATAAGCCTAACATGATAACTATGTCCCGTTTATTTGTCAATTTCCTATCATGCAAGTACCTATTATCCTTTAGGTTGCAAATGAGCACCTAAGTGAAATTAGATAGAATTAACTTAGTTGATTGTTCATCTAGTGGTTTGAATGCCTATGATAACTACTAATTAAGAAAACGAAAGCAAACAACCAAATAAAAGTTCGTCCGGTTATAGATAGTACAATCCCAGAATTAGACCCAAATTACAACGGGGTCATTTACATCAATAAAATGAATAGTTTGCAATCAAACACAACATCCTTATAGCAACTACTTTTAGGCAAGGCACAAAAGCACATAGGGACAGGCAATCACTCCAAGGAATCATCGTTAAGCACGTTGTCCTCGGGTATCTGTACCTGTTCTTCTTCACCTGTGATGAAAAAGAGGGTAAGTCCTTATGAATTCAGCGAGGGGGAACGAGAAATACGTTTTGAAACTCATTTTCCAGTTCAACTTATGAAAATCCTTTTTGCAAGCATGAACACAACAGAAATATAAGTACAGAAATAGGAATACCAGTCTTTCTTCCCCGAGGTTCTCTAGGAACGAAGCAAGAGTACTTATACACATAGTAAAAAGGATACAGTGAGCTTTTGCTCTCAGATCAGTTCCAGGATCAGTTGTTGCGGCCGACTTCAAATCATCCCCCAAACACGCTAGGTGGGTGTACTCCGGATGTACCCCGAAATCTTACGACCTAACTCTCCAAGGAAGTCTAGCCCCCAAGCGAGAGAGGGAATGGGACCATGGTAGTCACAGGTGCACCGGCAAGCCCGATGCCGCCCGGTGTGCGTGATCGCTACCATGCCAACAGGAAAGGTTGCAACCTTGTATGCAATACACATTCATGACAGGTAATATATCACAGTAGGAGGACAACAAAGTAGGTTGCCTCCAGATAGCCATAAGATTGCACATTGACAGGTAACAAGCAGGGCACGATAAGACAGGTAACAAGCAGGGCACGATAAGAAAGGTAATTTCACTTGAAAGGCATATAGAGTTATATGAAAATTAAACGGGCAGCCATGTAACACATGTAAAACAGGCCATATAACTCATTACGAAGCCCACGTGATCAAGTGATAAGATTATTCAACATGCAATGACATCAATCATGGGTTCGGGTGCAAGAAAAGCTTATTTGTCAACATGCAATGGTCAAAATCACATATGAAGTTATAAGACATTTACGGGCAGCCCACTAAGCATAACATTTCCACACAATTTCCAAATGATCAACACTTAGCAAGACTACCTAGTCATTAGGGTTTCCGTTTCATGCTTAACTGTGTGATTAAAACCCTAAGTCAACTCAAAATCATTCTCAAGTCATGCATCATTCGATTCAAATATCCTCAAGTACTCAAAACAGTCCACACAACACCCCAACACCACAATTCCAAGCAATTAGTACCACAAGAGAGGTTACAACAATTTTCCAAGCATATAGCTAAGTGAAACCTTTACTGCAATAGGATGTTTTCTCACAATCAATAGGATAATCAAACAAACTCCAAATCCAGTGAATAAGATGTCAAATTAAATCTTAACAAGTTAACTAAAATTAGAAACAAACCTTGCATCAATTGGAGTTCGGGATCATTAGATATAGCCGAAACAGTGGAATAGCACAAAACTGTCCAGATTTGCACACTTTTCAGAAATTGTCGTTTTTGAGGTCCTTAGGTTCCGTTTTAGCCTTGGTCCATTTCTGACAAAGTTGTCCAGAACTGAAAAATATAGCTGTGCACCAAATTTCATGTATTTTGGACTTCATGTACAAAGTCAAATATGGTTCGTTCCACAAGGTCAGTGCATCTGCCAAAACCTGCTTCATTTTTCCAGATTTCCAGATTTGGTCACATTTTAGAGATTTGCCATTTTGAGGACCTTAGAGTCAAAATTAGCTTTGGCCTATTTATGGGACAAATGTTCAAAACTGTCCAAACTAGTCTCCTACCAATTTTCATGAATTTTAAATATCATTTGCCTTGCTAAACTTACCTCGAACAGACTGGTCAGAGAGCTGTCAACAATTTCGACTTCACCTAGCATCATTTTCAAGCCAAGATCTTGCCATTCATGGTTGTTTAAGCTTATGAACGACCATATAGCTCACGTACAGAAGCAAATACACACATTTATGAGAATGCATGTGAATTTTTGAAGAGTTTTCAAAAGTTTTTAACCCTCACCTTAGCAATCAACCACAAAGATGCACAAAAACTTGTTGAAGCTTCAAATCTCTTCTTCTTCTTGCTTAGCCGAGATTCCAACTTGGTTTCTCTATTTTTCCTAGCCTAGTGATCAATCTCTTAGCACATGCATGAGGTTAGAACAAGAAGAAAAGAAATGGAATCCAAGAAAACTTACCTAGGCCGAAAATGGTGACTCAAAATGCTTGCATGTGTGTTTCTTGCATCCTAGCTTGCTTGGGTGAGTTTCTTTGCTTGTGGTTTGTCTTGATGCACCTTAGGATGATGAAGATGAGCTAAGAGGTGGAGAGAACTCAGCCAAAACCGAAATGGAGAGAGAGAATGAGAGGGAGAGAGAGAAATGTGAGGAAAGTGAGAGAAATGAGAGAAAAATGAGGCTTTTTGCAAAAGTTGATGCATGGGTTCAGCCTTGAGCTTAGCAATTCTGATTTTTATGTCTTCAAGAGGCATTTTGAAATTCCTAGCATGGGCAAGGAGCCCTTGGTCGAAAATGGTGTGCATTGGGTTGGGTTTTGGGGCTATTTTATGCCTAGTGTCTTGTGTGTGTGTCATAGTTTGTCTAGGACTAATTTTTTATGCATTTGTATCATTAGAATTGTCATAGGAATGTTGGGAAATTAGGGAATCTAGGTAGAATAAAATATAGGAATGTTTGTTGATGAGTTGAATTATGAATAGAATAATAGATAGTGGGAAATGTAGGAATAACTTAATATTATTTTATTGTTAGTGGAGTTTGTAGAGAATTTGAATTAGGAATATAATATTAGTTAGTAGATTGTGTAGGATTATTTTATTGTCTAGTGCTTTGTGTAGGATTCTTTCTTGATTAACGTAGTGGCACGGATTCCTAGGTCTAGGGCACGAATTACGAGGTAAGATACGAACTACGAGGTATATCACGTATTTCAAGACTGAGGCATGTATAACGAGGCATGCACGAAAACCAATACAGGGCACGTAATCCTAGGTCAGCCATATAATTTTAGGTCTACGACACGCAAATCGAGGTAGGACACGTTATTCGGGGTCGGGCCTCACAACAATAAGCGCGCAACTACCTTATAACTTCAGTTTGGAATACCCCGGGAGTAACCATCAATTCTACGACCCAAATCTCCCTGGGAGGCAACCCAAGCGAGAAAAGGGAATTGGACACAGAGCTAGAGCAACCAACACTGGCAGCCCGAGACTACCCAGAGAGGCCCATCACCCACGCGCCTGACACTATGAAATGCAAGACTCGACACAAGGCGATAACGAGCGGTAGCACAACAATACAGATTAGAGGAGATAAACGAGATATCAAGCATTTACAACTAATACTAGCATTCAATTAACTTTTAAAGCATAACTATCTTTAATAGCAACAATAATACCAATTAAACAAGTAACAGCTGTTCAAACACGAAAACGACAAATATCAGTATTCAATCCCTAACTTCCGAAGGCAATTACGAGCAAACGAGCTACGGGATTAGGAAACCGATTTCACTACATTCACTCAGGCACTACAAGGCACGTTTCTATGTCACTAAACTTCACTTTCTCACCCGAGGTCCGAAAGTCCACCTATTGCGTTTGAACTACAGCTATGCTAACCGGTCATTCAATCGACGCCACAACAGTGCCAAAAGTGCTTCCATGGCTCAATTGCAAAACCCCCAACTCAATTCGAGCACGGTCAACTTTTGGTCAAATAGCCCCTTTATGTTTCTTTGTCCAATTTCCAATTTTATCAAAGGCCGATCCGTTTTTATTTCACATTTTATCTTTCTATCACTAATGACACCTATCCAAATCAAGCAATCGCAATTCCGATCAAAATCCGAAATTCTAGGGTTTACTATTCATAATTCACTATTCATATTCTTCCCCAATTTCAAATACGCAGTTTCAACCGTAAAAATTGCTAAATAACTATCAAACAATGTTCTACGAACTCAAAGGAAGCTATATCATGCATTTACAGGCATTATAACACATTATAATATCAAATCTAAAAATTTGACACAAAATTCAAATTCGAATTTAAATGCACAAAAGCGTGAAAACCCTCACGGAGATTGAAGACCAAGACCCGCAAGGACCCGAGCCACGACCCCCGAGCAATTCCACGCGCAATTGTAGAAGAAAAATGCAAGAAAATCTTTTCTTTTTCTCCTTATGACCATTCGGCCATGGCAAGGGACTTGGATAGCATTTTGCAAAATGTTTTTATTGATTTTTGTCTTGTTTTATTATTTAAAAGATGACAATGGCATTTTAGTCATTTGTAAAATCAAACTTTAGTTAAAAAATAGTCAAATAAGCTTATTTTGATGCCATTAAATCTAATTTAAGTTAAAACTACGCAATTAAATGAAAAACAACTAAAACTAGTTAAATTAAGCTAAAAATATTTTCCATTAAGTCCGAAGAATATTTCTCTAACTCTTATTTTTGAAATACTACGATCGAACAGTCAATAATCGATCGCTAATAAGGTGATGAGCAATAATATAAAACTTTAATTCCTTGAAAATTAAAATAGTAGAATAGTTTAAAATTCACTCTGGCTCGGAGTTACTTTCCTCATTTATTTGAAAACCGAGTGATTTTAATGCAAGACAACCAAAACTGATTATTAAAATAATCAAAACAATCAAGGTAATCAATATTCATTTAAAATAATTAATTTAACTCTTTCTAGAATATTTTAAAGAATTATGAAGTTAAAATTAAGCTACAAATGAAAGTTAATATAAATACGTAGTCAAATACAATTAAACACTAACATTTAAGATGACACTTAATTAATCACAAGAGAATAAATTCAATTACTATAATTATTAGAAATAGATAATAATCTTTTAATTATTCAATATACAACTACTAAATGCTTCCAAGAAAAAAAATATTAAAATAGTGCAAATTGGTTTATTCAACTAATTAGACATTTCATTAAATGCAGTCAAATACTATTAAATGCATGCCGGGTTCGGGTTATCACAACTGCAGTCTCCTCAGGCATCTCTTCCAAGTCAACTGCGTAGGCCCGTGCCTGAACCCGCTGTTACTAAGGTGCACTGCCTGTAGGTCTACCCTGAAAACCTTGAGTCGCTGCCCGACCCTCAGTCCTCATATATCTAGGGCAATCCCTTGCCCTATGCTGATTGCTACCGCAACCCAAACAAGCCCCTGACTTCACCCTGCAGTCAACCTCCACATGGCCTTGGCACTTGCAGTAAGTATACTGCGGTGATGATGCACTGACACTGCCCCTGGAAGAACCAGAAGCTGAAGAAGCAACTGTACCAGTCTGCAGCTGAGGTCTAACAAAACTAGGCCTATATTGACCCTAAGACTGGGCTGGCCTGTACTGGGACTGAACCTGGTAAGACCCCTGCTGAAACTGCGGTCGATAATAACTCTGCTGACCTTGCGGTCTGTAAGAGCTCTGATGTACTGGCGGCCTGTACACAACCTGCTGTACTGAAGGCCTATACACTCCCTGCTGACCCTGTGGCTAGAAGGGCCTCTTGCTAGGCTGGCTAGATACAATTTGTTCCCCCTTTCTCTTCTCTAGTCTAGAAGCTGCATCAAAGGCCTCCGTAAGTATATCATACCAATTCAGGGCCATCGCATCCTGAATCTCAGGCCTCAACCCCAACATGAATCTATGAGTCTTACGTTCCTCGTCAGCCACATACTCTGGTGCCTACTGGGACAACCTAGTGAAAGTGGTCTCATACTGAGCCACTGAAGTATCTCCCTACACTAAGGCTAGAAACTCTGCCTCTCTCCGCTTCCTCGCAATCCTCGGGACATTCTTAGCCCGAAAAGCTAACAGAAAAGTATCCCAAACATACGGAATACCCAAAGTCTCCCAGCTAGTTTTCACTGTGCGCCACCATTCCTCTGCCTCATCATCTAGCAAGTACACGGCAAAAGTGACCTTCCGCTCATCGGTATAATCAAGAGGGTCAAAAATATTCCCCACCTTACTAACTCACGCCTTAGCTTTCCTATCATCCGGCTCCCCCTGAAACCACGGTGAAAAATACCCTAAAAACTCTTTCAGTGTACCACGACCGTGGTACCCATCTTGTGAATTCAATAACCGATTCTGTAATGCCTAATTCTGGGCGGCCTACCCTGCCAGTAACTGTGCCTGACTGGCCATGAACTCGTTCATCCTATCAAAAGCTGCAGCTATACGATCATCATCCCTAACTAGGCCTGGTGCCACATTTCTCGGAACCTCATTAGTCATCTCAGGCCTACCTCTGGTCCTCGGTCTACCCGTCATTCTACAAATCAAAGAGTTAGCACAAGTTATAGCACATAAGCAAACTATGAACAACTATTAACATATAAGCAACAAACTCATATAAAGCACATAAATCACTTAAGTATCAATCACATAAACAAATTGATCACATAATCACATAAGTACTAAATCACATAATCACTTAATCACTTAACCATATTAATACATAGTTCACATTCCTTTAACTTCATACATACTTTCATGCTAAGACCATTACCCACATTCCGAGAATACCCAGGCTGACAGCTAACATGCGCTCTGATACCACTTAAATGTCATGCCCCAACTCGACCCCACCTATAATCAGTCAGGACGCAACGTAATTTCTGCAGTATAACGACAGTAATTAAAACACCGAGGCTCTAAACCAACCTCTAAAAACACTATACAATCAAACTCCTCAACCAAACAACAATCGATTCCTCAATACCATTAACAACATACAACATAACCATATTATACAATAATCAGTCTTAGACAATCCATTCATAGTTATATGCCTCCATTCCAACATAATATCTTAACTTTAACATACATATCAAAATAGACTATAAACCAATTTAGTAATCTAAACAAGGTCAAAAGAAGACTACTAAACCATTATACATAAGTCTTAATACTAAGGTAGGTTTTACAATACATCATATTACAATAACTATAAACAATCTCATGACAAAGACTCCTGCACATAAGACTCATCCACGTAAGGCACATTTTCCCCTTCTTGAGGCACGTACCCGTAATCTTGCTCAAGCACACCTGTATGCATGCAATGATAGAGAGTGAGCTTATATAAAACAAGCTCAGCGAGGATCCGATAGATCTCTAACAGTATTTACTATCCTCCTTGGAAATGATCCTTTGAGCAAGTAAACACGCAAATAAACATCAATACAATATAAATACATAACTATAATGACCAATGAATAAAGGATACTCAATTTGGTACAGCTCCAAACGCCATCACGATCTCAGCCATTCTTCTTGTAACTCCCCATTACTCACGCACCCGAGGTACCTCACTAGCCCCTCCCTCCATGACACCTCCATTATGCGAGTTGGGGGTAGTCTCTTGTAGTCATGCCATTATCAACCCGACAGCCTGATGCTACTTGAGAGGTGGCACACATATACCAAGACTCAGCAATAATAATAAACATCATTCATAGGAGGACAATCTAGCAGAATTGCCTATCTCCCGGTTCATCAATCATCAATCAATAATCATCAATAATCATCAATTATCATCAATTACCATCAATTATCATCAATATAACATTAAGTAATCTGTTAAACAACAAATAACTAAGGTAGATGACAAAGTAGGCCATCCAACTTAACATGCATGAAACACGTAATCTAACCCTAGTCTAACCATCAACAACTCACAATTCAATCACTCAAATACCACCCAATCAACTAAGGCTCAATTCAACAATTTAAAGAAAGACAACCTAAACTTCAAATAATGATATCTTACATTCTACTAATCCAAACAACTCCAAATCAGTTTCAAACACTCACCCATTCAATCAACTATATTAGCCCTCTCGGAAACCAACCAAGACACATCAAAATCAAGCCCAACAACCCTAAAACCTCAATGCACCTAGGCTGAAATTTTTGGATTTTCACCCAAACATCGCAATCGAAAATTCGGCATTATAACGGTGTTACCACGTAATTATCAAACTTTTAGAAATCGACGGCAATCGATTCCAACAACAACAACTCAAGATAATCATCAAATAGCCAATCTATCAACTTTAAATGCCCGAAAATAAATAATTTTGCTACAATGGTTCAAATCTCGTAGTAATACCCAAAAATGATCCTTAGCATGCACTGAATAATAATATAACTTCAAATTAACATTCTAACGGTTCAAAATGCAATTATGAGCAAAAACATAAAATATGACTTTTGAGATCTAGAATTTTTCTCTCACCTTTGATGCGATATAAATCAAGATATACGTGCAATACGTGCCCAACAAGCGGAATCCAACTCGACACGAAATTGTACGGACAAAAACTAGGTTTTTCTATGAAAAAATGCTTTGAAAACCTTTGAAATTTCTTTCTCTTTTCTCCCTTGAAGCTCTCGGCTATGTGTGTGTTTTTGAGGGTGTGTTTGTGCTTTGCAAGTGTGTCTTGATGATAAATAAGCTAAGGTCAAACTTATTAAAAATGATCAATGTTACTTTATTAGTCTTTTAATTCATTTTCTAGTCTTTTAATTCATTTAATGACTATTTCTTTCTCAACTATTAATTTAACACTTAAATTAATTCTAGTCAATATATTTTAGGTGACAAAGAATTTTACATTAAAATAGTTTCACCCAAATCGGCTTAAAACTCGTTTTCTTGCAAAAGAAAGTATAAAAATCTTTAAAATTCTAAAACCAATTCCAAATCCGTTTTAATCAAACACGGGTCTATTAATACTCGAGGAATAGGTTTTAAAACGTTTAAAACACCCCTGTAAAAATTTTAGCTGACAGGTGTTCAAAAATTCTATTCACCAAAACCGACGATAAAATTTCTAATTCTGTCTTTTATGAAAATTTCATAAATGCACACTTAGCATGTATTAGGAGTATTAATTACAGAATTATCACATTCTAAGTCATATAGCACATAAATAGGTCAATTCATGCAAAACGAGGTAAAGCATGCAAATCGGGATAAAGCAAAAATATGGGGTCTCACATTCTCCCCCCCTTAAAGAAATTTCGTCCCCGAAATTCTTACTTCCTGAACGGAAAAGATCTGGATACTGCTGCTGCATCTGATCTCACCTCTCCCAAGTAGCTTCCTCGATACCGTGATGCTTCCACAACACCTTGACTATAGGAATCTTCTTCGTCCTCAACTCTCGTTCCATCTGATCAAGAATACGAATCGACCACTCGTCATAAGTCAGATTCTCACAAAGCTGTAATGGCTCTGGCTCAAGAATATGAGAAGGATCCGGATTATATTTTCACAAATTAGACACGTGAAATACATCGTGGGCATTAAAGAAATTCTCAGGTAAAGCCAACCGATATGCCAACTTGCCCACTCTGCCAGTAATCTCAAACGACCTCACAAACCTCAGACTTAGCTTACCACCTTTACCATAACGAGCAAACCCCTTTCGAGGAGACAGTCTCAAGAAAACCCGATCTCCGACTGCAAACTCCAAATCCCAACGACGCTTATCAACATAACTCTTGAATCTACTCTGCGTTGTAAGCATTCTCTGCTTGATCAACTGAACATTCTCAATCTTCTCTAGAAGCTCTGGCATAATAGTCGGATCAATAGTCTTCATCTCCCCTACTTTATCCCAATACAAAGGTGAATGGCACTTACGACCGTAAAGAGCTGCAAAAGGTGCCATCCCAATAGTAGCTTGATAACTATTGTTATAGGAAAACTCGACAAGTGGTAGATATTTCTCCCAGTTCTTCCCAAAGTCTAGAACACAAGCCCTGAGCATATCTTCCAGAATATGAATAGTCCTCTCAGACTGACCGTCGGTCTGTGGATGATATGCTGTACTAAAGTTAAGCTGAGTACCCAAAGTCTCTAGAAGTTTCTCCCACAAACGAGAAGTAAATCGAAGATCTCGGTCCGAGACAATACTAGATGGAATCCCGTGAAGTCTAACAATCTGATCCAAATAAAGATCTGTCAACTTTGCAACTTCATCTCCCATCCGCATCGAAATAAAGTGAGCTGTCTTCGTCAAACGGTCCACGACAACCCAAACTGCATCATTACCTCTCGGTGTTCTAGGAAAACCAGTGACGAAGTCCATCGTAATATGCTCCCATTTCCACTGTGGTATAGCCAATGGCTGAAGCAAACCTGTAGGTCGTTGATGCTCGACTTTCACTTGCTGACAAGTCAAACATCTAGACACGAACTAAGCAACTTATTTCTTCATATTATTCCACCAGTAATGTTGCTTCAAGTCCCGATACATCTTGTTTCCACCAGGATGAATAGTATACTTAGAATTATGAGCCTCCTTCAGATTACCTCGCCTCAAACCCGGTTCATCGGGAACACAAACCCTGTTCAGAAACTAAAGAATACTATTCTCATGCACTTTGAAGGCAGTCTGATCATCCATGCTCTAATCCTTGATCTTCTGAAGTTTAACATCAAGTTGCTGAGCTTCTCTGATCTGAGACAGCAATAAAGGCTGAATACGGAGATGTGAACACATCACCCCAACCTGAGTCAACTCTGGTCTCCAATAAGTGAATTCCTCAAGAACCTCCCATTTCTTGACAGCCAAAAAAGAAACACTTGCCTTATGGCTAAGCGCGTCTGCCACAACATTTGCCTTTCTAGGCAGATAGCTGATAGAGCAATTATAATCTCCAAGAAGTTCCATCCACCTCCGCTGAAGCATATTCAACTCCTTCAGTGAGAATAAATACTTAAAACTCTTATGATTAGTGAAAATCTCGGAACTTACTGCCCCATAGATAATGACACCACTTTTTCAGTGAGAAAACAATAGCTACCAACTCAAGATCATGAGTCGGATAATTCACCTCATAAGGTTTCAACTTTCTAGAAGCATAGGCAATAACCCGACCATTCTGCATAAGTACACATCCCAAGCCCTCCTTGGATGCATTGCTATAAATGACCATATTATCGGTCCCCTCTGGTAGAGCAAGTACTGGAGCAGTAGTCAACCTCTTTTTCAACTCCTGAAACCCACTCTCACATTTCTTATCCCAAATAAAACTAGTCTGTTTCTGAGTTAACTTAGAAAGTGGCCCTGCAATCTTAGAAAAGTCCTTGACAAATCTACGGTAATAACCTGCCAAGCCAAGAAAGCTACAAACCTCTGAAACATTCTCCGGACATTTCCAAGACATCACCGACTCAATCTTAGTGGGATCTGCAGAAATACCGCTCTGTGTGATAACATGACCAAGAAAAGATATGCATTGTAGCCAAAATTCACATTTGCTGAATTTCGCATACAATTGATGCTCCTGCAACTTCTATAAGACAAGCCGTAAATGTTGCTCGTGCTCCGATTCAGACTTAGAATAAATCAAGATATTATCAATAAAGATCACCACGAACAGGTCTAAGTACGGCTGAAAAACCCGATGCATAAGGTCCATAAATGCTGCCAGTGCATTAGTTAATCCAAAGGGCATAACTACAAACTCATAATGCCCGTACCGAGTCCTAAAGGCAGACTTTGGAACATCCTCCGTGTGAATCCGAAGCTGATAATACCCCTGCCTCAAGTCAAACTTAGAATAGACTTTGGCTCCCTGAAGTTGATCAAACAACTCGTCAATTAGTGGCAAAGGATACTTGTTCTTGATAGTCACCTGATTCAAACCACGATAATCAATACACAATCTCAAGGTACCATCCTTCTTCTTCACAAATAAAATAGGAGCTCCCCAAGGTGAATAACTCTGCTGAATGAAACCCTTCTCTATTAACTCCTGCAACTGAGTTTTTAGCTCATTCAACTCAGTTGGTGCCATCCGGTACGCTGATTTAGAAATAGGTTGAGTACCGGGAACAAGATTAATCACAAACTCCACATCTCTCTCTGGCGGTAATCTTGGCAACTCCTCGGGAAATACGTTGGGATATTCCCAAATAATAGGAACTTCCTCTAGCTGTAGCTTATCAGATAGCTTGTTGATCAAATAAGCTAGATAACCCGAACACCCCTTACTCACCAACTTAACAGCTTTAGTTGGTGAGATAACAAAACTCGTCTTAGCACCCCGGTTCCCTACTACCTCAACTACTGGCTGATCTGGCAAACGAAACTGTACTACCTTTGTTCTACAGTTCAACTGGGCATCATACTTAGAAAGCCAATCCATACCCAAGATAACATCGTACCCCCGGATAGGAAATAAGATAAGGTCCGAAGGAAAATTATACCCCTTAACATTTATTATACAATCCTTACATACTAAGCCAGTAATATACTTATCAGTCAAAGACGTACTAATCTCAACCACATAAGGCAGTCTTTCAGGTTGCACATTAACACGTTGCACACAAACAGGAGTAATGAAAGAATGCGTAGCACCAGAATCAATCAACACTTTAACAAGTTGATCAAGTATAAGGAAGTTATCTTCCACAGCTGCAGGCTCCTCAAGCATCTCTTCCAAGTCAACTGCGTAGGCCCGAGCCTGAACCCGCTGCTGCTAAGGTGCACTGCCTGTAGGTCTACCCTGATAACCCTGAGTGGCTGCCCGACCCTCAGTCCTCTGATATCTAGGGCAATCCCTCGCCCTATACTGATTGCTACCGCAACCCAAACAAGCCCCTGACTTCACCCTGCAGTCAGCCTCCACATGGCCCTGGTGGTTGCAGTAAGTACACTGCGGTGATGATGCACTGACACTGCCCCTGGAAGAACCAGAAGTTGAAGAAACAACTGTACCAGGCTGCTGCGGAGGTCTAACAAAACTAGGCCTGTATTGACCCTGAGACTGGGCTGGCCTGTACTGGGACTGAACCTGGTAAGACCCCTGCTGAAACTGCGGTCGATAATAACTCTGCTGACCCTGTGGTCTGTAAGAGCTCTGATGTGCTGGCGGCTTGTACACAACCTGCTGTACTGAAGGCCTATACACTTCTTGCTGACCCTGCGGCTGGAAGGGCCTCTTGCTAGGCTGGCTAGATACAATCTATTCCCCCTTTCTCTTCTCCAGTCTAGAAGCTGCATCAAAGGCCTCCGTAAGTATATCATACCAATTCAGGGCCATCGCATCCTGAATCTCGGGCCTCAACCCCAACATGAATCTACGAGTCTTACGTTCCTCGTCAGCCACATACTCTAGTGCATACCGGGACAACCTAGTGAAAGTGGTCCTATACTGAGCCACTGAAGCATCTCCCTGCACTAAGGCTAGAAACTCTACCTCTCTCTGCTCCCTCGCGATCCTCGAGATATACTTTGCCCGGAAAGCTAACAAAAAGGTATCCCAAACATACGGAATACCCTGAGTCGCCCATCTAGTTTTCACTGTGCGCCACCATTCCTCTGCCTCATCATCCAACAAGTACACGGCAAAAGTGACCTTCCGCTCATCGGTATAATCAAGAGGGTCAAAAATATTCCCCACCTTACTAACCCACACCTTAGCTTTCCTATCATCCGGCTCCCCCTGAAACCGCAGTGGATAATACCCTAAAAACTCTTTGAGTGTACCACGACCGTGGTACCCACCTTGTGCATTCAATAACTAATTCTGCAATGCCTGATTCTGGGCAGCCTGCCCTGCCAGTAACTGTGCCTGACTGGCCATGATCTCGTTCATCCTCTCAAAAGTTGTACCTATACGATCATCATCCCTAACTTGGCCTGGTGCCACATTTCTCGGAACCTCATCAGTCATCTCAGGCCTACCTCTAGTCCTCGGTCTACCCGTCATTCTACTAATCAAAGAGTTAGCACAGGTTATAGCACATAAGAAAACTATGAACAACTATTAACACATAAGCAACAAACTCATATAAAGCACATAAATCACTTAAGTATCAATCACATAAACAAATTGATCACATAATCACATAAGCACTAAATCACATAATCACATAATCACTTAACCATATTAATACATAGTTCACTTTCCTTTCACTTCATACATACTTTCATGCTAAGACCATTACCCGCATTCCGAGAATACTCCGGCTAACAGCTAACATGCGCTCTGATACCACTTAAATGTCACGCCCCAACTCGACCCCACCTATAATCAGTCAGGACACAATGGAATTTCGGCAGTGTAACGAATGTAATTAAAACATCGAGGCTCTAAACCAACCTCTAAAAACACCATACAATCAAACTCCTCAACCAAACAACAATCGATTCCTCAATACCATTAACAACATACAACATAACCATATTATACAATAATCATTCTTAGACAATCCATTCATAGTTATACGCCTCCGTTTCAACATAATACCTTAACTTTAACATACATATCAAAATAGACTATAAACCAATTTAGTAATCTAAACCAGGTCAAAGGAAGACTACTAAACCATTATACATAAGTCTTAATACAAAGGTAGGTTTTACAATACATCATATTACAATAACTATAAACAATCTCATGGCAAAGACTCCTGCACATAAAACTCATCCACGTAAGGGATATTTTCCCTTTCTGGTGGCACGTACCCATAATGTAATACCCGAGCCCGGAATATGAATTTTCTTTGTTTATTATTTTGAAAATTATATTTCGTTAAAATCTTTGTGAATTAATTGTTACATTCTCGCCGACGCAACGTGCATTGCATTTAAGGAGCGATAGCTAGATAACG
Source organism: Ehretia macrophylla (assembly GCA_037974665.1). Taxonomy (NCBI): domain Eukaryota; kingdom Viridiplantae; phylum Streptophyta; class Magnoliopsida; order Boraginales; family Ehretiaceae; genus Ehretia; species Ehretia macrophylla. Next base: position 44,451,454 of record CM075767.1, read on the forward strand.
ATTTCTAGTCCTCAGCAAATAGTGAAGCTAATATTTAGACGACTTAAATTTTATATTTTAATTGTTGCTAGCTTTAATTGAACTTACCTTAGCTGAAACGGCTTTAAACGCGCGAAATAGGGCCTTTGACCAAGCTTTTAAGTAGTTTGACCTTAGCCTTTGAGCCTTTGACCTTTTGACCTTTAATTAAGCAATTAATTAAGCAAAATAAGAAGAAAAACAGCAGCAAACAGCAGCAGCAGGCCGAGAGCTTTAGAGAGGAAAAAAAAAAACCTTTCAACTTCTATACGATCAATCTTCGCGTGTGCTCATGCGGGGTGATTTCCGAGGCAACCAACGTTGTTTTCCTAGCGACTAGGAGTACCTAAGGTGAGGGAAGCATGTTATTTGCGCATTTATACATTGTGTATGTTAACTTTGTCAATTTTTAGATTTATCCGTAGATCGTTATTTAAATCGATTTGATGCTTCTAGAATGTTCCTTGGCATTTGTAGAACATGTATTTATAGCTTTGTAACATTTTCTGTGGTTAAATGTTGTGATTGCAAATTAAATTGTTAAATGAATAGTATTTTGTGAATAGTAAAACCTTGAAACGTTGAAGTTGCGCTGTTATGCTTTCCGTTGATGTAGAAACGTGCTAGGTATGCTAGAATGCTAACATGTGTGGTTTGCTTGGGTTGTGTAGTGGAAAAAATGAGAATTATGCCTTTGGGAAAGTCGGGGTCGTTTAGGTCGACTTTAGCGTTTTCTCATTTTGCGTGTTGGCATTGCTTCGGGAAGCCATGGAAGCACTTTTGGTGCGATTATGACGTTGGTTGGGTGTTTGGTTGTTATAGTTGTAGTTCAAACGAGAAAGGGGAAAATCGGGGCTTTGCGCGAGTTCTAGGGTAAAGTAAGGTTTTGAGGTCTTTAGACATGCCTTATGGTGACCTAGGAGGGTTGGCGAAGTCGGTTTCCAGAACTCGTGGCTCGTTTGGAAATGGTAGCATTTTGACAGTTGGGGCCGATTTGTGTTTTTGTGTGTTTTCTTGTCTTTATGCCTATAGAATGCTTAGAATTACTTGAAATACTTGTTTGAGTTGTTTTGGATCGAATTGCTTATCAATTGCTGCTATTGCGTGCAAGAGTAACCTACTTTGTTATTCTTTCACGTGTGGCTTTATCGCTTGTTTATCGCCTTGTATCGAGTCTTGCATTGCATAGTGTCTCGCGCGTGAGTGATGGGCCTCTCTGGGTAGCCTTGGGTTTCCAGTGTTGGTTGCTCTAGCTCCGCTGCTATTCCCTTTCTCGCTTGGGTTGCCTCCCAGGGAGATTTGGGTCGTAGGATTGATGGATACTTCCGGAGTATTCCAAACTGGTGTCATAAGGTGGTTTTGGGCCGGCGCGTCGTCATCGAATTCGTGTTTGAAAGTGGTTCGTGAAAAGAGTATCGTATCCTTTGATTGAGTGTTTGCAGCTTTAAATACTTGCCTTGTTTTATTGTTGTCTTTGGAGGTATCTATATATGTTTTGTATGTATTGCTGGGGTTATTGCATTGCATACTCCTCTCATCTCCGTCCTTGAGACCAATTGCCCTCGCTGAGCAATAGTTTTTGCTCATTCCTCTCTATACTATGTTTTTACAGGAGTAGTTGAGGCAGACCCTCTCGAGGTAATTGAGGAGGAGGAGCAGGTGGAGGTGTTTCCGTGATAGCACTTACCTGCTTTGCTGGTGGTTGGTTACCAGTTTTGTGCAAACCTTGCTGTTATGTATATTGCGTGAGAAACGCTTAATTTTGAGGCTTGTAGCCTTGTATATATATTTTCTAGTTGAGATCTTTATTAGTCTTATGTTGAAATGGATTAAAGTTTGTAAGTTGTAAACTTATACTCGGATGACTAGTGAAGAATGCATGCTAATGGCTAATGGTTTAGTGGCATAAGTACTTGTGTAGTATGCATATCATTTTTGGTTTGGAAAGTTGGATAATAAGAAATGTATGTTTTATAGAAAGTTGGCTTGTTTTGATTATTTTATAGCTTTCGCAAGTGTTATATTGTTTTTAGGGTTTTCGGATTGTCCGCGGTACAGAGGAGACTCCGTCCGTGTGTCGGGTCCGGGCTTGGCCTTTTGCGGGGGTGGGTCGGGGCGTGACACATAATCCTTCTCAAGGACACCTGCATGCATGCAATAATAGAGAGTGAGCTTATATAAAACAAGCTCTGCGATGATCCGATAGATCTCTAGCAGTATTTACTATACTCCTTAGAAATGATCCTTTAAGCAAGTAAACACACAAATAAACATCAATACAATATAAACACATAACTATAATGACCAATCAATGAAGGATACTCAATTTGGTGTAGCTCCAAATGCCATCACGATCTCAGCCATTCTTCTTGTAACTCCCCATTACTCACGCACCCGAGGTACCTCACTAGCCCCTCCCTCCATGACACCTCCATCATGCGAGCTGGGGGTAGTCTTTGGTAATCATGCCATTATCAACCCGACAGCCTGATGCTGCCCGAGAGGTGGCACACACATACCAAGACTCAGCAATAATAATAAACATCATTCACATGAGGACAATCTTGCAGAATTGCCTATCTCCCGGTTCGTCAATCATCAATCAATAATCATCAATAATCATCAATTATCATCAATTACCATGAATTATCATCAATATAACATTAAGTAATCAATTAAACAACAAATAACTAAGTTAGATGACAAAGTAGGCCATCCAACTTAACATTCATGAAACACATAATCTAACCCTAGTCTAACCTTCAACAACTCACAATTCAATCACTCAAATACCACCCAATCAACTAAGGCTCAATTCAACAATTTAAAGAAAGACAACCTAAACTTCAAATAATCATATCTTACATTCTACTAATCCAAACAACTCCAAATCAGTTTCAAACACTCACCCATTCAATCAACTACATTAGCCCTATCGGAAACCAACCAAAACACATCAAAATCAAGCCCAACAACCCTAAAACCTCAATGCTCCTAGGCTGAAATTTTGGGATTTTCACCCAAACCTCGCAATCGAAAATTCGGCATTATAATGGCATTACCATGTAATTATCATACTTTTAGAAATCGACGGCAAACGATTCCAACAACTTTTAGAAATATGACTTTTGAGATCTAGAATTTTTCTCTCACCTTTGATGCGATATAAGCCAAGATATGCGTACAATGCGTGCCCAACAAGCGGAATCCAACTCGACATGAAATTCTATGGACAAAAACTAGGTTTTTCTATGAAAAATTGCTTTGAAAACCTTTGAAATTTTTTTCTCCTTTCTCCCTTGAAGCTCTCGGCTATGTGTGTGTTTTTGAGGGTGTGTTTGTGCTTTGCAAGTATGTGTTGATGATAAATAAGCTAAGGTCAAACTTATTAAAAATGGTCAATGTTAGTTTATTAGGCTTTTAATTCATTTTCTAGTCTTTTAATTCATTTAATGACTATTTCTTGCTCAACTATTAATTTAACACGTAAATTAATTCTAGTCAATATATTTTAGGTGACAAAGAATTTTACATTAAAACAGTTTCACACGAATCGGCTTAAAACTCGTTTTCTTGCAAAAGAAAGTGTAAAAATCTTTAAAAGTCCAAAATCGATTCCAAATCCGTTTTAATCAAACACGGATCTATTAATACTCAAGGACTAGGTTTTAAAACGTTTAAAACACTCTTGTAAAAATTTTAGCGGACAGGTGTTCAAAAATACTATTTACCAAAACCGATGATAAAATTTCGGATTCCCTTTTTGATAAAAATTTCATGAATGCACACTTAGCTTGTATTAGGAGTATTAATCACAGAATTATCACATTCTAAGTCATATAGCACATAAACAGGTCAATTCACGCAAAACAAGGTAAAGCACACAAATCGAGATAAAACAAAAATATGGGGTCTCGCACTCCCATACCACAAAAGGAATTGAAAGATAAGAGCCATACTTTCTTGATTGATCTATGAGGAATCCCCTATTACGTTAGGCATTGGGGGCCTCCAAATAAAGACACTCAATCTTGTACAAAACTTAAACGTCCCATTATCAGCGTCCCATTCTACGCAATTCAATCCTTTCCCAAAAAGGGGGACGCTTACGGACTAGAACAAACAACTTCCCTGGGGGAAAATGCCTCAAAAAGGCGACAAAGTCAGATGTCCTATAATCTTCAGCGACTCTTAATATTCCCTCGTGGAACTTTGTTGAGCTTCTGCTGCCTACTCTATCTATTAGCCTCTCATTCTACGCCAAATGCTATTATGGGGGGACTGATAAACCAGACAATCTAGTTCGAGAGACCTCAACTTGATAGGGAAGAAGCAGAAGAACCCCTCATCTTCATCTTAATGTCAGATAGTGCCATAGCAGGGACTCCTACTATCATTTCAAGAGAGGAATGGAGAGCGTGAGCCCATCTATTTATATACCTGTTATTTTATTACCCTACTTCTTCCTTTTCTGGTAGCGAGAGTGATGTTGAAATACCTTTTATATGTAGACACCCTTACAGATAAATAACGATATCCTGTGGGGGATACGCCAGGTTCACCAGGTTCTACCACAATTAATAACATGCTAACGATCGTAATAGCTAAAGAACGGCATAAGGAATAAGTTTCATTCCGAGCATACAAGGCATACCTGTAAGACCTTGGCTAAGAGGCCTAACGTAACGTGGCTACTTTTCTATCCTAGTGTGTCTAACGGTCTAAACGAGCTAAACGGTCCAAACGAAGCAGTTTCAGATACATTTCGAGTCCTATTTTAAGGCACATAAGCCCATGGAGTTCTAATGCTAGTTCCCAGTGATCTAGTTAGAGGAGTGGTAGTTGTGGGAATAGCAGTATCTTTTATATTTTCAATAGACCCAGTATCCATATTTGTATAAGTTCCAATAGAGAGATTCAAAATAGGACCCGGATCCTCTCAGGTCACTAGCAATCCTCCTGTCACCACTCAGAATTCAGTCTACATCACCATCCCAGAGTCCCAAGAGGGTAATCAGGATGACAAGTTGAAGAAAAAAGCCGAAGAAAAGAAGGTAGCCAATCAGCTAGAGAACTTAGAAGAAAAGGTCAAAAGCCTACAGGGGATCGACTCTTATGGCAATACCAGTTTCTCTGACCTATGCTTTTTACCGGATATGAAACTCCCCCACAAGTTCAAAATGCCAGACTTAGACAAATATGATGGAACAGGCTGTCCTTTTACCCATTTGAAAGTCTATTGTGGATAAATGCGTTTATACGGCGACAATGAAAGACTACTCATCCAGCAATTCCAAAAAAAGTCTGACCGGCCCTGCTTAGAGGTGGTTCGTCCTGTTAGACCACAACTGGATCCGAACATGGTCTAACTTAGCCGCTTCCTTCCTGTCACAATACAAGTTCCACACTGAAAGGCACCTGACCGATTTGAGCTCCAACATATGCAGAAAAAGGGTAGCGAGTCATTCAGGGCATACGTCCAATGATAAAGGGAACTCGCAGAATAGGTCAAACCCCCGAAGGTTGAAAAAGAGATGGTCGGTGCTTTCCTCAACACATTGAAAGATCCATACTACTCCCACCTTATCGGGAACACTGTAAAACCCCGATCCCTCTCGAGACCGGGAGTTCTATCAATCAATCTAATAACAACCCAATTCCAAACACGAGCAAAATTTTTAGAGAAAGACGAACGAAGTCTCCCCTGTTCCTAGGCAAATTGTAAAACCTGCAACATCATATAAGTGGACCAATACCATGCCCAAACATACAAACACATCAAGGCCATCCGAGCCTCGATTCTCAACCATTAAACACAACAGAAATACATATTTCCAGGTACCCTATTATTCCAACTCTTTTCCTTTAGACAATTACATATACGCAATGAAGTTAAACTATACTATCTGAATACATAAACTAGCTTTTCCAAATCACTTCAACAACCTAGAAAACTCATATTACATTCCTTTTTAACATTAAATACAAACAACACATGAAACATACATCCTTGCATCTTTGACAACTCAAGCCACATAGTACGCAAGACAACTGTTCAAGCATGATCTTTCACATATCCGTGAACTTTCCAGCTAACATGGCATTTCCTGAAATGTGGTGGTGAGGAGTGAGTATACTCAACACGTACACTCAGGGAGGGCGAGACAGATATCGAGGTGGAGAGAAAGAAGATCATGCAATGCAAATAAGGCAGTTAAGCCATATGTATTTGACAAGTAGGCATTGAATCTATCAATCAATACGATAAACAATTGATAAAGCATTAACACAACCATTCAAAGCTATACCACACTTTGAAGGCTATGGTTCACTTGAGCGAGCAATGTACCGATCATGATCTCGATGACTTTAACGATGATGCGCCGGCTCACCCACCTTATAACTTCCGTTTAGAGTACTCCGGACATACTCTGTCAATTATACGACCCAAAACTCCCTGGGCGGCAACCTAAGCGAGAAAGGGAATAGGACACGGAGCTAGAGCAACCAACACTGGCAACCTGAGGCTACCCAGAGAGGCCCATCACTCACGCGCCTGACACTTATGCAATGCAATATAAGATATTTAACGATAATCGAGCAAGGCACTGAAGTACAAGTCAGTAACAACAAGCGATACAATAAGCACACAATAAGCAATTATAATCAATAAAGTAACAAGAACAACACTAACAAACATTATCAACAATTGATATACAAATTCAATCATAATCAACTTTAACAAGCATAACAAGCATTATTAACCATTCTATAGGCATTATACTACGAAAACACACAAAATCACAAAATGAACCCAACTTTCAAAACGCTACTACTTTCAAACGAGCTACGAGCTTTGGAAATCGACTTCACCAATCCTCATAGGTCACCATAAGGCACGTCTAAAGACCCCGAAACCATACTTAACCCTAGAATTCATGCAAAGCCCCGATTTTCCCCTTTGCTCATTTGAACTACCGCTACCCTAACCAAACACCCAACCAACGCCATTGTGAAACCCCACTTTTTCTATCTTATCTCGTTTTGCGTGCTTTATCTTGTTTTGCGTGAATTAACCTGTCTATGTGCTATGTGACTTAGAATGTGGTAATTTTGATATCAATACTCCTAGAACATGCTAAATGTGCCTTCATGAAATTTTCATAAAAAACGGAGTCAAAATTTTATCGTCAATTTTCAGTGAATAGTATTTTCGAAACACGTCCGCTAAAATTTTGAAACTAGTCTTTTTAACCCTTCTAGACCTAGTCCACGGACTTTAATAGACCTGTGTTTAAATAAAATGGTTTTAAAATCGGCTTAGGAATTTATTAGGGTTTTTACACCGACTTTTACAAAAATCGAGTTTTAAGCCGACTTGGGTGAAATTGCTCGATTGTAAAACTTCTTGTCACCTAAAAATAACCTACTTGAGCTATCATAGGAGTTGCATTTTTGTTTTGAGCAAGGAGATAGCTAAAATGCATTTAAAAGACAAGAAAATGAATTAAAGGATTAAAATACTACTTTGACTTTGCATTTTATTTATTTGACCAAGCTTTCAATTACATATTATCATCAACACACACTCAACAAAACACAAAACACACTCCACACACACACATAGGGCCAAAAGCCATAGGAGAAAAAAAGCCAAAGGAGTTCAAGGTTTTCCAAGCAAAAATTCAAAGAAAAACCTAGTTTTCGTTCGTAGAATTTCATGCCAAGTTGGATACCGCTTGTTGGGCAAGCATTGCACGCATTCCTAGGCTTATATTGCATCAAAGGTGAGAGAAAAATTCTAGATCTCAAAACTCAACTTTAGTGTTTTTGCATAGAATTGAAAATCAAACCGTTAGAATGTTAATCTGATGTTAGATTATTGCTCCATGCATGCTAGGGATCATTTATATGTAATCCTACAAGATTTGAATGGTTGTAGCATAATTATTATTTTTCGGGTATTTAAAGTTGAATAATTTGTTAAATGTTGATTATTTTGAGTTGTGTTGATCGGAATCGATTGCTGTCGATTTCTAAATGTTTGATAATTACGTGGTAGCGCCGTTGTAATTCCGAATTTTTGATTGCGATGCCCGTGTTAAAATCCGAAAATTTCAGCCATGACACACTAGGGTTTTAGGGTTGTCGGGCATTATTTGGATATGTTTTGGTTGGTTTCCAAGGGGGCTAAAGTATTTGGTTGAATGGGTGAGTGTTTAAAATTGATTTGGAGTTGTTGGAATTAGTAGAATGCAAGATATGATTATTTGAAGTTTAGGTTATCTTTCTTTAAATTATTGAATTGAGCCTTAGTTGATCGGGTGGCATTTGAGTGATTGAATTGTGAGTTGTTGATAGGTAAACTAGGGTTTGATTGTGTGTTTCATGCATGTTCGGTTAGATGGCCTACTTTGTCATCTAACTTAGTTATTTTGTTGTTTAATTGATTATTGATGATTATTATGATGACAATATGATTATTGATTGATGATTGATGCCGGGAGATAGCAGTTCTGCTAGACTATCCTCCTATGAATGATTGATGTTTATTATTATTGCTGAGTCTCTGGTATGTGTGTGCCACCTCTCGGGCAGCATCGGGCTGTCGGGTTGATAATGGCATGACTATCAGAGACTGCCTCCAGCTCACATGATGGAGGTGTCATGGAGGGAGAGGTTATTGGGGTACCTCGGGTGCGTGTGTTTATGGGGGTCACAAGAAGGCTGTTATGATCGTGATGGTGTTTGGAGCTACACCAACTAGTGTATCCTTTATTGAATGGTCATTATAGTTATGTGATGATAGTATTATTGATGTTATTGTGTGTTTACTTGCTCAAAGGATTAAATCCAAGGAGCATAATGAATACTGTAGAGATCTATCGGATCCTCACTGGGCTTATTTTTATATAAGCTCACTCTCTATTATTGCATGCTTACAGGTGTACTTTCGCAAGATTACGGGTACGTGCTTCCTAAAGAGGAGAATGTGGAAAATGTGCCTTACGTGGATGAGTCTTATGTTCCGGAGTCTTATCCTTGATGTTGTACTGTTTTATTATCTTGTAAATTAACTTAGTAGACTTTTATATGCTTTGTAGTTTATAATGTATAAGATGTTGAAAAGTTAATGAATTAGTTGATGCTGTCTTAGTAGCCTTTCTTTTGTCTATGTTTAGGTTGCTAGGTTGGTATCAACATATTTTGCAATGTATATTAAGGTTTATGTATTATGTTGGAACGGAGGCGTATAACGAGGAATGATTATTGTATAATATATTTATGATGTATGTTGTATTTATTGAGGAGTTATTTGTTGTATGGTTGTGGAGTTGATGTATATTTTTCTATTGAGGTTGGTTTAGAGCCTCGATGTCCTATTTACTGTTGTTATACTGCCGAAATTCCGTTGCATCCTGACTGATTATAGGAGTGGTCGAGTTGGGGCGTGACATTTAAGTGGTATCAGAGCTCATGTTAGTTGTCAGCCGGGGTATTCTCAGAATGTGGGTAATGGTCTTAGCATGAAAGTATGTATGAATTGAAAGAAAAGTGAACTATGTATTAAATGATTAAGTGATTAAGTGATTATGTGATTTAGTGCTTATGTGATTATATGATCAATTTTTTTATTTGTTTTATATGACTTTGTTGTTTATGTGCTAATCGTTGTTATAACCTATTTACGTGCTATAACCTGTGCTAACTCTTTGATTAGTAGAATGACGGGCAGACCGAGAACCAAAGGTAGGCCTGAGATGACTGATGAGACTCCTGGTAACGCGGCACCGGGCCGTGATAGGGGTGATGACCGTTTAGGGGTAGCTATGGAGAGGATTGCTGAGTTAGTGGCCGGTCAGGCTCAGTTGATAGCAGGGCAGGCTGCCCAGACTCAGGCTTGGCAGGCTCAGCTGTTAAATGTGCAGGGTGGAAACCATGGGCGCGGTACCCTGAAAGAGTTCTGAGGGTATCATCCACCTAGATTTCAGGGGGAACCGGATGATAGGAAGGCTGAGGCGTGGATTAACAAGTTGGAGAAGATTTATGATCCACTTGATTATACCGACGAGTAGAAAGTCTCTTTTGCCGTGTACTTGCTAGATGATGAGGCAGAAGAGTGGTGGCGCACAGTGAGAACTAGCTGGGCGACTCAAGGTATTCCGTATGTTTGGGGTACCTTTCTGATGGCTTTCCGGGCAAAGTATGTTCTGAGGATTGCGAGGGAACGGAGAGAGGCAGAGTTTCTAACCTTGGTGCAGGGAGATGCTTCAGTGGCTCAGTATGAGTCCACTTTCACTAGGTTGTCCCGGTACGCACCGGAGTATGTGGCTGATGAGGAGCGGAGGACTCGTAGATTCATGTTGGGGTTGAGGCCCGAGATTCAGGATATGAGGGCTCTGAATCGGTATGATGTATTCACTGAGGCTTTTGAGGCAGCTTCTAGACTAGAGAAGAGGAAGGGGGATCAGCTTGTGTCTAGTCAGCCCAGTAAGAGGCCGTATCAGCCGCAGTATCAACAGAGTATGTATAGGCCTCCAGTACAACAGATTGTGTACAAGTCACCAGCACAGCAAGGTTCTTTCAGGCCACAGGGGCAGCAGAGTTATTATCGGCCTCAGTTTCAGCATGGGTCATATCAGGTTCAGTCCCAATTCAGGCCAGCCCAGTCTCAGGGTCAGTACAGGCCCAGTTTGGTAAGGCCTCAGCAGCAGCAGGCTAGATCAGCTGTTTCTTCAACTCCTGGTTCTTCTAGGGGCAGTGTTAGTGCATCATCACCGCAGTGTACACACTGCAACCGCACGGGGCATGTGGAGGCCAATTGCAGAGTGAAGGCAGGGACTTGTTTAGGTTACGGCAGCAATCAACACAGGGCTAGGGATTGCCCTAGGTATGCGAGGACTGAGGGTCGGATAGCGACTCAGGGTTATTAGGGTCGACCTGCGGCCAGTGTACCTCAGCAGCAGCGGGTTCAGGCTTGGGCCTACGCAGTTGACTTAGAGGAGATGCCTGAGGAGACTGCAGTTGTGGAAGGTAACTTCCTTATACTTGATCAATTTGTTAAAGTGTTGATTGATTCTGGTGCTACGCATTCTTTCATTACTCCTGCTTGTGTGCAACGTGTTAATTTGCAACTTGAAAGATTGCCTTATGTGGTTGAGATTAGTACCTCTTTGACTGATAAGTATATTACTGGCCTAGTTTGTAAAGATTGTATGATACATGTTAAGGGGCAAAATTTTCCTTCGGACCTTATCTTATTTCTTATCCGCGGGTATGATGTTATCTTGGGTATGGATTGGATTTCTAAGTATGATACCCAGTTAAACTGTCGAACCAAGGTAGTACAGTTTCGTTTGCCAGATCAGCCAATAGTTGAGGTAGTAGGGAATTGGGGTGCAAAGACAAGTTTTGTTATCTCAGCAACTAAAGCCGTTAAGTTGGTGTGTAAGGGGTATTCAGGTTATCTAGCTTATTTGATCAACAAGCCATCTGACAAGCTACAGCTGGAGGAAGTCCCTATTATTCGGGAGTATCCCAATGTATTTCCCGAGGAGTTGCCAGGGTTACCGCCAGAGAGAGATGTGGAGTTTGTGATCAATCTTATTCCCGGTACTCAACCTATTTCTAAATCAACGTACCGGATGACACCAACTGAGTTGAAGGAGTTGAAGACTCAGTTGCAGGAATTATTGGAGAAGGGTTTTATTCAGCAGAGTTCTTCACCTTGGGGAGCTCCTGTTTTATTTGTGAAGAAGAAGGATGGTACCTTGAGATTGTGTATTGATTACCATGGTTTGAATCAGGTGACCATCAAGAACAAATATCCTTTGCCACTGATTGACGAGTTGTTCGATCAACTTCAGGGAGCCAAAGTCTATTCTAAATTTGATTTGAGGCAGGGGCATTATCAGCTTCGGATTCGTACGGAGGATGTTCCGAAGTCTGCCTTCAGGACTCGGTACGGGCATTATGAGTTTGTTGTTATGCCCTTTGGATTAACTAATGCACCGGCAGCATTCATGGACCTTATGCATCGGGTTTTTCAGCCGTATTTAGACCAGTTCGTGGTAATCTTTATTGACGATATCTTGGTCTATTCTAAATCTGAATCGGAGCACGAGCAACATCTATGGCTTTTTTTACAGAAGCTGCAGGAGCATCAGTTGTTTGCCAAGTTCAGCAAATGTGAATTTTTGCTGCAACGCATATCTTTTCTTGGCCATGTTATTACACAGAGCGGTATCTCTGTAGATCCCACTAAGATTGAATCGGTGATGTCTTGGAAAAGGCCAGAGAATGTTTTTGAGGTCCGTAGCTTTCTTGGCTTGGCGGGTTATTACCGTAGGTTTGTAAAGGACTTCTCGAAGATTGCTGGGCCACTTTCTAAGTTGACTCAAAAACGAACTATCTTTGCTTGGGATGAGGAGTGTGAGAGTGGGTTTTAGGAGTTGAAAAAGAGGTTGACTACTACTCCGGTACTTGCTCTACCAGAGGGGACCGATAATATGGTTATTTACAGCGATGCATCCAAGGAGGGCTTGGGATGTGTTCTTATGCAGAATGGCCGAGTTATTGCCTATGCTTCCAGGAAGTTGAAGCCTTATAAGGTGAATTATTTGACTCATGATCTTGAGTTGGCAGCAGTTGTCTTCGCATTGAAGAAGTGGCATCATTATCTATGGGGCAGTAAGTTCGAGATTTTCACTGATCATAAGAGTCTGAAGTACTTGTTCTCACAGAAGGAGTTGAATATGTGCCAGCGGAGGTGGATGGAGCTTCTTGGAGATTATAATTGTTCTATCAATTATCTTCCTGGCAAGGCAAATGTTGTAGCAGATGCTCTCAGCCGGAAGGCGAGTGTTGCTTGTTTGGCTGTCAAGAAATGGGAGGTTCTTGAGGAATTCACTTATTGGAGACCAGAGTTGACTCAGGTTGGGGTGATGTGTTCACATCTCCGTATTCAGCCTTTATTGCTGTCTCAGATCAGAGAGGCTCAACAACTTGATGTTAAACTTCAAAAGATCAAGGATCAGATCACGGATGATCAGTCTGACATTAAACTGCATGAGGATGGTATTCTTCAGTTTCAGAACAAGGTTTGTGTTCCCGATGAACCGGGCTTGAGGTGAGGTATTCTAGAGGAAGCTCATAATTATAAGTACACTATTCATCCTGGTGAACCAAGATATATCGTGATTTGAAGCAACATTATTGGTGGAATAACATGAAGAGGGAGGTTGCTCAGTTTGTATCTAGATGTTTGACTTGTCAGAGGGTGAAAGCCGAGCATCAACGACCTGCAGGGTTGCTTCAGCCGCTGGCTATACCAAAGTGGAAATGGGAGCATATTACGATGGATTTCGTCATTGGTTTGCCTAGAACACCGAGGGGTAATGATGCAGTTTGGGTTGTCGTGGATCGTTTAACGAAGACAGCTCATTTTATTTCGATGAGGATGGGAGATGAGGTTACAAAGTTGATGGATCTTTATTTTGATCAGATTGTTAGACTTCACGGGATTCCATCTAGTATTGTCTCAGATCGAGATCCTTGATTTACTTCTCATTTGTGGGAGAAACTTTAGGAGACCTTGGGTACTCAGTTGAACTTCAGTACAGCGTATCATCCACAGACCGACGGTCAGTCTGAGCGGACTATTCAGATTCTGGAAGATATGCTTATGGCTTGTGTTCTGGATTACGGGAAGAACTGGGAGAAACATCTACCACTTGCCGAGTTTGCCTATAACAATAGTTATCAAGCTAATATTGGGATAGCACCTTTCGTAGCTCTTTACGGTTATAAGTGCCGTTCACCTTTATATTGGGACGAAGTAGGGGAGATGAAGACTGTTGATCCGACTATCATGCCAGAGCTTCTTGAGAAGATTGAGAATGTTCAGTTGATCAGGCAGAGAATGCTTACGGCGCAGAGTAGATTCAAGAGTTATGCTGATAAGCATCGTCGGGACTTGGAGTTTGTAGTCGGAGATCGGGTTTTCTTGAGATTGTCTCCTCGTAAGGGATTTGCTCGTTATGGTAAAGGTGGAAAGCTGAGTCCGAGATTTGTTAGGCCGTTTGAGATTACCGGCAGGGTTGGTAAGTTAGCATATCGGTTGGCTTTACCGGAGAACTTCTCTAATGTCCACAATGTATTTCACGTGTCTAATTTGCGGAAATATAATCTGGATCCTTCTCATATTCTTGAGCCAGATCCGTTACAGCTTCGTGAGAATCTGACTTATGACGAGCGTCCGATTCGTATTCTTGATCAGATGGAACGAGAGTTGAGGTCGAAGAAGATTCCGATGGTTAAGGTGTTGTGGAAGCATCACGGTATCGAGGAAGCTACTTGGGAGAGACGGGATCAGATGCAGCAGCAGTACCCAGATATGTTCAGTACATCAAGTAAGAATTTCGAGGGCAAAATTTCTTTAAGGGGGGGAGAATGTGAAACCCCACTTTTTCTATCTTATCTCGTTTTGCGTGCATTATCTCGTTTTGCGTGAATTAACCTATCTATGTGCTATGTGACTTAGAATGTGGTAATTTTGATATCAATACTCCTAGAACATGCTAAATGTGCATTCATGAAATTTTCAAAAAAAACAGAGTCAGAATGTGAAACACGTCTGCTAAAATTTTGAAACTGGTCTTTTTAACCCTTCTAGACCTAGTCCACGGACTTTAATAGACCTGTGTTTGATTAAACCAGTTTTAAAATCGGCTTAGGAATTTATTAGGGTTTTTACACCGACTTTTATAAAAATCGAGTTTTAATCCGACTCGGATGAAATTGTTCAATTGTAAAACTTCTTGTCACCTAAAAATAACCTACTTGAGCTATCTTAGGAGTTGCATTTTTGTTTTGAGCAAGGAGATAGCTAAAATGCATTTAAAAGACAAGAAAATGAATTAAAGGACTAAAATACTACTTTGACTTTGCATTTTATTTATTTGACCAAGCTTTTAATTACATATTATCATCAACACACACTCAACACAACACAAAACACAATCCACACACACACATAAGGCCGAAAGCCGTAGGAGAAAAAAATCCAAAGGAGTTCAAGGTTTTCCAAGCAAAAATTCAAAGAAAAACCTAGTTTTCATCCATAGAATTTCGTGACGAGTTGGATTCCGCTTGTTGGGAACGCATTGCACGCATTCCTAGGATTATATCGCATCAAAGGTGAGAGAAATATTCTAGATCTCAAAACTCAAGTTTTGTGTTTTTGCGTATAATTGAAAATCGAACCGTTAGAATGTTAATCTGATGTTATATTATTGTTCCATGCATGCTAGGGATCATTTATATGTAATCCTACGAGATTTGAACGGTTGTAGCATAATTATTATTTTTCAGGTATTTAAAGTTGAATAATTTGTTAAATGTTGATTATTTTGAGTTGTGTTGATCGGAATCAATTGCCGTCGATTTCTAACTGTTTGATAATTATGTGGTAGCGCCGTTGTAATGCCGAATTTTTGATTGCGATGCCCGTGCTAAAATCCAGAAATTTCAGCCATGACACACTAGGGTTTTAGGGTTGTCAGGCATGATTTGGATGTGTTTTGGTTGGTTTCCGAGGGGACTAAAGTAGTTGGTTGAATGGGTGAGTGTTTAAAACTGATTTGGAGTTGTTGGGATTAGTAGAATGCAAGATATGATTATTTGAAGTTTAGGTTATCTTTCTTTAAATTATTGAATTGAGCCTTAGTTGATCGAGTGGCATTTGAGTGATTGAATTGTGAGTTGTTGATAGGTAAACTAGGGTTTGATTGTGTGTTTAATTCATGTTCGGTTAGATGGCCTACTTTGTCATCTAACTTAGTTATTTTGTTGTTTAATTGATTATTGATGATTATTATGATGACAATATGATTATTGATTGATGATTGATGCCGGGAGATAGTAGTTCTGCTAGATTGTCCTCCTGTGAATGATTGATGTTTATTATTATTGATGAGTCTCTGGTATGTGTGTGCCACCTCTCGGGCAGCATCGGGCTGTCGGGTTGATAACGGCATGACTATCAGAGACTGCCTCCAGCTCACATGACGGAGGTGTCTTGGAGGGAGAGGTTATTGGGGTACCTCGGGTGCGTGTGTTTATGGGAGTCACAAGAAGGCTGTTATGATCGTGATGGTGTTTGGAGCTACACCAACTAGTGTATCCTTTATTGAATGGTCATTATAGTTATGTGATGATAGTATTATTGATGTTATTGTGTGTTTACTTGCTCAAAGGATTAAATCCAAGGAGCATAGTGAATACTGTAGAGATCTATCGGATCATCACTGGGCTTATTTTTATATAAGCTCACTCTCTATTATTGCATGCTTACAAGTGTATTTTCGCAAGATTACGGGTACGTGCCTCCTAAAGAGGAGAATGTGGAAAATGTGCCTTACGTGGATGAGTCTTATGTTCCGAAGTCTTATCCTTGGTGTCGTACTGTTTTATTATATTGTAAATTAACTTAGTATACTTTTATATGCTTTGTAGTTTATAATGTATAAGATATTGAAAAGTTCATGAATTAGTTGATGCTGTCTTAGTAGCCTTTCTTTTGTCTATGTTTAGGTTGCTAGGTTGGTATCAACATATTTTGCAATGTATATTAAGGTTTATGTATTATGTTGGAACGGAGGCGTATAACGAGGAATGATTATTGTATAATATAGTTATGATGTATGTTGTATTTATTGAGGAGTTATTTGTTGTATGGTTGTGGAGTTGATGTATATTGTTCTATTGAGGTTGGTTTAGAGCCTCGATGTTCTATTTACTGTCGTTATACTGTCGAAATTCCGTTGCATCCTGACTGATTATAGGATGGGTCGAGTTGGGGCGTGACAGCCATAACCACACCAAAAGTGCTTCCATGGCCTCCCGAGACAATGTCATCATGCAAAACGATAAAATGCCAAACTTGACCTAAACGACCCCAACTTTCACTAAGCCATTGTCCTCCGTTTTTCCATTACACAATCTAATTAAACCACACATTTAGGCATTCTAGCATATCTAGCACCTTCCTACATCAACAGAACGCATAACGGAGCAATTTCATCGAAACGGGGGTTTACTATTCACAATTTACTATTCAATTATCAATTTAAATTGCAATTTCGATATTCAACCGCAGAAAATGCTAAAAAGCTATAAATACATGTTCTACAATAGCTAGGGAACATTCTTTAAGCAACGAAACGGATAAAATAACAACCTACGGTTAAATCACAAAAATTAAAGTTTAGATACAATAATTTCAAATGCGCAAATAACGATAAAACCCTCACCTTAGATGCTCCTAGACGTTAGGAAAACCACGCTGGATGCCTCGGAAACCACCCCGTTCAAGCTCACACGAAGATTTGAAGTTTTGATGTTGAAATCTTTTTTTTTTCTCTCCTTGTACTTTCGGCCCTTTCTATTCTGTTTTTTTTTTTAATGCTATTATAAGCTTAAATATGATGACAAGCCTTTGTCAATTAGTCAAGCTTTGGTCAAACTAACTTAAGTTGGTCAATTAGGCTTATTTCTTGCATTTTAAGGCTAAAACAACCAACACAATTCCAATTCTAGTTAATAACAACTAAAACACTAAAATTTAAAACAATAAATACTAGTTTTCACTATTTGCTGAGGACTAGAAATCATTTCCTAACTATTGCTCTCGATATGCTATGCACTTTGCGGAAATAAAAGAATAACATCTAAACCTCAAAGAATTTAAGAAAATATAATTTTCGGAAAGTAACATAGTTCAAAATTCACTCTGGCTTGGTGCTACTTTTCGTTTAATTGAAAACCGTGCATTAAGGTGCAAGAAAAATAAAACCGATTAACATAAATATGAAAGTAGTTGATATTCCGTTAAAATAATTAACTCAAGTATTATTTAATTACTACTAAAAGAAATATGAAAATAATGCTACAAATGAATGTTTAACTAAAAATAAACATGAAATTCAATGCTAACATTTAAGATGACACTTAATTAAATGCAATTAAATGTCATTAAATGCATGCCGGGTTCGGGTTATCACATCCTTCCCCCCTTAAAACAATTGTGTCCTCGCAATTCTTCTTCCAATAGAACTCTGCATCCACTGAAATCCAACTCTGACTAATCTTTATCAGCTGCTGAGCAAGTATTTTAATCAAGATAACCAATAGGAAAGTTTTAAAAAAAATTCCAAGTAGTAATGCCGAATAAAGGCTCAAATGTAGATACCGTACAAGAATCCCGTTGACCCGAATACCGAAGAATAATAAAACTCCAACCAAAAGCGCCGAGATAATACCAATAAAGACTAAAGCAAAGATACTGAAGATAAAATCATATCACATATTAATGATAAGAAGAATACCGATTGAATACCCCATACACGAATCTCTAGTAGAAGTTCAACTATTACTGCCCCAGAATTTCCAAGCAAGAAGCCAAATAAAGGCTCAAACAAAGGTTCCATCCAGAGGTCCAAAGAAGTACCCCGCTGGTCATGAATTTCATAGAAGAATTCCCTGTTAAGAGTGCTGAAGAAAATACTAAGAAACCCAATCAAATATACTTCAAAAGTTCCATAAAAGTCTTCCAAGTAATAACCCCTTAGGACAACCAATTAGATTCCGAGTATAGCCATCAAATGCTGAGAAGAATGTCAAAGGGAATAGCAGAGAAAATATAATGTGCCCAATAAGACAATTAAGTTGAATAACAAATATAGTTTCCCAGATAGACGAAAACCCTAAGGAAAATACCGAGCTGGTTCACAATACACAAAGCCAAACTCTGAGGCCCCTGAACTGTTTGCTAAGTGAGAACTTCATACAACCTTGCCAATAAGGAAAATACCAATAGAATGTCCAATAAGAATTCCAAAGAGTACCGTAAGTAGTACTATACAATAAGTATGATAGGAATTCCAAATACCAAACCTACTGAGGAACACTAAAGAAAATTCCCGAAACAATGCTCCAGTCAGAAAATACCAAGGATTGCCCAATAAGTAAGTACCAAATAAATGACCACCAAGAATTCTATAGAATGCCATTGAAGGATTTTCCAATAAGGATGCCAGTAACACACCAATAAAGACCGAGACTCATATGCCATAGATAATACCATACAGTAAGTCTGATTGAGATCCCAATAGCCAAGTCCACCGAGAAGTGCCAACAAAAGTTTCCAAAGAATACCTAATAAGAAAACCAAAGAATGCTCCAGAGACCAACCAAATAAAACCCCAAAAGAAAACTACTCTTTCACAACTGTTACGCATAGAGGAGGACCTTAGAGACCC
Organism: Ehretia macrophylla; assembly: GCA_037974665.1. Lineage (NCBI taxonomy): Eukaryota > Viridiplantae > Streptophyta > Magnoliopsida > Boraginales > Ehretiaceae > Ehretia > Ehretia macrophylla. Next base: position 44,470,791 of record CM075767.1, read on the forward strand.
GCCAATATCCGAACTCCAAAAGCAAACACCAACTCCAAAATAAAGGCTAATTAAATGCCATTCATTTCCTGCCAATCCATACACCTTCAAAGGCCAACTGTGAACCACTTTCTTCACGGGAGGAAGAAGTCTTTCTTACCATTTCTATAGGACATGTATGAATGCCAAGATATCACATTTATACACAAGCCTTAAACAACTATGCAAACAAGTTTAATAAACAATTTATTCAACAAAGTCACTCAAGCACGACAATCAAGTCAAGCACAACATAATCAATTCAAATCACAGCACAACCAATTCAAGACATTCCAATACACACATTACAAGCAATACTTCAAGCAAATAACAATTCACGAGATCAATATTCGATTCACGATGCCAATTCGATAGGTCAATTCAATGCACAACTAGACACTTCACTTCACTTGAGAAACATTTAACACATAACACATAACTATATCACATAGGTGCATACATTCAAGTCAAGACACACAATCTCACATGCAAGCATACACTTTCAAAACACACTTAACAAGCACACATTCAAGGATCACTACCCACCAGACCGAGGACCCTATCCCAGCTTATGAGCTAAACAAGCTCTAATACCACCTGTAACACCCCGATCCCTCTCGAGACCGGGAGTTCTATCAATCAATCTAATAACAACCCAATTCCAAACCCGGGCAAAATTTTTAGAGAAAGATGAACGGAGTCTCCCCTGTTCTTAGGCAAAATATAAAACCTGCAATAGCATATAAGTGGACCAATACCATGTCCAAACATACAAACACCTCAAGGCCATCTGAGCCTCGGTTCTCAACCATTAAACACAACAGATATACATATTTCCAGGTACCCAATTATTCCAACTCTTTTCCTTTAGACAATTACATATACGCAATGAAGTTAAACTATATTATCTGAATACATAAACTAGCTTTTCCAAATCACTTCAATAACCTAGAAAACTCATATTACATTCCTTTTTAACATTAAATACAAACAACACATGAAACATACATCCTTGCATCTTTGACAACTCAAGCCACATAGCACGCAAGACAACTCTTCAAGCATGATCTTTCACATATCCATGAACTTTCCAGCTAACATGGCATTTCCTGAAATGTGGTGGTGAGGAGTGAGTATACTCAACACGTATACTCAGTGAGGGTGAGACAGATATCGAGGTGGAGAGAAAGAAGATCGTGCAATGCAAATAAGGCAGTTAAGCAATATGTATTTGACAAGTAGGCATTCAATCTATCAATCAATAGGATAAACAATTGATAAAGCATTAACACAACCATTCCAAGCTATACCACACTTTGAAGGATATGGTTCACTTGAGCGAGCAATGTACCGATCATGATCTCGATGACTTTAACGATGACGCACTGGCTCACCCACCTTATAACTTCCGTTTAGAGTACTCCGGACATACTCTATCAATTCTACGACCCAAAACTCCCTGGGCGGCAACCCAAGCGAGAAAGGGAATAGGACACGGAGCTAGAGCAACCAACACTGGCAACCTGAGGCTACCCAGAGAGGCCCATCACTCATGCGCCTAACACTTATGCAATGCAATACAAGATATTTAACGATAATCGAGCAAGGCACTGAAGTACAAGTCAGTAACAAGAAGCGATACAATAAGCAATTGCAATCAATAAAGTAACAAGAACAACACTATCAAACATTATCAACAATTGATATACAAATTCAATCATAATCAACTTTAACAAGCATAACAAGTATTATTAAGCATTCTATAGGCATTATACTATAAAAACACACAAAATCACAAAAATGACCGCAACTTTCAAAACGCTACTACTTTCAAACGAGCCACGAGCTTTGGAAACTGACTTCACGAATCCTCCTAGGTCACCATAAGGCACGTCTAAAGACCCCGAAACCCTACTTAACCTTAGAATTCACGCAAAGCCCCGATTTTCCCCTTTGCTCGTTTGAACTACCGCTACCCTAACCAAACACCCAACCAAAGCCATAACCACACCAAAAGTGCTTCCATGGCCTCCCGAGACAATGTCATCATGCAAAATGATAAAATGCCAAACTTGACCTAAACGACCCCAACTTTCACTAAGCCATTTTCCTCCAGTTTTCCATTGCACAATCCAATTAAACCACACATTTAGGCATTCTAGCATATCTAGCACCTTTCTACATCAACAGAACACATAATGGAGCAACTTCATCGAAATGGGGGTTTACTATTCATAATTTACTATTCAATTATCAATTTAAATTGCAATTTCGATATTCAACTGCAGAAAATGCTAAAAAGCTATAAATACATGTTCTACAATTGCTAGGGAACATTCTTTAAGCAACAAAACAGATAAAATAACAACCTACGGTTAAATCACAAATATTAAAGTTTAGATACAATAATTTCAAATGCGCAAATAACGATGAAACCCACACTTTAGACGCTCCTAGACGCTAGGAAAACCACGATGGATGCCTCGGAAACCACCCCGTGCAAGCTCACGCGAAGATTTGAAGTTTTGATGTTGAAATCTTTTTTTTTCTCTCCTTGTATTTTTGGCCCTTTCTATTCTGCTTTCAGCTCTTTTTATTTTATTTTATGCTATTATAAGCTTAAATATGATGACAAGCCTTGGTCAATTGGTCAAGCTTTGGTCAAACTAACTTAAGTTGGTCAATTAGGCTTATTTCTTGCATTTTAAGGCTATAACAACCAACACAATTCCAATTCTAGTTAATAACAACTAAAACACTAAAATTTAAAACACTAAATACTAGTTTTCACTATTTGCTGAGGACTAGAAATCATTTCCTAACTATCGCTCTCGATATACTATGCACTTTGCGGCAATAAAAGAATAACATCTAAACCTCAAAGAATTTAAGAAAATACAATTTTTGAAAAGAAACATAGTTCAAAATTTACTCTGGCTCGGTGCTACTTTTCGTTGAATTGAAAATTGAGTATTAAGGTGCAAGAAAAATAAAATCGATTAACATAAATATGAAAGTAGTTGATATTCCATTAAAATAATTAACTCAAGTATTATTGAATTACTTCTAAAAGAAATATGAAAATAATGCTACAAATGAATGTTTAACTAAAAATAAACACGAAATTCAATGCTAACATTTAAGATGACACTTAATTACATGCAATTAGATGCCATTAAATGCATGCCGGGTTCAGGTTATCATAAACACTAAGTCAAGTTTCGCAGTCCTGGTCATAGTAGGTGAGCGAGTGGAAGATGGAGTCAAATCAAGGCACCTGGTTGACATACAGGCACTGTAGTCGCTGCTAGAATAGTCAAGAACGAGCCCTATCCCGAGGAAGGTACAGACCAAAAGAACAGAAATCGGGCCAAAAGGAGGAGAAGCTTAGGTCATACGACTAACAGATATTTCGCTTTAAGACACAAGATCCAAGATCTCCGAGAACAACACCTGCTACGCTATGAACTTGAGAAAGAAAGTAAGCCCAATGTAATCGAAAATCCCCTCTCGCTGCATGGGAACAACAACAGTGCGGGACCTTCTAGTAATGAAATCAACAGCAAGAACAGATGACCCGTTTCAACTTATCACACCACCTAGAACCAAAGTTCACTTGAGAATTGAAACAGAGAATGATCTCCTTGAAATCAACATGGTTCGCTCGGCAGGCCCCTCATAATCGAAACCATCTCAGCCCACTGGCACAACACAACATCAGCCAGTATTCACACTCATTACTCTTGCCCCTCAAATCAAGAATGGAACACTTCGGCCCACTGCAGCCTCTGAATTTCCCATCATCGCCTACTCTTTGGATGGATCACCCATCTATCAAGGGAAGACTGAATGAGGCCACATATGGTGGGATGTCTGCGACTGTGATGATTGTTTCCAAAATGCACAAGAAACTGATCTCGAGTTCCAAGCCGAGAGAGAACGGAAGCCTAAGCTGAGAAAGAATCAAACTTATCAGCAAAAATGACGGGAACGATATAAAGTAGGAGATCCTGAGGTAGACCTTCTCGGAGACCCATCAGGAAAGTTTGATTATCTTGTCATTTACCCGAGAAGAACCATGGCGGCTCCAACTCTACCTCCAATGATACCTCATCCACAATGGTCCACTGGCCCTCCCACTGGGCCAGGCCCCATGATGCATCTACTCAGAGAAGTGACCACAGCTGTCAACTCTATACCTTGCGAGTTAGTGGAAAAATCACCTCCAGAAGACCCTGACCAAATCTATCGCATGATCGAAATGCAATAGTGTATCGAGTGGCAATGCATGAAGCAGAGAAGGGAAGACTATCGGGATTTATCATTTCATATGAGCGCAAAGCTGATGAAGCGGCATCCTCTCGTAACAGAGCCCAAAGTAGGAAAGTTCGATCCATCCCAACTCATTACACCTTTGCGAACTCGTGTTCAGCTAAAGATTAAGAAGGAAGAAGGTTTGCCTGAAATCTCCATGATAACCTCAATAAAGCCGAAGGCAACAAAACCATGGAATGGGTTCCTGTGGATAACATTGTTAAACATGGCCCTTCAACTCCTCACCCTTTGAAAACTAATACTTGAGACAGATATGGCGTAGACACAGCTAGAGATCGATTGAGGACCTCCACCAGCCTAGCTAATAGATAACTTATCTCTTCCCGTTATCACCCTAACTTGAGTGAGGAACCCTTGAGAATAAGGGGTCCGAACGGTACCTCATTATCTTATAAGAACCCTTTTTCCTTCACTTCATTGAAAGCCTAATAAGTGGGCAGATAAGACTGAAAGAAGGGTTACATCCGGGGTGTACTCTCCTGTTCTCAATGATGTTAGGCATCCGAGTGCGATCAAGTAGTAGAAGTAGTGAGACTCGAAGGCAACTATCAGGCTTATGTTCTAGCAGTACCATCAGGGGGCGTAGAATACAACAATCAGGCAAAGCTAGAATTAGGCTATTGGCTAACATCAGGGTATAGAGGGCGAAGAGGACTAGCAAAGAAGTGAATTCTTTTCCCTGTGCTGTGGTCGAGCAAGTTCTGTTTTAAAATCCTGCTTGACTGAACTCATTATTCGTTCAACATCTTTTTATCCCTATGTGGTTGTCAACGAGAAGGCTTATGGATAGCATAAGGATAGGCTATACTATGAGACAGCAGAAGGGTTACATCTGGGAGTGATCTACGAGAGTTCGCACATAACCTTATTAATATTCCTACCCTAGTGGTCAATAATGTCCGAGGCATAAGCTACTTCCAGAGCAGAGGTTGTGAATCTAACAAACCTACAAGCCAAAGTAGGGGCACTGTGTCGAGATAAAAGCAATAAAGAGCTGAGGAACAAAGAACTACGGGTGGAAACACAAGGAGAAAGCTAAATAGTTCAGTGCGCAATACAATAAGGCTTATGTTACACAGATGGGGATCCCAAGGAGAGGGCTTTACTAATAATAGTAAAGGTAAGGGACCGATAATACAACAATCATGGTTGTTGTAGAGTAGATGAGGCTCTCATCATACCTAAGATGCTGCTCTTAACCTTAGTGGTTCTCAACTGGAAGGAAAATTAGTTGATCTGGAGTTGTCGTAGATAAGGGTGTCAAGAATCAATGATTCTTGGTTCTGACTTTCCATGATTGAAGTGGAAAGGAGGCCGCCGATGAACGTCCGAACCAGTGACAAGGACAAATCTGTAGTTCTAAATAGGAAATAAAGGAATTCGGTCTCCCCCCTGAGGGTAAGAAAGAAGGTCCCGATTGTAGGGTCTGTAAGATGGTATGGTTGCAAGCTAGCAAGACAATAAGAGAGAGTTCTCTCTATCAAGGAAGATGGGTTTTTTCTCTGGTGCTTTGTACTCTCCTTAATGTACTTACAACTCAACGTTGTGTTGTCTTCCCTAAGTAAGGTAAGTGGGACCAATGAAGCCTATCTCGCCTTTCTCATAATAGTGGTGAATCTCAATCATAGAAACAGAAACGGAACTTGGTCATTTTTTTTTCTATGCCTATTTCTCTGTACATAAAAGATAAGTTTAGTTACCTTGATGATACCACTTCCAGCTCCAAATCCAAATCCAAAACATCTCAATACTGGTACAAGAGGAAAGTTTAGACCCCGGTCATGTCAAGAAAGTGATTTTACGATATGAGCAAGCCAGAAAGGGGAAGTCTAACCATAACCTCTTTTGAAGGCAAAGCAAGTAAAGCCAGCAAGTTCTGACTTCCCTTTTTTGTTTAGATCACTTGGATGTGGCTAATTTGTCTAGTCCCATCGAAACAGTTGAATTGATGACCTTCCTTATCGATAGGATATTACTTCTTGTATTAGCATATTCCTTTCTAGCATATCTTATTTCCAGTAGTACATAAAACCCCTGAGTCTGTGGAAGCCAGTGAGGCTAGTAAAGAGGGGTATCTAGTTACAATTACAGTTTAAGTTGCTTCTCTCTTCCCTGTGTTTTGATAAGACTACTTAAATAAAGGAACTACACGCGTCTGCCTTATTTATGCATTTCTTGTAGTGTCCACTTTCATCGTTAAATTGAGTGTCGTGTTTTTTCTTAATTCATAAATAAGAGGAGGAGATTCTATTTGGGTAGCTGAGGGCCGGTATACTCGACTCCATTTTCTACTGGCATAAGCTCCAATCTGACTGAACAAAGAAAGCGTAAACTCGAGTTCTTTCTTTCAGGTCGGTTGTTGTTGGATTGGATCGATCAAAGCTCTCGCCCGGCCAATGTGTATAGGATCCCGAGGGTCTAAGATCCCTTCTGACTGAACGTCTAAAAGCAAGAACTCATGTCTACTATCAGTAGGGCAGGAATCGTGGTTGACTTCCGTTTTCTACAACTAGTTCTTATGTTCCCGAGGTAGAGTGAGACTGCCTTCCAATTTCCTTTCGGCGAGGGGACTGGAACCGCCTAAGATCCAATTGTTTTGCCGCTGTAAAAGTGCGGCGAAGGGGCTACAATGGCAAAACCAGAGAGTTTATTGGCCTAGTTGGAGCTATAAAACCTCTTGCTAGGCCGGGTAAAGCGGTAGCCCCTGCAGCGGTTAAGGCGATAACAAGAGTAGCTGTCGCTACTAGCGAAGGGAACTCAAAATTAAACAAAGAGGAGGGAAGATGGACTCCCACGAGATGGAACTAATATATGCTCGTAAGCGTACGATTAAGAGATAGGCTGGCTATTGAACTTGTTAATATATCCTGATGTTAGCTCAAAGGTTCTGACGGCGGAGAGCGTCAGAGTATACCTGGATGGTAAACACTAAACGAGATCCCTACTTAATTAAGCCATTTTCTTTCCGAGGAAAATTGACAGCAAAGCACAGGGCTCAGCACTCAAACTGTATAGGTTTTTAGTTTTGGAAGGACAACTACGGCTTATCCATAAGCAAGGGCCTGGCCTGAAACTTACTAAAAAGATACCGTTCCAGCTGAATAAGTATACTAGTATAGTAGTCTCCGGTAGAGAAAGAAGATTAGATAGGTGAAGGGGAACAAAGCTATTTCTTCTCCAGAATCTTAAGATAAATCTATCTATTATCATTAGCTCTTTTAGGGAAATACCTATAGATTACTAGTAGGGATGGAGCCGAACTAGCTTGGCTAACTAAGACGAATTTGGATACGATAATAACTAGCCCTAAGAAGCTGCTTGAAACTATCCTAGAATCCCTACTCGCCCATGTCGGGATTCAACCAAAGGCTTGTTCGAAATCCGAATGAATGGATAATACATACATAAAGAATATGAAGAACAATCTCCAACTCTTAACTGGTCGCATCTTTTCTTGTTCCTGATGCCTCCATAGAGAGAAATGAAACTTTCTTCACTCTCATTCGCTCCAGGTCTTATCTTTCTTTCCTGCCTTTTTCGCTCCTCGCAACCAATGACCAAGAATCAGGACTGTACTCCTATTGAGTTAATAGGCCTGATACCCAATGCAGCTCTCAAGTAAGAGGGAAAGAAGACAGGGATCCTTACCCTTGACCAGAAGGCATGTGAGCCTGGGCCCTAGAGTACCTTACTGATTGAAAAGCTTACTATACAAAGGGATGCTTCAAATCTCTATGCCATCATCTTCATTGGGTGAACCTTGGAGATAAGCAAGATTTTGATAAGCGGCACTCGACCGAACTCACTTTTTTATCTGGATCGAGATCTAAGCAAAGTGAACACTTCGCTAGGTGATGTAAAGAGACGTTAGTAATTTCGAGAAAGAAAATATGGGGCAATTGGGAACGGCGGAATGCCATGCTGATGCTGTGAAATCAGGACTATCATCCTTCTCCCCTGACTCCTATTTTGACACTAATTGATCTCAGAATCTTGGTTCTGATCTTCATAGTAGCTCTGATAGTCTGTCCTACACCACTCGACTGGAAGCCAACTAACATAAAATATAGCAAAGAAAGCTCTAGCTCTCGCTTCGCACAGGAGTTTTCGTTGGCTTCAAACATCCTTGGTCTTATGGGTGACGGAATGACCTCTTTGGCCTGGTTGGACTTCTCTTTAAGAGATGAGGCTACCAATGCCAACCGAGATGTTGAAATAGGGGAGGTGAGCTCTCCTTAATAGTCAGATAGGATCGTAGGCATATGGTGACCAGCTTCGCGAGACCTTATCAGTCTACTCAAGGCGTTGCTCTATTGGGCGCAGCTTTCTTGATCTAGCTTTTTTACTAACTGAATAAGCTCTTGTCAATTCTTCATCTCTTATGATATTTTAACTTTCTAATTCGAAAGAGAATGAAGGGCATGAAGGTAGTTTCAAAGCGTTCAAGGTGAGTGAGGTTTGGTGTTAGAGTCAGTGTTAAGGGGAAGTGGATATTCGATGCATATCTTATAGATATAACTTCCTTGCATCAACAAGCAAGAAATTGAGCGAATAATCGGTGGTACAAGACCTTAGTAGCCTTGATACACTTGGTTTGCTTTGAAGACCGCACCGTCACTTACGTATGTATTTAACCTTTTTTATTCCACTCCATACGATGTGATAGAAGGAGACTGATTTTGACCGAACTCTGTCTCTGGACACTAGTCTATAATCTTGATTCCTATACCCTTTTCTCCAGAACAGCCTTGTGAATGAGAGATGATCTAAATGACCTCGCATTGCAGGTCGACACATCCGGCACGCAATATGACCTGGGATATCAGCGGTCAACACTAATAGTGATGAAGTCGTCTAACAGGGTCTCGATAGCAAGGTTCTTCAAGAACAAAAGTATGCCTTCGAGAATAGATATTGAATAGATAGAATTCGACATAACACATATATTCTAATATCTTAGTTGGTAGAAAATCATTGTTAGTTTAGTGGGCAAGCAGATTCCATCCGGTGAGATAGTGATCTATCCTCAACTTGTATATTCTAAGTAAAGACGTGGTTGGATTAATTCATGAAAGCTGTTTTGGGCGTATACCTATTCTATTAATTGAATTAAGCGCTTATTCCCAGGATCCCTCCTAAGGATGCCACATTTCTAGTCTACCATTGGAAAAGGCAGAACCTCGTGAGTCAAAGCTCCGTATGTTGCTTCAACCCCGGGTGTATTACCTCTTTATGCTTAGTTTAGTGCTTATTCCCTTCGGGACTACTTATATCAAGTCATGTCCTATATGATCCAATGCTGTTAGTAGCTTAAATCAGTATCTTGTCGGTCAGTCCTGCTTTTGCTCTTCATCTGGCCCATAAGGAAGTAAGAGTAGGTATTTAGGTAGGGCTATAGGGCTTTGGTACGTAAAAGTCATTATAGGTGGTCCAATGTGGAATCAGTTCAATTCTTGTACCAGAAGCGTACGAGATCGCTTATAGCAAGAAAGACAAAGAAAGGAAAGGTTCTTATGATGCGCCAATCTAGTACTTTTTGGAGAAATAGATGACTAAACGTTCAAAGGATGCTACTTGGGGGCGAGCTGTCCCCCTTTTCTTGATGCAAGTCTAAAGCAAGCAAGCTCCAGTCCTATTGGATTCTTATACTCCAGTTGTATTTGGGTTTCGCTGCCTAGATACAGTCTACCCTTCTTCTTCCCCATCTAGCAATAACAAAAACAGCAAAATAAAGATAGGAAACCAATCAATAGCAGCACACCTGAAAGACAACATTTCATGTTCTAACATGGCAAAGCCTAGAGATAAGAATGTTCCGTCAGCTTTGACAAGTTTCTTTTTTAGAAAGGTCGATTCCTGAACCTTCGCCTTTGCTTTTCGTATTCAATGCTGCTTTCTCCAAGTCTAATCTCATGTTTTTCCTTATCTATGAACTCTATAGATTGGTTGATCCACAAAGAGATTGTACCTATTTCAGTAGTTGTTTATCTTGAACCCTATGGCACTTCCTTCCTTGCTCCAGTGAGCTACCTATTTAATGAAAGGGATATTCTTCTCTATTTTCAGTGTGTGTACATGCTTCCAAGCGAAAAAGATGAACTCAGACTAATAAAAGGAAATGGAAACTTTTCTTTCTGTCTAGGTCTGCCTCAATGAGCTTTGCTACTTCAACAAAGAGTGGAGAAGGTCCCCCTATCAAAGGCGACCAAAGGCATAGCCTGTTTAACAATAGCAAGAAGAAGAAAATTTGGCTCTTCTGGAAAGTGACTTTGACCAAATAGAGTATCCTTCCATATAGGGGAAGGAAAGGCTCTCGCAATAGTTGTTTTGTAAGGGCTTTCATTAGCTTGAGAAGGAAGGCGGTAAAAGGGTATTGAGCTAAGAATGCTTATACAGGGCATAGGGCTTATAGACAATGAGAGGGGCTCACTTGACAGAATGCCGAGCATTGTTCGTCATGCTAGTTCTGCTACTCCAGTTCCAGTGGTAAACGAAACCTTCTTTCTCTTGCTTTCGAGCCTATGTCTCTCTTTCAAGGGTTCCACTTTCTTTGGTAGCTTTGGGCAAAGCAGTACTAGTACTCAATCGATTTTGCTGACGCCGCTTTCAGCTTCAGGGAACAAGCAACGACTTTCACGCTAGCTGCTTTCCCTTATGTTACACAAATAGTGCTTTGTCACCTCTTTTTTCTTTATGATGTAGTAGTAGCGCGCGCGCTCGCACTTAGAGTAATTACACGCTTATCTCGTTATGTTGTGCAAGCCAGCTTTCTCAAGGAGGAGACATGATTTAGCAGTTAATTACATCTCGAAGAAGACCACCTATGGACGCCGGCCAATAGAAAACTATTTAGATATTTTGAAGGAGACACGCGAGAGGCCCGCCAAAGATTTAGACTATGGTCGAAGACAATTACAAAGGTTCGAAGGAGGATGAGACCCTTTCAAGGAGGTGATTGAGGCAGTACGATAATAACCTTTACAACTACCTATCCTTAGAAAGCGTCAGCTCAAAAAAAGGGGTCCCCTTAATGTATGGGACGAGACCAGATCGGATTAGTAGCTTGAGGGTCGAGTGTTTAGACCATAAAACACTTTTGGCATTGGCTTAGGATGCCCCGACTTAGGATGTATGCTTCGATACACCCCCTGCTCTGTAGGAATTGACATATGATTTCAAATCATTGTTGATGATGATTTTTTCACTACTGGCTGGGGCAACCTTTCGATGACGGCCTGACTTAAGATTTATGAGAAAAGCCCTATAAATTGTCGTACCAAATCATTTCGAAAGGTGCTTGCTTTGGTTAGTTTCCTTCAGCAGCCCGCGAACTTCTGTTAGAGGTCTTCGAGCCTTACGTGGCAACAGGGTTGTCACGAGCAATAAGTGTCGACAACATCCTTCTCCTACACACTGGGCAGTCTATTGCTAAGGACTCGGTGCTCAACCGTGCCCATATGCTAGTTGAAACCAATCTTACATTTTTTATGATAAACCCCGAAAACACTGCTCAGTCTATGTCCTCCAACATTAAGTAGTATCTTGCGCTTAAATGGATTGGCCTCTCTTTTAGGGAAACTATATGCTTGTCTTCCCATAGATCTGAGGGCAAAAATGTTGAGAGGGCGAAAGCACTTTTCTTTTTTCAATCTCTAAGAAAGAGGAAGAGGTCCCCGGTCGATCGAATTCGTGTATTTAACATTTTATAATGTTCCTTCTTCTCCTCTGCTTTTGCTTTGGCATAGGAGTAGGTGTGAAAACTCGAACTCGACATGCATTTAATGGTATTTAACTGCATTTAATTAAATGCTTAATTAATTAAATCAGCCATTTTGCACTATTTTGATATTTCTTTTTGAAGCATTTAATAATTTTTATATTGATTAATTAAATGATTATTACCTAATTCTATTAATTATAATAATTGGATTTATTCTCTTGTATTTAATTAAGTGATATCTTAAATGTTAGTATTTAATTGCATTTGATTACGAGTTTATATTAACTTGTTTGTTTGTATCTTAGCATTAATTTCATAATTCTTTAAAATATTCTAGAAATAGTTAAATTAATTATTTTTAAATGAATATTGATTATTTTGATTGTTTTGATTATTTTAATAATCGATTTTAATTGTCTTGCATTAAAATTACTCGGTTTTCAAATAAATGAGAAAAGTAACTCCGAGCCGGAGTGAATTTTAAACTATTCTACTATTCTACTTTTCAAAAATTATAGTTTTTTATTATTTCTCATCATTTGATTAGCGATCATTTATTGACCGTTCGATCGTAGCATTTCGAAAATGAGAGTTAGAGAAATATTTTTCGGACTTAGTGAAAAATGTTTTTAGCTTAATTTAGCTAGTTTTAGTTGGTTTTCATTAAAATTGCATTGCTTTAACTTGAATTAGATTAAATGGTATCAAAATAAGCTTATTTGACCAATTTTAACTTAAGCTTGATTTTGCAAAGGACCAAAATGCCCTTTGTCATCTTTTTAAAATAAAACAAGGCAAAAATAAAAACTAACAAAACCAAAAATTCCTCCTATGTCCCCCTCCCCCTTTGGCCGAAACTTCCCAAGGAAAAAAAAGAATTTTGCTTGCAATTTCTTCCACAATCATGCATGGAATTGCTCGGAGGTCGTGGCTTGGGTCTTTGCGGGTCTTGGTCTTCAATCTCTGTGAGGATTTTCACTCTTTTGTACATATTTTGTGAAATTTGATTATTGTTTCAAATTTTTAGATTTGATATTTAAAGCGTTATAATGCTTGAAATTGCTTGGAAATGCCTCTTTAGGGTTCGTAGAGCATTGCTTGTTAGTTATTTAGCGATTTTTACGGCTACAAATGCAAATTCAATTTAGGCAAGCATGTGAATAGTAAAAATGAATAGTAAAACCCTAGAATTTTGGATTTTTGATTCGAATTGTGATTTCTTGATTTGCATAGGTGCCATTAATGATAGAAAGATAAAATGTGCAATAAAAACGGATCGGCCTTTGTTAAAATTGGAAATTAGACAAAGAAACGTAAAGGGGTTGTTTGACCAAAAGTTGACGGTGCTCGAATTGAGTTGGGGGTTTTGCTATTAAGGGCATGGAAGCACTTTTTGCACTGTTGTGGCGTTGATTGAGCGACCGGTTAGTATAGTTGTAGTTCAAACGCAGTAGGTGGAGTTTCGGGCCTCGGGTGAGAAAGTGAAGTTTAGTGACATAGAAACGTGCCTTGTAGTGCCTAAGTGAATGTAGTGAAATCGGTTTCCTAATCCCGTAGCTCGTTTGCTCGTAATTACCTTTGAAAGTTAGAGATTGAATAGTGATATTTGTCATTTTCGTGTTTGAACTGCCATTACCTGTTTGATTGATGTTAATGTTAGTATTAATGATAATCATGCTTGAAAAGTTAATTGATTGCTATTATTGATCATAAATGCTTGTTATCTCGTTTATCGCCACTAATCTGTACTTTCGTGTTATTGCTCGTTTATTGGTTGTATCTCGTATTGCATTGCATAAGTGTCATGCGCGTGAGTGATGGGCCTCTCTGGGTAGTCTCGGGCTGCCAGGGTTGGTTGCTCTAGCTCCGTGTCCTATTCCCATTCTCGCTAGGGGTGCCGCCCTAGGAGATTTGGGTCGTAGATTTGTCGGGGTACTTTCGAAGTACACCCAGTGGATGTTATAAGGTGGTTGCGCGCTTATTGTCATCGTTGTCAACATCAACCTCGAGATTGATGTAATGCTCGTGGAATCGAATCGCATGGTACATTGCTCATATGAGTGAACCATAGCCCTCAAAGTGTGGCATAGCTTTGAATGATTATGTTAATGCTTTCTTTAATTGTATATTGTATTGTCGTTTATATTGAAAGCTTTCTTATTGATTATATTGCTTAACTGTACCTATTTGCATTGCACGATCTTCTTTCTCTCCACCTCGATATCTGTCTCGCCCTCACTGAGTATACGTGTTAAGTATACTCACTCCTCACCACCACATTTCAGGAAATGTCATGTTAGCTAGAAAGTTCGTGATTACGTGAAAGTTCGTGCTTGAAGAGTTGTCTTGCGTGCTATGTGGCTTGAGTTGTCAAAGATGCAAAGATGTATGTTTCATGTGTTGTTTGTATTTAATGTTAAAAAGGAATGTAATTTAAGTTTTACTAGGTTATTGAAGTGATTTGAAAAGCTAGTTTATGTATTCAGATAGTATAGTTTAACTTCAATGCATGTTTGTAATTGTCCAAAGGAAAAGAGTTAGATTGGTATGATAGTCTATTTTATGCAATAAGTTAGTTTAGCTTAGTTGTCAAGCTTGAATGTACTTGTCAAAGATGAGAAGAGATAGGTTAGCATTTAAACTGGAAATGTATATTAACTTGTGTTCATTTGTTGAGAACCAAGGCTCGGATGGCCTTGAGGTGTTTGTATGGTTGGACACAGTACTGGTCTACTTATATGCTATTACAGGTTTTACATTTTGCCTAGAAACAAGGGAGACTCTGTCCGTCTTTCCCTAAAAATTTTGCCCTGGTTTGGAATTGGGGTGTGATTAGATTGATTGATAGAACTCCCAGTCTCGAGAGGGATCGGGGTATTACAGGTGGTATCAGAGCTTGTTTAGCTCATAAGTCGGGACGGGGTCCTCGGTCTGGTGGGTAGTGATCCTTGAATGTATGCTTGTTAAGTGTGTCTTGAAAGTGCATGCTTGTATGTGAGATTGTGTGTCTTGAATTGAATGTGTGTATCTATGTGATATAGTTATGTGTTATGTGTTAAATGTTTCTCAAGTAAAGTGAAGTGACTACTCGTGTATCGAATTGGCATCGTGAATCGAATTGATCTCGTGAATTGTTATTTGCTTGAAGTATTGCTTGTAATGTGTGTATTGGAATGTCTTGAATTGGTTGTGCCGTGATTTGAATTGATTATGTTATGCTTGACTTGATTGTCGTGCTTGAGTGACTTTGTTGAATATACTGTTTTATAAACTCTTTTGTAAACTTGCTTGCATAATAGTTTAAGGCATGTGTATAAATGTGATATATTGACATTCATACATGTCCTATTGAAATGGTAAGAAAGACTTCTTCCTCCCCCTGAAGAGAAGTGGTTAGGAGCAGGCCCTCCAAGTTATAAGGATTGACGGGAATAAGTAGTGCTTGACTAGGCCTTTATTTGGGAGTTGACATTTATAGTTGGAGTTCGTTTATTGGGGTTTCTCTAAGGTTATCCCCTATGCTTAGTATAAATGACTTTCTTTGGAGTTCTACATGATTATTCTTTGGAGCATTTTCTTAATATTTCCTTGTTGGCATTCATTGGGTATTTCTATATTGGCATTTCGTGGGAGACTTGGTTGGGATTTTAATCAACCTTTGGTGTTCTTTCTGTATTCTTATGGGGAACTTTGATTTGAGTCTACTTACAATGATCATTTTTGCGTGAGGCGTACTATTTTGGTATTCTTTGTGGACATTTCTCAGTGGATTTGGCAATCGAAATTCTTATCGGACTTATTGCATAATATTATCTATAATATCTTTGCTCTAGTCTTTCTTGATATTTTATCAGCAATCGTGATTGGAATTCTTCAATAGTATATGGTGCACCTGCACGACATTCCCTCGGGTATTTTACCCAATATTCTGTAGCAATATTATTTTGGGAATCTACTTGGTTATTTAGCTTGGTGTTCATTCTTGGACTTTTGATAAGTATATATATGTTGGCGTACATTTCGGATTCCCTATTCAGATGCTTCTTGAGCTATATTTTGGAAGACTTCCTTGAAAGTTATGTAATATGATTGACTGGATTTCTTGTCTGGAGTCTTCCTGAGCAGTACTTGGGTTCTCGTTTAGACTCTACTTTAGACTGTTTATTGGTATGTTCTCGGTACTTTTAGTTGGGATTCAATTATGACATTCATGTCTAGTAAGATTTTTATTTGGAGATCTATTTGGTATTCTCTAGAGCCTTTATTTGGCCTTATTATTTTGGAATTTTCGGGCAGTACTACTCGGGTTTCTTAGATTGGTTTTCTTCGGATGTCTTTATGTAGTGTCTTGCTCAGCAACCGATGAAGATTAGTCAAATTTGGTTGTCAGATGATGCAGAGTCCTATCGGAAGAAGAATTGCGAGGACGCAATTGTTTTAAGGGGGGAAGGATGTGATAACCCGAACCCGGCAAGCATTTAATAACATTTAACTACATTTAATTAAATGCTTAATTAGTTAAATCAACCATTTTGCACTATTTTGATATTTCTTTTGGAAGCATTTAATAATTTTTATAATGATTAATTAAAGGATTATTACCTATTTCTATTAATTATAATAATTGGATTTATTATCTTGTATTTAATTAAGTGATATCTTAAATGTTAGTATTTTATTGCATTTGATTACGAGTTTATATTAACTTGCTTGTTTGTATCTTAGCATGAACTTCATAATTCCTTAAAATATTCTAGAGATAGTTAAATTAATTATTTTTAAATGAATATTGATTATTTTGATTGTTTCGATTATTTGAATAATCAGTTTTAATTTTCTTGCATTAAAATTACTCGATTTTCAATTAAATGAGAAAAGTAACTCCGAGCCGGAGTGAATTTTAAACTATTCTACTATTTTACTTTTCAAAAATTATAGGTTTATATTATTGTTCATCATTTGATTAGCGATCGTTTATTGACCGTTCCATCGTAGCATTTCGAAAATGAGAGTTAGAGAAATATTTTTCAGACTTAGTGAAAAATATTTTTAGCTTAATTTAGCTAGTTTTAGTTGGTTTTCATTAAAATTGCATTGCTTTAACTTGAATTAGATTAAATGGCGTCAAAATAAGCTTATTTGACCAATTTTAACTTAAGCTTGATTTTGCAAAAGACCAAAATGCCCTTTGTCATCTTTTTAAAATAAAACAAGGCAAAAATAAAAACTAACAAAACCAAAAATTCCTCCTATGTCCCCCTCTCCCCTCCCCCCCCCCTCCCCCCGCTTTGGCCGAAACCAGAATTTTGCTTGCAATTTCTTCTACAATCCTGCGTGGAATTGCTCTGGGGTCGTGGCTCGGGTCCTTGCGGGTCTTGGTCTTCAATCTTTGTGAGGGTTTTCACGCTTTTGTGCATATTTTGTGAAATTTGATTATTGTTTCAAATTGTTAGATTTGATATTTAATGCGTTATAATGCTTGAAATTGCTTGGAAATGCCTCTTTAGGGTTCGTAGAGCATTGCTTGTTAGTTATTTAGCGATTTTTACGGTTAGAAATGCAAATTGAATTTAGGCAAGAATGTGAATAGTAAAAATAAATAGTAAAACCCTAGAATTTTGGATTTTTGATCCGAATTGCGATTTCTTGATTTGGATAGGTGCCATTAATGATAGAAAGATAAAATGTGCAATAAAAACGGATCGGCCTTTGTTAAAATTGGAAATTAGACAAAGAAATGTAAAGGGGCCGTTTGACCAAAAGTTGATGGTGCTCGAATTGAGTTGGGGGTTTTGCTATTGAGGGCATGGAAGCACTTTTGGCGCTGTTGTGGCGTTGATTGAGCTACCGGTTAGTATAGTTGTAGTTCAAACGCAGTACGTGGACTTTCGGGCCTCGGGTGGGAAAGTGAAGTTTAGTGACATAGAAACGTGCCTTGTAGTGCCTAAGTGAATGTAGTGAAATCGGTTTCCTAATCCCGTAGCTCTTTTGCTCGTAATTGCCTTTGGAAGTTAGAGATTGAATAATGATATTTGTCATTTTCGTGTTTGAACTGCCATTACCTGTTTGATTGATGTTATTGTTAGTATTAATGATAATCATGCTTGAAAAGTTAATTGATTGCTATTATTGATTGTAAATGCTTGTTATCTCGTTTATCGCCACTAATCTGTACTTTCGTGTTATTGCTCGTTTATTGCTTGTATCTCATACTGCATTGCATAAGTGCTAGGCGAGCGAGTGATGGGCCTCTCTGGGTAGTCTCGGGCTGCCAGGGTTGGTTGCTCTAGCTCCGTGTCCTATTCCCATTCTCGCTAGCGGTGCCGCCCTAGGAGATTTGGGTCGTAGATGTGTCGGGGTGCTTCCAGAGTACACCTAGTGGATGTTATAAGGTGGTTGCACGCTTATTGTAATCGTTGTCAACATCAAGCTCGAGATTGATGTAATGCTCGTGGAATCGAATTGCATGGTACATTGCTCGTATGAGTGAACCATAGCCTTCAGAGTGTGGCATAGCTTTGAATGGTTGTGTTAATGCTTTCTTTAATTGTATATTGTATTGTCGTTTATATTGAAAGCTTTCTTATTGATTATATTGCTTAACTATACCTATTTGCATTGCACGATCTTCTTTCTCTCCACCTCGATATCTGTCTCGCCCTCATTGAGTATACGTGTTGAGTATACTCACTCCTCACCACCACATTTCAGGAAATGCCATGCTAGCTGGAAAGTTCGTGATTACGTGAAAGTTCATGCTTGAAGAGTTGTCTTGCGTGCTATGTGGCTTGAGTTGTCAAAGATGCAAAGATTTATGTTTCATGTGTTGTTTGTATTTAATGTTAAAAAGGAATGTAATTTAAGTTTTACTAGGTTACTGAAGTGATTTGAAAAACTAGTTTATGTATTCAGATAGTATAGTTTAACTTCAATGCATGTTTGTAATTGTCCAAAGGAAAAGAGTTAGAATGGTATGATAGTCTATTTTATGCATTAAGTTAGTTTAGTTTAGTTGCCAAGCATGAATGTACTTGTCAAAGATGAGAAGAGATAGGTTAGCATTTAAACTGGAATTCCAAACCCGGGAAAAATTTTAGGGAAAGACGGACGGAGTCACCCCTGTTTCTAGGAAAAATGTAAAACCTACAAAAGCATGTAAGTGGACCAGCACCGTGTCCAAACATTCACAATCCCTCAAGGCCATCCGAGCCTTGTTCTCAACAAGCAAATATACATTTCCAATTTACAGACTAACCTACCTCTTCACATCTTTTACAAGTACAATCATGCTTGACAATTAAACCATACTAACCTATTGCATAAATTAGATTATCAAACCATTCTAACTCTTTTCCTTTGGACCTTACAAACATGCATTGAAGTTAAGCTATATTATCTGAATACATAAACTAGCTTTTCCAAATCACTTCAATAACCTAAGAAAACTTAAATTACATTCCTTTTTGACATTAAATACATACAACACATGAAACATACACCTTTGCATCTTTGACAACTCAAGCCACGTAGGCACTCAAGACAACTCTTCAAGCACGAACTTTTACATAATCACAAACTTTCCAGCTAACATGGCATTTCCTGAAATATGGTGGTGAGTAAGTATACACAACACGTATACTCAGTGAGAGCGAGACATATATCGAGGTGGAGAGAAAGAAGGTCGTGTAATGCAAATAGGTACAGTTAAGCAATATAATCAGTAAGAAAGCATTCAATATACAAGACAATACAATAAACAATTAAAGAAAGCATTAACACAACCATTCAAAGCTATACCACACTCTGAAGGCTATGTTTCACTCATACGAGCAATGTACCATTTCACGAGCGATGCATCAATCTCGAGCTTGATGTTGACAACGATGACAATAAGCGCCCAACCACCTTATAACTTCAGTTTGGAATACCTCGGAAGTATCCATCAATTCTACGACCCAAATCTCCCTGGGAGGCAACCCAAGCGAGAATGGAAATAGGACACGGAGCTAGAGCAACTAACACTGGCAGCCCGAGACTACCCAGAGAGGCCCATCACTCACGCGCCTGACACTATGCAATACAAGACACGATACAAGGCGATAAATGAGCGATAGCACAACAATACAAATTAGAGGCGATAAATGAGATATCAATCATTTACAACCAATACTAGCATTCAATTAAAATTTCAAACATAATTATCTTTAATAGCAACAATAACACCAATTAAACAAATAACAGCAGTTCAAACACGAAAACGACAAATATCACTATTCAATCTCTAACTTCCAAAGGCAATTACAAGCAAACGAGCTACAAGATTAGGAAACCGATTTCACTACATTCACTTAGGCACTACAAGGCACATTTCTATGTCACTAAACTTTACTTTCCCAACCGAAGCCCGAAAGTCCACCTACTGCGTTTGAACTACAGCTATGCTAACCGGTCACTCAATCAACGCCACAACAACGCCAAAAGTGCTTCCATGCCCTCAATAGCAAAACCCCCAACCCAATTCGAGCACGGTCAACTTTTGGTCAAACGGCCCCTTTACGTTTCTTTGTCTAATTTACAATTTTAACAAAGGCCGATCCGTTTTTATTTCACATTTTATCTTTCTATCACTAATGGTACCTATCCAAATCAAGCAATCGCAATTTGGATCACAATCCGAAATTCTAGACCTTACTATTCAAAATTAACTATTCATTATTTTTCCCCAATTTCAAATACGCAATTTCGACCGTAAAAATTGCTAAATAACTATCAAACAATGCTCTACGAACTCAAAGGAAGCTATATCAGGCAATTACAGACATTATAACACATTATATATCAAATCTAAAAATTTGACACAAAATTCAAATTCGAATTTAAATGCACAAAAGCATGAAAACCCTCATAGAGATTGAAGACCAAGACCCGCAAGGACCTGAGCCACGACCCCCGAGCAATTCCATGCACGATTGTAGAAGAAAAATGCAAAACAATTTTTTTATTTTCTTTTCCCTCAAGCTTTCGGCCACGGGAGGACATGGATGGCATTTGTGGTCTTGTTTTTTTTTTATATAATTTTTGCCTTGTTTTATTATTTAAAAGGTGACAAGGGCATTTTGGTCATTTGCAAAATCAAGCTTTAGTTAAAAATGGTCAAATAAGCTTATTTTAATGCCATTTAAATCTAATTCAAGTTAAAACAATGCAATTAAATGAAAAACAACTAAAACTGGTTAAATTAAACTAAAAACATTTTTCACTAAATTCGAGGAATATTTCTCTAACTCTCATTTCGAAATGCTACGATCGAACGGTCATTAAATGATTGTTAATCAAATGATGTGCAATAATATAAAACTATAATTTTTGAAAAGAAGCTCCAAAGGCAAACACCAACTCCCAAATAAAGGCTAATTAAATGCCATTCATTTCCTGCCAATCCATACACTTTGAAAGGCTAGCTGTGAACCACTTTCTTCAGGGGAGAAAGATGACTTATTTACCATTTCCACGGGACATGTATGAATGCCAAGATATCACATTTATACACATGCCTTAAACTATTATGCAAGCAAGTTTATAAAACAGTTTATTCAACAAGGTCACTCAAGCACGACAATCAAGTCAAGCACAACATAATCAATTTAAATCACGGCATAACCAATTCAAGACATTCTATACACACATTACAAGTAATACTTCAAGCAAATAACAATCCACGAGGTCGATTCGATTCACGATACCAATTCAATAGGTCAATTCAATGCACAACTAGACACTTCACTTCACTTAGCATACAATTAACACATAACACATAACTATATCACATAGGAGCACACATTCAGGTCAAGACACACAATCTCACATACAAGCATACACTTTTAAGACACACTTAACAAGCTCACATTCAAGGATCACTACCCAACAGACTGAGGACCCTGTCCTGGCTTATGAGCTAAACAAACTCTGATACCACCTATAACACCCCGATCCCTCTCGAGACCGGGAGTTCTATCAATCAATATAATCGCAACCCAATTCCAAACCCGGGCAAAATTTTAGGGAAAGACGGACGGAGTCACCCCTATTTCTAGGCAAAATGTAAAACCTGTAAAAGCATGTAAGTGGACCAGCACCGTGTCCAAACATTCACAATCCCTCAAGGCCATCCGAGCCTTGTTCTCAACAAGCAATCACAAGCAAATATACATTTCCAGTTTACAGACTAACCTACCACTTCACATCTTTTACAAGTACAATCATGCTTGACAATTAAACCATACTAACCTATTGCATAAATTAGACTATCAAACCATTATAACTCTTTTCCTTTGGACCTTACAAACATGCATTGAAGTTAAGCTATATTATCTGAATACATAAACTAGCTTTTGCAAATCACTTCAATAACCTAGAAAACTTAAATTACATTCCTGTTTAACATTAAATACATACAACACATGAAACATACACCTTTGAATCTTTGACAACTCAAGCCACATAGGCACGCAAGACAACTCTTCAAGCACGAACTTTCACATAATCACGAACTTTCCAGCTAACATGGCATTTCCTGAAATATGGTGGTGAGTGAGTATACACAACACGTATACTCAGTGAGGGCGAGACAAATATCGAGGTGGAGAGAAAGAAGGTCGTGCAATGCAAATAGGTACAGTTAAGCAATATAATCAATAAGAAAGCATTCAATATACAAGACAATACAATAAACAATTAAAGAAAGCATTAACACAACCATTCAAAGCTATACCACACTCTGAAGGCTATGGTTCACTCATACGAGCAATGTACCATTTCACGAGCGATACATCAATCTCGAGCTTGATGTTGACAACGATGACAATAAGCGCGCAACCACCTTATAACTTCAGTTTGGAATACCCCAGAAGTATCCATCAATTCTACGACCCAAATCTCCTTGGGAAGCAACCCAAGCGAGAATAGAAATAGGACACGGAGCTAGAGCAACCAACACTTGCAGCCGGAGACTACCCAGAGAGGCCCATCACTCACGCGCCTGACACTATGCAATACAAGACACGATACAAGGAGATAAATGAACGATAGCACAACGATACAGATTAGAGGCGATAAACGAGATATCAAGCATTTACAACCAATACTAGCATTCAATTAAATTTTCAAACATAACTATCTTTAATAGCAACAATAATACCAATTAAACAAATAACAGCAGTTCAAACACGAAAACGACAAATATCACTATTCAATCTCTAACTTCCAAAGGCAATTACAAGCAAACGAGCTATAGGATTAGGAAACCGATTTCACTACATTCACTTAGGCACTACAAGGCACATTTCTATGTCACTAAACCTCACTTTCCCAATCGAAGCCCGAAAGTCCACCTACTACGTTTGAACTACAACTATGCTAACCGGTCACTCAATCAATGCCACAACAATGCCAAAAGTGCTTCCATGCCATCAATAGCAAAACCCCAAACCCAATTTGAGCACAGTCAACTTTTGGTCAAACGGCCCCTTTACGTTTCTTTGTCTAATTTTCAATTTTAACAAAGGCCGATCCGTTTTTATTTCACATTTTATCTTTCTATCACTAATGGCACCTATCCAAATCAAGCAATCGTAATTTGGATCACAATCCGAAATTCTAGGGTTTACTATTCAAGATTCACTATTTATTATTTTTTCCCAATTTCAAATAAGCAATTTCGACCATAAAAATTGTTAAATAACTATCAAACAATGCTCTACGAACTCAAAGGAAGCTATATCAAGCAATTACAAGCATTATAACACATTATATATAAAATTTAAAAATTTGACACAAATTCAAATTCAAATTTAAATGCACAAAAGCGTGAAAACCCTCACAGAGATTGAAGACCAAGACCCGCAAGGACCCGAGCCACGACCCCCGAGCAATTCCACGCACGATTGTAGAAGAAAAATGCAAAACAAATTTTTTTTCTGTTCTCTCAAGCTTTCGGCCACGGGAGGACATGGATGGCATTTGTGGTCTTGTTTTTTTTTAATTTTTGCCTTGTTTTATTATTTAAAAGGTGACAAGGGCATTTTGGTCATTTGTAAAATCAAGCTCTAGTTAAAAATGGTCAAATAAGCTTATTTTAATGCCATTTAAATCTAATTCAAGTTAAAACAATGCAATTAAATGAAAAACAACTAAAACTGGTTAAATTAAACTAAAAACATTTTTCACTAAATCCGAGGAATATTTCTCTAACTCTCATTTCGAAATGCTACGATCGAATGGTCATTAAACGATCGCTAATCAAATGATGTGCAATAATATAAAACTATAATTTTTGAAAAGCAGAATAGTAGAATAGTTTAAAATTTACCCCGGCTCGGAGTTACTTTTCTCATTTAATTGAAAATCGAGTAATTTTAATGCAAGACAACCAAAACCGATTATTAAAATAATAAAAACAATCAAAATAATCAATATTCATTTAAAAATAATCAATTTAACTATTTCTGGAATATTTTAAAGAATTAGGAAGTTAATGCTAGAAATGAATGTTTAACTAAAATTAAACACGAAATTCAATGCTAACATTTAAGATGACACTTAATTAAATGTAATTAAATGCTATTAAATGCATACCGGGTTCGGGTTATCACATGTCCCTCCCCTCTTCTCTGTAGAGTTCATCTCGTAAAGGGGGCTATATTTCAATAGTATGGGCATTTCTCCTTATAAGAGGGAGGGCGTGTTAAAGTCATTGCATAGGGGCTCCCGTATAAGCTCCCACAAGGATTGATAATAAGCATCAATCCGGCCTTCTGCGGAGATAAAAGGAAGAATCTATTTTCAATATTATCTTGATTTCCATCTCAAGTGTAATACCCGAGCCCGGAATGTGAAAATTCTTTGTTTATTATTTTGAAAATTATATTTCCTTAAATTCTTTGTGAATTAATTGTTACTTTATTGCCGTCGCAACGTGCATTGCATTTAAGGAGCGATAGCTAGATAACGATTTCTAGTCCTCAGCAAATAGTGAAACTAGTATTTAGATGACTTAAATTTTAAATTTTAAATGTTGCTAGCTTTAATTGATCTTACCTTAGCTAAAATGGCTTTAAAACGCACAAAATAGGGCCCTTTGACCAAGTCTTAAGTAGTTGACCTTGGACCTTTGACTTGTTGACCAATTTAACTCTTAAATAAGCAAAAAAAAAAAAACACAGCTGAACAGAGCAGCAAGCAGGCCGTGGCTTTGAAGAGAGAAAAAAAAACCTTTCACATTCCAATCATTCAATCTTCGCGTGAGCTCGTGCGGGGTGATTTCCGAGGCAACTAGCATTATTTTCCTAGCGACTAGGAGTACCTGAGGTGAGGGAAGCATGTTATTTGCGCATTTAAACATTATGTATGTTAACTTTGTCAATTTTGAGATTTATCCGTAGATCGTTATTTAAAGCGATTTGATGCTTCTAGAATGTTTCTTGGCATTTGTAGAACATGTATTTATAGCTTTGTAACATTTTCTGCAGTTAAATGTTGTGATTGCAAATTAAATTGTTAATTAAATAGTGTTTTGTGAATAGTAAAACCTTGAAACGTTGAAGTTGCGTTGTTATGCTTTCTGTTGATGTAGAAATGTGATAGGTACGCTAGAATGCTAAAATGTGTGGTTTGTTTGGGTTGCGTAGTGGAAAAAATAAGAATTATGCCTTTGGGAGAGTCGGGGTCGTTTAGGTCGACTTTAGCGTTTTCTCGTTTTGCTTGTTCGCATTACTTCGGGAAGCCATGGAAGCACTTTTGGTGTGATTATGGCGTTGGTTGGGTGTTTGGTTGTTATAGTTGTAGTTCAAAACGAGAAAGGGGGAAATCGGGGCTTTGCGCGAGTTCTAGGGTAAAGTAAGGTTTCGGGGTCTTTAGACGTGCCTTATGGTGACCTAGGAGGGTTGGCGAAGTCGGTTTCCAGAACTCATGGCTCGTTTGGAAATGGTGGCATTGTGATAGTTGGGGCCGATTTGTGTTTTTGTGTGTTTTCTTGTCTTTATGCCTATAGAATGCTTAGAATTACTTGAAATACTTGTTTGAGTTGTTTTGGATTGAATTACTTATCAATTGTTGCTATTGCGTGCGAGAGTAAGCTACTTTGTTATTCTCCCATGTGTGGCTTTATCGCTTGTTTATCGCCTTGTATCGAGTCTTGCATTGCATAGTGTCTCGCGCGTGAGTGATGGGCCTCTCTAGGTAGCCTTGGGTTGCCAGTGTTGGTTGTTCTAGCTCTGCTGCTATTCCCTTTCTCGCTTGGGTTGCCTCCCAGGGAGATTTGGGTCGTAGGTTGATGGATACTTCCGGGGTATTCCAAACTGGTGTTATAAGGTGGTTTGGGCTGGCGCGTCGTCATCGAATTCGTGTTTGAAAGTTGCTCGTGAAAAGAGTATCGTATCCTTTGAATGAGTGTTTGCAGCTTTAAATACTTGCCTTGCTTTATTGTTGGCTTTGGTTGTATCTTTATATCATTTGTATGTATTGCTTGGCTAATTGCATTGCATACTCCTCTCATCTCCGTCCTTGAGACCAATTGCCCTCGCTGAGCAATAGTTTTTACTCATTGCTCTCTATACTATGTTTTTACAGGAGTAGTTGAAGCAGACCCTCTCGAGGTAATAGAGGAGGAGGAGCAGGTGGAGGTGTTTCCGTGATAGCACTTCCCTGCTTTGCTGGTGGTTGGTTACCAGTTTTTGTGCGAACCTTGCTTGTTATGTATATTGCGTGGAGGTCGCTTAATTTTGAGGCTTGTAGCCTTGTATATATTTTCTAGTTTGAGGCCTCTATGGTCTTATGTTGTATAAGTTGAAAGAATGTAAAGTTGTAACTTACACTCTTGTGACTAGTAAGAAAATGCATGCTATTGGAATTGATTAGTGGCATAAATACTTGTGTAGTATGCATATCATTTTTGGCTTGGAAAGTTGGATAATAAGAAATGTATGTTTTGAAGGAAGTTGGCTTGTTTTGATTATTATATGGCTTTCGCAAGTGTTATATTGATTTTAGGGTTTTCGGATCGTCCGCGGTACAGAGAAGACTCCGTCCGTGTGTCGGGTCCGGGCTTGGCCTTTTGCGGGGTCGGGTCGGGGCGTGACATCTTTAGGTGGTATCAGAGCATGATAGTCTTGCATGAGCCGGGATATGATTCTCGGTCTGTGGGGTAAAGGTCTAAAATGCTAAAGTTTTTATGCGTGATTGCTAAGTGAAAAGAAAATGTTATAACATGACTTTGTGAACTTGGAATGTTTATTTGTTTAAGTGAAATAGTTTGGCAAGTTAAACTTGTCTTATGTGAATTGTGTGATAGAATATTGGATTGTTATTGACTTGAGTGTTATCTAATCTTATGTGCTATATTTCTGTCTATAAACTGCTTTTAAATGTTGCCAGCTATTGTGAATTGCCACTATGCCGCCACGTCGTGGTACTCAAGGTATAGGATCAGATGAAGAGGTAGCAGAACAGGGTCAGCAGCCGTTGCTTGAGCAGTTTATGGCTACCATGACTACTGCAGTAGACCGGATCACACAGGTACTACATGAGCAGAGGCAGGACTGGAATAATCCCCAGGGTAATCAAGCTAATCCTGGTGGACAGGGGTACAGAGTTGAGAATAACCAGCTAGAGAAATTTCTAAGGAACGAGCTGGGAAAGTTCTTCGGAGAGCCGGATGATGAGGCGGCCGAGAGATGGATTAATCGAGTTGAGAAGATTTTCACCACTTTGAGGTACACTGATGAGGCAAGAATAGATTATGCATCATTTTTATTTGAGGGTGATGCAGAGCAGTGGTGGAATACTGTAAGGTTGAGGTAGGATTGCGAGGATGTTCCACACTTATGGGATGATTTTGTAAGTGAGTTTCGGGACAAATATATTCCCGAGATGGCTATGGAAAGACGGGAGGATGAGTTTGTGGCCCTGAAGCAGGGAAATATGACTGTTGCACAGTACGAGGCTAGGTTTGTTAGCCTGTCGAGGTATATGCCCGAGTTGGTACGGCCGGCTAGGAGGATGATACATAGGTTTGTCCGTGGGCTGAGAATGGACATTCAGTTGCATTTGACTGGGCAGACCTATACTACTTTTCCCGAGGCATTTCAGGCAGCCTAGAAGTTTGAGAAACAGAAGGCTGAGATGTTAGCTGAGAGCAGTCAGCCGAGTAAGAAGCAGTACTTGGGCCAGAGCAGCCAGAGTCAGCCGAGGCAGTATCAGTCTTCTGCACAGGTTCCTCAGCAGCGTCTGTATCAGCCACAGCAGCAGATTCAGGCTAGGCCAGTTGTGACTAGACCCCAGTAGGGAGGTACAATTCCTACCCCTGCCAGAGCCGCAGCACCTACGGGAAACACTGCAGTTAGGCAAAATCAGCAGTGTAATTATTGTAATCGGTCAGGGCATATCGAGGCTAACTGCTGGAGGAAGAGTGGTAAATGTACGGGCTGTGGCAGTGATGATCATAGGGTGAGGGATTGCCCTAAATATAATAATGTTCAGGGCCATGGTGGAGGCCAAGGTGTTCAGAATAGGGCTGCAGGTGCACGTCCAGCACAGAGAGTTCAGGCTAGGGTCTTTGCACTGGATGCAGAGGAGCTACCCGATACTACAGCTATAGTGGAAGGTACCTTTCTTCTCAATACTCAGCCAGTTAAAGTTTTGATTGATCCCGGAGCTACACATTCATTTATAACTCCTGCATGTGCACGATCTGTGAATGTTTGCATTGATAAATTGCCTCATGAAGTTGAAGTTAGTACTCCTTTGGGTGCAAAATTTGTTACTGAGTCTATTTGCAAATCTTGTGATATATGTATTGAGAACCGTAAATTTCCTGCTGATTTAATTATATTGCCATTCTGTGACTTTGAAATCATTTTGGGAATGGACTGGTTGGGAAAGTATTATGCTCAGTTGGATTGTAGAACAAAGGTCGTTTATCTTAATGTTCCTGACCTACCGGTACTAGAGATTGTTGGGAACTGTAGGGCTGCCCGCATTCCACTTTTATCAACGATCAAGACTTCTAAGTTGTTGAATAGGGGTTGTGAAGCTTACTTAGCCTATTTGATCAATCAGCCTGCTGATAAGTTGAGTTTGAATGAGGTTCCGATTGTTAGAGACTTCCCTGATATATTTCCCGAGGAATTACCGGGTTTACCATCGGATAGGGAGATTGAGTTCGTGATTGATCTTGTGCCAGGCACTGTGCCAATTTCTAGGAGTCCTTATAGAATGGCATCGGCTGAACTTCAGGAGTTAAAAATTCAGCTTCAAAACTTGCTTGAGAAAGGGTTTATACAACCTAGTTCTTCGTCGTGGGGTGCGCCTGTGTTGTTTGTGAGAAAGAAAGACGGCACGCTACGGTTATGCATTGATTACAGGGGACTTAATCAAGTCACGATTAAGAATAAATACCCCTTGCCGTTGATTGAAGAATTGTTTGACCAGTTGCAGGGTGCGAGTGTTTACTCCAAATTTGACTTGAGGCAGGGTTACTATCAACTTAGGATTCGGAGTGACGATATACCGAAGACGGCATTCAGGACTAGATATGGCCACTATGAATTTGTTGTTTTGCCGTTTGGTTTGACGAATGCACCAGCCGCATTCATGGACTTGATGCAGAGGGTCTTTCGGCCTTACCTTGATCAGTTTGTCGTGATCTTTATTGACAACATTTTAGTGTATTCGAAGAATGAGGTTGAACATGAGCAACACTTGAGGATTGTGCTACAGACCTTGCAGGAAAACAAGCTTTTTGCTAAATTCAGCAAGTGTGAGTTCTGGTTGAATCAGATATCTTTTCTAGGCCATATCATTTCAGATCGAGGAATTTCAGTGGACCCAGCTAAGATTGAAGTTGTTTCATCTTGGAAGAGACCTGAGACGGTGTCAGAGATTCGGAGTTTTCTTGGATTGGCAGGTTATTACCGGAGATTTGTTAAAGACTTTTCTAAAATTTCTGGACCTTTGAGCCAGTTGACTCGGAAGAAAGTTGCTTACAACTGGGATGCCAAATGTGAATCCAGTTTCCAAGAATTGAAGAAGAGACTAACTACAGCTCCTATACTAGCTTTACCTGAGGGAACAGAGAACTTTGTTGTCTACAGTGATACATCTAAGGAAGGTTTGGGCTGTGTTTTAATGCAGAATGGTAAGGTGATTGCCTATGCTTCTAGGAAATTGAAACCTTATGAAGTCAATTACCCTACACATGATCTTGAGCTAGCTGCAGTTGTGTTTGCTTTGAAGAAGTTGCGTCACTACTTGTGGGGTTGCAGATTTGAAATATTTACTGACCACAAGAGTCTCAAGTATTTGTTTTCACAGAAGGATCTGAATATGAGGCAGCGGAGATGGCTAGAGCTATTGGGTGGTTATAGCTGTTCTATTAACTATGTGTCAGGTAAGGCAAATGTTGTTGCTGATGCTTTGAGCCGAAAGGCTACTGTTGCAAGCTTGATTATCAAGGACTGGGAGACTTTGGAAGAAATTTGTTCATGGAAACCAGAAGCTACTGAGGTAGGGATTCGGTTTGCTAGTTTACAGATTCAGTCAGGATTGTTAGCACAGATCAGAGAGGCTCAGAAGACTGATCCTCACATATTGAAGATCCAAGAAAAGTCAAAAGGGGGAGAGTCGGAGTTTAAATTACATGCAGATGGCATTTTCAGATTCAGGGATAGAGTATGTGTTCCTGATGATCCGACTTTGAAGAATGAGATCCTGTCCGAGGCACATAATTTGAGGTACACGATTCACTCGGGCAGTACAAAGATGTATAGAGATTTGAAACAACACTTCTGGTGGAACAATATGAAGAGGGAGATTGCTGGGTATGTATCTAGATGTTTGACTTGTCAGAGGGTTAAAGTTGAGCATCAGAGGCCAGCCGGACTTCTACTGCCGTTGTTGATTCCGCAATGGAAGTAGGTACATATTACAATGGACCTTGTGACCGACCTTCCTAGATCTCCGAGAGGATGTGATTCTGTTTGGGTTGTTGTGGACCGTTTGACTAAATTTACACATTTTATTCCCGTGAACAAACATGATAGCCTTGATAAGTTAGCTGAGCTTTATGTTGCTAATATCGTGAGATTGCATGGTGTGCCGCAGAGTATAGTGTCAGATAGGGATCCCAGATTCAGATCTCATTTTGGCAGAAGTTGCAAGAGGCCATGGGAACTAAGTTAAGCTTTAGTACTGCTTATCATCCGCAAACTGATGGCCAGTCTGAGAGAACCATCAGGATCTTGGAAGACATGCTTCGGGCATGTGTGCTTGACTTTGGGAAGAATTGGGAGAAGTTTTTGCCTTTAGCAGAGTTCGCCTACAACAATAGTTATCAATCTACTATCGGTATGGCTCCCTACGAGGCGTTGTATGGTCGTAAATGCAGATCCCCGTTATATTGGGAAGAGGTTGGAGAGATGAGAACAGTTGATCCGACTGTGTTACCTGAGATGATTAAGATGGTAGATAATGTTCACCTTATTCGCCAGCGTATGCTTACAGCTCAGAGTCGTCAGAAGAGTTATGCAAATAAGCACCGTCGGGATCTTGAGTTTGATTTGGGAGATTGGGTGTTTCTTAAGATTTCTCCACGGAAGGGATTGATTCGGCACGGTAAGAGCGGGAAGCTTAGTCCCAGGTACGTGGGTCCGTATGAGATCACCGAAAATGTAGGTCCTTTGGCTTATCGGTTAGCTTTACCCCCGAGCTTGTCGAGACTGCACGATGTATTCCACGTGTCTATGTTGAAGAAATACCATCTAGACCCTTCACATGTACTTGAACCAGAGCCATTGCAGATTGAAGAGAAGTTGTCTTATGAAGAGAAACCGATTCGAATTGTGGATCGGAAAGTTCAGGATCTTCGCAGAAAGAGTATTCCGTTAGTAAAGGTTCTGTGGAATCATCATGGGTTTGAGGAAGCGACTTGGGAAAGAGAGGACCAAGTTCGGGATCAGTATCCGGAGTTGTTTGTTGACCAGTTAAGAATTGCGTGTGCGCAATTGTTTTAAGGGGGAGAGGGTGTAATACCCGAGCCCGGAATGTGAAAATTCTTTGTTTATTATTTTGAAAATTATATTTTCTTAAATTCTTTGTGAATTAATTGTTACTTTCTCGCCGTCGCAATGTGCATTGCATTTAAGGAGCAAGCTAGATAACGATTTCTAGTCCTCAGCAAATAGTGAAACTAGTATTTAGATGACTTAAATTTTATATTTTAAATGTTGCTAGCTTTAATTGATCTTACCTTAGCTAAAATGGCTTTAAAACGCACAATAGGGCCCTTTGACCAAGTCTTAAGTAGTTGACCTTGGACCTTTGACATGTTGACCAATTTAACTCTTAAATAAGCATTTAACTAAGCAAAAAAAAAAAACACAGCTGAACAGAGCAGCAAGCAGGCCGTGGCTTTGAAGAGAGAAAAAAAAAACCTTTCACCTTTCAATCATTCAATCTTCGTGTGAGCTCGTGTGGGGTGATTTCCGAGGCAACTACCGTTGTTTTCCTAGCGACTAGGAGTACCTGAGGTGAGGGAAGCATGTTATTTGCGCATTTAAATGTTATGTATGTTAACTTTGTCAATTTTGAGATTTATCCGTAGATCGTTATTTAAAGCGATTTGATGCTTCTAGAATGTTCTTTGGCATTTGTAGAACATGTATTTATAGCTTTGTAACATTTTCTGTGGTTAAATGTTGTGATTACAAATTAAATTGTTAATTGAATTGTGTTTTATGAATAGTAAAACTTTGAAACGTTGAAGTTGCGCTGTTATGCTTTCTGTTGATGTAGAAATGTGCTAGGTACACTAGAATGCTAAAATGTGTGGTTTGTTTGGGTTGCGTAGTGGAAAAAATGAGAATTATGCCTTTGGGAAAGTCGGGGTCGTTTAGGTCGACTTTAGCATTTTCTCGTTTTGCGTGTTGGCATTGCTTCGGGAAGCCATGGAAGCACTTTTGGTGCGATTATGGCGTTGGTTGGGTGTTTGGTTGTTATAGTTGTAGTTCAAAACGAGAAAGGGAGAAATCGGGGCTTTGCGCGAGTTCTAGGGTAAAGTAAGGTTTCGGGGTCTTTAGACGTGCCTTATGGTGACCTAGGAGGGTTGGCGAAGTCGGTTTCCAGAACTCGTGGCTCGTTTGGAAATGGTGGCGTTTTGATAGTTGGGGTCGATTTGTGTTTTTGTGTGTTTTCTTGTCTTTATGCCTATAGAATGCTTAGAATTACTTGAAATACTTGTTTGAGTTGTTTTGGATTGAATTGCTTATCAATTGTTGCTATTGCGTGCGAGAGTAACCTACTTTGTTATTCTCCCACGTGTGGCTTTATCGCTTGTTTATCGCCTTGTATTGAGTCTTGCATTGCATAGTGTCTCGCGCGTGAGTGATGGGCCTCTCTGGGTAGCCTTGGGTTGCCAGTGTTGGTTGCTCTAGCTCCGCTGCTATTCCCTTTCTCGCTTGCGTTGCCTGCCAGGGAGATTTGGGTCGTAGGTTGATGGATACTTCCGGGGTATTCCAAACTGCTGTTATAAGGTGGTTTGGGCCGGCGCGTCGTCATCGAATTCGTGTTTGAAAGTTGCTCGTGAAAAGAGTATCGTATCCTTTGAATGAGTGTTTGCAGCTTTAAATACTTGCCTTGCTTTATTGTTGGCTTTGGTTGTATCTTTATATCATTTGTATGTATTGCTTGGCTAATTGCATTGCATACTCCTCTCATCTCCGTCCTTGAGACCAATTGCCCTCGCTGAGCAATAGTTTTTGCTCATTCCTCTCTATACTATGTTTTTACAGGAGTAGTTGAAACAGACCCTCTCGAGGTAATAGAGGATGAGGAGCAGGTGGAGGTGTTTCCGTGATAGCACTTCCCTGCTTTGCTGGTGGTTGATTACCAGTTTTTGTGCGAACCTTGCTTGTTATGTATATTGCGTGGAGGTCGCTTAATTTTGAGGCTTGTAGCCTTGTATATATTTTCTAGTTTGAGGCCTCTATGGTCTTATGTTGTATAAGTTGAAAGAATGTAAAGTTGTAACTTACACTCTTGTGACTAGTAAGAAAATGCATGCTATTGGAATTGATTAGTGGCATAAATACTTGTGTAGTATGCATATCATTTTTGGCTTGGAAAGTTGGATAATAAGAAATGTATGTTTTGAAGGAAGTTGGCTTGTTTTGATTATTATATGGCTTTCGCAAGTGTTATATTGATTTTAGTGTTTTCGGATCGTCCGCGGTACAGAGGAGACTCCGTCCGTGTGTCGGGTCCGGGCTTGGCCTTTTGCGGGGTCGGGTCGGGGCGTGACATCAAGCTTGGTCATTGGCTGTTCTCCTCAATCGATTAGACTATGGCAAATCGCTTGTGTATTGGTCTTTGGGAAAGTGGTTGATGCTATTGCTCGCAACTGGTCTTGATCGGTCTGTCGGTCCAACAAAGAAATCCAGTCTAGTTACTTCTTCTGTCTAGTTAGAAACTGGTATTCTGTTTATGGTGGTTGGGTTGGCAACAAGCATAGGAGCTAAGGTCGAAAGCGAGGTGGAGTGAAGCACAGTCGACAACAGCTATTTGGCTCAGGCGATTCTTGTTGTTGCTGTGGGCGTTATTAGGAATTGAGACAACCCGAAGAGGGACCGTTCGCCATAATTTGATTAGGTATATCAACAAAGAGATGCGTAATAAGCTTTGCTTAGGCATCCCGTCTCTCGGTTTCGTGTTGGACAGCACGAATACATTGGATCAGGTGCCCTAGCCGAGCTAAAGTCTGATTTGGTGAAATCCTTCGAAGAAGAGTCTAGTTAACCACTCTTATCATTAGCTTCCCACATCCTCAGGGGGCCGCTCGGACGAAGAACTGACAAATCGAGTATGGAGTTAGAGCTCGAGTGGGGCATCAACCACAGCACCGGTTGCGGACCTATCGAGATGCTTCCTTGCATAACCCAACAAGGGCCGTAACTCAATAAAGTGAGTGGGAAACCTTGTAAACGTGAGCAGGAGAATATAGATGGGTCTGTCTTGTCTTAGACTAGCCCTACTCCATCCATCTTGGCTTTCTTGAGCTTATGAATAAGCTTGGGGCTATTTTTCATTTTTGCTTACTACTAGGGCTTCCAGCACTAATTCCTATGCTTAATCGGGTCTCATAGCCCACCTGTGACCTTCACAGCATGATTAATGTGCTTTAAAAGTGCACTTCTATGGGCATTTGTTGACCATTTTAGAGTTTCTTTCTCATGATGTGCCTTTATCTTCACTGGTGGATTCGCATACTTATTGTGAACTTTTGTATGCGATTCCTACTGTTCGTTACCAGTGAGTGTAGCATTGATGTCCTTAAGAATTTTCCTGTTTTCATCTGCGCTTTCATCTGTCTATGCTTGAAAAGATTCCTAGAAGCCGGCACGTAGTAAGGCCAGAAAAATGAATAAAGTAGGACAGTTTGCCTCTCTCTATCTTCCCATTCCTTGTAAGAAGTCCTAGGAGCCAAGGCAATAAGGAAGCTAGTCTTTTGTCTTGTCTTTTAGTAAGTCTTTCCTTTCCTTGTACCTACTAACCCTACTCATATGCTCACCAGACATCGCCCCCTGCTTTGACTTTGCTGCATTTTCCACTTGTATGAAATTCCTATCTCTCTAGAGTCAAAGGGCTACGAACCTCGCTAATCCAATATGACTTCTTTGTGATTAGCTTATGAAAGCAGAAAAAGAAGTTCCCGCATACCGTACTCTAAGAGCTCCCTAGTCTCACTCTTAGTAGGTAAACCCTACTCCTAGTAGTACACTCAGTCCTTTCAGAGAAGACATCAAGCAAGGAAGACTTGCTTATTTCACTTTTATCTATACAATAAGTCTCTACATTTGCTAATTCCACTTGAGCAAAAACATCTTATTCAACTGGTAATACCGCATCTATTTCTATGTAATATGGCACTGCACTTGCACTATGATCGGAGAGGAATCTTGTCCCTGCATCCCTTGTTTGGCTACTTTACTACGCAATTCAAAGCATCGAAGACGCTGCCGAACCACTACTCGTACTAGTAGCTCATCCTCTCGTCCATCCCTAGCTGCCTTAAGATAAGAATCAGTTAAGATAGTAGCTTTTTTTCTTTGAATATATGTATCTCTATCTCGCCTGCCCGGGGATTTGATTGAACTACTCCGAACTCTTTACCAGCATCTGTTTTCAATGCCAGTTGGATTGCTTTGTTGTATTCCTTTGCCTACCTATGAGAGCATTATAGCTACGATCTTTATTCTTTTATTAAATTTCTAACCAAATGAAACTGATTCAATGGCAGCCCTTCTTCCTTGCTCACAGAAACCATTTTCTAAAGAGCAAATAGAACAAGAGCAATCGCAGCTGAGTCAACTCTATCCATTCTTGTTCCAAGCTAAAAGCTTGAGGAAGAAGAACTTATTCAACTCGAGGGTCAAAGAAGACCAAAGAAATCTCGATTCAACTACAAGCCCAGATTACTAATGGAAAGAAGAGCTTATGGCTATCAAGAAAGCCCTGCTTGAAAAAAAGGAAAAGGCTACTGCCCTTAGTCCTACTACCCTCCTGGCTCTGGAATAGGCTTTTGTTCTAGCTCCGCCGAATGCTCAAAATGGTGAATTGATCAATTCCGAAACTAGCCAATCACGAACTGCTCGCTATTGGAACTGGCTAACAGAAAGAGCGGAAAGAAAGAGGACATGTCTCACTAGCAAGACAAAAAGGGTGAGCGCCTAGCGCGCCCCTTTTATTACTAGGTTGGGCAAGCTTTCACAAAAAGAACACCTATGGCTTTTCACACAGAACTTCTTGCTTTTTCTATTAGGAAGAAGTGCTAAAAATAAAAAGTTCATGTTGGTTCTTCCCCTATGGATTACTTTTTAAAGCTTAGGCGGTAAAACGCTGCTAATTGAATGGGATGTTCTGGTCGAGGTCGAACAGTCAGAATGCATGAATGTAAAGATGAAATTAGCCTTGCTTGCTGAATCGACATGTAAAGGTAAAGAAAGGACCCAGTCCAGGATTTCTTCAAAGGACAGTACGACTGCTCCAAAAGACTAGCATTTACCTGCTCCTATTAATTGAACAACTCGAATTCGAAATGAAGGCAAAGCGTAAATGAACTCGATCCAGTCTCAGTTCAGCTACTCTGCTTATGCGATGGTCGATACGGGCCGGGCACCACGAGACGAGGCTACTTCCATTTGAGGAAAAAGTGAAGTCCACAGATCAAACTAGACATAAACTTGATATACTATTAAATAAGGGAGGACCTCCCGGGTTTTTGTTTCCTATTCCATAATAAGTCCTATCTACTAGTACTAGGATCAGGGTTCATGGTCAAGAATGGGCTGCTAAAGCCTTTTATTTTCCTTTCATGACGATGACTGATTAGTCTTCTCCCTTCTATTATTCATCTCTAATTGATCTTGAATATCAAGCTTTAACAGTATGGTCTTTACTCATTTGCTCTGGTTTTATCATTGATGATTCGGTAAATGACTTAGAGTTGCATTCTTTTCATTGGATGGGAAGAATGGAATTACATATCCTATCAATGGTATCGCTCTTTTGATACCCAGTTTAGGTTCAGACTGAAGACTTTGCCCGCCCTTTTTTTCCTGTCTTTCCAGGGAAGGCAGCCTAAAGAAGAAGATGCTGATAGCGAGTGATTCACTCCTAAAAGTTCATCATACTCTCTTTTCGTGGAAGATGGGGTAGTAGGTCTTTTCTTGTTCTTAGGAGGCAGAGGGTTTTTCTAAGAAGATAGAAGTGTTGGCAATCATAAGGGGATTGTTGCATGTTCCCCGTTCAGGGGTGGGTAAGAAAGATAGTCCATGAAGACTAATTGAGAATGGGCCCATGGACCAAGATATCGATCCAGCCCAGAGTCAGGGAGGGAAATCTGGATTCAAGGGAAAATTCCCTTGATTCTTGCTTAGCTGACTAAGGTCGGATGGGGCGGGCAAGGAGAGCGACATTGCTATAGGTTTGATTCATCAATGTCGGTATCTCAGTCAGAGATTTCTTTTGTCCTAATACCCTTTGGCGGATCTTGCTTTTTTCCTAGAATAGCCCCATAATACCGAATTGAGGTTTGAAGGTGCTCGACCAATGGGAGAGGTTTGAAGATGCTCGACCGACAGGGAGAGGAATGGAGTTGGCTCGACAGAGTAAGGAGCTATGAAGCATCTTAGAGTATTCCATTATGTTTTTCAATTGGATCCAAGTTTGTTCGTGTGGCTCTTCCTCCATCGCATCCCACTACCTCGTAAGGGCATTGAGGTCAAGCATGAACCCCTCCGAGCTGGGAAAAGTTGATCCATATACATCAACTTCGGAATGGAAAAACTCCTTAAAAAATAGATTGACCTTGGGGGAGAGAGCTGAAAGGTATGCACTGAAAGGAATGGGAACCTGCCAGTGTGGATATTTTAGGTATAAATGAATGAAATTGGAATTTTCAAAAAGAAAATCTCACTTCAAGAATTCTCAACTTTGACCCTTTGATCCGGAGACCCCCATTCTATCCACTAACCATGTAAAAAACAATGATGGATAGAATGGTGCTGTAGGAACCGGTCGGATTTGAACCGACGAATAGAAGTTTTGCAGACTCATGCCTTAGCCACTTGGCCACGGTTCCCTATCAATTCAATGTCATTCCCTCTTGTCCGACTTTGCTTTACAGGGTGAGACCTGGAATAACATATGTCAGAATGCTTTAGGAGGAAGGGTACAACATAGGTGGAGATGGATTTTCATAAAGGCTTTCTAAAACATGATAATCTAAGAGTTCTCCCTACCTGAACCTTTTCCGTGGCGATAGTATAAAGAAACATTTAAGGATTTGTTGATGATCCATGATTACACAATTGATCAAGCCTCTAAAACCTGACTCTTTCTTCCCTCTCGATTCCATCCATATCCCGAACCCGAACCTTTAATCTGAATGATCTGGAATTCCTTTCCAATTACATATATCAATTAATGGGGACACCAGGAGGGAAGAGATAAAGCACATTGCTTACTTTTTCTCCATCTCTAGAAAAAAAAAAGCTTTTTGTGCTCTATCCGTCACTCCAAGACGTGTATCATCCTTTCCTTTAGAGTTGTTATTAATATTAGTTCACCCGGGGGAGGACAAAGAGAGTATAGTCAGTCAAATGTAGTTTTAGTTAATTCCTCGATTTATTATTATTTTTTTCAACAGTATTTGTTTCCATCCGACTGAATCCTATGCTAGCCATTTTCATGTCGTTCAACGCTCTATTGTAACTACCAAACGGTTGTATATCCAATCCCCCGTCTTCCTTGGGTTTGGCTGCCAATGAAAAGATTTGATTTCATTGTCTTTCTCTGCTCATTTCTTCCCCAACAATAGTTTCGGCAGACTCTGCTTTCGACAACTGGGAAAACTTCCTTCCTAAACCAAATTTATTCCAGTAGTATGCTAGCCATGTGATTGGTATAAGCCGAAAATACATGTTTAATAAGGGTTGTCTGCCACTGAGGCTGAGGCCTATTTGAGACTAAGGCAGGCTTCTTTTGATTGCATTTTTTCTTACTGTAGCTTTATACCTCTGTCGAGTATCTTCAAACCTCTCCCGTTGGTCGAGTGTCTTCAAACATTGCTCCCCTTCCAACTAGTTATAGATTGTCTTAATGCCTATAAACTTGGACCAAGGCAAGTAAGTCCGTAGATCATCTGTTAATCCTTCTTTGAATCCCAGTTGTCGTCGTCTGGGTTTTTTTAAAATGACCAAAGTATAGAAAAAGTCTTCCCCCGGGGAAACAAGAAATATAGTTTTGAAGCCTCAAACGAACAGTATCTCTATCTGGCTTTGTTATTATTACAATCTTATCTTCACCCAACCAGTAAGTAGAGATATGAAGAGAGTGGACAGCTTTGTTGCGGACTTTTCTTTGGTTTCTTTTATGAACTCTACTGGTCGTCCATGGATTATAGGTACTATCCATTATATATAAATAAACTTTGGTATCCTACTCTACAAATCACATTTTCCTTAAGTGTCACGCCCCGACCCGACCCCGCAAAAGGCCAAGCCCGAACCCGACACACGGACGGAGTCTCCTCTGTACTGCGGACGATCCGAAAACCCTAAAAACAATATAACACTTGCGAAAGCCATATAATAATAAAACAAGCCAACTTTCTTCAAAAACATACATTTCTTATTATCCAACTTTCCAAGCCAAAAATGATATGCATACTACACAAGTATTTATGCCACTAATCAATTCCAATAGCATGCATTTTCTTACTAGTCACAAGAGTGTAAGTTACAACTTTACATTCTTTCAACTTATACAACATAAGACCATTGAGGCCTCAAACTAGAAAATACATACAAGGCTACAAGCCTCAAAATTAAGCGACCTCCACGCAATATACATAACAAGCAAGGTTCGCACAAAAACTGGTAACCAACCACCAGCAAAGCAGAGAAGTGCTATCACGGAAACACCTCCACCTGCTTCTCCTCCTCTATTACCTCGAGCGGGTCGGCTTCAACTACTCCTGTAAAAACATAGTATAGAGAGGAATGAGCAAAAACTATTGCTCAGCAAGGGCAATTGGTCTCAAGGACGGAGATGAGAGGAGTATGCAATGTAATTAGCCAAGCAATACATACAAATCATATAAAGATACAACCAAAGCCAACAATAAAGCAAGGCAAGTATTTAAAGCTGCAAACACTCATTCAAAGGATACGATACTCTTTTCACGAGCAACTTTCAAACACGAATTCGATGACGACGCGTCGGCCCAAACCACCTTATAACACCAGTTTGGAATACCCCGGAAGTATCCATCAACCTACGACCCAAATCTCCCTGGGAGGCAACCCAAGCGAGAAAGGGAATAGCAGCGGAGCTAGAGCAACCAACACTGGCAACCCAAGGCTACCCAGAGAGGCCCATCACTCACGCGCGAGACACTATGCAATGCAAGACTCGATACAAGGCGATAAACAAGCGATAAAGCCACACGTGAGAGAATAACAAAGTAGGTTACTCTCGCACGCAATAGCAGCAATTGATAAGCATTTCAACCCAAAACAACTCAAACAAGTATTTCAAGCAATCCTAAGCATTCTATAGGCACAAAGTCAAGAAAACACACAAAAACACAACTCGGCCCCAACTATCAAAACGCTACCATTTCCAAACGAGCCACGAGTTCTGGAAACCGACTTCGCCAACCCTCCTAGGTCACCATAAGGCACGTCTAAAGACCCCGAAACCTTACTTTACCCTAGAACTCGCGCAAAGCCCCGATTTCCCCCTTTCTCGTTTGAACTACAACTATATCAACCAAACACCCAACCAGCGCCATAATTGCACCAAAAGTGCTTCCATGGATTCCCGAAGCAATGCCAACACGCAAAACGAGAAAATGCTAAAGTCGACCTAAACGACCCCGACTTTCCCAAAGGCATAATTCTCATTTTTTCCACTACGCAACCCAAACAAACCATGGATTTAGGCATTCTAGCATACCTAGCACATTTCTACATCAACGGAAAGCATAACAGCGCAACTTCAACTTTTCAAGGTTTTACTATTCACAAAATACTATTCATTTGACAATTTAATTTGCAATCACAACATTTAACCGCAGAAAATGTTACAAAACTATAAATACATGTTCTACAAATGCCAAGGAACATACTAGAAGTATCAAATCGCTTTAAACAACAATCTACGGACAAATCTCAAAATTGACAAAGTTAACATACATAACGTTTAAATGCGCAAATAACATGCTTCCCTCACCTCAGGTACTCCTAGTCGCTAGGAAAACAACGTT
The DNA here is from genome assembly GCA_037974665.1 of Ehretia macrophylla. NCBI lineage: Eukaryota > Viridiplantae > Streptophyta > Magnoliopsida > Boraginales > Ehretiaceae > Ehretia > Ehretia macrophylla. Next base: position 44,512,739 of record CM075767.1, read on the forward strand.
AGTTGCCTCGAAAATCACCCCGCACGAGCTCACGCGAAGATTGAATGATTGGAAGTTGAAATCTTTTTTTTTTCTCTCTTGGAACTCACGGCCTGCCCTCACTGTTTTCAGCTGCATTTTTTTTATTTTGCCTTGGTTTAGCTTATAAGGTGTTAAGTTAGGTCAAAGTTGGTCAAGGCTAGGTCAAACAACTTAAGACTTGGTCAAAAGGGCCTTATTTTGTGCGTTTTAAAGCCATTTTAGCTAGGGAAAGATCAATTAAAGCTAGCAACAATTAAAATATAAAATTTAAGTCATCTAAATACTAGTTTCACTATTTGCTGAGGACTAGAAATCGTTATCTAGCTATCACTCCTTAAATGCAATGCACGTTGCGACAGCGAGAAAGTAACAATTAATTCACAAAGAATTTAAGGAAATATAATTTCCAAAATAATAAACAAGAAAATTCACATTCCGGGCTCGGGTATTACATTAAGCATATAGCAACCCATGATTAACATTTTCATATGCTGCTGCTTTGGCGTGTTTAGTGATCATGGCTGGCTCACCTAATCTATCAATTGAGTAGTAACCTCATTTGGATAATTATCAATATCTCTTCTTATCCAAATGAGATTAGGAGGGCGCCCTTTTGTTTTTTAAGAGCCAGCCTGTCTTTCAATATATTGGAAATTACCTTAGTCATTCTCTTATACAGTGTAGTCCCCATAGCAATGGGCCCCGGTCTAGTAAGGTTTTGCTTTTTTGGGAATCATTGCTGGGAAAAAGGATTGAATTGCCCTAGGTTTGCTCCTATTTGACTTCAATTACCATATGGAGATGGAGATCATCCTTAATTATGTTCCAGCACTGCCCCTGAATTAATCAACCAAGTAGAAGTTGAAGTTCAATTAGAATTCATCTAGTCGTCTAGTTTTTTACTATGAATAGCCCCCCTGTTGTTGATAGATAGCTTACCAGATTGAAGAATTTTTTTTCCCTGAAAACTTTTTAAATATTTGATGGACTGCTGCTATATGCTATTGGCTTGATAAGATGGATAAGTGTGAGAACAATTTCATAACTTCTATCTTTATCTCCTAATGCAGAACCAAAACCCGGCCTGTTAGGCATTTCAAATTGATGAAAGTGCAGATTCCGCATTTCTTAATAGATGGGTGGAAAAAGAAAAAACCTTTTAACCAAAATTGTCGAGATTGTAGGCGCAGGGCTCCCCTACCCTTCTTGACTTAAAGCTGAGCTTTCAATCTTCCTTTTCCATTCACGTGTTTTCTGCTTGTTTTGTACTGACATTTCCTTAAACCTTTTGAATCTTCAGTAGGGCCTTTAGTCGTTTGTTGAATTGCTACTGCTACTAGTACTAGTAGCAGTAAGCAGGAGCTTTCAAATTCTTGGAAGTTTTATTCCAAGTTTCCTCAATCAATTATATACATTTTGCATTCAGAAGCCATTATTGTTGATACATCCTCAAAAGTATAGGGCTTATCCTTGGTTGTCATTAATATAGGTCTATGATCAGCCCTTCCAAGTAGTGGTAGGAATGGATTCAAGTAAGATAGATTCGTTCTCCATGATACCTTCCCGGTCATTTCCCAGATTCTACTTAATCTTGTCGATTAGACCAAGTAAAAACCAAATTCTTTAATTCCAGTTAGATTATACTGAGTAGTTCTCTAAATGTAGACATGAGACGATCAATAGATCTTTGACCGGCCTTTTATCCTTATGTAGTTAAGGGTGAGTCTAATCTGGTTAGAATCCCCCATGTATAAACATTCCATATCCAAATTGTTAGTTCCTGCCTTTTTAATGCGGGATAATCTTTGTCCATATAGATTGGGGATGTCAATCAATGAGCCTGAGTTTTTTGTTATGCCCAATTTTCTCCAGTAAGGAGTCATTAGTTTCATTGTTGGAAAGCGAGTCCTTCATTCTCTTCTTTCGAATCAGGCCGATTTTGAGTTTATTAAAGGGGTGTTGGAATAAGGATAAACACTACTGAAAGCGACTATAGTAGGTATCCTTGGCTTAGTTGGCTGGGCTGCCCAGTGGAATTTCCTGCAATAATAGTCGATTTGATCTTGTTCTACTATCCTTCTCATTTTCTTCCGTTTCCTAAGCCGAATATGTTCTAGTAGAAGTTTCTTCATAAGATAACTGGTTCATCCTGACCGGGTCTTTTTTGTCTCTTGAGTACTGTACAAATAGGGGAGACAATTTCGATGTATCAGTCAGAATCACTAGCCATTTTGACCGATCCTCTTCCTCCTCATTTCTTGTTGGAAATGAGTTTTCACTGACTCACTTTCTGATTATGAGTTTCTCAGTTCTGGGTGGACTCCCTTACCTTTGTCAATCATTTTTTTATTCATTATTGTTGAACTGTTAAAGTGGTAGATCTTCTTGTAAGATTTCACTTTGGTTATCTAAATTCTATCACTAATAGAGTGGATTTCAACTTCCCGTATCTTGCTTCTTTCTTTCAGTCCTCCCACCGCGTTGATAGGTCTGTGTCACCTCCCTAGGTTGGCTTCCCCTCAGTGTCAACGGAACATCTAAATTCCTTATATTCTCTGTGGGATTATGTTCTAGTTGTTGAGACTAAACAATCGTTCTTTCTTCCATGGCGAATTCAAAAGTAAAGGCTGATCAGGTTTACTTCCATCTGATTGGAATTTAGTAGTTGGACAGGTTTGTTTTGTTTAGGACATCATCCCCTGGCCGTATTCATTACAAGGGTAGTTGTTCATAGTCCAAAGCTCGTGATTGCTATATTATTGAACTATTTTCTCCAACTAGGAGTTGTCAAATCGGATAGGAGCCTCATGTATGTCGAGTTCTACACGGATACATACGTAAGATAGGTTTGCCTATGTATCCGTCGCTTTCTCCTCCCCTGTTCAATTGCTGAAATGGGCCTTGCCTTTTCTTCCAAAAATCCTAAACCTTCTTTAATCTCTCCACATACTCGTCCATCATCCTGGGGGAATGGGATTTGGCCATACGCTATAGGGGCGAGGTGGTTGAAGGTGAGCTAAAGTGGAATGACAGGGATTGAATGGCCTAGAAAGCCGGTAGGCTTTGGGGCGAGCTGTGGACTACATTAGATATGGGTTGAAATGGCGAGAGTTGAGATGACGATGATGCTTGGGAAGAAGCAGACCCGATGGTGCTGAGAATCGAGGAATGACCATGTACTATTTCCCTTACAGGACTCATGTAGTAGCATATTTTGAAAGAGGAAGACGGGGGGTGAGAAGCCATAGCAATATTCTATGCATTTCGGGCCTCAGTTTCTACGTCATGATCCACCTAACATAAGCATTGTGACTAGCATATGGATTTTGGGAATTTATAGGAGGGGACTTTTGTGGATTTATGAAGGCGGATATGGGAGAACTGATGTTCGGAGGATTGTAGAGTCACGAAAGAGCTACTTGGGATTGGAGGAATGCCGAATGCATTGCAGACATGCCTTTTGACATGATTTTCGCTGATTGGATTAGTCTTCCCGTCATCTTCTCTAACCTAGTCAAATTAAGTATGATTGATTCCAAGGTTGTTGTGCTGACTGGGGGTGAGAAAAAAAATGGAATCGAATATGAAATGATAACTAGTGCATGCATTTGCTATCAAAGCCCTTGAACTAACCTTTTAGGCACGAAGGGCATTCTGAGGCGGAATCGTATGGCTTCACCAAGCACCCATATTGATTTGTTGAAAATAGGCCCTTCGTCTACCACGCCTATTTGTATTGCTAGAATTATGCTTACCGATATGCAACGGACTAAAGAGGATGTATTGCCGGGCATTCTGGTCTTAAGCAAAGCCGTCCTGCCACCCCCGCTCGAACTCCAGAACTAAAGTCAAGTCATTGCTCATTCTCGCTCATGCTTGCTATAACAATTCTCTTTCCTACTAGACTTGTCTAAGAAAAGATGCACGAGCCGCTCTTTCTCTTATATACACTTACACTATTTGAAGATAGTGATTTGAATGCCTATCCCCTGCCTATGCGCTTGCCTTTACTACTTGCCAGCCTTGAACTACTACAACTGCGCATACCTTTTTTGACTCTATCCAGAAGATAGCTTGAATTAGCATTATGACTACACATATATAGCCAATAAAAAGAAGTATTCCCAAGCGGGAGAGGTAGTAAGGGAAAGAAATTGAAATGGATCTCCTATCTATATTCGACAGCTTGAAGAGGGATGATGGATGACTGCTAAAGCCAAATTTTCATTAAAAGTGATTCCTTCGCTCAAGAACTAGACTAAAGCGATTGTGCCTACCAATCAAGACAGGAAGGTGGGACACTCGCTAGCCTCTTGACCGAAGCGCCAACCCCCTCTCTAATGCGCATATTGAGACTGAGCTTGTTTGCATCTGATCCGAGCAGCGGCTCCTCATACTAGTGGCTACTGTTGTTGGACCTCCAGCAGCGGATCATGATACCGGGGATTTGTTCACAGCGGAAGTGAAACCTCAAACGGATTAGACAACTATGTTTAACACACCAATAATTTCTTTTTTTAGCTACCATATTCGATTCCTGTGTCTCTACTGATTTGAGTGCTCTGCCAAAGAAGTGGTTTGATCCAAAGTTGGCATGAAATCTAAGGCTATTGAGCTCTTTGTCCAAGGACGATCTCCTAATTGCTAGTTCGAATCAAGGGCCAAAGTCTGAACTCATGATTTGATGGAAGTTGTTTGACTGAAAGGCTGATCTCCTAACTCAACTAGAAAAGAATGGACGCACTCTGCCCCCAGCAAAGGACTTCGTTGGAAGAAGAAAAACCTCAACTCAATCAAAGAACTGAAACCCAGGATTGATGGGTTTCCTGCTGTGACCAATTTTGTTGCCTTAGCCTGAAAGACGGAGAGGGCACTAAACGATTAGGTATACCACGTCATGAACTTAACTAAAACCTACCTTATGTTTATTCTTCAACCAACTATTGGTCTAAAAGAAAAAAAATACACCATAGGTATGGAAATCACTTAGTTTCTAAACTATGGAAAGATGGTTCCTATCTTGCTTTCTTTCGTTTGGGTTTTTTATGCCTTGTTTTTGCCTAACAACCTGAAACTTCCCCCCGTATGTACGACCAAAAGAGAGATCAATAAGCAATAAATAAAAAAAAGCAATCCTCGCAATGCAAGCTCAGTAGGGATATCGCTCTAAGCCGATGCCCAGCCCATCTAATCTCACGAAATCGAATTTGATAGAATCCCTATACAAGCATCCGAACTCGCATTAGTATGTACAAGAGACCCCCCGAGGAAGGTAAAGGTAGTAGCTCAGGAAGATAGCAAACCATATCATATACGCAATTCGTCTTTATCTTCCTGGTAGCAGTACGAGTAAGGGATCTAACATGACTGTATTAAGCCTTAAACAATCAGGGTTAAGCTAGCTCATTGCCTGAAAGCAAATAGGAGCTCGTACTTAGATCAGGGACGCTCATCCCAGGCAGGAAGCAAGGGCTTCAGGTCTGAGGTAAGCCTTCCTGTATCTTTGGTAGGCAAAGGGGTAAGCGAAGATGTGACGCCCCGATCCCTCACGAGACCGGAGGCTCTAATAACCATGCTATTCTCAACCCAATACCAAACCCAGTCACAAAATTTTAGGGAAAAACGGACAGAGTTTCCTCTGTACCGCGGACATTTCTCAAACCTGTAAATGCTCAAAATAGCCACAATATACTAAAACAAGCTTTTATAATTAAAATTCAAGGTTCTAGGCCATCCAAGCCAGGAGACAAACAACAGCTCCAAATCACACATGCATGCACCCAACTTAACTTTTCATTAAACCTTTTTAACATGCCATTCTATGATAACATTAGAGCAATTTTAGAAGTTGAAATCAACACCTCTAAACATACACACCCAAGCATGCAAGAACTAAAAGGAGAATTAAAAGTTATTACAAGCCATAATATCTCAAAGCTAACATTACAACCAACAACTTTCAACTTGCAACTACAAGAATATACATAGCCTTAAGGCCACAAAATAGATCATGCTATAGCAATACAAGTACACCATGTAACAACAAGAAGACAAATCCACCTTAGACAACAAACACATAACAACTAGGGCAAAGGCTCAGCCTGAACTTCTTCCTCTTCCACTAGCACCTCAATTAGCTAGGGATCACCCTCAGCACTTCCTGAAACATATATCGAGGTATGAGCAACCACTGTTGCCCAGTGAGGGATATAGTCTCTCGGGGCGTGCAATGCAACAGGTAATACAGTTAAACAACAATAACAATTAGACAATTAAAGAAACAATGATAGCTTAAATAACCACACATTTAAAAGGATACATTTCACATAACCCCTATACACCAATCTTCGCTGGTCTTCATTCACGATCCACGAACCACAATCACGATCACGATAAGCCGGCATCCCAAACACCAAAGGGTACTTCGGATGTACCCAATCCTACGACCCAACACCCCCTGGCAATCTCCGGACCAGGCGAGTGAGGGAATAGGGTACGGAGCTAGAGCAACCAACCCTGGCAAGCCCGCTGCCGCCCAAAGAGGCCCATCGCATCCGCCCTGACGATAAGGTTGCGCAACCATTGACTCGATAACACAGGAAGCAATAATAATATCAATATAACAAAATAAGCCGATATACAAACAAGGAGGACAACAAAAGAGGTTGTCCTCGAGCACACACATCATCAATCATGCCATACGATGAAATATGATACATTCATTTGTCTATAATTGCTAAACTAATCCAACTAAAACACTTAAATCACTTAGTATCGAATATTTAGCATATAACAAGATAAGACACATAGAATGCACATAGAAATGATCCCTCACCTTTTAGGAAGCCAAACCTGCACGAATTAAGCCAAGATTCCCTCAATATTCTCCAAAAGCATCAATTCCCTTCAATTATCACTACCTAATACAATCAACTATATGCATAAGAAGTGATTTCTTATTCTCAACTAAAGCTAGTTCATAAAGCCATTAAATTATCCAACTCTATTTGATTCCCTTTAATTCACATAACTAACAATATATTTCATGGTTTAACAATCATTCTAATCAATATTTGAACAATACATAAACTCAAGTGATCACATATGCAACATTCTTTAATTTCCAAGTATCAGACAAAGACAATAGCATAATAAATAACATAGACATAACCATCCATATAAGTAGAAACAATATATAACATCTAACCAATAAGTTATATAAGCGTATCTTTACACATATAATGCAATTAATAAACAATATAAACATGTTTACTCAATCTTTAACTAGTATCAATATAACTTAACTCACAATTTCTCCGAATAGATGAATTTGTTACATAAGTACATTTAAACATTTATCCAATCAATCAAGAATCAACTAACAACAATTATTACCATGGTTAATTACTAGTTCCTTTAGTCCATTCTAAATTCATATTCAACCAAATCCATGTAAACCAAGCAACTTAATTCACGAGACTTCACTACTATAATACGTACACTACACAAAGGTATATAAACATTTAATTACTCAATTATAAAGCAATTATCATGAAATTAACTATGCGAACACAAAGGGGTCAATATTATACTTTTCACAAAACTTAACCAAAAGCTCACACATACCTTAGAATAGCATTTAGACACGCTAGGAGCAACTAAAAAGCAATACAAGTACTAACGCAATTAATTCATTCATTTCCCATTTGTTCAACTAGGCTATTTAGCTTCCTATCGGAATTTAATGATCAAGTTAAGCTAACCATCCTACCAATCTAAGGATACCTAAATAACTCATTTAGAACCTCCAAATCATAACCTAGAGCACAAGTACATGAAAACACCAAAAATGCCTCTTTGTGGGTTTACACTACAAGTACCAATTTCGGAACCCAAACAAGCGAAACGAAAGCACTTCTAAGGTTTCAATACTTAATAAAGACTAGCCATAACCTCGAAACGTGCCCGGATTCAAGTTAAACCCGAAACCCCTTATTAAAGTGGCCTATTTTGATCAAATTTCTCAAATTTTGAACATAGTAAGTGCAATTAACATTTTTTCCACTCTTATGGACCTAATTAGCAACTACTAGAAGCCTCGAATTGAATTAAATTGTACCTTTTTTGCAAAACCCTAGTTTAGGACTATTCGTCATCTTCCCCAAGTGTCATTTTCATTTTCAAGCATTCAACAAGCATTTTAAACCATCAAACATATTCTATGAAGTCATTAGAGCATATAAGAATCAACGGAACAAGAATTAAACCACTACAATATTAGATCACAAAAATAATAATACAAACTTTAATTGAATTTAATACAAAAATAGAATGCACCCTCACCTCTTTTCAAGATCAAAGAATGGTCTTAAGGTCCTAAGGATGAAGCACAACCAATTTGGGAAGCAATGGAAGCAAGAATGAAGCAAAGAGTAATTTTTTTTTTGAGAAGTAACTATTCCCGTAACTCTTTCTTGACCATTTTTTTGACCGCTTTTTTTTTTTTGTTTCTTGGCTTTTAATATTCTCATAAGATGGTCAAAGGGTAGGTCAAGCAAATAGGGTATTTTAGTAAGGGTAAATGGGTCATTTGGGTGATTAAATTTTAGCAAAATAAAATGCCAAAAATCTAAAAAAATTGAAAAAATCCCGCTGGTACTATTTATCAGACATTTCGTGAATTTTTTCCCGTTGATCCCGATATGCAATGCACGCACAGTTAGGGGCTATAGTCCCCTAAAAATATGTAGTATTTTATAAAAATATAAAATGCATGAAAAGAAATATTTGAATTTATGGAAATATAAAAAAAAATAAAGTAATTAGCTAAATTACATCTAAGTTAACCATTTAATGAATGCAATTAGTGAAGTGCTAAGTTCGGGGTGTCACAGAAGATGGATGTGTTTGTTTGTTATGTTAATAAGCAAATAGGTAAGGAAGCGCAAACAGTACGAATTCCTTTAAATGGATCCCTCTCTCTTAATGACTCTTCTTAGGGAGTATGATCTATTGCCTAGGAGTTCAGAGAAAGATAGCGAAGTAATATATTCTTTTTCAAGCAAAGAGGAGTTCGCGCAAGCAAGCAAAGTAGAATGAGAAGCCAAAACAATTATGCAACTTGGCCTCTTCAACTACTTAGGTGCAGGATAGAAGATGATAGAGCAGCATACTAGGGGAAAACAAAAGTCCTAATTCGAATAAAAAATACAAAAAGATAAATCAAATCTAAATAAACAATTCTTCGAAGAGGGCTCATGTTCACTAGGTTATTTTGATATAGACAATGTTTGGAGAACGGATGACTAGAACAAATCGGTAAAGGCCTTACTATATTCCTTGACAAGAATAGCGGCCTTAGAGCTTTTACTACTATCGGCTACCTAACTGTTGGGAAATCGGGGGTTTTGTCGGAGAATCAGTGTCGTGGTAGTGCTACGAGATGGCGATTTATCGTATAGAAGAAGAGATCTGCGAACCTATTGATTGACTATATGTCACGCCCCGACCCAACCCCGCAAAAGGCCAAGCCCGGACCCGACACACGGACGGAGTCTCCTCTGTACCGCGGACAATCCGAAAACCCTAAAATCAATATAACACTTGCGAAAGCTATAAAATAATCAAAACAAGCCAACTTTCTATAAAACATACATTTCTTATTATCCAACTTTCCAAACCAAAAATGATATGCATACTACACAAGTACTTATGCCACTAAACCATTAGCCATTAGCATGCATTCTTCACTAGTCATCCGAGTATAAGTTTACAACTTACAAACTTTAATCCATTTCAACATAAGACTAATAAAGATTTCAACTAGAAAATATATATACAAGGCTACAAGCCTCAAAATTAAGCGTTCCTCACGCAATATACATAACAGCAAGGTTTGCACAAAACTGGTAACCAACCACCAGCAAAGCAGGTAAGTGCTATCACGGAAACACCTCCACCTGCTCCTCCTCCTCAATTACCTCGAGAGGGTCTGCCTCAACTACTCCTGTAAAAACATAGTATAGAGAGGAATGAGCAAAAACTATTGCTCAGCGAGGGCAATTGGTCTCAAGGACGGAGATGAGAGGAGTATGCAATGCAATTAGCCAAGCAATACATTCAAAACATATAAAGATACATCCAAAGCCAACAATAAAGCAAGGCAAGTATTTAAAGCTGCAAACACTCAATCAAAGGATACGATACTCTTTTCACGAACCACTTTCAAACCCGAATTCGATGATGACGCGCCGGCCCAAAACAACCTTATAACACCAGTTTGGAATACTCCGGAAGTATCCATCAATCCTACGACCCAAATCTCCCTGGGAGGCAACCCAAGCGAGAAAGGGAATAGCAACGGAGCTAGAGCAACCAACACTGGCAACCCAAGGCTACCCAGAGAGGCCCATCACTCACGTGCGAGACACTATGCCATGCAAGACTCGATACAAGACAATAAACAAGCAATAAACAAGCGATAAACCACACGTGGGAGAATAACAAAGTAGGTTACTCTCGCACGCAATAGCAGCAATTTGATAAGCAATTCAATCCGAAACAACTCAAACAAGTAATTCAAGTAATTCTAAGCATTCTATAAGCATAAAGACAAGTAAACACACAAAAACACAAATCGGCCCCAACTGTCAAAATGCTACCATTTCCAAACGAGCCACGAGTTCTGGAAACCGACTTCGCCAACCCTCCTAGGTCACCATAAGGCACGTCTAAAGACCCCGAAACCTTACTTCACCCTAGAACTCGCGCAAAGCCCCGATTTCCCCCTTTCTCGTTTGAACTACAACTACAACAACCAAACACCCAACCAACGCCATATTCGCACCAAAAGTGCTTCCATGGCTTCCCGAAGCAATGCCAACACGCAAAACGAGAAAACGCAAAAGTCGACCTAAACGACCCCGACTTTCCCAAAGGCTTAATTCTCATTTTTTTCCACTACGCAACCCAAACAAACCACACATTTTAGCATTCTAGCATACCTAGCACGTTTCTACATCAACGGAAAGCATAACAGCGCAATTTCAACGTTTCAAGGTTTTACTATTCACAAAGTACTATTCATATCACAATTCAAGTTGCAATCACAACATTTAACCGCAGAAAATGTTACAAAGCCATAAATACATGTTCTACCAATGCTAAGGAACATTTTAGAAGCATCAATTCGCTTTAAATAACGATCTACGGATAAATCTAAAAACTGATAAAGTTAACTAACACAACGTATAAATGCGCAAATAACATGCTTCCCTCACCTTAGGTACTCCTAGTCGCTAGGAAAACAACGTTGGTTGCCTCGGAAATCACCCCGCACGAGCACACGCGAAGATTGATCGTTTGGAAGGTTGAAAGGTTTTTTTTTTTTTTTCCTCTAAGGGAGATCACGACCTGCTGCTGTTTTGCTGCTGTTTTTATTTTATTTTGCTTAATTTTAACTTATTTAAGGGTCAAATGGTCAAAGGGTCAAAGGGCTAAGTCAAACTACTTAAAAACTTGGTCAAAGGGCCCTATTTCGCGCGTTTTAAAGCCGTTTCAGTTAAGGTAAGTTCAATTAAAGTTAGCAACAATTAAAATATAAAATTTAAGTCGTCTAAATACTAGTTTCACTATTTGCTGAGGACTGGAAATCGTTATCTAGCTATCGCTCCTTAAATGCAATGCACGTTGCGTCGACTAGAAAGTAACAGTTAATTCACAAAGAATTTAAGGAAATATAATTTTCAAAATAATAAACAAAGAAAATTAATATTCCGGGCTCGGGTATTACACCCTCTCCCCCTTAAAACAATTGCGCCCACGCAATTCTTACCTGGTCAACAAACAACTCCGGATACTGATCCCGAACTTGGTCCTCTCTTTCCCATGTCGCTTCCTCAAACCCATGATGATTCCACAGAACCTTCACTAACGGAATACTCTTTCTGCGAAGCTCTTGAATCTTCCGATCCACAATTCTAATCGGTTTCTCTTCGTAGGATAACTTCTCTTCAATCTGCAAAGGCTCTGGTTCAAGTACATGCGAAGGGTCTGGATGATACTTCTTCAACATAGACACGTGAAACACATCATGCAGTCGCGACAAGCTCGGAGGCAAAGCTAATCGATAAGCCAAAGGACCTACCTTTTCGGTGATCTCATACGGGCCCACATACCTGGGACTAAGCTTCCCGCTCTTACCGTGCCGAATCAATCCCTTCCGTGGAGAAATCTTAAGAAACACCCAATCTCCCAAATCAAACTTAAGATCCCGACGGTGCTTATCTGCATAACTCTTCTGACGACTCTGAGCTGTAAGCATACGCTGGCGAATAAGGTGAACATTATCTACCATCTTAATCATCTCAGGTAACACAGTCGGATCAACTGTTCTCATCTCTCCAACCTCTTCCCAATATAATGGGGATCTGCATTTCCGACCATACAACGCCTCGTAGGGAGCCATACCTATAGTAGATTGATAACTATTGTTGTAGGCGAACTCCGCTAAAGGCAAAAACTTCTCCCAATTCTTCCCAAAGTCAAGCACACATGCCCGAAGCATGTCTTCCAAGATCCTGATGGTTCTCTCAGACTGGCCATCAGTTTGCGGATGATATGCAGTACTGAAGCTCAACTTAGTTCCCATGGCCTCTTGCAACTTCTGCCAAAAACGAGATCTGAATCTGGGATCCCTATCTGACACTATACTCTGTGGTACTCCATGCAATCTCACAATATTAGCAACATACAATTCAGCTAGCTTATCAAGGCTATCCTGTTTGTTCACGGGAATAAAATGTGTAACTTTAGTCAAGCGGTCCACAACAACCCAAACAGAATCACATCCTCTCGGAGATCTAGGAAGATCGGTCACAAGGTCCATTGTTATATGTACCCACTTCCATTGCGGAATCGATAACGGCTGTAGAAGTCCGGCTGGCCTCTGATGCTCAACCTTAACCCTCTGACAAGTCAAACATCTGGATACATACCCAGCAATCTCCCTCTTCATATTGTTCCACCAGAAGTGTTGCTTCAAATCTCTATACATCTTAGTACTGCCCGGGTGAATCGTGTACCTCGAATTATGTGCCTCGGACAGGATCTCATTCTTCAAAGTCGGATCATCAGGAACACATACTCTATCCCTGAACCTGAAAATGCCATCTGCATGAAATTTAACCTCCGACTCTTCCCCTTTAGCTTTCTCTTGGATCTTCAAGATGTGAGGATCAGTCTTCTGAGCCTCTCTGATCTGTGCTAGCAACCCTGACTGAATCTGTAAACTAGCAAACCGAATCCCTACCTCAGTAGCTTCTGGTTTCCATGAACAAATTTCTTCCAAAGTCTCCCAGTCCTTGATAATCAAGCTCGCAACAGTAGCCTTTCGGCTCAAAGCATCAGCAACAACATTTGCCTTACCTGGCACATAGTTAATGGAACAGTTATAACCACCCAATAGCTCTAGCCATCTCCGCTGCCTCATATTCAGATCCTTCTGTGAAAACAAATACTTGAGACTCTTGTGGTCAGTAAATATTTCAAATCTGCAACCCCACAAGTAATGACGCCACTTCTTCAATGCAAACACAACTGCAGCTAACTCGAGATCATGTGTAGGGTAATTGACTTCATAAGGTTTCAATTTCCTAGAAGCATAGGCAATCACCTTACCATTCTGCATTAAAACACAGCCCAATCCTTCTTTAGATGCATCACTGTAGACAACGAAGTTCTCTGTTCCCTCAGGTAAAGCTAGTATAGGAGCTGTAGTTAGTCTCTTCTTCAATTCCTGGAAACTGGATTCACACTTGGCATCCCAATTGTAAGCAACTTTCTTCCGAGTTAACTGGCTCAAAGGTCCAGAAATTTTAGAAAAGTCTTTAACAAATCTCCGGTAGTAACCTGCCAATCCAAGAAAACTCCGAATCTCTGGCACCGTCTCAGGTCTCTTCCAAGCTGAAACAACTTCAATATTAGCTGGGTCCACTGAAATTCCTCGGTCTGAAATGATATGGCCTAGAAAAGATATCTGGTTCAACCAGAACTCACACTTGCTGAATTTAGCAAAAAGCTTGTTTTCCTGCAAAGTCTGAAGCACAATCCTCAAGTGTTGCTCATGTTCAGCCTCGTTCTTCGAATACACTAAAATGTCGTCAATGAAGATCACGACAAACTGATCAAGGTAAGGCCGAAAAACCCTCTGCATCAAGTCCATGAATGCGGCTGGTGCATTCGTCAATCCAAACGGCAAAACAACAAATTCATAGTGGCCATATCTAGTCCTGAATGCCGTCTTTGGTATATCGTCACTCCGAATTCTAAGTTGATAGTAACCCTGCCTCAAGTCAAATTTGGAGTAAACACTCGCACCCTGCAACTGGTCAAACAATTCTTCAATCAACGGCAAGGGGTATTTATTCTTAATCGTGACTTGATTAAGTCCCCTGTAATCAATGCATAACCGTAGCGTGCCATCTTTCTTTCTCACAAACAACACAGGTGCGCCCCACGGTGAAGAACTAGGTTGTATAAACCCTTTCTCAAGCAAGTTCTGAAGCTGAATTTTTAACTCCTGAAGTTCAGCCGATGCCATCCTATAAGGACTCCTAGAAATTGGCGCAGTGCCTGGCACAAGATCAATCACGAACTCAATCTCCCTATCCGGTGGTAAACCCGGTAATTCCTCAGGAAATACACCAGGGAAGTCTCTAACAATCGGAACTTCATTCAAACTCAACTTATCAGCAGGCTGATTGATCAAATAGGCTAAGTAGGCTTCACAACCCCTATTCAACAACTTAGAAGTCTTGATCGCTGATAAAAGTGGAATGCGGGCAGCCCTGCAGTTCCCAATAATCTCTAGTACCGGTAGGTCAGGAACTTTAAGATAAACGATCTTTGTTCTACAATCCAACTGAGCATAATACTTTCCCAACCAGTCCATTCCCAAAATGATTTCAAAGTCACGGAATGGTAATATAATTAAATCAGCAGGAAATTTACGGTTCTCTATACATATATCACAAGATTTGCAAATAGATTCAGCAACAAATTTTGCACCCAAAGGAGTACTAACTTCAACTTCATGAGGCAAATTATCAATGCAAACATTCACAGATCGTGCACATGCAGGAGTTATAAACGAATGCGTAGCTCCAGGATCAATCAAAACTTTAACTGGCTGAGTATTGAGAAGAAAGGTACCTTCCACTATAGCTGTATTATCGGGCAGCTCCTCTGCATCCAGTGCAAAGACCCTAGCCTGAACTCTCTGTGCTGGTCGTGCACCTGCAGCCCTATTCTGAACACCTCGGCCTCCACCACGGCCCTGAACATTATTAAATTTAGGGCAATCCTTCACCCTATGCTCATCACTGCCACAACCCGTACATTTCCCACTCTTCCTCCAGCAGTTAGCCTCAATATGCCCTGGTCGATTACAATAATCACACTGCTGATTTTGCCTAACCGCAGTGTTTCCTGTAGGTGCTGGGGCTCTGGCAGGGGTAGGAACTGTACCTCCCTGCTGAGGTCTAGTCACAGCTGGTCTAGCCTGAATCTGCTGCTGTGGCTGATACGAACGCTGCTGAGGACCCTGTGCAGAAGCCTGATACTGCCTCGGCTGACTCTGGCTGCTCTGGCCCAAAAACTGCTTCTTACTCGGCTGACTGCTCTCGGCTAACATCTCAGCCTTCCGTTTCTCAAACTTCGAGGCTGCCTGAAATGCCTCGGGAAAAGTAGTGTAGGTCTGTCCAGTCAAATGCAACTGTATGTCCATTCTCAACCCACGGACAAACCTATGTATCATCCTCCTAGCTGGCCGTACCAACTCGGGCATATACCTCGACAGGCTAACAAATCTAGCCTCATATTGTGCAACAGTCATATTTCCCTGCTTCAGGGCCACAAACTCATCTTCCCGTCTCTCCATTGCCATCTCGGGAATATATTTGTCCCGAAACTCACTTACAAAATCATCCCATAAGTGTGGAACATCCTCACAATCCCACCTCAGCCTAACAGTATTCCACCACTGCTCTGCATCACCCTCAAATAAAAATGATGCATAGTCTATTCTTGCCTCATCGGTATACCTCAAAGCAGTGAAAATTTTCTCAACTCGATTAATCCATCTCTCGGCCGCCTCATCATCCGGCTCCCCGAAAAACTTTCCTGGCTCGTGCCTCAGAAATTTCTCAAGCTGGTTATTCTCAACTCTGTACCCCTGTCCACCAGGATTAGCTTGATTACCCTGGGGATTAATCCGGTCCTGCCTCTGCTCATGTAGTACCTGTGTGATCCGGTCTACTGCAGTAGTCATGGTAGCCATAAACTGCTCAGGCAATGGCTGCTGACCTTGTTCTGCTGCCTCTTCATCTGATCCTATACCTTGAGTACCACGACGTGGCGGCATAGTAGCAACTCACAATAGCTGGCAACATTTAAAAGCAGTTTATAGATAGAAATATAACACATAAGATTAGATAACACTCAAGTCAATAACAATCCAATATTCTATCACACAATTCACATAAGACAAGTTTAACTTGCCAAACTATTTCACTTAAACACATAAACATTCCAAGTTCACAAAGTCATGCTAGAACATTTTCTTTTCACTTAGCAATCATTCATAAACACTTTAGCATTTTAGACCTTTACCCCACAGACCGAGAATCATATCCCGGCTCATGCAAGACTATCATGCTCTGATACCACCTAAAGATGTCACGCCCCGACCCAACCCCGCAAAAGGCCAAGCCCGGACCCGACACACGGACGGAGTCTCCTCTGTACCGCGGACAATCCGAAAACCCTAAAATCAATATAACACTTGCGAAAGCTATAAAATAATCAAAACAAGCCAACTTTCTATAAAACATACATTTCTTATTATCCAACTTTCCAAACCAAAAATGATATGCATACTACACAAGTACTTATGCCACTAAACCATTAGCCATTAGCATGCATTCTTCACTAGTCATCCGAGTATAAGTTTACAACTTACAAACTTTAATCCATTTCAACATAAGACTAATAAAGATTTCAACTAGAAAATATATATACAAGGCTACAAGCCTCAAAATTAAGCGTTCCTCACGCAATATACATAACAGCAAGGTTTGCACAAAACTGGTAACCAACCACCAGCAAAGCAGGTAAGTGCTATCACGGAAACACCTCCACCTGCTCCTCCTCCTCAATTACCTCGAGAGGGTCTGCCTCAACTACTCCTGTAAAAACATAGTATAGAGAGGAATGAGCAAAAACTATTGCTCAGCGAGGGCAATTGGTCTCAAGGACGGAGATGAGAGGAGTATGCAATGCAATTAGCCAAGCAATACATTCAAAACATATAAAGATACATCCAAAGCCAACAATAAAGCAAGGCAAGTATTTAAAGCTGCAAACACTCAATCAAAGGATACGACACTCTTTTCACGAACCCCTTTCAAACTCGAATTCGATGATGACGCGCCGGCCCAAAACAACCTTATAACACCAGTTTGGAATACTCCGGAAGTATCCATCAATCCTACGACCCAAATCTCCCTGGGAGGCAACCCAAGCGAGAAAGGGAATAGCAACGGAGCTAGAGCAACCAACACTGGCAACCCAAGGCTACCCAGAGAGGCCCATCACTCACGTGCGAGACACTATGCCATGCAAGACTCGATACAAGACAATAAACAAGCAATAAACAAGCGATAAACCACACGTGGGAGAATAACAGTAGGTTACTCTCGCACGCAATAGCAGCAATTTGATAAGCAATTCAATCCGAAACAACTCAAACAAGTAATTCAAGTAATTCTAAGCATTCTATAAGCATAAAGACAAGTAAACACACAAAAACACAAATCGGCCCCAACTGTCAAAATGCTACCATTTCCAAACGAGCCACGAGTTCTGGAAACCGACTTCGCCAACCCTCCTAGGTCACCATAAGGCACGTCTAAAGACCCCGAAACCTTACTTCACCCTAGAACTCGCGCAAAGCCCCGATTTCCCCCTTTCTCGTTTGAACTACAACTACAACAACCAAACACCCAACCAACGCCATATTCGCACCAAAAGTGCTTCCATGGCTTCCCGAAGCAATGCCAACACGCAAAACGAGAAAACGCAAAAGTCGACCTAAACGACCCCGACTTTCCCAAAGGCTTAATTCTCGTTTTTTCCACTACGCAACCCAAACAAACCACACATTTTAGCATTCTAGCATACCTAGCACGTTTCTACATCAACGGAAAGCATAACAGCGCAATTTCAACGTTTCAAGGTTTTACTATTCACAAAGTACTATTCATATCACAATTCAAGTTGCAATCACAACATTTAACCGCAGAAAATGTTACAAAGCCATAAATACATGTTCTACCAATGCTAAGGAACATTTTAGAAGCATCAATTCGCTTTAAATAACGATCTACGGATAAATCTAAAAACTGATAAAGTTAACTAACACAACGTATAAATGCGCAAATAACATGCTTCCCTCACCTTAGGTACTCCTAGTCGCTAGGAAAACAACGTTGGTTGCCTCGGAAATCACCCCGCACGAGCACACGCGAAGATTGATCGTTTGGAAGGTTGAAAGGTTTTTTTTTTTTTTCCTCTAAGGGAGATCACGACCTGCTGCTGTTTTGCTGCTGTTTTTATTTTATTTTGCTTAATTTTAACTTATTTAAGGGTCAAATGGTCAAAGGGTCAAAGGGCTAAGTCAAACTACTTAAAAACTTGGTCAAAGGGCCCTATTTCGCGCGTTTTAAAGCCGTTTCAGTTAAGGTAAGTTCAATTAAAGTTAGCAACAATTAAAATATAAAATTTAAGTCGTCTAAATACTAGTTTCACTATTTGCTGAGGACTGGAAATCGTTATCTAGCTATCGCTCCTTAAATGCAATGCACGTTGCGTCGACTAGAAAGTAACAGTTAATTCACAAAGAATTTAAGGAAATATAATTTTCAAAATAATAAACAAAGAAAATTAATATTCCGGGCTCGGGTATTACACTATAGATGTGAACCGATCGACCGCTACCTAAGAGAGGATAAGTAGTTCTTCTATCGAAAAAGGGCAAGGGGAGAACATGTAAGGGCTTGCCTAGATCTCATACTTCCTACGTAGTCCGTCGGTCAAACCAACAATTCTCTTCTGAAAGTAATGGAGAGAGTCTTTTTCTTTTTCCGGTATGTAGCTCCGCGAGCTAGGAGAGCATCATTAGGGCAGGGAAAAAACGAACATAGGATCATGACCCTTTTCTTCTTTCTTTTGTTTGTGTCTGGTCTGTTGTGTGTGTTTTTTTAAGGCTTATCCGGCTCTAGGGCATCCAATTCTTCTTCTTTCTGTTGTTGCTGATCTCACATCGAGAGCAGCTCTTTCTTGTTCAGGGTCATCAGATGAGAGATCTTCCTCCGACTCTGAGAAATCGATCAAACGGGAGGCTACCTTGGACTCACCTCTTTCTCTATAAAAAAAACCCCTCCCCAGAGTAGAGTAGAAGCTCCAGGATGAGTATGTCCTAAATTCCCAGATTCATTTTCGTCCTGATCCACCATGGAATTTTTGGAATCTATAAAAACATTGACGGAGAGGGCTTGTAATGATCTTTGAGAATATCACAAGGTGCTGAAGTGGCAGGATATGGGGCTCCGTAGGTTTTTGGGAAAGGGATGCTCTTATCATGTAATTGATGAAAAGAAAAAAAATGCCTCTATTTGATGTCGATTCTGTCACGCCCCAACTCGACCCCACCTACAATCATTCAGGACGCAACAAAATTTCGACAGTATAACGACAGTAATAAAGACAACGAGGCTCTAAACCAACCTCTAAAAACACCATACAATCAAACTCCTCAACCAATCAACAATCAATTCCTCAATACCATTAACAACATACAACATAACCATATTATACAATAATTATTCTTAGATGATCCATTCATAGTTATACGCCTCCGTTCCAACACAATACCTTAACTTTAATATACATATCGAAATAGATTATAAACCAAATTAGCAACCTAGATCATAACAAAAGAAAGACTACTAAGTGAGCATAATTTAGTTCATTATCTTTACTACAACTTATACATCATAAATTACAAGGAAAATAAAAGACAAATAGTTTAATATACAACATAATAGAGTATACAACATCTCAAGCATCAAGGACAAGACTATGGCACATAGGACTCGTCCACATACGGCATATTATCCTCTTCTGGAGGCACGTACCCGTAATCTTGCGAAAGGACACCTGTATGCATGCAATAATAGAGAATGAGCTTATATAAACAAGCTCAGTGAGGATCCGATAGATCTCTAACAGTATTCACTTTACTCCTTGGATATGATCCTTTGAGCAAGTAAACACACAAATAAACATCAATACAATATAAACAAATAATTAAAATGACCAATCAATAAAGGATACTCAATTTGGTGTAGCTCCATACGCCATCATGATCTCAACCATTCTTCTTATAACTCCCCATTACTCACGCACCCGAGGTACCTCACTAGCCTCTCCCTCCATGACACCTCCATCATGCGAGCTGGAGGTAGTCTCTGCCAGTCATGCCATTATCAACCAGACAGCCCAACGCTGCCCGAGAGGTAGCACACACATACCAAGACTCAACAATAATAATAAACATCATTCACAGGAGGACAGTCTAGCGGAACTGCCTATCTCCGGGTTCATCAATCAATAATCATTAATAATCATCCATTTCCATCAATGTAACATCAATAATCATCAATATAACATCATTATAACATCAATATAACATCAAGTAATCAATTAAACAACAAATAACTAAGTTAGATGACAAAGTAGGCCATCCAACTTAACATGCATAAGACACGTAATCTAACCCTAATCTAACTATCAACAACTCACAATTCAATCACTCAAACGCCACCCAATCATCTAAAGGCTCTAATCAACAATTTAAAGAAAGACAACCTAAACTTCAAATAATCATATCTTACATTCTACTAATCCAAACAACTCCAAATCAGTTTCAAACACTCACCCATTCAATCAACTACATTAGTCCTCTCGAAAACTGTCACACCCCAACCCGGCCTATATAGTTTAGACTAGGGTGTGATATAAAATTCAAGTCATATCACAACTTAACCGTTTACGAAGGTTTAACACTTAACATTTTGGCCTAAATTCCATAAATTCTCTGGAAAATCGGCAGCATAACGGCTGTAATTGGGCTCCTTAGTTGACCTAATTCTCTAAACGCCTCAAATTTTCCAATCTCAATTTCATTTCCAACTAAGATTACTATTTACCATCAATTGAAATGCCTATTGGTTACCTCGAAGTCTCGTTTGATTAATAACCTAGTATGATACTATGTCTCGTCTGTTTATTAATCCTCATTTCAAAAGTACTTGTTGATCTTAGCTTGATAGTAAGTACCTACTTAGATTGGATAGGTTTATTTTACTTAGTCCTTATCTGATACTTCATAACCCTACGATAGATAATAGTCAATGACAATAGCAAAAGACCATAGTAGTGTCTGCCTAGTTAATATCAGTACAAACCAAAATTAGACCCCAAATTACAACAGGGGTCTTTTACATTACAAACATTAAGCAACATGAAAAGAAATAGTCTTCACATAGCATGGTGTTCATAAAGGCCATGATCAAGTAAAGCACACAGGATAGGCAATCATTCCAAAGAATCGTCATTAGGCACGTCGTCCTCAGGTACCTGTTCTGGATCTTCTTCACCTGAGATGATAAAAGAGGGTGAGTCCTTATGAACTCAGTGAGGGGAAACGAGAAATGGGTTTTGAAACTCATTTTTCGGTTCAACTTATGAAAATCCTTTTGCAAGCATGAATATAACACAATTAAGTACATAACAATAATATAAAAGTAAAGGAACACAATTACCCATCTTTCCTCCCCGAGGTCCTCTAGGAACCAAGCGAGAGTACTTATATACATAGTAAAAAGGATATGGTGAGCTTTTGCTCTCAGTTCATTTCCAGTATCAGTTGTTGCAGCCGACTTCAAATCATCCCCTTATCACGCCAAATGGGTATACTCCGGATGTACCCCAAAATCTTACTACCCAACTCTCCGAGGAAGTCTAGCCCCCAAGCGAGAGAGGGAATTGGACAATGGTAGTCACCCCGGTGTGCGTGAACGCTACCACGCCAGAATGAAAGGTTGCAACCTTATATGCAATGCACATTTATGACATTTAATATATCACATTAGGAGGACAACAAAGTAGGTTGCCTCCGGACAGTCATAAGATTGCACATTGACAAGTAAACAAGCGAGGCATGAATAGACAAGTAATTTCACTTGAAAGCCATATGGAGTTATATGAACATTGAACGGGCAGCCATGTAACGCACGTAAATCAAGTCATATAACTCAATTCAAGGTCCACGCAATCAAATAATAAGATTATTCAACATGCAACAACATTTACATGGGTTCGGATGTAAGAAAGGCCTATTTGTCAACATGCAATGACCAAAATCACATTTAGGGCTATAAGGGCAACTACGGGCAGCCTACTAAACATATAATAACACACAATATCCAAAGGATCAACACTTAGCAAGTTTACCTAGTCATTAGAGTTTCCATTTCATGCTTACCCGTGCGATTAAGTCCCAAGTCAACTCAAAATCAATCTCAAGCCATACATTGATTAGTTCAAACATCCTCAAGTATTCAAAATAGTCCACACAACATCCCAATGCCACAATCCCAAGCATTTAATTCAACAAGAGAAGTTACAACAAATTTTCTAAGCATACAACTAAGTGAAACCCTCACTGCAATAGGCTGTTTTCTCACAATCATTAAGACAAGCAAACAATCTCCAATTCTGGTGAATAAGATTTAAAATTAAAGCTTAAGAATTGAACTAAATTCACAAACAAACCTTGCATCATTTGGAGTTCGAGATCAATAGTTATAGCCAAAACAGTGGGATTGCACAAAACTGTCCAGATTTGCACATATTTCAATACTTGTCGTTTTTGAGGTCCTTAGAGTCAGATTTAGCCTTAGTCCATTTCTGACAAAAATGTCCAAAACTGAAAAATATAACAGTACACCAAATGTCATGCATTTTGGGTATCATTTACTAAGTCAAAACAGGTTCGTTCTACAAGGTCAGTGCATCTGCCAAAACCTGCTTCATTTTTCCAGACTTCCAGATTTGGACACATTTTAATGATTTGCCATTTGGGGACCTTAGAGTCAAAATTAGATTTATCCTATTTCTGTGAAAAATGTTCAAAGCTGGCAAAACTAGATACCTACCAATTTTCATGCATTTTCAACATCATTTGCCTAGCCAAACTCACCTCAGAACAACAAGACAGAGAGGTGTCACAAAACCCGATTTCATCTATCATCACCTTCAAGCCAAAATCTTGCCATGTGGATTTTTGAAAGATTTTCAAGAAGCAAAGACAATACATTTAAGAGCATGCATGTCGATTTTTGAAAGATTTTCAAGAAGTTTTAGCCCTCACCTTAGCAAATCAACAAGAAGATGCACAAAACTTTGATGAAGCACAAATTTGATCTTTTTCCTTGCTTAGCCGAGACTCCAACTCGATTTTCTCTATTTTTCCTAGCTTAGTGACCAAGTTCTTAGTAGGTGCATGTGGTTAGAAGAAGAAGAAAAGAAATGGAAGCTAGCAAACTCACCTAGGCTGAAATGGTTGCTCACGGAGTTTCATGTGTGATTCTTGCAACCTAGCTTCCTTAGTCGAGTACCTTACCTTCTTGCTTGCTTTGATGAACCATGGTGTAATGAAGACAAGCTAAGGAGTGTAGAAACTCAGCCAAATCCAAGAGAGAGAGAGAAGAATGAGAGGGAGAGAGAGAAATGTGAGGAGAATGAGAGAAATGAAAGAAAAATGAAGGCTTTGCAAAAAATGAAGCATGGGCCAGCCTTGGGCATACAAAAATTCAGATTTGTGTCTTCAAGAAGCTTGATTTTTGAATCACCTAGCATGGGCAAGGAGCCTATGTCGAGATTGGTAGAGCTTTGAGGAGTTTTGAGCTAATTTTTTATGTATTTGTGTCATTAGTTGTCATAGAATGTCTAGGATAGTTAATAAATTATGCAATGCTAGTTCAAATACACATAGTGGTCGGCCAAGGCTAGCTTAAATTCTGAATTTTTGTCATCTTTTGAGCATTATTTAATTGTGTGTTGAAAGTGCAAAAAGAATAAGGAATAAAGAATAAAGAATGTCTAGATTTTTGTGAGACTTTGTCTTCTAGTGGGTTGAATTAGTAATTTAATATTAGTTAGTGGACTTTGTAGGATTAATTAATGATCTAGTGTTTCATGTAAGATGCTTTCTTGATTAGCGTGAGGGCATGCTTTTCTAGGTCTAGGACACGCACTACGAGGTATGGCATGAACTACGAGACGAACGCACGTTTTTCAAGTAAATGCACGCAACCCTAAATGAATGTACGTAATTCAATGCAAGGCACTTAAAACGAAACACAACTCTTGAACCTAGGTCAAGGCACATAAATCTAGGTTAGGGCACATGAAATGAGGTATCGCATGCAAATCGAGGTCGGGCCTCACAGAAACCAATCAAGACACATCAAAATAAAGCCCAACAGCCCTAAAACCTCAATGCACCTAGGCTGAAATTTCTGGATTTTCACCCAAACATCGCAATCGAAAATTCGGTATTATAACGGCGTTACCACGTAATTAACAAACTTTTAGAAATCGACGGCAATCGATTCCAACCACAACAACTCAAGATAATCCTCAAATAGCCATTCTATCAACTTTAAATATCCGAAAATAAATAATTTCGCTACAATGGCTCAAATCTAGGCAAACCAATGACAAAGTCCATTGTAATATGCTCCAATTTCCAATGTGGTATAGCCAACGGCTGAAGCAAACCTGCAGGTCGTTGATGCTCAGCTTTCACTCGCTGACAAGTCAAACATCTAGACACGAACTGAGCAACTTCTCTCTTCATATTATTCCACCAGTAATGTTGCTTCAAGTCCCGATACATCTTGTTTCCACCAGGATGAATGGTGTACTTAGAATTATGAGCCTCCTCCAGAATACCTCGCCTCAAACCCGGTTCATCGGGAACACAAACCCTATTCCGAAACCGAAGAATACCATCCTAGTGCACTTTGAAGTCAGACTGATAATCCGCAATCTGCTCCTTGATCTTCTGAAGTTTAACATCAAGTTGATGAGCTTCTCTGATCTGAGACAACAATAAAGGCTAAATACGGAGATGTGAACACATCACCCCAACTTGAGTCAAATCCAGTCTCCAATAAGTGAATTCTTCAAGAACTTTCCACTTCTTGATAGCCAAACAAGAAACACTCGCCTTACGGCTAAGAGCGTCTGCCACAACATTGGCCTTTCCAGGTAGATAGCTGATAAAGCAATTATAATCTCCAAGAAGTTCCATCCACCTCCGCTGACGCATATTCAACTCCTTCTGTGAGAATAAATGCTTAAGACTCTTATGATCAGTGAAAATCTCGAACTTACTGCCCCACAGATAATGACGCCACTTTTTCAGTGCGAAAACAACAGCTGCCAACTCAAGATCATGAATCGGATAGTTCGCCTCCTAAGGCTTCAACTTTCTAGAAGCATAGGCAATAACCTGACCATTCTGCATAAGAACACATCCCAAGCCCTCCTTGGATGCATCGCTGTAAATGACCATATTGTCGGTCCCCTCTGGTAGAGCAAGTACCGGAGCAGTAGTCAACTTCTTTTTCAATTCCTGAAATCCACTCTCACATTTCTCATCCCAAACAAAACTAGTCTGTTTCTGAGTTAACTTAGAAAGTGGCCCTGCAATCTTAGAGAAGTCCTTGACAAACCTACGGTAATAACCCGCCAAGCCAAGAAAGCTATGAACATCTGAAACATTCTCCGGATGTTTCCAAGACATCACCGATTCAATCTTAGTGGGATCTATAGAAATACCGCTCTGTGTGATAACATGACCAAGAAAAGATATGCATTGCAGCCAAAATTCACATTTGCTGAATTCGCATACAATTGATGCTCCTGCAGCTTCTATAAAACAAGCTGTAGATGTTGCTCGTGATCCGATTCATACTTAGAATAAACCAAGATATCATCAATAAAGATAACCACAAGCTGGTCCATGTACGGCTGAAAAACCCGATGCATAATGTCTATGAATGCTGTCGGTGCATTAGTTAATCCAAAGGGCATAACTACAAACTCATAATGCCCGTACCGAGTCCTGAAGGCAGACTTCGGAACATCCTCCATGCGAATCGGAAGTTGATAATACCCCTGCCTCAAGTCAAACATAGAGTAGACTTTGGCTCCCTGAAGCTGATCAAACAACTCGTCAATCAGTGGCAAAGGATACTTGTTCTTGATGGTCACCTGATTCAAACCACGATAGTCAATGCATAACTTCAAGGTACCATCCTTCTTCTTCACAAATAAAACAGGAGCTCCCCAAGGTGAAGAACTCTGCTGAATAAAACCATTCTCTATTAACTCCTATAACTGAGTTTTCAGCTCCTTCAACTCAGCTGGTGCCATCCGGTACGCTGATTTAGAAATAGGTTGAGTACCAGAAACAAGATTGATCACAAACTCCACATCTCTCTCTGGTGGTAACCCTAGCAACTCCCCGGGAAATACATTAGGATATTCCCGAATAATAGGAACTTCCTCCAGCTGTAGCTTATCAGATGGCTTGTTGATCAAATAAGCTAGATAACCCGAACACCCTTTACTCACCAACTTAACGGCTTTAGTTGGTGAGATCACAAAACTCGTCTTAGCACTCCGATTTCCTACAACCTCAACTACTGGCTGATCTGGCAAATGAAACTGTACTACCTTTGTTCTACAGTTCAACTGGGCATCATACTTGGAAAGCCAATCCATACCCAAGATAACTTCATACCCCCGGATAGGAAATAAGATAAGGTCCAAGGAAAATTATACCCCTTAACATGTATTATACAATCCTTACAAACTAGGCCAGTCACATACTTATCAGTCAAAGAGGTACTAATCTCAACCACATAAGGCAGTCTTTCAGGTTGCACATTAACATGTTGCACACAAGCAGGAGTAATGAAAGAATGCGTAGCACCAGAATCAATCAACACTTTAACAAGTTGATCAAGTATAAGGAAGTTACCTTCCACAACTGCAGTCTCCTCAGACATCTCCTCCAAGTCAACTGCGTAGGCCCGAGCCTGAACCCGTTGCTGCTGAGGTGCACTGCCGCAGGTCTACCCTGATAACCCTGAGTCACTGCCCGACCCTCAGTCCTCTGATATCTAGGGCAATCCCTCACCCTATGCTGATTGCTACCGCAACCCAAACAAGCCCCTGACTTCACCCTGCAGTCGGCCTCCACATGGCCCTAGCGCTTGCAGTAAGTACACTGCGGTGATGATGCACTAACACTGCCCTTGGAAGAACCAGAAGCTAAAGAAGCAGCTATACCAGCCTGCTACTGAGGTCTAACAAAACTAGGCATGTATTGACCCTGAGACTGGGCTGGCCTGTACTCGGACTAAACTTGATAAGACCCTTGTTGAAACTGCGGTCGATAATAACTTTGTTGACCCTATGGCCTGAAAGAACCCTGCTGAGCTGGCGGCCTATACACAACCTGCTGTACTGAAGGCTATACACTCCCTGCTGACCCTGTGGCTGGAAGGGCCTCTTGCTAGGCTAGCTAGATACAATATGTTCCCCATTTCTCTTCTCCAGTCTAGAAGCTGCATCAAAGGCCTCCGTAAGTATATCATACCGATTCAGGGCCATCGCATCCTGAATCTCGAGCCTCAACCAACATGAATCTACGAGTCTTACGTTCCTCGTCAGCCACATACTCCGGTGCATACCGGGATAACCTAGTGAAAGTGGCCTCGTACTGAGCCACGGAAGCATCTCCCTGCACTAAGGCTAGAAACTCTGCCTCTCTCCGCTCCCTCGCGATCCTCGAGACATACTTTGCCCGGAAAGCTAACTGAAAGGTATCCCAAACATAAAGAATACCCTGAGTCTCCCAGCTAGTTTTCACTGTGCGCCACCATTCTTCTGCCTTATCATCCAGCAAGTACACAGCAAAAGTGACCTTCCACTCATCGGTATAATCCATAGGGTCAAAGATCTTTTCCACCTAACTAATCTACGCCTCAACCTTCCGATCGTCCGGCTCCCCCTGAAACCGAGGTGGATAATACCCTAAAAACTCTTTCAGTGTACCATGACCATGGTACCCACCTTGTGCATTCAACAACTGATTCTGCAATGCCTGATTCTGGGTAGCCTGCCCTGCCAGTAATTGTGCCTGACTGGCCATGATTTCGTTCATCCTATCAAAAGTTGCACCTATACGATCATCCTCCCTAACTTGGCCTGGTGGCACATTTCTCGGAACCTCATCAGTCATCTCAGGCCTACCTCTGGTCCTCGGTCTACCCGTCATTCTACTAATCAAAGAGTTAGCACAGGTTATAGCACGTAAACAGGCTATAGACAATTATTAGCAAATAAGCAACAATTCACATAAACACATAAATCACTTAAGTATCAATCACATAAACAAATTAATCACATAATCACATAAGCACTAAATCACATAATCACTTAATCACTTAACCATATTAACACATAGTTCACTTTTCTTTCACTTCATATAAACTTTCATGCTAAGACCATTACCCACATTCCGAGAATACCCCGGCTGACAGCTAACATGCTTTCTGATACCACTTAAATGTCACCCCCCAACTCGACCCCACCTACAATCAGTCAGGACGCAACAGAATTTCGGCAGTATAACGACAGTAATAAAGACACCGAGGCTCTAAACCAACCTCTAAAAACACCATACAATCAAACTCCTCAACCAAACAACAATCAATTCCTCAATATCATTAACAACATACAACATAACCATATTATACAACAATCATTGTTAGACGATCCATTCATAGTTATACGCCTCCGTTCCAACACAATACCTTAACTTTAACATACATATCAAAATAGATTATATAACATCTTAGCAATCTAGATCATAACAAAAGAAAGACTACTAAGTAAGCATCATTTAGTTCATTATCTTTACTACAACTTATACATCATAAATTACAAGGAAACTAAAAGACAACTAGTTTAATATACAAGATAATAGAGTATACAACATCTCAAGCATCAAGGACAAGACTCTGGCACATAGGACTCGTCCACATACGACACATTATCCTCTTCTGGAGGCACATACCCGTAATCTTGCGAAAGGACACCTGTATGCATGCAATAATAGAGAGTGAGCTTATATAAACAAGCTCAGTGAGGATCCGATAGATCTCTAACAGTATTCACTTTACTCCTTGGTTATGATCCTTTGAGCAAGTAAACACACAAATAAACATCAATACAATATAAACACATAATTATAATGACCAATCAATAAAGGATACTCAATTTGGTGTAGCTCCATACGCCATCACGATCTCAACCATTCTTCTTATTACTCCCCATTACTCACGCACCCGAGGTACCTCACTAACCTCTCCCTCCATGACACCTCCGTCATGCGAGCTGGAGGTAGTCTTTGGCAGTCATGCCGTTATCAACCCGACAGCCCGACGCTACCCGAGAGGTGGCACACACATACCAAGACTCAACAATAATAATAAACATCATTCACAGGAGGACAGTCTAGTAGAACTGCCTATCTCCCGGTTCATCAATCATCAATAATCATCCATTTCCATCAATGTAACATCAATACTCATCAATATAACATCAATATAACATCAAGTAATCAATTAAACAACAAATAACTAAGTTTGATGACAAAGTAGGCCATCCAACTTAACATGCATAAGACACATAATCTAACCCTAATCTAACCATCAACAACTCACAATTCAATCACTCAAACACCACCCAATCATCTAAAGGCTCTAATCAACAATTTAAAGAAAGACAACCTAAACATCAAATAATCATATCTTACATTCTACTAATTCAAACAACTCCAAATCAGTTTCAAACACTCACCCATTCAATCAACTACATTAGCCCTCTCGGAAACCAACCAAGACACATCAAAATCAAGCCCAACTGCCCTAAAACCTCAATGCACCAAGGCTGAAATTTTTGGATTTTCACCCAAACATCGCAATTAAAAATTCGGCATTATAACGGCATTACCACGTAATTAACAAACTTTTAGAAATCGACGGCAATCGATTCCAACCATAACAACTCAAGATAATCCTCAAATAGCCATTCTATCAACTTTAAATACCCGAAAATAAATAATTTCGTTACAATGGCTCAAATCTCGTAGTAATACACACAAAAGATCCTTAGCACGCACTGATCAATAATATAACTTCAAATTAACATTCTAACGGTTCAAAATGCTGTTATGAGCAAAAACATAAAAGATGAGTTTTGAGATCTATAATTTTTCTCTCACCTTTGATGCGATATAAGCCTATATATGCATGCAATCCATGCCCCACAAGCGGAATTCAACTCGGCATGAAGTTCTACGGATAAAAACTAGGTTTTTCTATGAAAATTTGCTTTGAAAACTTTGAAGAAAAGCTTTGGTTTTCTCCTATGGTGCTCTCGGCCAACTAGGTATTTTTTGAGTGTGTTTTGTGTTGTGTTTAGTGTGTGTTGATGCAATATTAAGTATATAAGGCTTGGTCAATTAAAAAAAATGCAAAGTCAAAGTAGTTATTTAGTCCTTTAATTCATTTCTAGTCTTTTAATTTATTTATTGAGTATTTCTTGCTCAATTATTAAATTAGCACTTAAATAAATTCTAGACATTATATTTTTGGTGACAAAGAAGGTTACATTAAAATAGTTTCACCCGAATCGGCTTAAAACTTGTTTTCTTGCAAAAGAAAGTGTAAAAATTTTTAAAATTCCAAAACCGATTCCAAATCCGTTTTAATCAAACACGGGTCTATTAATACTCGAGGACTAGGTTTTAAAATGTTTAAAACACCCCTGTAAAAATTTTAGCGGACAGGTGTTCAAAAATACTATTCACCAAAACTGACGATAAAATTTCTGATTCCGTTTTTGATGAAAATTTCATGAATGCACACTTAGCATGTATTAGGAGTATTAATCATATAATTATCACATTCTAAGTCATATAGCACATAAACAGGTCAATTCATGCAAAACGAGGTTAATCACGCAAAACGAGATAAAGCAAAGTATGGGGTCTCACATGATTCATTCACATTTCCATTCCTTGTAGAGGAAGGCTAACTTCTTGCTGGCTAGGAGCTGTATGAGCAGTAATGTCCACGTACGGCTCCGTGAGAAGGGTGGTGGACAGAAATGTCCTTGTTGTACCTCACTCTCGTCTTCAATGGGATATGTTCTTTCTTTATTGGGAGAGTATGTCAATATGATCTTAATGAGGTGCGGGGCTTTGCATCTAACATTCGTTGGGCTTCCCTCTTCGGGAGCTTGCATCACAGCATTTTAGTGTAATAAACCCCTTCGGTAACCTCTCTTTTTAGGCTAGGTAGTGAATTCAACTTCAGACAAGTCTAGCAAAGTAGCTCATCTGGTAACAAGGTCATCCGTCCAACCTCTATCAATTGGTCTTTCCTCCCCTTTCAATAGCTTGAATCGGTCCAACCAGGAATCTTGAATCTCTAACAATCGCATATGTCTGACTGATGGGAGATATCGGCTCTATGGCCGCCTTAAACTGCAGCTCTTTAAGCTCTCTTCTAGGGTATTTTATTGGTCAAGTAACAAGTCTCGAAAAGCTGTCGCAATCAGGCTATGAGTTAAAAAAGATATCTTATCCATCTGTCTTTCAATACTTCCTACCTTCATGCTTGGGAATTAGTATCTGTTGCAATCGCTAATTTGTTCTGTCACAACTCTTTTTTTATCCAAACCTTGTATAGACGGTGTATGCCGAAGAAAGTCAGTTTCTTTCTCGCGTTCAACCTGAGAATCCTCCCTACCTAATCTTTAGTTGCTTAGGCCCAACTCCCATAGAATGATAAGGGAAAACGAGAGCTTTATTCAACAAAAACTCTTGATCCTTACCCTATGAGAGAGTAAGCTCGACTAAAAGAGACCGAAGCACTCTTCCCAAATGGCATGACTGAAAGTTGATGTTATGTTGACTTCAGGCTAAGAAGTACTCATTCTTTCCATAGTCCTTTTCACTTCAAATCATTTTTCTAAATCCAAATCTGATACAGATGGGAAAGACGATGACGGCAGCGTGACTCGACATGCAGACCTTAACTCGCAGATTTCGATGTGCTTTACTCTAACGACGTTGATGACAGACTTTCTTTTTTATATTGAATGAAACTTGATGTATGGCTTCCTTTTTGGCGTATTGGCGAGTTTTCGTCCTGATGGTCTTGGTAATATTGCTCCCTAAAAACCCTTCTTCCGGTGAAGTGGAATAAAATGTGAGTCTCGCCCAATTAGACTACTGACCTAGGATTCTGACAGAGAGAAAGACCGAGAAGGACGTTATTTTTTACCCAACTTTTGACTTTCTTTGCCAACTAGACGCTTGAAGGACTTATGGTAGCTTTCTTTCTATGCATGCCCGACAAAATGTTGTGTCGTCGCAAGACTCTTGATCACGTTGTTCTCCATCCATAGTTCGGTTTGGATTTTATTGATTGGCTCCCTCCATGATTGTCTGGTTCGAATTCACAAAGTGTGACAACATAAGATGATGACTCCTTGCTAATTGCATTATCCTGATTATTATCGGACCCATGTGACAATCAAAGGAGAGCGGTAGCTCGGCTTGACTGATAGGGATAGGGATAGGGAAACCTCTCGATTGAACCCCGAACTCGGACCTGTGTTAGAATCCAAAGGACTAAGTTGACTGCAACTTTTTTTGAATGCTGGACCAACGTCTCAGTTGGAGAGAGGACCATCTGACCAACCAAGACTCCCGAGATATTGAACTGGAGTTTTGGTCTCGTTCCCATCTTTTCGTATGCCCGGACCAAGACCATGTTTGATCGAACTGGAGTCACGGTATTATTTCCATCCTTCAGCTACCTAAATGCTGATGAGAAAAGAGGATATGACAGAGGCCCACAAAAGGATAGGTTTTCAATCCTTATTGTTCTATGAATTCCTAAATCTTCAACTACTTAGCCCAAATTCCCGGCTTCCCTACAGAATGTTGAAATCAGATTGAGGTATCCGCTTGGCTAAAGTTGAAAACCATGGTGATTTCAAGCCTCGGCTTAGTTCAAAAGTCTAACCGGCGGGAGCATCACCGCCAAAGCCTACTGGAGTTGTAGCAATATAGGATTCCACCCTTGTTGTACGTGACCTTCCCACGTCCTGCTGTTCTGTATCCTCCCACTCTCCCATAAAGCATATGCAAAATTCTTTCTCTATCTCTTTCACATCGGATGATGATGAAAGGTGATAACTCGCGCATTGTTAACCCACTCAAGCTTCGATTGCTGTACAAGTCATAACCACCTTGGCGAAATGGAGTGCCATCTAGATGGCTGATTGAAAATGCTAATGTGTCTTACCTTTTTTGTTGAGTTCCATAAGGAGTGGGCAGTGAAATCTCATGAGGGATACGAGCGCGTAGACAAGTCAGGTGACAGGATACGAGGATGATGCCCTCAACTCTTTGTGCTTTTTTTTCCGTGTTTGGCCAAGTTTTATGGCGGGGAATAGTCACAGTTGTGTTGATTGATTTGCTCATAAGCCCTTTTCCAGGGAAGTGGATAGTGAACCCAAATCTTTTTGACCTCATCCTCCCACTCACTCTAGCTAAGAAAGCTTTGGTTACTGAAGCACCGATGACACTACTGGTAAATACTTTACGGGGCTATTTAATACTTTCAATCTGAAGCAGGATTTCTCTTGATCGACATTCCTTGGTCTTCAATGGTAGAGATTAGTGGTTCATTTATTGATATGCTAACCGACTTTCGATTGCTGTAGTAACACCTTCACTCTGTTGGTTTTTCAGAATACCCATCTGAGCAAGTTGACTAATAAGCCAATGGTACAACAGTTCTACTAGTTAGGGAGGAATGATAGAATCATAGTCCAACTCTGAACTCTATTTCGATGTATCATCCTATGCTGATTTTGCTGATTTTGCTTCATTTTTTTATTGATGCAGTGAGGTTGCCAATCATGACTTTTGGTGCATCTTAGCCCACTCATGCAACATACAGGTAGCCCCCTCCGCCTATGAATCCTACCGTTCATTCTGAAACTACCGATCACTAGCCCTGAGAATCAAAGCTCTCTCCCTCGTTTGGTATAGCGAAAGGTTAACGTCATACATATTGTCACCCGATACCTAGCAACAAGTGGCCCATTCGGCTAAAGTCTAACCGCAAACGCCAATGGTGCTCACTCAAAGTTAACTGGAACTGAAGCAATCAAGGTATAGAGTAGTGATGGTCCCTAAGTTACGAGTTGCAACAAACCAACTATTCTGAACCATGTATAAACAACAATGATGAAGAAGTGACGCCTGCAGACGGATGACCTGAGTACTCACAAGGCCGTAGCGAGTGAAGTATTCACTTCCTGCACCTTGCAAGCAACCTCTTTCGTAGGAATCCATGTGGTGTGGGCTTTATGGTTTGGATAATTCCAGCCCTCTACTAGTTTAAAAAAGTGTTCAGTAATCGCCTATTCTTGGAGCTTATTGATGGCTCCACAATTGGGTCTCGGTATTCAAGTGCCTGCTGACATGGCGGCTCTAACATTCATCATGGGCCAATCCAATATCCATACGCGGATGAGATATTATTGGTATAAATAGAAACATTAATAATCTCATTCATGCGGAATCAATTTCTGCCCAACCTACGGCAGAGAAGAATCCTATCATTTATGCTACTCCACTCAAGCCAACCTCTTCTTTCCCCATGAACCATGGATGATTATCCCAAGAGGGGGCCCCGAGCGGTGGTGAGGTTCGGTTGTGAGTTTTCTTCCGTGATTGGCCCGCGAAAGGCATTTGCAGCTTGGATTTAGTATTGGGTTTCGCTCTTTGGACCTCATTGTCTGGCATAGACCATTGTTCACTCGCTTCCCTAGCAAGCAACCCTCGCAAGCAACCTTGTGTACTAGCTTACACAACTACTCCTAGCTCCACCCTCTCCTATCTATCTATTCTATCTTCTCTCTCTTGATCTAAGCCTTCATCACCTTCTCTCACTATCGCTCTTCATCCTTACCGCAGTGGGATATTGAGGCTGGGATCTAGACATTTATGAGCTACCATTAACGTCCCCCACAAATTTGCAGCAATTAGCGGTTTTTAGTCTCGGCTTTCTCTTTCCTTTCATCCCATGCCTGGGTTCATATGAATGTCTTTCTCCCAGCTAACTACGATTTCCGGGTGGGAAGAAAGTCATTGCTAGCTCTTTGAACGAATACGCTCTTGGTCCATAAGAAGAGCATCTCTCTCTATCTATTCAAAGATCCAAGACAGCTAGTTAAGTAGATGACATTGGTTCCCCGTGTGATAACCCGAACCCGGCATGCATTTAATGGCATTTAATTGCATTTAATTAAGTGTCATCTTAAATGTTAGCATTGAATTTTGTGTTTATTTTTAGTTAAACATTCATTTGTAGCATTATTTTCATATTTTTTTTAGAAGTAATTAAATAATACTTGAGTTAACTATTTTAACGGAGTATCAACTACTTTTCATATTTATGTTACCTGGTTTTATTGTCTTGCACCTTAATGCTCGGTTTTCAATTAAATGAAAAGTAGCTCCGAGCCGGAGTAAATTTTGAACTATGTTGCTTTTCAAAAATTATATTTTTCTTATATTCCATAATATTTAGGTGTTATTCATTCTTCGTCGTTTTGTGCATAGCATATCGAGAGCGATAGTTAGGAAATGATTTCTAGTCCTCAGCAAATGGTGAAAACTAGTATTTAGTGTTTTAATTTTAATATTTTAGTTGTTAACTAGAATTAAAATTTCATTAGTTGTTTTAACCTTAAAATGCCTAAAATAAGCTTATTTGACCAATTTTTAATTAGTTTGACCAAGCCTTGACTATTTGACTTGAGTTGTCATCTTTTATAAGCTTATAATAGCAACAAATAAAACAAATAAAAGCTGAAAATAACAAGGTGAAGGCCGAAACTTCAAGGAGAGAAAAAAAAAGATTTCAATTTTCAAATCTTCACATCTTCGCGAGGGCTTGCACGGGGTTGTTTCCGAGGCTTCCAACGTGGTTTTCCTAGCGTCTAGTAGTGTCTAAGGTGAGGGTTTCATCGTTATTTGTGCATTTTAAAAAGTTGTGTATAAACTTTAATTTTTGGGTTTTAGCCGTAGATTGTTATTTTGTTCGTTTTGATGCTTGAAGAATGTTCCTTGACAATTGTAGAACATGTACTTGTAGACTTTTACATTTTCTACGGTTGAATATAGCAATTGCAATTTTAAATGCTAATGGAGTAGTAAAATATGAATGGTAAACCCTCGTTTCGTTAAAGTTGCTTCGTTTTGCGTTCTGTTGATGTAGGAAAGTGCTAGTTATGCTAGAATGCTTAAATGTATGGTTAAATTGGATTGTGTAATGGAAAAACGGAGAAAACTGTCTTAGTGCATGTTGGGGTCGTTTAGGTCGAGTTTAGCATTTTATCATTTTGCATGAAGGCATTGTCAAGGTACATCATGGAGGCACTTTTGGTGCAGTTGTGACATTGGTTGGGTGATCGGTTGAGGTAGTTGTAGTTCAAACAAGCAAATGAGGAAATCGGGGCTTTGCTGGAATTCTAGGGTAAAGTAGGGTTTTGTGGTCTTTAGACGTGCCTTATGGTGTCCTACGAGGAGTGGTGAAGTCAGTTTCCAAAACTCGTAACTCGTTTGAAAGTAGTAGCGTTTTGAAAGTTGGGGTGGTTTTGTGCTTTTGTTGGTTTTCATAGTATTATGCCTGTAGAATGCTTATTATTGCTTGTTATGCTTGTTAAAGTTGGTTATAATTGAATTGTATATCAATTGTTGATAATGCTTGTTAGTGTTGTTCTTGTTACTTTATTGATTGTAAATGCTTATTGTATCGCATGTTGTTACTAACCTGCACTTCAGTGCCTTGCTCGATTATCGTTATATTCCTGTATTGCATTGCATTGTGTCAGGCGCGTGAGTGACGGGCCTCTCTGGGTAGTCTCGGGCTGCCAGGGTTGGTTGCTCTAGCTCCGTGTCCTATTCCCGTTCTCGCTTGGGTTGCCGCCCAGGGAGTTTTGGGTCGTAGAATTGACATAGTATGTCTGGAGTACTCTAAACGGAAGTTATAAGATGGGTGAGCCGGCGCGTTATCGTTAAAGTCATCGAAATCATGATCGGTACATTACTCGCTCGAGTGAACCATAGCCTTCAGAGTGTGGTATAGCTTTGAATGGTTGTGTTAATGCTTTCTTAATTGTTTATTGTATTGTCGTTTACCTTGAATGTTTTCTTATTGATTATATAGCTTAACTATACCTATTTGCATTGCACGAACTTCTCTCTCTTCACCTCGATATCTGTCTCACCCTCACTGAGTATACGTGTTGAGTATACTCACTTCTCACCACCACATTTCAGGAAATGCCATGTTAGCTGAAAAGTTCATGGTTACGTGAAAGATCATGATTGAAGAGTTGTCTTGCGTGCTATTTGGCTTGAGTTGTCAAATATGCAAAGATGTATGTTTCATGTGTTGTTTGTATTTAATGTTAAAAAGGAATGTAATTTAAGTTTTACTATGTTATTGAAGTGATTTGAAAAGCTAGTTTATGTATTCAGATAGTATATGTAACAACCCGATCCCTCTCAAGACCGGGAGTTGTATCAATCAATCTAATCACAACCCAATTCCAAACCCGGGCATAAAATTTTTAGGGAAAGACGGACGGAGTCTCCCCTGTTTCTAGGCAAAATGTAAAACCTGTAATAGCATATAAGTGGACCAGCACCGTGTCCAACCATACAAACACCTCAAGGCCATCCGAGCCTTGGTTCTCAACAATTAAACACAACAATATACATATTTCCAAGTACCCAAACTATTCTAACTCTTTTCCTTTAGACAATTACATACATGCAATGAAATTAAACTATACTAACTAAATACATAGACTAACTTTTCAAATCACATCAATAACCTAATAAAACTTAAATTACATTCTTTTTAACACTAAATACAAACAACACATGTAACATACATCTTTGCATCTTTGACAACTCAAGCCACATAGCACGCAAGACAACTCTTCAAGCACGAACTTTCCAGCTAACATGGCATTTCCTGAAATGTGGTGGTGAGGAGTGAGTATACTCAATACGTATACTTAGTGAGGGCGAGACAGATATCGAGGTGGAGAAAGAGAAGTTCGTGCAATGCAAATAGGTATAGTTAAGCAATATAATCAATAAGGAAACATTCAATGAAAACGACAATACAATAAACAATTAAGAAAGCATTAACAGAACCATTCAAAGCTATACCACACTTTGAAGGCTGTGGTTCACTCGAGCAAGTAATGTATCGATCATGATTTCGATGACTTTAACGATGACGCGCCGGCTCACCCACCTTATAACTTCCGTTTAGAGTACTCAGGACATACTCAGTCAATTCTATGACCCAAAACTCCCTAGGCGGCAACCCAAGTGAGAAAGGGAATAGGACAAGGAGCTAGTGTAACACCCCGATCCCTCTCGAGACCGGGAGTTCTATCAATCGATCTAATCACAACCGAAACCAAACCCGGGCATAATTTTTAGGGAAAAAGGACGGAGTCTCCCCTGTTTTTAGGCGAAATGTAAAACCTGCGATAGCATATAAGTGGACCAATACCATGTCCAAACATTCAAAACCACCTCAAGGCCATCCGAGCCTCGGTTCTCAACAATCAAAACACTACCATTTCCAAACGAGCCACGAGTTCTGGAAACCGACTTCGCCAATCCTCCTAGGTCATCATAAGGCACGTCTAAGGACCCCGAAACCTTACTTTACCCTAGAATTCGCGCAAAGCCCCGATTTCCCTCTTTGCTTGTTTGAACTACAACTATACCAACCAAACACCCAACCAACGCCATAATCGCACCAAAAGTGCTTCCGTGGCCTCCCGAAATAATGCCAACACGCAAAACGAGAAAACTCCTAACTCGACCTAAATGACCCCGACTTTCACCAAGCCATTTTTCTCCGTTTTTCCATTACACATTCCAATTAAACCACACATTTAGGCATTCTAGCATATCTAGCATCTTCTTATATCAACAGAATGCGTAACGGAGCAACTTCATCGAAACGGGGGTTTACTATTCACAATTTACTATTCATTATACAATTTATATTTCAATTTCAATATTCAACCGCAGAAAATGTTAAAAAGCTATAAATACACGTTCTACAATCAACAAGGAACATTCTTTAAGCATTAAAACGATTAAACTAACGATCTATGCATAAAATCCAAAAATCAAAGTTTAGATACAAATAATTCAAATGCGCAAATAACGATAAAACCCTCACCTTAGACGCTCCTAGACGCTAGGAAAACCTTGTAGGACGCCTCGGAAACCACCCCGTGGAAGCTCACGCGAAGATTTGATGATTTGGCTTGAAATTCTTTTTTTTTTCTCCTTGTTTATTTTCGGCCAGCCTGCTCTATTTTCAGCTTTAATTTTTTATTTTTTTTTTGCAATGTTTTAAGCTTATAAGGTGATACAAAGTCAAATGGTCAAGGCCCCTTGGTCAAACTAACTTAAACTTGGTCAAATAGGCTTATTTCATGCATTTTAAAGCTTAAACAACTAACATAAATCCAATTCTAGTTAAATACAACTTAAAACACTAAAATTAAAACACTAAATGCTACTTTTCACTATTTGCTGAGGACTGGAAATCGCTTCCTAACTATCTCTCTCGATATGCTATGCACTTTGCGTCAATAAAAGAATAGCAACTAAATCTCAAAGAATTTAAGAAAATATAATTTTTGAAGTGTAATCATGGTTCAAAATTTACTCCGGCTCGAAGCTACTTTTCATTTAATTGAAAACCGAGCCTTTAAGTGCAAGAAAAATAAAACCGATTGACATTAATATGAAAAATAGTTGATATTCCGTTAAAATAATTAGCTCAAGTATTATTCTAATTACTTCTAAAAGAAATATGAAAATAAAGCTTCAAATAAATGTTTAACTAAAAATAAACACAAATCCAATGCTAACATTTAAGATGTCACTTAGTTAAATGCAATTAAATGCCATTAAATGCATGCCGGGTTTGGGTTATCTCATCCTTCCCTCCTTAAAACAATTGCGTCCTCGCAATTCTTCTTCCAATAGAACTTTGCATCATCTGAAATCCAACTCTGACCACTCTTCATTGGTTGCTGAACAAGACACTGATTAAGAATGTTTGAAGAATATCTTACTAAGAAACCCCAATAGTACTGACTGAAAACTCCAAAACAATAAGACCAAATAAATGTTTAATTGAAAATGCCATCTTGAAATCCAAATAAGAATTCCGCTGGTCAAGAACATCATAAAAGAATTCCCCGCTAAGAGTGCTGAGAAGATGCCAATAATGACTAAAGCAAAGATACTGTAGATATTACCAATATACGAATCCTCTATAAAAAATCCAACAAGTATCAAATAAGGAAGTCAAAGGATGGTCAAAATAGATGCAGCACATATAAAACCAAGCTCCAAGACCTCTTCGCCATTTGCCGAGTGCAACTTTTATACAACTTACCATCAAGGATGCCTAAAGTATTCCACAGCATACCGTAAGCAATATAAGATAATAATTCCGGACAAGATCCCAAGTGTAAGACTTCCAATAGTGCCAACAAGGAAAATACCAGTAGAATGCCCACCGAACAATGCTCCGGTAAGAATGTAGCCAAGTTTGCCCAATAAGTAAATGCTAAATAAATTGCCACTAAGGATCCTAGAGAATGCCATGATAGAATCCCAACTAAAAGTACCAAGAACATACCAATAAACAATCTGAAGTAGAGTCTAAACAAGAATCCCAAGTACTACTCAGGAAGACTCCAAACAAGAAATCCAATCGATCATATTACAGAAGTTTCAAGGAAGTCTTTCAATATATAGCTCAAGAAGCATCTGAATAGGAAATCCAAAATGTACGCCAACATATATATACTCATCAAAAGTCCATGAATGAACACCAAGCTGAATAACCAAGTAGATTCCCAAAATAATATTGCTATTGAATATTGGTAAAGTACCAAAGGAAATGCCGTGCAGGTACACCACATACTATTGAAGATTTCCAATCACGATTGCCAATAAAATATCAAGAAAGACCAGAACAAAGATATTGTAGACAATATTATGCAGCAAGTCCAATAAGAACTCCGATTGCCAAATCCACTGAGAAATGTCTACAAAGAATACCAAAATAGTACGCCTCACGCAAAGCTGATCATTGTAAGTAGACTCAAATCAAAGTTCCCCATAAGAATGCGGAAAGAACACCAAAAGTTGATTAAAACCCCAACCAAGTCTTCCACGAAATGCCAATATAGAAAAACTCGATGAATGCCCAACAAGGAAATATTAAGGAAATGCTCCAAAGAGTTATCATGTAGAACCCCAAAGATAGTCATTTATACTAAGCATAGGAGATAATCTTAGAGGAATCCCAACAGCCAAGTCTACCAAGAAGTGCCAATAGAAGTTCCAAAGATTACCCAATAAGGAAGGCAAAGAATGCTACCAAGAGCCATCATACCGAAACCCCAAAGAAAGTTATCTTTCACAACTGTTAAGCACAGAGGAGGACCAAAGAGATTCGCCAATAACCGAGCTCCAAAAGCAATCACCAATTCCCAAATAAAGGCTAGTCAAATGCCATTCATTTCCTGCCAATCCATACACCTTGAAAAGCCAGCGGTGAACCACTTTCTTCACGGGAGGAAGAGGACTTACTTACCATTTCCATAGGACATGTATGAATGCCAATATATCACAGTTATACACATGCCTTAAACTACTACACAAGCAGTTTACAAAACAGTTTATTCAACAAAGTCACTCAAGCATAACAATCAAGTCAACCACAACATAATCAATTCAAATCACGGCACAACCAATTCAAGACATTCCAATACACACATTACAAGCAATACTCCAAGCAAATAACAATTCACGAGGTCAATTCGATTCACAATACCAATTCGATAGGTCAATTCAATGCACAACTAGACACTTTACTTCACTTAGCACACAATTAACACATAACACATAACTATATCACATAGGAGCACAGAATCATGTCAAGACACATAATCTCACATACAAGCATCACTTTCAAGACACACTTAACAAGCACACATTCAAGGACCACTACCCACCAGACCGAGGACCCTGTCCCAGCTTATGAGCAAGACAAGCTCTGATACCACCTGTAACACCCCGATCCCTCTCGAGATCGGGAGTTCTATCAATCGATCTAATCACAACCCAAACCAAACCCAGGCATAATTTTCAGGGAAAACGGACGGAGTCTCCCCTATTTCTAGGCGAAATGTAAGCATATAAGT
Source organism: Ehretia macrophylla (assembly GCA_037974665.1). Taxonomy (NCBI): domain Eukaryota; kingdom Viridiplantae; phylum Streptophyta; class Magnoliopsida; order Boraginales; family Ehretiaceae; genus Ehretia; species Ehretia macrophylla. Next base: position 44,555,447 of record CM075767.1, read on the forward strand.
GGACCAATACCATGTCCAAACATTCAAAACCACCTCAAGGCCATCCGAGCCTCAGTTCTCAACAATCAAAAACTACCATTTCCAAACGAGCAACGAGTTCTGGAAACCGACTTCGGCAATCCTCCTAGATCACCATAAGGCACGTCTAAGGACCCCGAAACCCTACTTTACCCTAGAATTTGCTCAAAGCCCCGATTTTTCCCTTCGCTCGTTTGAACTACAACTATACCAACCAAACACCCAACCAACGCCATAATCGCACCAAAAGTGCTTCCATGGCCTCCCAAAACAATGCCAACATGCAAAACGAGAAAACTCCAAACTCGACCTAAACGACCCCGACTTTTACCAAGCCATTTTTCTCCGTTTTTCCATTACACATTCTAATTAAACCACACATTTAGGTATTCTAGCATATCTAGCATCTTCTTATATCAACAGAACACGTAACGGAGCAACTTCATCGAAAGGGGATTTACTATTCACAATTTACTTTCATTATACAATTTATATTTCAATTTCAATATTCAACCGCAGAAAATGTTAAAAAGCTATAAATACACGTTCTACAATCAACAAGGAACATTCTTTAAGCATTAAAACGATTAAACTAACGATCTATGAATAAAATCCAAAAATCAAAGTTTAGATACAAATATTTCAAATGCGCAAATAACGATGAAACCCTCACCTTAGACGCTTGTAGACGCTAGGAAAACCTTGTAGGACACCTCGGAAACCACCCCGTGCAAGCTCACGCGAAGATTTGATGATTTGGCTTGAAATTCTTTTTTTTTTCTCCTTGTTTATTTTCGGCCAGCCTGCTCTATTTTCAGCATTTTTTTAATTTTATTTTGTAATGTTTTAAGCTTATAAGGTGATACAAAGTCAAATGGTCAAGGCCCCTTGGTCAAACTAACTTAAACTTGGTCAAATAGGCTTATTTCATGCATTTTAAAGCTAAAACAACCAACATAAATCCAATTCTAGTTAAATACAACTTAAAACACTAAAATTAAAACACTAACTGCTAGTTTTTACTATTTACTGAGGACTGGAAATCGCTTCCTAACTATCTCTCTCGATATGCTATGCACTTTGCGTCAATAAAGAATAGCAACTAAATCTCAAAGAATTTAAGAAAATATAATTTTTGAAGTGTAATCATGGTTCAAAATTTACTCCGGCTCGAAGCTACTTTTTATTTAATTGAAAACTGAGCCTTTAAGTGCAAGAAAAATAAAACTGATTGACATCAATATGAAAAATAGTTGATATTCTGTTAAAATAATTAGCTCAAGTATTATTCTAATTACTTCTAAAAGAAATATGAAAATAAAGCTTCAAATAAATGTTTAACTAAAAATAAACACAAATCCAATGCTAACATTTAAGATGTCACTTAGTTAAATGCAATTAAATGTCATTAAATGCATGCCGGGTTCAGGTTATCACAGCTAGAGCAACCAACACTGGCAACCCGAGGCTACCCAGAGAGGCCCGTCACTCACGCGCCTGACACAATGCAATGCAATACGAGGAATATAATGATAATCGAGAAAGGCACTGAAGTGCAGGTTAGTAACAACATGCGATACAATAAGCATTTACAATCAATAAAGTAACAAGAACAACACTAACAAGCATTATCAACAATTTATATACAATTCAATCATAACCAACTTTAACAAGCATAATAAGCATTCTACAAGCATAACACTATGAAAACCAACAAACACACAAGACGACCCCAACTTTCAAAACACTACTACTTTCAAACGAGCCACGAGTTTTGGAAACTGACTTCACCACTCCTCCTAGGTCACCATAAGGCACGTCTAAAGACCATGAAACCCTACTTTACCCTAGAATTCCCGCAAAGCCCCGATTTTGCCCTTTGCTAATTTGAACTATAGCTACCTCAACCGATCACCCAACCAATGTCATAACTGCACCAAAAGTGCTTCCATGGCATACTACGACAATGCCTTCACGCAAAATGATAAAATGCCAAACTTGACCTAAACGACCCCAACATGCACTAAGCCATTTTTCTCCGTTTTTCATTACACAATCCAATTAAACCATACATTTAGGCATTCTAGCATATCTAGCACCTTCCTACATCAACAGAATGCAAAATGAAGCAACTTTAACGTAATGAGGGTTTACTATTCATATTTTACTATTCCATTAGCATTTAAAGTTGCAATTGCTATATTCAACCGTAGAAAATGCTAATAGTCTACAAATACATGTTCTACAATTGTCAAGGAACATTCTTTAAGCATCAAAATGATTAAAATAACAATCTACGGCTAAAATCCAAAAATTAAAGTTTAAACACAATTATTTCAAATGCGCAAATAACGATGAAACCCTCACCTTAGACGCTACTAGATGCTAGGAAAACCATGTTGGAAGCCTCGGAAACAACCCCGTGCAAGCTCTCGCGAAGATTTGAAGTTTTGATGTTGAAATCTTTTTTTTTCTTTTTCTCCTATGGTTTTGGCCCTTTCTTTTTTTTTTCCTCAGATTTTTGCTTGTTTTTGTAATGTATTATGCATATATAAGATGACAAGTTGAAGTCAAATGGTCAAAGCTTCGGTCAACCCGCTAAACCAAAACAGCTATGCACGACCTTACGAAAATGACCATAACTTCTTCTAGAAAACTCCAATTCATGAACGGTTTGAAGCCTCAGAAACTAGACTCATAGAGATTTCCAACCATATATAATTTTCTACCTAACTCTTCCCCAATTGGTTCAGATTTAATTCCAAAGTTGACCCAAAATTTGACTAACTTAACGTTGCATTTTTTTATTTCTAATCCCAAGTTTGCCCTTTATTAAACATTTCAAAAATTCCCACCTTGTCCTAGTTGGTCAATGTAGATGAAAAGTTAACTAGTTTGGTCAAAGAAGGTGAAAGGACAATAAAATGCAATTTAAATGAACTTTAAATGCTATTGAATACATGCCAAGTTCGGGGTATCACAGTATAGTTTAACTTCATTGCCTGTTTGTAATGTCCAAAGGAAAAGAGTTAGAATGGTATGATAGTCTATTTTATGCAATAGGTTAGTATAGTTTAGTTGCCAAGCATGAATGTACTTGTCAAATATGAGAAGAGATAGGTTAGCATTTAAACCAGAAATGTATATTTACTTGTGTTCACTTGTTGAAAACCAAGGCTCGGATGGCCTTGAGGTGTTTATATGGTTGGACACGATGCTGGTCCACTTATATGCTATTACAGGTTTTACATTTTGCCTAGAAACAAGGGAGACTCGTTCGTCTTTCCCTAAAAATTTTGCCCGGGTTTGAAATTGGGATGTGATTAGATTGATTGATAGAACTTCCTGTCTCAAGAGGGATCGGGGTGTTACAAGTGGTATCAGAGCTTGTTTAGCTCATAAGCCGGGACAGGGTCCTCGGTCTAGTGGGTAGTGATCCTTGAATGTGTGCTTGTTAAGTATGTCTTGAAAGTGTATGCTTGTGTGTGAGATTGTGTGTCTTGACCTGAATGTGTGCACCTATGTGATATATTTATGTGTTATGTGCTAAATGTGTGTTACATGAAGTGAAGTGACTACTCGTGTATCGAATTGGCATCGTGAATCGAATTGACTTCATGAATTGTTATTTACTTGGAGTATTGCTTGTAATGTGTGTATTGAAATGTCTTGAATTGGTTATGCCGTGATTTGAATTGATTATGTTGTGCTTGACTTGATTGTCGTGCTTGAGTGACTTTGCTGAATAAACTGCTTTATAAACTATTTTACAAACATGCTTGCATAATAGATTCAGGCATGTATGTATAAATGTGATATCTTGGCATTCATACATGTCCTATTGAAATGGTAAGAAAGACTTCTTCCTTCCCCTAAAGAGAGGTGATTGGTAGTAGGCCTTCAAGTTATATGGATTGACGGGAATGTGCAGTATTTGACTAGCCTTTATTTGGGAGTTGGTGTTTGCTTATGGAGCTTGGATATTAGCGAATCTCTAAGGTCCTCCTCTGTGCTTAACGGTTGTAAAAGAGTAGTCTTCTTTTGGGGTTCTATTTGGTTGTTCTCTGGAGCATTCTTTGGTTTTCTTATTGGGTATTCTTTGGAACTTCTGTTGGCACTTCTGCAATCAGAGCATTCTGTTGGGTTTCAATCGGACTTACTGCATGGAATTATCTATGGCATATGTGTCTCGGTCTTTATTGGTGTGTTACTGGCATCCCTTATTGGCAATTCTTCAATGGCATTTTATAGAATTCTTAGTGGCCATTTATCTAGTACTTACTTATTGGGCAATCCTTGCTACTTTCTTACTTGAGCATTGTTCGGTTATTTTCTTTGGCGTCCCTCAGTTAGTTTGGTAATTAGAATTCTTATCGGACTTATCGTGTAATATTACTTACGGTATTCTTATTGGGCATTCTACTAGTATTTTTCTTATTGGCATTTATTGGAAGATCCTACACTTGGAATTCTGCTTGGACTTATTATCTTGTATTGTTTACGACTTCTCCTTCGGCCTTTCCACTTAGGGAAAATCTATACTTGCTATTTTACTAAGATGTTGCGGTAGGGACTCACTGATTGGAGGGTTTCATTTAGAGATTGGCCTTTGGTATTCTTCTCTATATACTTTTACAGAACTTTCAGCTAGGTCTACTTACGGTAATCAGCGCTGCATGAGGTGCATCTACTCTGGCTATCTTTTAACTTTCTTATTTGGTACTTGTTAGACTTCTATTGGAGATTCGTGTGTGGGGTATTCTTCTTGTCGTTATTGTGCGGAATTAGTGACATCTACAGTATCTCTGCTTCAGTCTTTAGTTTGTATTTTCTCGGCATTCTTGGTTGGAATTTCTATTCGGGTTTTCCTACGAGCATCCTTATTCACTGTCATGCTCAGCAACCAATGAAGAGTGGTCAAAGTTGGATTTCAGATGATGCTGAGTTCTATTGGAAGAATAATTGCGAGGATGCAATTGTTTTAAGGGGGGAAGGATGTGATAACCCGAACCCGGCATGCATTTAATGGCATTTAATTGCATTTAATTAAGTGTCATCTTAAATGTTAGCATTGAATTTTGTGTTTATTTTTAGTTAAACATTCATTTGTAGCATTATTTTCATATTTCTTTTAGAAGTAATTAAATAATACTTGAGTTAACTATTTTAACGGAGTATCAACTACTTTTCATATTTATGTTACCTGGTTTTATTGTCTTGCACCTTAATGCTCGGTTTTCAATTAAATGAAAAGTAGCTCCGAGCCGAAGTAAATTTTGAACTATGTTGTTTTTCAAAAATTATATTTTTCTTATATTCCATAATATTTAGGTATTATTTGTTCTTCTTCGTTTTGTGCATAACATATCAAGAGCGATAGTTAGGAAATGATTTCTAGTCCTCAGCAAATGGTGAAAACTAGTATTTAGTGTTTTAATTTTAATATTTTAGTTGTTGTTAACTAGAATTAAAATTGCATTAGTTGTTTTAACCTTAAAATGCCTAAAATAAGTTAATTTGACCAATTTTTAATTAGTTTGACCAAGCCTTGACTATTTGACTTGTAATAGCAACAAATAAAACAAAACTTATAATAGCAACAAATAAAACAAATAAAAGCTGAAAATAATAAGGTGAAGGCCGAAACTTCAAGGAGAGAAAAAAAAAGATTTCAATTTTCAAATCTTCATATCTTCGCGAGGGCTTGCACGGGGTTGTTTCCAAGGCTTCCAACGTGGTTTTCCTAGCGTCTAGTAGTGTCTAAGGTAAGGGTTTCATCGTTATTTGCGCATTTGGAAATGTTGTGTATAAACTTTAATTTTTGGATTTTAGCTGTAGATTGTTATTTTGTTCATTTTGATGCTTGAAGAATGTTCCTTGACAATTGTAGAACATGTATTTGTAGACTTTTAGCATTTTCTACGGTTGAATATAGCAATTGCAATTTTAAATGCTAATGGAATAGTAAAATATGAATAGTAAACTCTCGTTTCATTAAAGTTGCTTCATTTTGCGTTCTGTTGATGTAGGAAGGTGCAAGATATGCTAGAATGCTTAAATGTATGGTTAAATTGGATTGTGTAATAGAAAAATGAAGAAAATGGCTTAGTGCATGTTGGGGTCGTTTAGGCGAGTTTAGCATTTTATCATTTTGCGTGAAGTCATTGTCGAGGTACGTCATGGAAGCACTTTTGGTGCAGTTGTGACATTGGTTGGGTGATCAATTGAGGTAGCTGTAGTTCAAACGAGCAAAGGGAGAAATCAGGGCTTTGCAGGATTCTAGGGTAAAGTAGGGTTTTGTGGTCTTTTGACGTGCCTTATGGTGTCCTAGGAGGAGTGGTGAAGTCGGTTTCCAAAACTCGTAGCTCGTTTAAAAGTAGTAGCGTTTTGAAAGTTGGGGTCGTTTTGTGTTTTTGTTGGTTTTCATAGTGTTATGCTTGTAGAATGCTTATTATTGCTTGTTATGCTTGTTAAAGTTGGTTATGATTGAATTGTATATCAATTGTTGATAATGCTTGTTAGTGTTGTTCTTGTTACTTTATTGATTGTAAATGTTTATTGTATCGCATGTTGTTACTAACCTGCACTTCAGTGCCTTGCTCGATTATCGTTATATTCCTCGTATTGCATTGCATTGTGTCAGGCGCGTGAGTGACGGGCCTCTCTGGGTAGTCTCGGGCTGCCAGGGTTGATTGCTATAGCTCCGTGTCCTATTCCCGTTCTTACTTGGGTTGTCGCCCAGGGAGTTTTGGGTCGTAGAATTGACATAGTCTATCCGGAGTACTCTAAATGGAAGTTATAAGATAGGTGAGCCGGCGCGTCATCGTTAAAGTCATCGAAATCATGATCGGTACATTACTCGCTCGAGTGAACCATAGCCTTCAGAGTGTGGTATAGCTTTGAATGGTTGTGTTAATGCTTTCTTAATTGTTTATTGTATCGTCGTTTACCTTGAATGTTTTCTTATTGATTATATAGCTTAACTGTACCTATTTGCATTGCACGAACTTCTCTCTCTTCACCACGATATCTGTCTCGCCATCACTGAGTATACGTGTTGAGTATACTCACTCCTCACCACCACATTTCAGGAAATGCCATGTTAGCTGGAAAGTTCGTGGTTACGTGAAAGTTCATGCTTGAAGATTTGTCTTGCGTGCTATGTGGCTTGAGTTGTCAAAGATGCAAATATGTATGTTTCATGTGTTGTTTGTATTTAATGTCAAAAAGGAATGTAATTTAAGTTTTACTAGGTTATTGAAGTGATTTGAAAAGCTAGTTTATGTATTCAGATAGTATATTTTAACTTCAATGCATGTTTGTAATGTCCAAAGGAAAATAGTTTGAATGGTATGATAGTCTATTTTCTGCAATAAGTTAGTATAGTTTAGTTGCCAAGCATGAATGTACTTGTCAAAGATGAGAAGAGATAGTGTCACGCCCTGACTTGACCCCGCAAAAGGCCAAGCCATGACCCGACACACGGACGGAGTCTCCTCTGTACCGTGGACGATATGAAAATCCTACATTCAATATAATACTCACGAAATCCATAATAATCATTTGAATCAAGACAACTTTCTTTTAGAAAACATACATCTTCTCATTAACCAACTTTGCAAACCAAAAATGACATGCATACTACACAAGTACTTATGCCACTAACTTTAAACCATTAGCATGCAGTTTTTTTCTAGTCATAAAAGTATATCTTTACAACTTTACAATCCTTTAAACTTTTACAACATAAGACCATAAAGGCCTCAAAATAGAAACTACATACAAGGCTACAAGCCTCAAAATGAAGGGTCAACCAAGCAATATACATATCAAGCTAGGCCCGCACAAAAGTCTGGCAACCAACCACCAGCTAAGCAAAGAGAGTGCTATCAAGGAAACACCTCCACTTGCTCCTCCTCCTCAATTACCTCAATAGGATCCGGTGCAACTACTCCTGTAAAATATAGTATAGAAAGGAATGAGCAAAAACTATTGCTCAGCGAAGGTTATTGGTCTCAAGGACGGAGATGAGAGGAGACTGCAATACAAATAATCAAGCAATTCATTCAATTATCACATAGAGATACAAGCAAAGCCAACAATAAAACAAGACAAGCATTAAAGCTATAAACATTCAATCAAAGGATACAATTCACTTTCCACGAGCAACTTTTAATCACGAATCCGATGACGACGTGCCGGCCCAAACCACCTTATAACTTCAGTTTGGAATACCCTAGAAGTATCCATCAATTCTACGACCCAAATCTCCCTGGGAGGCAACCCAAGCGAGAAAGGGAATAGGACACGGAGCTAGAGCAACCAATACTGGCAACCCGAGGCTACCCAGAGAGGCCCATCACACCGCCCCTGACTCTATGAATGCAATACAATATACAATGCAACAATCGAGCAATCGAGCAATAAAGCCACACGTGGGAGAATAACAAGGTAGGTTACTCTCGCATGCAATAGCAACAGTTGATAAACATTTCAATCAGAATCAACTCTAGCAAACATAACAAGCAATATTAAGCATTCTATAGGCATAACATTAAGAAAACAAACAAAATCACAAAACGACCCCAACTTTCAAAACGCTACTACTTTCAAACGAGCCACGAGTTTTGGAAACCGACTTCACCAATCCTCCTAGGTCACCATAAGGCACGTCTAAAGACCCTGAAACCCTATTTTACCCTAGAATTCACGCAAAGCCCCGATTTTTCCCTTTGCTCGTTTGAACTACAACTACCCTAACCAAACACCCAACCAATACCATAATTGCACCAAAAGTGCTTCCATGGCCTCCCGAGACAATGCCATCATGCAAAACGAGAAAATGCTAAACTCAACCTAAACCACCCCAACTTTTGCCAAGGTATTTTTCCTCATTTTTCCATTACACAATCCAAACAAATCATGCATTTAGGCATTCTAGCATATCTAGCATCTTTTCACATCAATAGAACGCATAACGGAGCAACTTCATCGAAACGAGGGTTTACTATTCATAATTTACTATTCAATTATCAATTTAAATTGCAATTTCGATATTCAACCGCAGAAAATGCTAAAAAGCTACAACTATATGTTCTACAATTGTCAAGGAACATTCTTTAAGCATCAAAATGATTAAAATAACAAACTACGGATAAAACCCAAAAATTTAAAGTTGATACATATAACATTCAAATGCGCAAATAAACATGCTTCCCTCACCTTAGACACTCATAGACGCTAGGAAAACTACGCTGGATGCCTCGGAAACAACCCCGTGCAAGCTCACGCGAAGATTTGAAGTTTGGAAGTTGAAAATCTTTTTTTTTTCTCTCTATGTTTCGGCCAGCTTTGTTTCTGTTTTTAGCTTTGTTTTTGTTTTTTTTTTGCAATGTTATATGCTTAATAAAAGATGGCAAGCCTTGGTCAATTGGTCAAGCCTTTGGTCAACTAACTTAAGTTGGTCAATTTAGCTTATTTTATGCATTTTAAAGCTATAACAACCAACACAAAATTAACTCTAGTTAACAACAACTAAAATATTAAAATTACTACACTAAATACCAGTTTTCACTATTTGCTGAGGACTAGAAAACACTCTTTAGCTATCGCTCTCGAAATGCAATGCACTTTGTGACAATAAAAAAAAATAACAATTAGATTTCAAGGAATTTAAGAAAATATAATTTCCAAAATAATAAATAAGAAAATTCCACATTTTGTGCTAGGGTACTACACCCTCTCCCCCTTAAAACAATAGCGTCCACGCAATTCTTACCTGGTCGACAAACAACTGCGGATACTGATTCCGAACCTGGTCTTCTTTTTCCCAAGTTGCTCCTCAAACCCATGATGATTCCACAAAACCTTTACTAACGAAATACTCTTTCTGCGATGTTCCTGAACTTTCCGATCCACAATTCGAATCGGTTTTTCCTCATAAGTTAACTTTTCCTCAATCTGCAAAGGCTCTGGTTCAAGTACATGTGAAGGATTTGGATGATATTTCCTTAACATTGACACGTAGAAAACATCGTGCAGTCTCGACAAGCTCGGAGGCAAAGCTAAGCGATAAGCCAAAGGACCCACCTTTTCGGTGATCTCATACGGATCCACATACCTGGGACTAAGTTTCCCGCTCTTACCGTGCCGAATCAATCCCTTTCGAGGAGAAATCTTAAGAAACACCCAATCTCCCAAAGCAAACTCAAGATCCCGACGGTGCCTATCCGCATAACTCTTCTGACGACTCTGAGCTGTAAGCATACGCTGGCGAATAAGGTGAACATTATCCACCATCTTAATCATCTCAGGTAACACAGTCGGATCAACTGTTCTCATCTCTTCAACCTCTTCCCAATACAATGGGGATCTGCACTTACGACCATACAACGCCTCGTAGGGAGCCATACCTATAGTAGATTGATAACTATTATTGTAGGTGAACTCCGCTAATGGCAAAAACTTCTCCCAATTTTTCCCAAAGTCTAACACACATTCCCGAAGCATGTCTTCCAAGATCCGGATAGTTCTCTCAGACTGGCAATCAGTTTGTGGATGGTAAGCGGTACTGAAGCTCAATTTAGTTCCCATGGCTTCTTGCAACTTCTGCCAAAAACGAGATCTAAATCTAGGATCTCTATCTGACACTATACTCTGTGGCATACCATGAAGTCTCACAATATTAGCAATATAAAGCTCAGCTAGTTTATCAAGACTATCCTGTTTGTTCACAGGGATAAATTGTGATACATTAGTCAAGCGGTCCACAACAACCCAAACAGAAACACATCCTATCAAAGATCTAGGAAGATCAGTCACATGGTCAATTGTTATATGCACCCATTTCCATTGCGGAATCGACAACGGTTGCAGAAGCCCGGTTGGCCTCTGATGCTCAACTTTAACCCTTTGACAAGTCAAACACCTGGATACATACCCAGCAATCTCCCTCTTCATATTGTTCCACCAGAAGTGTTGTTTCAAATCTCTATACATTTTAGTACTGCCCGGGTGAATCGTATATCTTGAATTATGTGCCTCGGACAGAATCTTAATCTTCAAAGTCGGATCACCAAGAACACACACTCTGTCCCTGAATCTAAAGATACCATCTGCATGTAATTTAAACTCCGACTCTCCCCCTTTTGTTTTTTCTTGGATTTTCAAGATGTGAGGATCAGTCTTCTGAGCCTCTCTAATTTGTGCTAGTAATCCTGACTGAATTTGTAAGCTAGCAAATCGAATCCCTACCACAGTAGCTTCTGGCTTCCATGAACAAATTTCCTCCAAAGTCTCTCAATCCTTGATAATTAGACTTGCAACAGTAGCCTTTCGGCTCAAAGCATCCGCAACAACATTTGCCTTACCTGGCACGTAGTTGATAGAACAATTGTAGCCACTTAATAGCTCTAGCCATCTTCGCTACCTCATATTCAAATCCTTTTGTGAAAATAAATATTTGAGACTCTTGTGGTTAGTAAAAATTTCAAATCTGCTACCCCACAAGTAATGATGCCACTTCTCCAAAGCAAACACAACCGCAGCTAACTCAAGATCATGTGTAGGGTAATTGACTTCATATGGTTTCAACTTCCTAGAAGCATAGGCAATTACCTTACCATTCTGCATTAAAACACAGCCCAAACCTTCTTTAGATGTATCACTATAGACAACAAAGTTTTCTGTACCCTCAGGTAAAGCTACTATAGGAGCTGCAGTTAGTCTCTTCTTCAATTCTTGGAAACTGGATTCACATTTAGCATACCAGTTGTAAGTAACTTTATTTCGAGTCAACTAGCTTAAAGGTCCAGAAATTTTGAAAAAGTCTTTAACAAATCTCTGATAGTAACCTGCCAAACCCAGAAAACTCCGAATCTCTGACACCGTTTCAGGTCTCTTCCAAGATGAAACAACTTCAATCTTAGCTGGGTCTACTGAAATTCCTTGATGTGAAATGATATGGCCTAGAAAATATATTTGATTCAACCAGAATTCGCACTTGCTGAATTTAGCAAAAAGTTTGTTTTCTTGCAAAGTCTGTAGCACAATCTTCAAATGTTGTTCATGCTCAGCCTCATTCTTAGAGTACACTAAAATGTCGTCAATAAAGATTATGACAAATTGATCAAGATAAGGTCAAAAAACCCTCTGCATTAAATCCATGAATGCGGCTGGTGCATTCGTCAATCCAAACGGTAACACAACAAATTCATAGTGGCCATATCTAGTCCTGAATGCCGTATTAGGTATATCATCACTCTGAATCCTGAGTTGATAGTAACCGTGCCTTAAGTCAAATTTGGAGTAAACACTCGCACCCTGCAACTGGTCAAACAATTCTTCAATCAACGGCAAGGGGTATTTGTTCTTAATCATGACTTGATTAAGTCCCCTATAATCAATACATAACCGTAGCGTGCTATCTTTCTTTCTCACAAACAACACTGGCGCACCCCACGGCGAAGAACTAGGTTGTATAAACCTTTTCTCAAGCATGTTCTGAAGCTGAATTTTCAATTCTTGAAGTTCAGCCGATGCCATTCTATAAGGACTTCTAGAAATTGGCCCAGTGCCTGGCATAAGGTCAATCACAAATTCAATTTCCCTATCCGGTGGTAAACCTGGTAATTCCTCGGGAAATACACCAGGGAAGTCTTTAACAATCGAAACCTCATTCAAATTCAACTTATCAGTAGGTTGATTGATTAGATAAGCTAGGTAAGCTTCACAACCTTTATTCAACAACTTAGAAGCCTTGATTGATGATAAAAGAGGTATTCGGGTAGCCCTACAGTTCCCAACAATCTCTAGTACCGGTAGATCAGGAATCTGAAGATAAACAATTTTCGTTCTACAATCCAACTGAGCATAGTACTTCCCCAACTAGTCCATTCCCAATATGATTTCAAAGTCACGGAAGGGCAGTATAATTAAATCAGCAGGAAAATGACGGTTCTCAATGCATATATCACAAGATTTGCAAATAGACTCAGTAACAAATTTTGCACCCAAAGGCGTACTATCTTCAACTTCATGTGGCAGTTTATCAATGCAAACATTCACAGATCGTGCACATGCAGGAGTTATAAATGAATGTGTAGCTCCGGGATCATTCAAAACTTTAACTGGCTGAGTATTGAGAAGAAAGGTACCTTCCACTATTGCAGTAGTATCGGGCAGCTCCTCCGCATCTAGTGCAAAGACCCTAGCCTGTACCCTCTGTGCTGGACCTGTACCTGCAGCCCTATTCTGCACGCTTTGGCCTCCAGTATGGCCCTGAACATTCCAATACTTGGGTCAATATTTCACCCTATGCTCATCACTACCACAACCAATGCATTTACCACTCTTCCGCCAGCAATTAGCCTCAACGTGCCCCGATCGATTACAAAAGTTACACTACTGATTTTGTCTTACAACAGTGTTTCCCGTAGGTGCGGGGGCTCTGGCAGTAGTAGGTACTGTACCTCCCTGCTGGGGTCTAGTCACAGCTGGCGTCCCCTGAATCTGATACTATGGCTGATACGGACGTTGCTGAGGAACCTGAACAAAAGTCTGATACTGCCTCTGCTGACTATGGCTGCTCTGGCCCAAGTACTGTTTCTTATCCAGCTGGCTACTCTCAGCTATCATCTCTGCCTTCTGTTTCTCAAACTTCGAGCCTGCTTGGAATGCCTCGGGAAAAGTAGTATAAGTCTGCCCAGTCAAATGCAGCTGTATATCCATTCTCAGCCCACGAACAAACCTATGAATCATCCTCCTAGCTGGCCGCACCAGCTCAGGCATATACCTCGACAAGCTGACAAACCTAGCCTCATACTGTACAACAGTCATATTTCCCTGCTTCAGGGCCACAAATTCATCTTCTCGCCTTTCCCTAGCCATCTCGGGAATATACTTGTCCCGAAACTCACTCACAAAATCATCCCATAAATGCGGACCATCCTCATTGTCCCACCTCAACCTAACAGTGTTCCACTACTGTTCTGCATCACCCTCAAACAGAAATGCTGCATAAGCTATCTTTGCCTCATCAGTGTACCTCAAAGCAGCGTAAATTTTCTCAACAAGGTTAATCCATCTCTCGGCTGCCTCATCATCCGGCTCTCCAAAGAACTTACCCGGCTCGTGCCTCAGGAATTTCTCTAACTGATTATTCTCAGCCCTAGGCCCCTGTCCACCAGGATTAGCTTGATTTCCCTGGGGATTATTATTCCTCTCCTGCCTCTGCTCATGCAGTACCTGAGTAATCCGGTCAACTGCAGTGGTCATGGTAGCCATAAACTGTTCAGGTATCGGTTGCTGACCCTATTTTGCTGCCTCTTCATATGCCCCTTGACCTTGAGTACTACGACGTGGCGGCATAGTAACAACTCACAATAGCTGGCAACATATAAAAGTAGTTTATAGATAGAAATATAGCACATAAGATTAGATAACACTCAAGTCAATAACAATCAAATATCCAAGCACACAATTCACATAACACAAGATTGACATGTCAAACTAATTCACTTAAACACATAAGCAATCCAAGTTCACATAGTCATGCTATAACACTTTTCACTTAACAATCATACAATAACACTTTAGCATTTTAGACCTTTACCCCACAGACCGAGAAACATATCCCGGCTCATGCAAGACTATCATGCTCTGATACCACCTAAAGATGTCACGCCCCGACCAGACCCCGCAAAAGGCCAAGCCCGAACCCGACACACGGATGAAATCTCTTCTGTACCGTGGATGATCCGAAAATCCTACATTCAATATAATACTCACGAAATCCACAATAATCATTTGAATCAAGACAACTTTCTTTTAGAAAACATACATTTTCTCATTAACCAACTTTGCAAACCAAAAATGACATACATACTACACAAGTACTTATGCCACTAACTTTAAACCATTAGCATGCGGTTTTTTTCTAGTCATATAAGTATATCTTTACAACTTTACAATCCTTTAGACTTTTACAACATAAGACCATAAAGGCCTCAAAATAGAAACTACATACAAGGCTACAAGCCTCAAAATGAAGCATCAACCAAGCAATATACATATCAAGCTAGGCCCGCACAAAAGTCTGGCAACCAACCACTAGCTAAGCAAAGAGAGTGCTATCAAGGAAACACCTCCACTTGCTCCTCCTCCTCAATTACCTCATTAGGATCCGGTGCAACTACTCCTTTAAAATATAGTATAGAAAGGAATGAGCAAAAACTATTGCTCAGCGAGGGTTATTGGTCTCAAGGATGGAGATGAGAGGAGAATGCAATGCAAATAATCAAGCAATTCATTCAATTATCACATAGAGATACAAGCAAAGCCAACAATAAAACAAGACAGCATTAAAGCTATAAACATTCAATCAAAGGATACAATTCACTTTCCACGAGCAACTTTCAATCACGAATCCGATGATGACGCACAGACCCAAACCACCTTATAACTTCAGTTTGGAATACCCCGGAAGTATCTATCAATTCTACGACCCAAATCTTCCTGGGAGGCAACCCAAGCGAGAAAGGGAATAGGACACGGAGCTAGAGCAACCAACGCTGGCAACCTGAGGCTACCCAGAGAGGCCCATCACACCGCCCCTGACTCTATGAATGTAATACAATATACAATGCAACAATCGAGCAATCGAGCAATAAAGCCACACGTGGGAGAATAACAAAGTAGGTTACTCTCGCACGCAATAGCAACAGTTGATAAGCATTTCAATCAAAATCAACTCTAGCAAACATAACAAGCAATATTAAGCATTCTATAGGCATAACATTAAGAAAACAAATAAAATCACAAAACGACCCCAACTTTCAAAATGCTACTACTTTCAAGCGAGCCACGAGTTTTGGAAACCGACTTCACCAATCCTCCTAGGTCACCATAAGGCACGTCTAAAGGCCCCGAAACCCTACTTTGCCCTAGAATTCACGCAAAGTCCCGATTTTCCCCTTTGCTTGTTTGAACTACAACTACCCTAACCAAACACCCAACCAAGACCATAACTGCACCAAAAGTGCTTCCATGGCCTCCCGAGACAATGCCATCATACAAAACAAGGAAACGCTAAACTCAAGCTAAACGACCCCAACTTTCACCAAGGCATTTTTCCTCATTTTTCCATTACACAATCCAAACAAATCATGCATTTAGGCATTCTAGCATATCTAGCATCTTTTCACATCAACAGAACGCATAACGGAGTAACTTCATCAAAACGAGGGTTTACTATTCATAATTTACTATTCAATTATCAATTTAAATTGCAATTTCGATATTCAACCGCATAAAATGCTAAAAATCTACAAATACATGCTCTACAATTGTCAAGGAACATTCTTTAAGCATGAAAATGATTAAAATAACAAACTACGGATAAAACCCAAAAATTTAAAGTCGATACATAAAACATTCAAATGCACAAATAAACGTGCTTCCCTCACCCTAGACACTCCTAGACGCTAGGAAAACCACGCTGGATGCCTCGGTAACAACCCCGTGCAAGCTCACACGAAGATTTGAAGTTTGGAAGTTGAAAATCTTTTTTTTTCTCTCTATGTTTCGGCCAGCTTTGTTTATGTTTTTAGCTTTGTTTTTTTTTATTTTGCAATGTTATATGCTTAATAAAAGATGACAAGCCTTGGTCAATTGGTCAAGCCTTTGGTCAACTAACTTAAGTTGGTCAATTTAGCTTATTTTATGCATTTTAAAGCTATAACAACCAACACAAAATTAACTCTAGTTAACAACAACTAAAATATTAAAATTACTACACTAAATACTAGTTTTCACTATTTGCTAAGGACTAGAAAACACTCTCTAGCTATCGCTCTCGAAATGCAATGCACTTTGCGACAATAAAAAAAATAACAATTAGATTTCAAGGAATTTAAGAAAAAACAATTTTCAGAATAATAAACAAGAAAATTCTACATTCCGGGCTTGGGTATTACAGATAGGTTAGCATTTAAACTGGAAATGTATATTTACTTGTGTTCACTTGTTGAAAACCAAGGCTCGAATGGCCTTGAGGTGTTTATATGGTTGGACACGGTGCTGGTCTACTTATATGTTATTACAAGTTTTACATTTTGCCTAGAAACAAGGGAGACTCCGTCCGTCTTTCCCTAAAAATTTTGCCTAGGTTTGAAATTGGGATGTGATTAGATTAATTGATTGAACTTCCTGTCTCGAGAGGGATCGGGGTGTTACACCCCGTCCCTACTCTCCTATCTCTCTCACCCTGGTTGGGCCCTAGAATAGTGTGATTAAACTATGAATCGAGTCAGGAAGAAGAAGTCCAGCTCCTGGCTTTAAAGAAGAGAAGAAAGACCTAGCTTCAAGGGAAATGCTTTATTTAGGAAAGAAAGATCCCAAGATTATGCTGAATCGAGAGTGGACTTGCCTTGGTGTTCTGTGAGTTCCAGGGATTCAGATCAAGGTAGTTTAGTTCCCCGAGGCTAATTTAATTCAGTCTTGTGAAGCTGTGAAATAAGCTCTTGCCAACCTCTGCGGAATGTAGTTAGTGTGCCACGAGTAAAGTAAGGATTAGATGAAGGTCGGGGATTCAGTTCAGGTACAATAGAGACAACTACAATAGAGAAAAAAATGCGCTCAGGTGAACAGCCGAAAAAATCACAAGAAGAAGAAATTCATAATCTATCTACCATACCATAGAGAAAATGATATAGCAAAGTCAAGTTTGGAGCCCTTCTTTGTTAGGATGAATGCCTTCTCTCTTCTTTCATAAGTTGCATTTTGCATATATAAAAAAGAAATAGGAGAGATCCAAAACCAACCCAACCTCTTCATTTTCGACGCTGTTCGTGTTGTTGCATGTGTCTTACGGTATCCAGATTCAGTCCTCTCTACTTCCTATGATTGAAGTGAAGATATGCAATAGACTATCTGTTGGTAAAAAAATAAATAATGAATATCTTTCTAATAGAACTGGGGACTAGTATGCCTGTCCCATGAAAGAGGTGAAAGAGTGGTTGGATAGGCAGAGTCTTAGTCTCTGTCGAAAGTGGATTGAAGGTCTTTACTTAGCAAAGAGATCAAAGAAGAGATAGGTATGGTTCAACAACTACATCTTCGCAAGACCAGTCTCGCAAACATAGTTCGTTAGCTTAGCTATGGGGCTATAGCCAATGGCTACAATGACACTCTTCCAAAACAACATTTAGTAACAACATCGATAGCCTGGAATTTTGTCGTATATCATACCAGCTCCCACCCTGAACTTGCGGTTAATGGCCCTTTTTGGATCCCTTATTTTCATGCTTCTTTCTTTTAAGCAATTCCCGATCTCTTGACCGCAGGTTTGGAACCTAGGGATTGACAGATCAGAAGTGCTTACTCATAGAGATATCGACCGAGAAAATGCTAACGTATCGCTTCCACGCAGACTTTTCACATTTGCCTCACCCAAACTACACGAGGATTTGGAAGAGACACTGATTACACTTTATACACGCTAGCCTTTTACGGATTAGCAGAACCAATGCCACAATAAGGCATTCAAAGAAGCCACTGATAGGGGACGTGGGTGGGGTTACGAAAGAAACTACAACAAGCACGCATCTCTTACCTTTCCGCAGGAGATATAAGGCTACGTCCTAAGTCCGATAATAAGGGAATAATAAGACTCTTTCCCACCTTATCCAAAAAAAGACCAAGTTGGTCCGATCGTCGTTTCGTTCCTACTTGACGTAGGGGAGTCTAAAGCAAACAAATCTTTTTTGCCGAAAGGCATACTAAGCTTACTCTGTCTAAGGGAAAGAATCATCTCTTTATAGGCCGAGAGGAAAGAGAATAACTAAGTATTCCATTATAAGTTTAAGAAGGGGTATTATGAGTAGGTAAAATACCAATTATATATCACTAGATAAACAAAGAGTTACGATCGATGTATGTGATTGGGAATTCACTACTTAACACTACTACTACTTTTTTTCCATACCAACGCTGGCTGCATAGCTTAAACACTTTAACTACTTACCTTGCCACTCCTCCCCAAATACCACTCGATGCTCACTACTCAATGCAATCCGGAACCAATAGCTGCTCAGTCAGAAGAAAGATTGTCACCTTTTCGAATAGACCATGAAAGGTTAGTTACCCATCTTGGGGTTACTCTTTACCAAACCTAATATTAGCCTCCGGAGATCCACGAAGGAAGTCATTTCGATTTCCAGAGAAGATAGTTGGTAGAATCATTTTTTCTTGAAAGAATGTGGGGATAGAATAGTGATAGTAAGCGTGCTCAATCCACTCTTGTAGTAGTCAGTGCTGATGCTGGTAATAGCACTATATTTACACTTTTGCCAATCGCCCTCGTTGTATGAGTTACCCTTCCCCTATGGGGGATTTCATTCTCAGTTCATGCAGAATCCAGTTAGGGGGAGTTTAAGTCAGTCCACCAGCGAATCCATAATTCAGTTGACTTGAAAAGGAAGTCATTACCCTTTTGAGGCTAGACCTTGAAGTTGGAAGTTTTAATTCAAGTCCCTGGTTCAAGAATAAGCAAGAGGATAGTAAGCAGTAAGCAAACAAGCTAGCAAGGAGTTAGAAAGCTAACCCGAAAGCAGGGGGAAGGTGAAAGTCAGGTTTGAGAACTGGTGCTATAAATGGTAAGTCCTTAAGGATTGGGATAGACTAAGATTTTAGAGCAATTCCCTAGTGAGAATAGTGATGGTACGCTAACCCCGGTGAGTAAGGTTCTAGTAATCTATCCCCTGCGCTAGTAATTAGTTGTGCTCTCTCAAGTAAGTAATCCCCCCATATAAACCTCTCTCAAGTAGAGCTATCAGTAATTCCATCTTTTTCATCCCTAGGAGCTAGAGCATTGATTGGGACATACCAGCTATCAGTTTCCTTGGTGTTACAAACCCTCATGCCTGTAAGTTCGTTAGTCATGAATTTAGCACAGAGCATTGTATGAGGCAACTATCTAATCCCTGGTACAATAGGAGAAAGCAGAGTCAAAGGGAAAGGTATTTTAAAACGCTATCTATCCCCCCCTTCCCCCCTTCCCCGCTTCGATGCTTATGGGTAAACGGATGACATCTTTGAGATGAGAGAGTTGGGATTGATTTCGACCTTACTTAACAAATGGAATTGGCCATCTTTCCTTGGCTAGAATAGGGAATTTGAAGTATGTTTTCAGGGGGCTTACAGAAGCTCGCGAAAACTAGATTTATAGGAGTGAAGAGGGAAGATGGAAGGAATGCCGAGAATCCGCTGCACGAATACGCTCTTGTCTCTTTGAATCATATCATCCATGGCGAGTGCTATCGTATATAAGATCACGGCCACATTTATGAGTGATCTTTCTCTCTTCAACAAGCTGGGTTTGGTCTATGAAAAACATCTCCCAAAGGAAGTGGAAATGACATATGTTATGTCGGCGTAAGCGATCTTTTTATTACGGAATCCCCTGTTTGGATCTTTGATGGAATAGAAAGAGTCTAAGAGGATGCCATTCCATTGAAGGAGCAGCTAATGCCATTTTAAGAAGAAGGGTGCAAGTGAATCAGAACTTGAGAATCTAGCTATTGCAAAAATTGTCTTCGCATAGGGAAATGCCAACAGCTTTAAGTCTTCCCACAGAAGAGTTTGAAAGAAAGGCTATTAATGGAAGGCTAATTTTCAGAGGTTGAATGCAGGGAATCGCTACATACTAAGGTGATTGGGGTGGCAGTGGTTTTGTCGATAGGGGGCAATCTGATGTCCCCATTCTCTATGAGGCTTTGGATACCTTCCTTCAAGCCACAACACTTTTCAATGGGACAGACCTCTTAGGCACAAGAGTTCAGATTCTTGGTCTTCCCTTCTTCATTCGACCTGACCTTTTCTATTGTGGTAGTTCTATACGGTCTTCCTTCATCAACTCCTCGAAGTGATCTTTCACGATTTTATTAGGGAATTCAAAACCCAGCCTCTCTTTTTAGGAGGGTTTCTTCTCACCATTTCCCTTCTCCTTACACTTTTTTTATCATCTTTTTTGGCCTTCCCTATCACCATTCTTCTTTTTCTTTGCTTTGACTTTAGCTGTCTCAACCTTTGAAGCCGCCTTGGGCTTTGAGTTGAGCGCCTCTTGCTAAGGTGCATTTCTAGGTCATGTGCCTTGGTGCATAAGTAATTCAAATCATCAAAGGGTTGAGGCATGAGATGGACTGAGAGAGTAATACCCGAGCCCGGAATATGAATTTTCTTTGTTTATTATTTTGAAAATTATATTTCCTCAAAATCTTTGTGAATTAATTGTTACATTCTTACCAACGCAACGTGCATTGCATTTAAGGAGCGATAGCTAGATAACGATTTCCAGTTCTTAGCAAATAGTGAAACTAGTATTTAGATGACTTAAATTTTATATTTTAAATATTGCTAGCTTTAATTGAACTTACCATAGCTGAAACGGCTTTAAAACGCGCGAAATAGGGGCCTTTGACCAAGTTTTAAGTGGTTTGACCTTGGACCTTTGACCTTTGACCATTTGACACCTTATGAGCTAAAATATTAAGCAAAATAAAAAAAAAAAACAGCAGCAAATAAAGAGAGCAGGCCGAGAGCTTTAGAGAGGAAAAAAAAAAAACCTTTCAACTTCTATACGATCAATCTTCGCGTGTGCTCGTGCGGGGTGATTTCCGAGGCAACCAACGTTGTTTTCCTAGCGACTAGGAGTACCTAAGGTGAGGGAAGCATGTTATTTGCGCATTTATACGTTGTGTTAGTTAACTTTGTCAATTTTTAGATTTATCCGTAGATCGTTATTTAAAGCGATTTGATGCTTCTAGAATGTTCCTTAGCACTTGTAGAACATGTATTTATGGCTTTGTAACATTTTCTGCGGTTAAATGTGGTGATTGCAACTTGAATTGTGAAATGAATAGTGTTTTGTGAATAGTAAAACCTTGAAACGTTATAATTACACTGTTATGCTTTCCGTTGATGTAGAAATGTGCTAGGTATGCTAGAATGCTAAAATGTGTGGTTTGTTTGGGTTGCGTAGAGGAAAAAACGAGAATTAAGCATTTGGGAAAGTCGAGGTCGTTTAGGTCGACTTTTGCATTTTCTCGTTTTGCGTGTTGGCATTGCTTTGGGAAGCCATGGAAGCACTTTTGGTGCGATTATGGCGTTGGTTGGGTGTTTGGTTATTGTAGTTGTAGTTCAAACGTGAAAGGGGGAAATCGGGACTTTGCGCAAGTTCTAGGGTAAAGTAAGGTTTCGGGGTCTTTAGACGTGCCTTATGGTGACCTAGGAGGGTTGGCGAAGTCGGTTTCCAGAACTCGTGGCTCGTTTGGAAATGGTAGCATTTTGACAGTTGGGGCCGATTTGTGTTTTTGTGTGTTTACTTGTCTTTATGCTTATAGAATGCTTAGAATTACTTGAATTACTTGTTTGAGTTGTTTTGGATTGAATTGCTTATCAAATTGCTGCTATTGCGTGCGAGAGTAACCTACTTTGTTATTCTCCCACGTGTGGCTTTATCGCTCGTTTATCGCTTGTTTATTGTCTTGTATCGAGTCTTGCATTGCATAGTGTCTCGCGCGTGAGTGATAGGCCTCTCTGGGTAGCCTTGGGTTGCCGGTGTTGGTTGCTCTAGCTCCGCTGCTATTCCCTTTCTCGCTTGGGTTGCCTCCCAGGGAGATTTGGGTCGTAGGATTGATGGATACTTCCGGAGTATTCCAAACTGGTGTTATAAGGTGGTTTTGGGCCGGCGCGTCGTCATCGAATTCGTGTTTGAAAGTTGCTCGTGAAAAGAGTATCGTATCCTTTGAATGAGTGTTTGCAGCTTTAAATACTTGCCTTGCTCTATTGTTGGCTTTGGTTGTGTCTTTATATGATTTGTATGTATTGCTTGGCTAATTGCATTGCATACTCCTCTCATCTCCGTCCTTGAGACCAATTGCCCTCGCTGAGCAATAGTTTTTGCTCATTCCTCTCTATACTATGTTTTTACAGGAGTAGTTGAGGCAGACCCTCTCGAGGTAATTGAGGAGGAGGAGCAGGTGGAGGTGTTTCCGTGATAGCACTTACCTGCTTTGCTGGTGGTTGGTTACTAGTTTTGTGCAAACCTTGCTGTTATGTATATTGCGTGAGGAACGCTTAATTTTGAGGCTTGTAGCCTTGTATATATATTTTCTAGTTGAGATCTTTATTAGTCTTATGTTGAAATGGATTAAAGTTTGTAAATTGTAAACTTATACTCGGATGACTAGTGAAGAATGCATGCTAATGGCTAATGGTTTAGTGGCATAAGTACTTGTGTAGTATGCATATCATTTTTGGTTTGGAAAGTTGGATAATAAGAAATGTATGTTTTATAGAAAGTTGGCTTGTTTTGATTATTTTATAGCTTTCGCAAGTATTATATTGTTTTTAGGGTTTTCGGATTGTCCGCGGTACAGAGGAGACTCCGTCCGTGTGTCGGGTCCGGACTTGGCCTTTTGCGGGGTTGGGTCGGGGCGTGACATCCTTAGGTGGTATCAGAGCATGATAGTCGTGCATGAGCCGGGATATGATTCTCGGTCTGTGGGGTAAAGGTCTAAAATGCTAAAGTGTTTATGTATGATTGCTAAGTGAAAAGAATATGTTATAACATGACTTTGTGAACTTGGAATGTTTATGTGTTTAAGTGAAATAGTTTGGCAAGTTAAACTTGTCTTATGTGAATTGTGTGATAGAATGTTGGATTGTTATTGATTTGAGTGTTATCCAATCTTATGTGTTATATTTCTGTCTATAAACTGCTTTTAAATGTTGCCAGCTATTGTGAGTTGCTACTATGCCGCCACGTCGTGGTACTCAAGGTATAGGATCAGATGAAGAGGTAGCAGAACAGGGTCAGCAGCCGTTGCCTGAGCAGTTTATGGCTACCATGACTACTGCAGTAGACCGGATCACACAGGTACTACATGAGCAGAGGCAGGACCGGATTAATCCCCAGGGTAATCAAGCTAATCCTGGTGGACAGGGGTACAGAGTTGAGAATAACCAGCTAGAGAAATTTCTGAGGCACGAGCCGGGAAAGTTCTTTGGAGAGCCTGATGATGAGGCGGCCGAGAGATGGATTAATCGAGTTGAGAAAATTTTCACTGCTTTGAGGTATACCGATGAGGCAAGAATAGATTATGCATCATTTTTATTTGAGGGTGATGCAGAGCAGTGGTGGAATACTATTAGGCTGAGGTGGGATTGTGAGGATGTTCCACATTTATGGGATGATTTCGTAAGTGAGTTCCGGGACAAATATATTCCCGAGATGGCTATGGAGAGACGGGAAGATGAGTTTGTGGCCCTGAAGCAGAGAAATATGACTGTCGCACAATATGAGGCTAGGTTTGTTAGCCTGTCGAGGTATATGCCCGAGTTGGTACGGCCAGCTAGGACCATGATACAGAGGTTTGTCCCTGCGCTAAGAATGCACATACAGTTGCATTTGACTGCACAGACCTACACTACTTTTCCCGAGGCATTTCAGGCAGCCTCGAAGTTTGAGAAACGGAAGGCTGAGAGGTTAGCCGAGAGCAGTCAGCCGAGTAGGAAGCAGGGTTTGGGCCAGAGCAGCCAGAGTCAACCGAGGCAGTATCAGGCTTCTGCACAGGGTCCTCAACAGCGTTCGTATCAGCCACAGCAGCAGATTCAGGCTAGGCCAGCTGTGACTAGACCTCAGCAGGGAGGTACAGTTCCTACCCCTGCCAGAGCCCCAGCACCCACAGGAAACACTGCGGTTCGGCAAAATCAGCAGTGTGATTATTGTAATCGACCAGGGCATATTGAGGCTAACTGCTGGAGGAAGAGTGGAAAATGTACAGGTTGTGGCAGTGATGAGCATAGGGTGAGGGATTGCCCTAAATATAATAATGTTCAGGGCCGTGGTGGAGGCCGAGGTGTTCAGAATAGGGCTGCAGGTGCACGACCAGCACAGAGAGTACAGGCTAGGGTCTTTGCACTGGATGCAGAGGAGCTGCCCGATAATACAGCTATAGTGGAAGGTACCTTTCTTCTCAATACTCAGCCAGTTAAAGTTTTGATTGATCCTGGAGCTACACATTCGTTTATAACTCCTGCATGTGCACGATCTGTGAATGTTTGCATTGATAATTTGCCTCATGAAGTTGAAGTTAGCACTCCTTTGGGTGCAAAATTTGTTGCTGAGTCTATTTGCAAATCTTGTGATATATGTATTGAGAACCGTAAATTTCCTGCTGATTTAATTATATTACCATTCCGTGACTTTGAAATCATTTTGGGAATGGACTGGTTGGGAAAGTATTATGCTCAATTGGATTGTAGAACAAAGATCGTTTATCTTAAGGTTCCTGACCTACCGGTACTAGAGATTGTTGGGAACTGCAGGGCTGCCCGCATTCCACTTTTATCAGCGATCAAGACTTCTAAGTTGTTAAATAGGGGTTGTGAAGCCTACTTAGCCTATTTGATCAATCAGCCTGCTGATAAGTTGAGTTTGAATGAAGTTCCGATTGTTAGAGACTTCCCTGGTGTATTTCCCGAGGAATTACCGGGTTTACCACCGGATAGGGAGATTGAGTTCGTGATTGATCTTGTGCCAGGCACTGCGCCTATTTCTAGGAGTCCTTATAGGATGGCATCGGCTGAACTTCAGGAGTTAAAAATTCAGCTTCAGAACTTGCTTGAGAAAGGGTTTATACAACCTAGTTCTTCACCGTGGGGCGCACCTGTGTTGTTTGTGAGAAAGAAAGACGGCACGCTACGGTTATGCATTGATTACAGGGGACTTAATCAAGTCACGATTAAGAATAAATACCCTTTGCCGTTGATTGAAGAATTGTTTGACCAGTTACAGGGTGCGAGTGTTTACTCCAAATTTGACTTGAGGCAGGGTTACTATCAACTTAGGATTCGGAGTGACGATATACCAAAGACGGCATTCAGGACTAGATATGGCCACTATGAATTTGTTGTTTTGCCATTTGGATTGACGAATGCACCAGCCGCATTCATGGACTTGATGCAGAGGGTTTTTCGGCCTTACCTTGATCAGTTTGTCGTGATCTTCATTGACGACATTTTAGTGTATTCGAAGAACGAGGCTGAACATGAGCAACACTTGAGGATTGTGCTTCAGACTTTCCAAGAAAACAAGCTTTTTGCTAAATTCAGCAAGTGTGAGTTCTGGTTGAACCAGATATCTTTTCTAGGCCATATCATTTCAGATCGAGGAATTTCAATAGACCCAGCTAAGATTGAAGTTGTTTCAGCTTGGAAGAGACCTGAGACAGTGCCAGAGATTCGGAGTTTTCTTGGATTGGCTGGTTACTACCGGAGATTTGTTAAAGACTTTTCTAAAATTTCGGGACCTTTGAGCCAGTTGACTCGGAAGAAAGTTGCTTACAACTGGGATGCTAAATGTGAATCCAGTTTCCAAGAATTGAAGAAGAGACTAACTACAGCTCCTATACTAGCTTTACCTGAAGGAACAGAGAACTTCGTTGTCTACAGTGATGCATCTAAAGAAGGATTGGGCTGTGTTTTAATGCAGAATGGTAAGGTGATTGCCTATGCTTCTAGGAAATTGAAACCTTATGAAGTCAATTACCCTACACATGATCTTGAGTTGGCTGCAGTTGTGTTTGCATTGAAGAAGTGGCGTCATTATTTGTGGGGTTGCAGATTTGAAATATTTACTGACCACAAGAGTCTCAAGTATTTGTTTTCACAGAAGGATCTAAATATGAGGCAGCGGAGATGGCTAGAGCTATTGGGTGGTTATAACTGTTCTATTAACTATGTGCCAGGTAAGGCAAATGTTGTTGCTGATGCTTTGAGCCGAAAGGCTACTGTTGCAAGCTTGATTATCAAGGACTGGGAGACTTTGGAAGAAATTTGTTCATGGAAACCAGAAGCTACTGAGGTAGGGATTCGGTTTGCTAGTTTACAGATTCAGTCAGGATTGCTAGCACAGATCAGAGAGGCTCAGAAGACTGATCCTCACATCTTGAAGATCCAAGAGAAAGCTAAAGGGGAAGAGTCGGGGTTTAAAGTACATGCAGATGGCATTTTCAGATTCAGGGATAGAGTATGTGTTCCTGATGATCCGACTTTGAAGAATGAGATCCTGTCCGAGGCACATAATTCGAGGTATACGATTCACCCGGGCAGTACTAAGATGTATAGAGATTTGAAGCAACACTTCTGGTGGAACAATATGAAGAGGGAGATTGCTGGGTATGTATCCAGATGTTTGACTTGTCAGAGGGTTAAAGTTGAGCATCAGAGGCCAGCCGGACTTCTACAGCCATTGTCGATTCCGCAATGGAAGTGGGTACATATAACAATGGACCTTGTGACCGATCTTCCTAGATCTCCGAGAGGATGTGATTCTGTTTGGGTTATTGTGGACCGCTTGACTAAGGTTACACATTTTATTCCCGTAAACAAACAGGATAGCCTTGATAAGCTAGCTGAATTGTATGTTGCTAATATTGTGAGATTGCATGGAGTACCACAGAGTATAGTGTCAGATAGGGATCCCAGATTCAGATTTTGTTTTTGGAAGAAGTTGCAAGAGGCCATGGGAACTAAGTTGAGCTTCAGTACTGCATATCATCCGCAAACTGATGGCCAGTCTGAGAGAACCATCAGGATCTTGGAAGACATGCTTCGGGCATGTGTGCTTGACTTTGGGAAGAATTGGGAGAAGTTTTTGCCATTAGCGGAGTTCGCCTACAACAATAGTTATCAATCTACTATAGGTATGGCTCCCTATGAGGCGTTGTATGGTCGGAAATACAGATCCCCATTATATTGGGAAGAGGTTGGAGAGATGAGAACAGTTGATCCGACTGTGTTACCTGAGATGATTAAGATGGTAGATAATGTTCACCTTATTCGCCAGCGTATGCTTACAGCTCAGAGTCGTCAGAAGAGTTATGCAGATAAGCACCGTCGGGATCTTAAGTTTGATTTGGGAGATTGGGTGTTTCTTAAGATTTCTCCACGGAAGGGATTGATTCGGCACGGTAAGAGCGGGAAGCTTAGTCCCAGGTATGTGGGTCCGTATGAGATCACCGAAAAGGTTGGTTCTTTGGCTTATCGATTAGCTTTGCCTCCGAGCTTGTCGCGACTGCATGATGTGTTCCATGTGTCTATGTTGAAGAAGTACCATCCAGACCCTTCACATGTACTTGAACCAGAGCCTTTGCAGATTGAAGAGAAGTTGTCCTACGAAGAGAAACCGATTAGAATTGTGGATCGAAAGATTCAGGAGCTTCGCAGAAAGAGTATTCCGTTAGTGAAGGTTCTGTGGAATCATCATGGGTTTGAGGAAGCGACTTGGGAAAGAGAGGACCAAGTTCGGGATCAGTATCCGGAGTTGTTTGTTGACCAGGTAAGAATTGCGTGGGCGCAATTGTTTTAAGGGGGAGAGGGTGTAATACCCGAGCCCGGAATATGAATTTTCTTTGTTTATTATTTTGAAAATTATATTTCCTTAAAATCTTTGTGAATTAATTGTTACATTCTCACCGACGCAACGTGCATTGCATTTAAGGAGCGATAGCTAGATAACGATTTCCAGTTCTCAGCAAATAGTGAAACTAGTATTTAGATGACTTAAATTTTATATTTTAAATATTGCTAGCTTTAATTGAACTTACCATAGCTGAAACGGCTTTAAAACGCGCGAAATAGGGGCCTTTGACCAAGTTTTAAGTGGTTTGACCTTGGACCTTTGACCTTTGACCATTTGACACCTTATAAGCTAAAATATTAAGCAAAATAAAAAAAAAAACAGCAGCAAATAAAGAGAGCAGGCCGAGAGCTTTAGAGAGGAAAAAAAAAAAAAAACCTTTCAACTTCTATACGATCAATCTTCGCGTGTGCTCGTGCGGGGTGATTTCTGAGGCAACCAACGTTGTTTTCCTAGCGACTAGGAGTACCTAAGGTGAGGGAAGCATGTTATTTGCGCATTTATACGTTGTGTTAGTTAACTTTGTCAATTTTTAGATTTATCCGTAGATCGTTATTTAAAGCGATTTGATGCTTCTAGAATGTTCCTTAGCACTTGTAGAACATGTATTTATGGCTTTGTAACATTTTCTGCGGTTAAATGTGGTGATTGCAACTTGAATTGTGAAATAAATAGTGTTTTGTGAATAGTAAAACCTTGAAACGTTATAATTGCGCTGTTATGCTTTCCGTTGATGTAGAAACGTGCTAGGTATGCTAGAATGCTAAAATGTGTGGTTTTTTTGGGTTGCGTAGAGGAAAAAACGAGAATTAAGCCTTTGGGAAAGTCGGGGTCGTTTAGGTCGACTTTTGCATTTTCTCGTTTTGCGTGTTGGCATTGCTTTGGGAAGCCATGGAAGCACTTTTGGTGCGATTATGGCGTTGGTTGGGTGTTTGGTTATTGTAGTTGTAGTTCAAACGTGAAAGGGGGAAATCGGGACTTTGCACAAGTTCTAGGGTAAAGTAAGGTTTCGGGGTCTTTAGACGTGCCTTATGGTGACCTAGGAGGGTTGGCGAAGTCGGTTTCCAGAACTCGTGGCTCGTTTGGAAATGGTAGCATTTTGACAGTTGGGGCCGATTTGTGTTTTTGTGTGTTTACTTGTCTTTATGCTTATAGAATGCTTAGAATCACTTGAATTACTTGTTTGAGTTGTTTTGGATTGAATTGCTTATCAAATTGCTGCTATTGCGTGCGAGAGTAACCTACTTTGTTATTCTCCCACGTGTGGCTTTATCGCTCGTTTATTGCTTGTTTATCGCCTTGTATCGAGTCTTGCATTGCATAGTGTCTCGCGCGTGAGTGATGGGCCTCTCTGGGTAACCTTGGGTTGCCAGTGTTGGTTGCTCTAGCTCCGCTGCTATTCCCTTTCTCGCTTGGGTTGCCTCCCAGGGAGATTTGGGTCGTAGGATTGATGGATACTTCCGGAGTATTCCAAACTGGTGTTATAAGGTGGTTTTGGGCCGGCGCGTCGTCATCGAATTCGTGTTTGAAAGTTGCTCGTGAAAAGAGTATCGTATCCTTTGAATGAGTGTTTGCAGCTTTAAATACTTGCCTTGCTCTATTGTTGGCTTTGGTTGTGTCTTTATATGATTTGTATGTATTGCTTGGCTAATTGCATTGCATACTCCTCTCATCTCCGTCCTTGAGACCAATTGCCCTCGCTGAGCAATAGTTTTTGCTCATTCCTCTCTATACTATGTTTTTACAGGAGTAGTTGAGGCAGACCCTCTCGAGGTAATTGAGGAGGAGGAGCAGGTGGAGGTGTTTCCGTGATAGCACTTACCTGCTTTGCTGGTGGTTGGTTACCAGTTTTGTGCAAACCTTGCTGTTATGTATATTGCGTGAGGAACGCTTAATTTTGAGGCTTGTAGCCTTGTATATATGTTTTCTAGTTGAGATCTTTATTAGTCTTATGTTGAAATGGATTAAAGTTTGTAAATTGTAAACTTATACTCGGATGACTAGTGAAGAATGCATGCTAATGGCTAATGGTTTAGTGGCATAAGTACTTGTGTAGTATGCATATCATTTTTGGTTTGGAAAGTTGGATAATAAGAAATGTATGTTTTATAGAAAGTTGGCTTGTTTTGATTATTTTATAGCTTTCGCAAGTATTATATTGTTTTTAGGGTTTTCGGATTGTCCGCGGTACAGAGGAGACTCCGTCCGTGTGTCGGGTCCGGACTTGGCCTTTTGCGGGGTTGGGTCGGGGCGTGACAGAGAGTTCATCCCTCAAAGATTCAGCCCCTTTCGGTCAGCTATGTCATTTCTTTATGCCCCTACCAGGGAGGGAAGGAAGTGGCTGATCCTCCAGGGCCAAGGAAAGACGGGGTAACCTTTTGCGGACATCTAAAGGGAAGGGCTTGCCATATCGCGAGAAAGTCAGACACAAAATCATTGTCACGCTCCTTGCTTTCAATGAGTTCTACAACTCCAACTTTCTTTTCAGTCATCCTCCTCACATGCTAAGTCCAAGGGTCTCACATTAGCTTTGTGATAGCCTAAAATAGAATTCCACTACTTGCCAGATCATAAGGTGAGATCTGAGTTCAAGTTTAATAATGAATTGCACACCTACCTACCTACGAGTAAGAGAAGAATGTGACCCCAAGCTCGATCTTTGCCAAGCTAGCATTTTCAAAAGTTCACTCCCAGCTAGGCCTGATGCTCCTGATAGAGTTAGTTGGTAAACCGATGTGATTGAGAGTGCTTCTTTTCCAGCCTCCTCCGATGGTAGTGGAAGCTCTTATTCTTATTGGTTTTGTTGAAAGTATCTCTTTCGGGTTTCCTATGGAAAGCCTATCGGCTCACTTTGTTCCAAACCTTTTCTTATGTATGGGATTTTAAGTAGAATCAACTGGTACTGACTTAGGATAGTCCTCGACTACCTTCTTATTTAATTGTTGAGCACTATTGGGCAAATACTTTTTTATATGATTATATGGTATGGGACTTACTAGCTTCCCTCGAGAAGCTTGCTTTTTAGGGTTGGGCATTCTTAGGCACGATAGACCAGGAGTAAGCTGAGGCAAGACCTTTCTATATTCAATTTCTCTTACAAACTGAATCCATAGTTGGCTTGGTCATAACTAGTAGTAGCTCCAGTTACTGTTGGAGTCGGTTGAATCATCTCACTGGGACTTACAGACTATCTTCTTTCCTGTCCAAGACAACTCGAGTTATTTTGCTCTAGCTGCATGAATCCTAAGCCTTGGTTCCGAGATTGGGTGGAGGAGTAGACGGGGTTGTGATGGTAGTGAAGACCCCAGGTACGAAAAGCTAGGAAACAAAAAGAGGTAGGAAGTCTGCAATTAGTTTCACTGCTAAAGAAGTGGAGGACTAAGAAGAAAGTGATGCTAGAGTTCCAGTCTTATTCTATTTTTTTCGAAAATGGAGGATCGGATCATCGAGCAGATCATAGCATCGATGAAGAAACGATAATAGGCTTACAGTAGACCTTGGCAAACTACCTTGCAACTATAGAAGGTGGTAGCTCCTACCTTCTAGTGGAGAAGGTAAAGGAACCCCAGCCTTAAGGTTGACGACCTTGTAAAAGATAGCTACGGTGTACCGTACCCGAAGCTAATTGAGATGGTTTTCGGATCAAGGCAAGGGAGATAGTGTCATGCCCCGACCCGACCCCGCAAAAGGCCAAGCCCGGATCCAACACAAGGATGGAGTCTCCTCTGTACCGTGGACGATCCGAAAACCCTACATTCAACATAATACTTGCGAAAGCCATAATAAACATTTGAAACAAGCCAACTTTCTTTTAAAAACATACATTTTCTTATTAACCAACTTTGCAATCCAAAATGCCATGCATACTACACAAGTATTTATGCCACTAAACAGTTAAACCATTAGTATGCAATTCTTCTCTAGTCACGTGAGTATAACTTCACAACTTTACAATCTTTAAACTTTTACAACATAAGACCATAGAGGCCTCAAAATAGAACTACATACAAGGCTACAAGCCTCAAAAAAAAGCGACGACCAAGCATTAAACACATCAAGCATGGCTCGCACAAAAGTCTGGCAACCAACCACTAGCTAAGCAAGGAAGTGCTATCAAAGAAACACCTCCACTTGCTCCTCCTCCTCAATTACCTCAATAGGGTCTGCTTTAACTACTCCTGTAAAATATAGTAGAGAAAGGAATGAGCAAAAACTATTGCTCAGCGAGGGTTATTGGTCTCAAGGACGGAGATGAGAGGAGAATGCAATGCAAATAGCCAAGCAATTCATTCAATTATCATATAGAGATACAAACAAAGCCAACAATAAAACAAGACAAGTATTAAAACTATAAACACTCATTCAAAGGATACAATTCACTTTCCATGAACAACTTTCAATCACGAATTCGATGATGATGCGCCGGCCCAAACCACCTTATAACTTCAGTTTGGAATACCCCGAAAGTATCCATCAATTCTACGACCCAAATCTCCCTAGGAGGCAACCCAAGCGAGAAAGGGAATAGGACACGGAGCTAGAGCAACCAACACTGGCAACCCGAGGCTACCCAGAGAGGCCCATCACACCGCCCCTGACTCTATGAATGTAACACAATATATAATGCAACAATCGAGCAATCAAGCAATAGAGCCACACGTGGGAGAATAACAAAGTAGGTTACTCTCGCACGTAATAGCAACAGTTGATAAGCATTTCAATCAAAATCTACTCTAACAAGTATATCAAGCATTAACAGGCACTAGCAAGCATTCTACAAGCAAAATTCTATGAAAACCATCAAAAACACAAAACGACCCCAACTTACCAAACGCTACTACTTTCAAACGAGCCACGAGTTTTGGAAACTGACTTCACCAATCCTTCTAGGTTACCATAAGGCATGTCTAAAGGCCCCGAAACCCTACTTTACCCTAGAATTCATGCAAAGCCCCGATTTCCCCCTTTGTTCATTTGAACTACCGCTACTCTAACCAAACACCCAACCAACGCCATAACCACACCAAAAGTGCTTCCATGGCCTCTCGAGACAATTCCATCACGCAAAATGAGAAAATGATATACTCGACCTAAACGACCCCGACTTTCACCAATGCATTTTTCTCATTTTTTCCATTACACAATCCAAACAAATCATGTATTTAGGCATTCTCGCATATCTAGCATCTTTTCACATCAACATAACACATAACGGAGGAACTTCTACGTTTCGAGGGTTTACTATTCATATTTTACAATTCAATTGACATTTTAAATTACAATCTCAACATTCAACCTCAGAAAATGAAAAAAGCTATAAATACATGTTCTACAATTGTCAAGGAACATTCTTTAAGCATTAAAAAGATTAAAACAACAAACTACGGATAAAACCCAAAAATATTAAAGTTGAGACATATAACATTAAAATGAGCAAATAACGTGCTTCCCTCACCTTAGACACTCCTAGTCGCTAGGAAAACCACGCTGGATACCTCGGCAACGACCCCGCACAAGCTCACGCGAAGATTGGAAGTTTGAAGATTGAAAATCTTTTTTTTTCTTTCCTCTTGGTTTTGGCCAGCTTGTTCTATTTTTTTAGCTTGTTTTGATTTTTATTTTGTTATGTTATAAGCTTATAAGGTCACAAGCTTGGCCAATGGTCAAACCCCTTGGTCAAACTAACTTAAGTTGGTCAATTTGCCTATTTTTGTGCATTTTAAAGCAATAACAACCATCACCAAATTAATTCTAGCTAACAACAATTAAAATATAAAATTTAAGACACCAAAATGCTAGTTTTCACTATTTGTTGAGGATTAGAAACCGCTCTCGATATGCAATGCACATTGCGATAATAAAGAAGTAATAATTAAATCTCAAAGAATTTAAGAAAATATAATTTTCAAAAAGATAAACAAGAAAATTCCACATTCTGGGCTCGGGTATTACGCCCTCTCCCCCTTAAAACAATTGCGCCCACGCAATTCTTACCTGGTCAACAAACAACTCCGGATACTGATTCCGAACCTCGTCCTCTCTTTCCCAAGTCGCTTCCTCAAACCCATGATGATTCCACATAACCTTTACTAACGGAATACTCTTCCTGCAAAGTTCCTGAACTTTCTGATCCACAATTCGAATCGGTTTCTCTTCATAAGTTAACTTTTCCTCAATCTGTAAAGGCTCCGGTTCAAGTACATGTGAAGGATCTGGATGATATTTCCTTAACATTGACACGTGAAAAATATCGTGCAGTCTTGACAAGCTCGGAGGTAAAGCTAACCGATAAGCCAAAGGACCCACCTTTTCGGTGATCTCATACGGACCCACATACCTGGGACTAAGTTTCCTGCTCTTACCGTGTTGAATCAATCCCTTTGAGGAGAAATTTTAAGAAATACCCAATCTCCCAAATCAAACTCAAGATCCTAATGGTGCTTATCCGCATAACTCTTATGACGACTTTGAGCTGTAAGCATACACTGGCAAATAAGGTGAACATTATATACCATCTTAATCATCTCAGGTAACACAGTCGGATCAACTGTTCTTATCTCTCCAACCTCTTCCGAATACAATGGGATCTACATTTACGACCGTACAACGCCTCGTAGGGAGCCATACCTATAGTAGATTGATAACTATTATTGTAGGCGAACTCCGCTAAAGGCAAAAACTTCTCCCAATTCTTCCCAAAGTCTAACACACATGGCCGAAGCATGTCCTCTAAGATCCTGATGGTTCTCTCAGACTGGCCATCAGTTTGTGGATGGTATGCAGTACTGAAGCTCCATTTAGTTCCCATGGCCTCTTGCAACTTCTGCCAAAAATGAGATCTAAATTTGGGATCTCTATCTGACACTATACTCTGTGGCACACCATGCAGTCTCACAATATTAGCAACATAGAGCTCAGCTAGTTTATCAAGGCTATCCTGTTTGTTCACGAAAATAAAATGTGAAACTTTAGTCAATCGGTCCACAACAACCCAAACATAATCACATCCTCTCGGAGATCTAGGAAGATCGGTCACAAGGTCCATTGTTATATGCACCTATTTCCATTACGGAATCGACAACAGTTGCAGAAGCCCGGCTGGCCTCTGATGCTCCACTTTAACCCTCTAACAAGTTAAACACCTGGATACATACCCAGCAATCTCCCTCTTCATATTGTTCCACTAGAAGTGTTGTTTCAAATCTCTATACATTTTAGTACTACCCGGGTGAATCATATATCTTGAATTATGTGCCTCGGATAGAATCTCATTCTTCAAAGTCGGATCACCAGGAACACAAACCCTGTCCCAGAATCTAAAGATACCATCTGCATGTAATTTAAACTCTGACTCTCCCCTTTTTTCTTTTTCTTGGATTTTCAAGATGTAAGGATCAGTCTTCTGAGCCTCTTTGATTTGTGCTAGCAATCCCGACTGAATTTGTAAGCTAGCAAATCGAATCCCTACCTCAGTTGCTTCTGGCTTCCGTGAAAAAATTTCCTCCAAAGTCTCCCAATCCTTGATAATTAAACTTGCAACAGTAGCCTTTCGGCTCAAAGCAGCTGCAACAACATTTGCCTTACCTGGCACGTAGTTTATAGAGCAATTGTAGCCACTTAGTAGCTCTAGCCATCTTCGCTGCCTCATATTTAAATCTTTTTGTGAAAATAAATATTTTAGA
Organism: Ehretia macrophylla; assembly: GCA_037974665.1. NCBI lineage: Eukaryota > Viridiplantae > Streptophyta > Magnoliopsida > Boraginales > Ehretiaceae > Ehretia > Ehretia macrophylla. The sequence goes on from CM075767.1 coordinate 44,591,627, forward strand.
CTCTTGTGGTCAGTAAAAATTTCAAATCTGCTACCCCACAAGTAATGACGCCACTTCTTCAAAGCAAACACAACTGCAGCTAACTCAAGATCATGAGTAGGGTAATTAACTTCATAAGGTTTCAACTTCCTAGAAGCATAGGCAATCACCTTACCACTCTGCATTAAAGCACAGCCCAACCCTTCTTTAGATGCAACACTGTAGAAAATAAAGTTTTCTGTACCCTCAGGTAAAACTAGTATAGGAGCTGTAGTTAGTCTCTTCTTCAGTTCTTGGAAACAGGATTCACATTTAGCATCCTAGTTGTAAGTAACTTTCTTTCGAGTCAACTGGCTTAAAGGTCCAAAAATTTTGGAAAAGTCCTTAACAAACCTCCGATAGTAACCTGCCAAACCCAGAAAACTCCAAATCTCTGACACCGTTTCAGGTCTCCTCCAAGATGAAACAACTTCAATCTTAGCTGGGTCTACTGAAATTCCTTGATCTGAAATGATATGGCCTAGAAAAGATATTTGATTCAACCATAATTCACACTTTCTGAATTTTGCTAAAAGCTTATTTTCTTGCAAAGTCTGTAGCACAATCTTCAAATGTTGTCCATGTTCAGCCTCATTCTTAGAGTACACTAAGATGTCGTCAATAAAGATTACGAAAAATTGATCAAGATAAGGTCGAAGAACCCTCTGCATTAAGTCCATGAATGCAGCTGGTGCATTCGTCAAACCAAACGGTAAGACAACAAATTCACAGTGGCCATATCTAGTCCTGAATGCCGTCTTAGGTATATCGTCACTCTGAATCCTGAGTTGATAGTAACCCTACCTCAAATCAAATTTAGAGTAAACACTCGCACCCTGCAACTGGTCAAACAATTCTTCAATCAACGGCAAGGGGTATTTGTTCTTAATCGTGACTTGATTAAGTTCCCTGTAATCAATACATAACCGTAGCGTGCCGTCTTTCTTTCTCACAAACAACACAGGCGCACCCCACGGCGAAGAACTAGGTTGTATAAACCTTTTCTCAAGCAAGTTCTGAAGCTGAATTTTTAATTCCTGAAGTTCAGCCGATGCCATTCAACAAGGACTTCTAGAAATTGGTGCAGTGCCTGGCATAAAGTCAATCACAAATTCAATCTCCCTATCCGGTGGTAAACCCGGTAATTCCTCGGGAAATACACTAGGGAAGTCTTTAACAATCGGAACCTCATTCAAATTCAACTTATCAGTAGGCTGATTGATTAGATAAGTTAAGTAAGCTTCACAACCCTTATTCAACAATTTAGAAGCCTTGATTGATAATAAAAGAGGTATTCGGGCAGCCCTGCAGTTCCCAACAATCTCTAATACTGGTAGGTCAGGAATCTGAAGATAAACAATTTTTGTTCTACAATTCAGCTGAGCATAGTACTTCCCCAACCAATCCATTCCCAAAATGATTTCAAAGTCACATAAGGGCAATATAATTAAATCAGCAGGAAATTTACTGTTCTCAACGCATATATCACAAGATTTGCAAATAGACTCGGTAACAAATTTCGCACCCAAAGGCGTACTAACTTCAAATTAATGCGGCAGTTTATCAATGCAAACATTCACAGATCGTGCACATGCAGGAGTTATAAACGAATGTGTAGCTCCGGGATCAATCAAAACTTTAACTGGTTGAGTATTGAGAAGAAAGGTACCTTCCACTATTGCAGTAGTGTCGGGTAGCTCCTCCACATCTAGTGCAAAGGCCCTAGCTTGTACCCTCTGTGCTGGACTTGCACCTGCAGCCCTATTCTGCACACCTTGGCCTCCAGTACGACCCTGAACATTCTTATACTTAGGGCAATATTTCACCCTATGGTCATCACTCCCACTACCAGTACACTTACCACTCTTCCTCCAGGAATTAGCCTCAATGTGCCCCGATCGATTACAAAAGTTACACTGCTGATTTTGTCTTATAACAGTGTTTCTCATAGGTGCGGGGGCTCAGGCAGTAGTAGGAACTGTAGCTCCCTGCTGGGGTCTAGTCACAGCTGGCCTCCCCTGAATATGATACTGAGGCTGATATGGACGTTGCTGAGGAACCTGCGCAGAAGTCTGATACTACCTCGGCTGACTCTGGTTTCTCTGGCCCAAATACTTCCTCTTACTCGGCTGGCTACTCTCAGCTATCATATCTGCCTTCCGTTTCTCAAACTTCGAGGCTGCTTGGAATGCCTCGGGAAAAGTAGTGTAGGTTTGCCCAGTCAAATGTAGCTGAATATCCATTCTCAGCCCACGAACAAACCAATGAATAATCCTTCTAGCTGGCCGTACCAGTTCGGGCATATACCTCGACAGGCTAACAAACCTAGCCTCATACCGTGCAACAGTCATGTTTCCCTGCTTCAGGGCCACAAATTCATCTTCCTGCCTTTCCTTAGCCATCTCGGGAATATACTTATCCCGAAACTCACTCACAAAATCATCCCACAATTGCGGAACATCCTCACAGTCCCACCTCAACCTGGCAGTGTTCCACCACTGTTCTGCGTCGCCCTCTAACAGGAATGCCGCACAATCCATTCTTGCCTCGTCAGTGTACCTCAAAGTAGCGAAAATTTTGTCAACATGGTTAATCCATCTCTCAGCTGCCTCGTCATCCGGCTTTCCAAAGAACTTACCCGGTTCGTGCCTCAGGAATTTCTCTAACTTGTTATTCTCAGCCCTATACCCCTGTCCACCAGGATTAGCTTGATTTCCCTGGGGATTATTATTCCTGTCCTGCCTCTGCTCATGCAGTACTTGTGTAATCCGGTCAACTGCAGTGGTCATAGTAGCCATAAACTGTTCAGGCAACGGTTGCTAACCCTGTTCTGCTGCCTCTTCATCTGCCCCTTGACCTTGAGTACCACGTCGTGGCGGCATAGTAACAACTCACAATAGCTGGCAGCATATAAAAGCAGTTTATAGACAGAAATATAGCACATAAGATTAGATAACACTCAAGTCAATAACAATCAAATATCCTATCACACAATTCACATAACATAAGATTGACATGCCAACCATTTCACTTAAACACATAGGCACTAAAGTTCACATAATCATGCTATAGAACTTTTCCACTTAACAATCATACAATAACACTTTAGCATTTTAGATCTTTACCCCTCAGACCGAGAAACATATCCCGGCTCATGCAATTCTATCATGCTCTGATACCACCTAAAGATGTCACGCCCCGACCCGACCCCGCAAAAGGCCAAGCCTGAACCCGACACACGAACGGAGTCTCCTCTGTACTGTGGACGATCCGAAAACCCTATATTCAACATAATACTTGCGAAAGCCATAATAAACATTTGAAACAAGCCAACTTTCTTTTAAAAACATACATTTTCTTATTAACCAACTTTGCAATCCAAAATGCCATGCATACTACACAAGTATTTATGCCACTAAACAGTTAAACCATTAGTATGCAATTCTTCTCTAGTCACGTGTGTATAACTTTACAACTTTACAATCCTTAAACTTTTACAACATAAGACCATAGAGGCCTCAAAATAGAACTACATACAAGGCTACAAGCCTCAAAATAAAGCGACGACCAAGCATTAAACACATCAAGCATGGCTCGTACAAAAGTCTGGCAACCAACCACCAGCTAAGCAAGGAAGTGCTATCAAGGAAACACCTCCACTTGCTCATTCTCCTCAATTACCTCAATAGGGTCTGCTTTAACTACTCCTGTAAAATATAGTATAGAAAGGAATGAGCAAAAACTATTGCTCAGCGAGGGTTATTGGCTGACGGAGATGAGAGGAGAATGCAATGCAAATAGCCAAGCAATTCATTCAATTATCATATAGAGATACAAACAAAGCCAACAATAAAACAAGACAAGTATTAAAACTATAAACACTCATTCAAAGGATATGATTCACTTTCCACTAACAACTTTCAATCACGAATTCGATGACAACGCGCTGGCCCAAACCACCTTATAACTTCAGTTTGGAATACCCCGGAAGTATCCATCAATTCTACGACCCAAATCTCCCTAGGAGGCAACCCAAGTGAGAAAGGGAATAGGACACGGAGCTAGAGCAACCAACACTGGCAACCCGAGGCTACCTAGAAAGGCCCATCACACCGCCCCTGACTCTATGAATGCAACACAATATACAATGCAACAATCGAGCAATCAAGCAATAGAGCCACACGTGGGAGAATAACAAAGTAGGTTACTCTCGCACGCAATAGCAACAGTTGATAAGAATTTCAATCAAAATCAACTCTAACAAGCATATCAAGCAATAAGAGGCACTAGCAAGCATTCTACAAGCAAAATTCTATGAAAACCATCAAAAACACAAAACGACCCCAACTTACCAAACGCTACTACTTTCAAACGAGCCACGAGTTTTGGAAACCGACTTCACCAATCCTCCTAGGTCACCATAAGGCACGTCTAAAGACCCCGAAACCCTACTTTACCCTAGAATTCACGCAAAGCCCCGATTTCCCCCTTTGCTCATTTGAACTACCGCTACTCTAACCAAACACCCAACCAATGCCATAACCACACCAAAAGTGCTTCCATGGCCTCTCGAGACAATGCCATCACGCAAAATGAGAAAGTACTAAACTCGACCTAAACGACCCCGACTTTCACCAATGCATTTTTCTCATTTTTCCATTACACAATCCAAACAAACGAAGCAACTTCTACGTTTCGAGGGTTTACTATTCATATTTTACTATTCAATTGACATTTTAATTTACAATCTCAACATTCAACTGCAGAAAATGATAAAAAGCTATAAATACATATTCTACAATTGTCAAGGAAAATTCTTTAAGCATTAAAATGATTAAAACAACAAACTACGGATAAAACCCAAAAAACATTAAAGTTCAGACATATAACATTAAAATGTGCAAATAACATGCTTCCCTCACCTTAGACACTCCTAGTCGCTAGGAAAACCACGCTGGATACCTTGGCAACGACCCCGTACAAGCTCATGCTAAGATTGGAAGTTTGAAGATTGAAAATCTTTTTTTTTCTTTCCTCTTGGTTTCGGCCTGCTTGTTCTATTTCTTCCGCTTGTCTTATTTTTATTTTGTTATGGTATAAGCTTATAAGGTGACAAGCTTGGTCAATGGCCAAACCCCTTGGTCAAACTAACTTAAGTTGGTCAATTTGCCTATTTTTGTGCATTTTAAAGCTATAACAACCATCACCAAATTAATTCTAGCTAACAACAATTAAAATATAAAATTTAAGACACCAAAATGCTAGTTTTCACTATTTGTTGAGGACTAGAAACCGCTCTCTAACTATCGCTCTTGATATGCAATGCACCTTACGACAGTAAAAAAATAATAATTAAATCTCAAAGAATTTAGGAAAATATAATTTTCAGAAAGATAAACAAGAAAATTCCACATTCTGGGCTCGGGTATTACAGATAGGCTGCACCGTGGTGAATGAAAAAGTTTCCCCCATTCCCATTGAATTTGTAGAAAAAAAACCCTACCTTCTCTCTTCCAACTAGAATTTAGTAGTTCTGGTTTTGTTCCTCGTTCCTAGGCTTGGTTGGTACATCAAACATATCGGCTATCGCACATGCGCTTTTAGGAGGAAGAGTTATATCTGGCACATATGAGCTGTTAATGTCGCATATCGGTTGTTTAGAATTGGATATGGTATCTAAGTATATAAAGATGTCTATGTTATCTTTTGCAGATCGGTTTCGGGGCTGTGTCCACCTTGGAAAATAAGCACTATTCACTTTCAAATGCGTAGCGCACTCTTCGTTACGAATGTAGAAAAGTATCTTGAAATAGTCAATTTAGTAGCCTGCTATCTTTCTCCGGGTATGAACTTCTCTCTTGAAGAGGGCCCATCTTGTGGCAATTCCACCCAGAGGGTATAGTTACTATAAATATTAAGAAGCATAGTAAAGTAAGTGTAGAATAATAGAATCTGTTATTAGCTTATGAAGGAATTTATTAGCTTGACCTATAGGGAGAGGAATGGACCTATTTAAACAAAGTTCTAATTCCCTATGGTAGACAAGACCTGAGTTAACACTACTAAACCGAATTGATCATGGGCCGGAACACCCTTAATTGGGAGACAAAGTGGACCTTTACCCAAAGCGTAAAGCTGATTCTACGAGTGGTAGTGACAAGACGGCTCTGGTTGGTACGTCCCATTGACGAGAGCATTTTGAGTTGTACAAGGGATGCACTGTGCTTGGGGCAGGCATTCTAGCTTCAAAACCTAGAGTGACCCATGCCTTTGGGATGTGTCATTAAACGCCTGGGCCTATAGGAATGTCTTGTCTTACCAATGGTTTTTTAAAGACTGCTTTATCCCACCATCTTCATCCTATCTTAATGTCCTATAATCTCTGCTGTTGAAGCTGTTAAGAATTGCCTCTTTGACACTACCAGATCAACATCAGCTAACTTTCCACGCTAAACCAATAAGATCGAATAAGAGGAAGTTTCATGTGCTTTCGGGAAATATCAACAATATTCTAAAAAAAATAAAAAATGCAACCCCTAAAAAGATCTCAGGGCATGAGATGCAGCGGTTAGGTCCTTCTTGTCTTCTGCACTGGTTCCTAATTCAATTGCCCAAGAAAGGGCTTTGCGAAAGGTTGCTTCAATATTCCTTTTGGCGGGTAGTTTTCATTGAGAGCGAGGACCAAACGGATGGAAGATGCACGTGACTAGTTGGACGTTGGGGAATAGAGGAGGGTTTTCTAATCATACTACCACAAAAAATGAGTAGCATTTGGTAAGGCCAGAATGGAACGAAGATAAATAGAGTGGTTTCTTGAGCTCCTAGGCAAAGGTTTCACAAGAGGCGAGTGGGTGGGCTATAAATAGGCATAGGCCGGCTATTTCATATTTCCCGTTCTCCTTAGTAGCTAAGGATGGGAAATATGTGGCATATCTTCATCAATCAGGCAATTAAAGTAGCGATGGCTTTTTTCACTTTGTGAATTCGAATAGATGGTAATGGATAGTTATATATTAGAGAGTCGAATATGCAAGAAAGCCAATAGGCGCTCATGATCTTCCTTGATTTTAGGAATGAGTAGATACTATACCTGTAACAACTCTCTTCAAATAGGCTTTCTTTGAGCTACAACTAACACTTATCTTAATCTCATACAAACGAGATTAAGTACAAGTCTAAAACTCACAAGCCCTAATAGAAGGAAAGGGTTCCCCTTACTCTATTCCTTCCTAATGTCAAGAATAGCAGGGAGGATTAGCTCCTTAACTACAATAGATAAAGGCCTTACTCTATTCCTCAACAGGAATAGTGGCCTTCACGGAAGGAAAGAAATGGTTTCACTTCCCCTTAACCCCTTCTGACTACTAAGCTATTTTATAGGCTAAAACCTCCTATCTACGGTAGCTGACGCAACAAGAGCCAAGGTTTAAGGATGCTTGATCGATAGGGAGAGGCAGAAAAATACCCCTCGAGCCGCATCTAAGTGAAGAAGAAAGGGAAGCTTGGCTAGCCGGCCAGTACGTTGATCTCAGAAAGCATAGGCTTGGGCTACCTGCCAATTCCGCTCCTTGTGCTGAAAACTTTGTCTGAGTCCTCTCGTTCTTCAGATCTTTCTTTCAGATCTTTGAACATTTTCTATAAACTATGTCTGCGTCAAAGAGCAAAGAGACGAGAGTCAGTTCAAGAATAGGTTACAGAGCTTGTGCCCCCTACCGAGGACGAGGTCAAGTAAATGGATCTTGGGACTGTTGACAATCCTCGCCCTATATTCCTAAGTGCAAGCTTCTCAAATGAAAGAGATTTGACAGGACATGGATCTACTCAGATAATTCTTTAATGTTTTCGCTTGGAGCTATGCCGAACTGGACTAGACAGAAAGATAGCCATGCATCGGCTAAACATCCAAGAAGGTGCTAAGTCCATGTTTCTTAGTTTAGTCAAAAACGAGACTTTCACAGGTCCGATAGGTCTTTCTACTATACTAGTAGGATGGTTACCTTCAAATGCGTTAATTTTCCTTTTTAGACGTTCTTTGTCAACAAGAGCCTTGCGTCTTCAATCCCCTTGAGCTGCTAGCGAGCATCGCTCTTTGCTTTCTTTGAAGCGTGCATTGGTCACATAGATGACTTCGTTAAGGAAAGCTACTTGAAAAGTGCTCATCTCTTCGCTCCCATCCTTCTGCTAATGTAAATATCCCGTTCTTGGTTCTTAAAGATATGTCTCCTACCCCTGTTATGTTAGTGTCTCTATTCTCATCTATTGGTTGGAGCTCTCTTCGGGAAAGAGTCTAAGCTGCCCGCCCATTTCTTCTTCAATTTCACACAAAAAATTTGATCTCCTTCGGACCCTTCTCCTATAATGTTAGGCGAGGTACCTTATGCTCTCTTCGATTTAGCAAGCAACTGAGTGCCTTGTGCTCCTTGGTCTATTGTCTATCGATGTCCTGCCTCACATCTCTTTAGTGCTTGAGTTAGTTGATAGAGACCTGTACTATAGGAATAGGCCACTTCTTGGCAAGTTTGGAAGCTTTGGTGAGAGGGGAACTATTGCTAATGGTCTCGGATATGGCTCAAAGTACTACTTCGCTTAGTCCAACTAAGCTCTACTATTAACTAATGAGACTTACATAGAGTACTTGTACCAAATACAAATAAAAATAGTGTATGCGAGTAAGTGTGAAAGCTTTTGCATCTTCTTTTCCGTCTACTAATTTGAGCACTTCTTGTCAATCAGAACGACTCCAAAATCCACATACAGAGAAAGCTGATGTGCCCTTATTAGCGCAGTTGCAATATCAATATATAGCGTAATTGCAAGGCTTTCTTTCATGAGCTAGCCTTGTTTACTTCCTCTTTTCCTCTCTATTCCGGATGTCCATCCAATCTCTAATTCCAGTCTATAACTTCCTTGAATATAACTATGTTGCTCTTCTCTGGCTAGGATGTCACAACTATGGCCATCTTTTCTTAAGCCTCAGGGTGTATTAAAGTAATCTCATTAGGGACTAAGGCTTGTAAAAGAAGTCTTGATATAAGACCTAATCAAGCTTTCCATGCGATATCTCCTTGCTAAAGGCCTATCTCTCATCTTGAAGGCTGGTTGAATGGATCATAGAAGGTACAAGATATGCTTCCATTCCTTTACCTATTTCTGTGCTTTTAGCAGCTTTTGCGGTTATTTACCAATTTGTGCTTGTTTAGCGGGCTTCTATCATTCTCATTGGTTTATTAAGTGTTGTAAGATCCTCCTTCTCTTCCCTCTACTTGGGAATCAGTGTCAGGTACATGGAAGTGCCAGATTGAGAAAGATTGGGTACGTAGAGGGGTCAAAAGTAGCGACGAGTTAATCAAAAGTGGCAAGTTTGTTCTGTAGGCTTTCGTGATTGGGGCTCATGGCTTTCGAAGTCGAAATCACCCGTTGATAGTGGAATTTTTTGTTCTTTCTCAAAGGGATCGTATTGACCCTCTTCTGAGCATAAGGGAGAAGAAGCTTTTAGCTTCTGCTTGTTCAGTGCTATTTCCCAGTCGTCCAACGGTCTTTTGTCATTATTAAGCCTGGTATGCCTCCGCCCTGTGTCCACAATTCCAGACCTTCAATCCAAGATCATGCCTTGGGCTTTCAATCCGAGATCATCCCTTCACATGTTCCTACTTAGTTTGCATTTCGGGTATGTGGCATGCAATAAAAATGTATTCAAATAGTTACGATATCCTTTGCGTAACGTACTAAAAGCTCTTGACTTAAGGGGCAAAGCGTATTTCAAGATGCCTTCGGCTTAAAGAAAGATGGGCTTTTAGCGCTTTCAGGTCCCAGTCCTGAGATCCAGGAAGAATCAATGCTAGAATTACCGAAGGCCTTAGCGCATATTCTCCTTATGTCTCATATTTCGGAAAGGAACAAGAAGAAGAGCTAAAAGGAAGAGCCATCAGTCCTTTCCTTTCTCTTTTGTCCCATTCTTAACTTAAGAGTGAAACTCGCATTTGCAGGAAAGAGAGTGGAGCATCTTAGTTAGCCTTCTTCTTCCCTCGGGTCCAGCAAAAAAAGGCTTCTTACTATAGAAACGTGCAACCGCTTTCGCTAAGGAGCGCCTTTATCATAAGTTGCCCTTGGTCGTAGATCAGGCACCCCTACTCCTATAAAGCAAGGGGAGGCTAACATAATGAAGCTTGACTAGTAAAAGGTATGCTAACACGCACTTCCATTTTCTTCACTTGGTTAGAGCCCATGATAGGAAGATGGAGAAGAAATGCATCTGGGTACATGCATCTCCAATCTACATTAACCAGAGTTCCGTTCAAATGCTCAAATATTGTTGTACTACCTTCCCTTTTGTTAGACCAAGTATAGGGATTACCTGAGTAGCCAAGATCATGAAGTCCACATGAATTCGTACTGGTCTAGAAGGCTTCAGTTTGAGATAGGGACACTCTTTGCTCAGCTGGATCGAGAATCATGTTAAAGTCCCCAATGACCAACCATGGGAGAGAGATAGAATTCGCTATCTCAGTGAATTCCTGCCACACCTCATGCCGATGGCAAGCTTGAGCCCATGCATAGACCACGGAAAAGATCCAAGATTGCCTTAGTTTTTTGTTTGGAATGAGAATTCATTGTCCTCCTCCTTAGCCGATTGCTAACTATCAACCACTTAATCCTTCTCAAACATCTTCTCCTCTTCGATAACTTACTAACCACTTCAGGTTGAGGCTGCACAATAGAGATCGAGATAGCCTCATGAGCGTGATTCTGAGTCTCGTGGTTGATATTTATGAGCGAGACCCAAGCAAGAGAAGCAAAGGTAGAAGGAGTAGAGAGGCAGCAGCACCTATTTTTCCGCTGCTATATCAAGATGATCTATAGCATCATAGATAGAGACAAAGTTTCCTTCACGTAGTTCCACCAGCTTCAATAACATATCGATACCCGGGCTAGTAGATGCATACCAATATGACTAGTAAGGGCGATCCTGCGGGAGCGCTATATGTTACCTTTGACTCTGCTGTTTCCACCTTTGCTTGTTCTGATGTGAGCAAGTAGCAAACGCCATATCAAGCGCTACGATGCTGTTAAAACTGTCCTGGAACCTTCGCCTTTCTACACAGGTTCACGCATGGGTGGGTGATTTGGTTATGAATCACATCATCAAATGGGAATCAAGCGCTTGAATCGGTAAACTTGAGCTCTGGAACTAATACTATGAGTGCCTCTGCTAGCTATGGCTCTTCAACCCTTGCGGGTTTGTTGAAGTAAGTGGAAAGTGAATGCACAATGCTTCCACTCACATGTCGGAATAAGTAATAACACAAGTGAAGACCAGAACAAAAGAAGGGACAGACACTTGTGCACACAAAATTTACATTTGCTTATCCACACTATTTTAGAGTAAGCTAATGCCTTCACTCCATTTCTTGGAAAAAAAAAAGAGAAATTAACTACTTGGCCGCTTTCCAACTACTGCAATGGGATCAAGTGCAACCACTGTTACCTTCGTTGGCATACTTCACACTGGAATCAGAACTTACGCTATAAACGTAATGTAATCTCATTGATCACGTTAGGCCAACCAAACAAAATCAAATAATGAATGAGAAAGCAACAAAAGGATCTGAAATTGGTCGACTGGGATGGTCAACCACCACTCCCCATCTTACTAATTGAAGGAGTTCTATCTGTGCTGGGATTTTGAGCAAGTGAGGCCCAGGCGCTAGATAGAATGGCCTACTTATCCTGATCAAACCCTCCCCGTAGCTATTCCTATGCGTATAGATGTAGATCTATCTCTATGTATCCCTCTGCCTCGCCAGAACTTCCTTTCCTCTTCTATCAAAAGGCGAAGATCTAGTGTTAGCCACCCTACTTAAGAAATAATAAGAATAGTAGGAAGAGCTTTCTTTCATGTAATGCTGTTGCAACTTTTTTTATTTTTTATTCACCGCTTTGCTCAGCCGGTAGCCCTGTACCCTTTTCTTTTTTCTTACTAGCCACAGAAAGCTCAACTATTTGCCCGTCCTTGTCTTCGCCCTAGACTAGGGGGTGCTTATCGTGTTCTAAGATAAAGCGCCTAATGGCACCCCAACCCTTCCGGAATCTGACCTACAAGTGGTCACCCCCAAACTCCACTTCCCGATGTTGACATCAGTTATCACGGATTCAATCAAAAGCCTAAACGCCCTAAGTCAAGGCTCTACCATCTGACTGGTTGTTCTCCCCAAACAAGAAGTGTGAAACGGCTTCTAATGGCACAGCTAACAGTTTGATCTCTCCCTCCATCTGCTACATGAACATCGACAGTGAAATAACTTAAAGGAAAGTAGTGGATGAGGCGAAAGAACAGCCTTGCATCTAGCGATTTCCTCACAGAAAGAAGGCTCAGCGACTTCCCTCATCCGTGAAAGTTTGTTTAAAAAAGAATCCCTTTCCCCCTATTTTCAAGCTTTATGGACTTTTTTGAGAGTTATTATAGGTCAACTCTAAATAAATAGGAGTGTAAGAAAACTAATTTACCAAAATTGTTAACAATCGATTTTTCCTCCTTTATGTTAAGTAAATCCCACATTAAGATCTGAGAAAAAGAATTCTAGAAAAGACAGACTTGAAAGATTCTATTAGAAAGAAATAAAAGTCTTCAATTGTAAGGCATCCTTTTCTTAATAGACTGATCCAGGCGGGTTGGAGAGGCATCTGCCTATAGATAGACTGAAATAAGGAAGACATCTTTCCAGTAGGGAGGGCCAATCTTCTCTTTGATGTGAAATTAGTTAGTTTGAGGTTTGATCTCTATAAATGTTACACCTAATGGGCTATGCCCAAACCATTCTTGGTTTTACAACTACAGTGCCTACGGTTGTTGATGAGCTTTCTTCCATTTATATGGTAATGCGGTGATTATAGAATTCCGTTGCACCAATGTGGATCATAAGCAAAAAAGAGAATCACTTTGATAGAGACTCCCAGTTGTATATCTGGTCAACAACCTACAGGAATAGCCGGATGTTCTATTTCGAAATCCAAAAATGAAATGACTGGTGGTACCTGTAGAGTTACTAAATGTATCATCTTTGGATTATTCTTTTTGTCTAAAAGTCTTCTTTATATTCTGCTGGAACTATTTTATCTAAATATAGTGAGTGAGCCGAGGAGAGGCTGGATGGAATTCAGCTCGACCAGCGGGAGATGAGCTAATGCCACTCGATTGTAAGGAGAAGTTTGAAGACTTTACCAATCCAATCTTTTTTCAAAAGCTGGTAGAGAATAGGCTATAATGCTAGAAAAAGGGTATAGAGATTTTCACTCTTTCTTTCTAGATCCTTTTATTTTAATACGACTAGGGGGATAGAAGCCCACGGAGCGGTAGGCTAAGCCAGAAAGGGATAGAGTTGAGTTAGATCTGATGCCATTGAATTAGTCCAATAGCTTCTCTTTTGAAGGAATTTCGTACTCTTTCTCTAATTGAATCCTCTGCCCAGTTAATCTCATGGAATCACTACTTGAATAGAGAATCGAAGGTGAATTCCTTCTTTTTTCGCTTCTTCACCGTGTAGGTCAAGCTTAGCTTCTCAGCTTCATTGCTGTAACTCGGTCAAGACTATCGGAGCTTCTTCATAGTGGGGTACCGCTCCTCTACTCGTTCTCGCTTGTCGACTCTCTTCCAGATCTTGATCGTTAAACTGATTCTTACAAAAACCTATCCACCTTCAATAAACCACCTACCATATAAGTATTAGATGGGAGGCAAGCCCCCGAACCCCAAAAGGAGAACATTCCCAATACGAACCAAAGCGTCAGAGGATTAAGTTGAGAATGGATAGAGGAGCATGATTACAAAACAATTTCATCTTAAGGGCTCTAGAGAGCTCTAAGACCACAATTAGAGGATTCCTAACGTCAGACATTACGGAGACTTTAAACAGGTTTGAAGTAGGAGTCAAGATTGGTAATGAGGACGAATTAGATAACTGCTCAACAAAGAAGAAATCAAGACTAAGCCAAACTCTCTGGTAAGTAACCCACTCTCAGATAAACCGTTTCTTTGCCAAAAAGAATACATCGGAGAATTGCTTGCTAATTGAAAGAATCACTTGATTAGATTGGAAAACCAGAATCAAAGAAATACAACCTCGAACTCCCGCACTGGAAATCTACCGATTCACACTCCAACGTCTATTTCACCCCACAATATGTCAATTCATAGCTTCACCAATCATACGCTTATTGAAGCAGACCGACCCATCCGCCCGCTTCTTACTTCCATTCCTCTCCCTTCCAATCGCTCACCTTCTTCTTTCTTTGCTTGCAGAGCTGACCCTCATATATCGGAGCACATACCTGGCTGTCTACTATTAGAAAAGAGCTCACTTCAATGAAGTCTCTTTTCAAAAGAATCGCTTTAACCCTTCGCCGATCTTGCTTTGAAGAGAACACCTACTGTTCGTTAACAGTTCATTCTCCCCTCGTTGAATAGGGATTCTAATATGAGAACCTCATGATTCTCAATAGCCTGCCCATGAAAACCTAGTTTGAAGAGAACACATGCTATTCTCACCCTAGACCAGTCATTCGGTCAACTAAATCTTCCCTTTAGTGGTGATACCCGAGTTGGCCCTCCCAAAAAATCCTAAGCATGCTTGTCTATCTCAGAAAATAAGTACTCTTTTATGAGTTTAAATGAGGTTTTTCACCAGCTCAGCACCATAAGAGATAAAGGATTTTCATAATCCTAGGGTAAGGCTATAGGAGGTTCCATATTCCATATAATAAATGTCCATATAATATGTAAGGAATAAGGATTTGTCAGCTATAGGATACTATAGGCCTGGGTACTTACTATAAAGGTGGATGGTATAGTATCAAAAACTATAGACAATAAATGATAAGAAATAAGATAACATGACCCATCTATCTATGAGGAGAAGAACGTATTTGACTAGTTTAGTTAGCAATTCAATCAACCTTAGCTAAGAAAGTGAATCTTTTGCCGAAACCGCTTTCAAAAATCCAATCTTCCTCCGGATTGAGAAGTGAATTAGGGACTTGCCATGGATAGGAGTGCGTGGTCACTAAAGAAATAGAAGAAAACTTTGGTTATTGTACGGATAGCTAACTTGAGTGACAAAAGGCAACAAAGGCTTACTTGCGAGTTTTCTTTCCCTAGGGCTAGGGGTAGGGTATAGCACATAGGCCGTTTAGAGTAAGAAAAAGCAAGACCAAACCAAATCTTTAAGTAAAGGGCTTCTTCATGAAGCTTCGACCCAAGGGATGACTGCTACTAGATTTCCCAATTTGGCAGTTGTTCATGCAATCGAGACTATTATATGCAGATCTGTTCCTCTAATATATCGCTATAAAGCGCCTAAGCCGCTTCCCTCAAACAAAGAATTCTTAGTCAATGTCAGAAGCAACCTACGGAAAACATATAAAGTAAGTTAGATCACATTGAGTTAGCATGCACCTGACCTCGGCCCTAGGGCCCCGAAGGAAATTCTTTTTATTTGTTCAATAATAAAATACCAGGCATTCGGAGATAGGACTATTCCGGACGATACGGGAGTCCCTGCTTTCAAGTCAACTACTTTTGCACCCGAGTGAATATTAAGGGATTCCCCCTGGGATGGACACATAGAAAGCTCTCCAAGACGTCAGTCAAAGCCATCTCCCACTCACCTACGCACTCATGACTACATTTACTACGCCGCACGATATTCTATTAATAGTCTTTATCACTACCGCTAGTTGCATCCTTTCATTCCTGTTGCTTAGCTTCTTCGATGGGTGCTTTTTTCTTGTCATGGTCACTTGGCTTCTGTAGTTGATTTAGGCCTGACACATCTCTCATCCCATTGTACGAGTCCTTTCGTTTAGGGTTGTATTGTTTTAGGGTACTCCGGATCAGTATCCTAGTTCATTGCCCTATCCTTAATCTGGGAATCGTGTTCTCTTTGAAACTATTAAAAAAATGAACTTCCTTAATGGATGCCTCTTCGTTTAGTTAATTCGTCATGGTACTGAGAAGATGATTGGCGAAGATTGGAATTAGAATGATAAAGAAATCGTCTGACATAATAGAATGATAATATAGAACATCTGAACTCAGGAAAGAGTTGGTTACCAATCAAGTAACTGAAACATATCTTCCTCGGCCCAGAAAAGACATAGGATAATGTCTTGTCTTTGCTTAGTACCAACATGGAACTAGTTCTTATGCTTACCTTCTTGATGGTAAAGTCCTAATACAATTTGTTCCTAGCTTACAGGCGAGTAATGGACAAAGCTTTCTTGCAAAAGATGATTAAAGAATTCAGCTGTCGGTACCACTTGAAAATAAAGGGATCTAACATCCCACTACGAATTCATCATAATTTCTTTCTTACTCTTCATCTTTTAATAAGCTAGGACTGTATAAAAGAGTTTTACCAATAGCTACTCCTATGCATCTTATAGTGCATATTTCGTAACAATATCTATCTAAAATATGTTCAATTTATTTAATGAATTTAACAGTGGAATGAGAGGAATGAGAGTGATTCCCAGGTCAAAGAGTTCTTTATCGGGAACCAAGCTCAAAAAGACTGAAATTTGCCATTAAACTATTCGAGCAGGGACTTACTCACAAGAGATTTCTAAGAGAGGACTTAGCCGAGGGAAAGGTCCTCTCAAAGCTCTAACGCCCACACCAGATATGGACCGAACTGTCTCACGACGTTCTGAACCCAGCTCACGTACCGCTTTAATGGGAAAAAGAAAGAATAAAGTAGGGAACAAAAGGTAAGGTAGCTAGTTTCATTCTTTTGACTGTCCTAAGCCTGCCAAGCCAGTTCCTTTTAGATCGGATGTAGCTTTCTTCAGAGGTGTAGCACCTAGTTAAGAAAAATCGAGTCTTCATCACAAATGGAATTGCAAAAAAGGAGAGATCTAGAATAGAAATCACACCAAGGCGCGGTGCTTTGTGGTTCTTGTTTTACCCTGGTAATCACTGTAGGCATTTCTCAAAAGGATCTCTTCTATAAGAGTCTTCTATAGATATAGCTTTTCTATTATTCTTATCTTTATAGATGAATTGAACTACGTCCCGCACCCAACGCTTTGGCTTCAACTGAATGTCAATCTGCTTTCTTCCTCCCGCTCAATGCCCTACCCTGATCGACGGTGCGCGCAGAAGGAATGAGAGATCAAGGTGTGCTACTCTCTGCCTAACCGGTCTTCTCTCGTACTTGTCTTATCTATAAAAGAAAGTGTTGGCTTCTATTTTCATCGATCTTGGCATGGGTGTCTTGCTTGATGGCTTTCTTTCATATTGGTTTCAGGTTCATACTCTGATCCCTAATCCGGAAAGATCGTATGTCAATGTTCCTAGGGTAGGAACTTCCACTTCTCTTAGTCAGAGTATGGGCTTCGGTTCGGGACTCTGAATCGATCAATCGAATGGGAAAACTCTATTCATCTCCCTATCGGTCGAGTATCTTCAAACCTCTTTCTTTTCCCACTTTCTCTCCACTCATGTGGATTACCTTCCTAGGGCATTAACTCGGTGTTTTCCTGCAAATCGTGGCTGGTTCCTCCTTTCTTCTCTCGGGATGGCTACTTTCTCTATCCGGAACTTCTTTGCCCTTAAAGTTGCTCTTCTGTCTTTCCTTCCGTGGGCATGAAATGAACCCTGAGATTACTCTGTCCCTGGTATCCCTTTCTGCCCCTTAACCTTCGGGGAAGCAGGTGAACTCATGGCGTTTTCCCTATTTGATTCTCTAGGCTAGTGGTCCATTTTTGTCTTGCCATGAATAGTGATTGGGACCTCATGTTCTCCGGGTAGCTCATTTCCCGAGTAGAGACAGAAAGAGATGCCTTGCTTAACCTATTCCATTCTATGCCGATGTCATTCAATAAGAATCAGTCCTGTAGCGCATTCCTCGGCCTCGGACATTTACCCTTACCTTTAGCTGTCTGACCCCTCTTTTCTTTCCTTTTCTTTGTCGGAGATGACTTCTTGGATTGCTGACCTAAGATCAGATAGGAGAGAAGGTGATAACTATCAATCGAAGGCGATCACTACTATCATGCTTTCTTTCATTCGCTTGGGATAGGGCCTATTGTTCATAGCCATAACTCTTCCTTTCTTTTGCCCATATGGAAGAAGTTTACACACAGGGGGGCCAACAACCTCGACCTTAGTATGAAAAGCATCTAGGAATTGACAGTGGTCAATCTTCCTTATTCTTTGGTATCTCGACTGTGTTGATTGAAGCTTTCGACATCCCAAAAGGACAAGGAGAGCATTGAGAGGTTGAATCCATAGAAAATAGTAAATAAGATGGCATAGACATAGAATGGGATTGATGGACAAATGCCAAATGCCACATAAGAAGCTGTTATTGACCTGCCAGCAAAAGACCTTCGAAACCTGATGACTTTCCTACTTTAAAGTTGCCGCAAACTGGATCAATATCATATCGTACATGAAGGACACTCTTCGGGAAGTTTGCGCAAGATACTACTTACTTTCTTCCCTTAATAAGCCTTCCGTCTAATAAGGCATACTCTTATTGGAAGAGAAAAGAGAGATTGCTTTTATCACAGACCAGCCAGGAATTGCTTCCATCACAGACCAGAGAAGGTTACCTATCTCAAAGCCGATAAGACCCTAAGACGCAACAACAACAAAAGGCATTTTAGCAAAATATGATACGAGTCAAGAAGAAGTCCCAATGCCCTAAGCTCCTACGTCTCTTGTCACTAATCCGAATCTACAGGTTATTCACGAGTGCCCTCTGTAGATGAATTAAATCAAAAGAAAATGGGGCATACATATAAGGTTTAGTACTAGGAAGAAAACCAAAGGCCAGTTAAAGGATCAGCCTTCGTGGACAAATAGGTAGCTAGAATGCCTTGAGTAAAATACCCACGAAGAGGTTCTTTAATAGTATAAGAAGAGACACAGAAGGAACTGCTATCGAATAGGCTGTTAGGGA
The DNA here is from genome assembly GCA_037974665.1 of Ehretia macrophylla. Lineage (NCBI taxonomy): Eukaryota > Viridiplantae > Streptophyta > Magnoliopsida > Boraginales > Ehretiaceae > Ehretia > Ehretia macrophylla. The sequence goes on from CM075767.1 coordinate 44,610,604, forward strand.
TGATTGTGCAAGTTAATTAGAACGGGTTCTTTGACAGAGCTTCAAGCAAGCTCACTGAACTCCGGATAAAGTCGATAGGTCTTAGCACCGTAAGCAGGTACTTTTTTTTGCCTAGGCTACGGGTATTTTATTATGGGCATTCTTCGGGAAAAGAAATTACATTTAGGACATCCATCTCGAGGAAAAGAGAAAGTGTATCGATTTCAACCGGTCTTCGAGAACCCGAAGATGGGATCGAATACACAAAATAGGCATGCTTTGACTCAGCTGTGAGGGAATGGTCTTTTGCAAGAAGAAGGACTTTGCCTTTGGTAGTGCAATCATATAATAAAATCCAGAATCAAACTCTATCAATGAGTTTTGAATCGAGAGATGATATGAATTCAATTTGATAATGAATCTTCCTAAATAGGAACTGAACTAAGAGTAGAGGAAGGAGACAACGTTAATGGACTTAGGGGTGTAGCGAGCAGCAAATCCTTTAACAATAAGAAATCACACTCACTGGATAATGAATACCCCAGCTAAGGCAAGCGGGGAGGCAAATAAGTTATTGATTTGATTTCACTAGTTTCAGTCTCAAGGACAAATGCACAGAAGGACTAGATATTTCATAAGAGAATACAGTATGAATCTTTCCTATTGAATAAGCCAATGACGATTGAAGGGTAATATTTGCTGTTGGGATCTTATTCGTTTTTCACGTATCAGCCCTTGTCTGCAAGAAGACGGCTCATGGCTTGCATGTACAAGATCGTAGTGAAATCGTAGCTTCACCACCGTTCACGCTGATCCCGAGCAGCGTGTCGGCCGAGAGGGAACTCGGTAAAGTGGCATCGCTATCATATATACTATCTATATTAGATGGCTCGCTTTTATTCCATTTTGAATTATTTCCTGAAAATCGAGTGGGATCAAAGAAACTAGCAGACCGATTACTAAATAGATACAAATAGGTACAAAAGATGAGTTCAATTCTCACTCTACCCTATTGTGCTTATACTATTCTTGTCAATGAATAGGCTCCTCTGTATCGTCAGTCGGTTTGAGCGACTGACAAAAGGCTTTTTGCTGGCTCTGACGTTCCATTCGCTAGACCATTCCATCTATGACCCGCCCTATCCAAATATGAATCCCTTGAAATGTTGACTTCTCCATTCCCAAACCATTTCCATCTTCTATTTTCTGCCCTATATCTCTTAGATGGTGGATCCTTCCGGTAGACAGAGCGATTGAGTGCCGTCAGTCTAGTTGATTCATAGCTATGCTATAGGTGACTTCTACTGGCATTCTTCTACTCCTAAAATCCTCCCAACTCAAGCTCAAGCAGCGGCGGAAGTTTTTCCTCCAAGACAATCAAATGGGGCATCCTTTTCTCTTCCGTTAGCAAGATCGAACCTAGATGCAGGATGCCTTCAATCGACCATCCAACCTTCATGACCTTACTGTCGGATAACGGCAATAGAGTTACTGACAAGGATGCTCGCCGTCAGATCTGACTGAACTGCCTGAGATTACTAAGGATGGAGCTAGTAGGAGAATAGATCTGTCAATGCTGCAGTGAGATTGGATAGAGCCAATTCAATCATTTGTGAGATGCCATTACTATAGAAGTCGGCTGTGCATGTCTTTTCTAAGTGATTATTAGTGGATAGCTACTGTCCGGTCCGGATTGATCGCTTATCCAAGCTGTCTACCTATTCTATTGGATCAGCTAGCTTGTCCCCTCTCTAGTTGGTTGAATGTGTTCACAAGCTTTTGTGCTTCTAGTATACTTACTCTTATGGAAGAAGGAGATGGTGGGCTATTACTCAACTCCTAAAGATGTCCAAACATCTGCAATTAGTGATGCTGCTTCTACTCTGATAACCAGCATGCGATCAGCAAACCAGTAAGACGTACTCGAATCCGACGACGGGTGGCTCAATCAATTGAATCATTATTTCTGTAATTACGTAATTGATCACATAGACTAGTAGCAGGGTTAAGCGTACCTTGGATAGAACACTATCCAAAGTAGAGGTATGAAGTAAGTCGATTGATAAGGAGAGGAAGGTAGGCGGTAAGGTATTTAGAATAGATAGATTCTCTCCGACAAAAAGATGAGATTTTCATGCTTTCAATTGAAAAAGAGAAGGAGCAATATCATTCCCCTAGAAACATGATTTTCCCTAGTCTAATCGTCCCCCTTGAATCAAAGCTTCAATAAGCGCGGGTTCTTTCCCTTACTCGATCTTCCTCTCTGGTAAAGTCTTTATACTTGGCTTGGTTACTCTATCACTTGGCTTGGCGAAGATGAGGCGAAGGTTCAGACAGAGGTAAAGGAGATAGATAGTCGATCGGTGCAAGAAAGCATTGCCTAAATGGAATTTAGGAGTCAGCAAAGCGACAAGGAAAATGATAAGGTATGAAGTAAGTCGACTGATAAGGAGAGGTTTGAAGACACTCGACCAACGGGAAAGGTTTGAAGATGCTCGACCGATAGGGAGAGGAATGGAGGTAGGCTTAAATTAGGGAAGGTTTCTTTCTTTACCTACGCAATTTCTTGTTCTGGAATGAAATCAACGTTCGGTTTGAATAACGGCTGACAAAATAGGAATCTCATTTCATCCTTATCCGATACGGGAGACTACCGTATAACCCAAACAAAAGGGTAAGTATCTACTTGCATCATGGGAAAACTTAGAATGCTTCAACTGCTATTTGGATGAAATTGGCAGTGTCGACTAAAGAATCACAACTGGAAGTATCTACGTTGTTGCATTCTGATAGAGATAGCGCCTCTAGTGTGTAACCCACTCTCAGAGGAAGAGTGGATTCCCTATTTGATGTACTTTCTGAAGCACTTTATTATAGTACGAATGACTTTCTACCGAACCTCTCTCTACATGTTCACTAGCCCTTAGAAGCTCTCTTATGTTAGTAGGTGTAAACTCAACTCAAAGAAAGAAGATGTTCGGTTGTTGATCCCCCATTTACCTTTTTCTTATCTATTTCTTCCCATGGTAGGGAGAAAGGGAGAAAGGGAGAAAGTCCGAACTTGAATAGCTCACGCCAGCATTGAAAACAGTCTTCTCTCATTTAGTTGGAAAAGTGTTTTTCCATAGGTCTGTACCCTCGACCAAGGCTAAGTGAGCTCAAGCAATGTCTGGTGGAAATCGTTCTTAAGCCCCTTAGCGCTCTACGAAATAGTCTCCTTTAAGGGAGAGGGTCGTACCCACTTGGGCATTCTATAAGAAAGGTAGTAATTCACTTGCGATAAGGTAATCCCTATCACTGTACCCAGATGGGCATACTTCAAAGAAGATCGGTCAACAAGGAATATAGTTACGACTTGGTTGGTGTTCGGTGAGCCAATCCAGCTTTTGTTTGAGCCGCTTTATGAATGCATTAACGATCACGACGACAAAACGAATGTTGGCTGCCACTTTATTAGATAAAGGGATGGACAAAGGGAAAGAGTTCTAATTTGAACTGAAGCTAGAATAGCCAGGATAGTGAGTAGGGGTAGAAAAGCAAGCTTTTCAACCTGTGATGGAAGGTTCTTTATTCTAGGACCATACGTTACACCCACAAGCACAGTATGGTTCGCGAGAGAAGGGCGCCGATGAACAAAAGCGGGCGCGGCATTTTTAAGAAATCCCAGAAAGTCAATCCTATTACATCAACTTCCCTATTTGACTATCGAAGGCGTGCGCTCCTCTCATCCTTCCTTAACCCCATCTCCATCAATCAATCGAAGAGGAAGGGGACTGGTGCTATCGTATAAAAGAGAAGTCCACCCCAGTCACTAAACCTAGCTCACCAAGCCTTAGAAGTGCTTGTGGATCTTGGCATCTTTTCTTCTAGCTTTAGCTTTAATAAGTGACATCTCACTCGCGCCAGTTTTCTTCCCCATTGGGATTGATGTCCTAAATGCCTATTTCCTTTATTAGGATACTTTGTTCGGGTTAGCCAATCAAGCCTTAGCGCACGATGTCACTTCCTTCTATCTCCTATTCAAGATATCCAATGGCTAGTTCCTTTGTGAAATGGCAGACAAACACTCGTCTACGAAATCGGGTTCGACAAACAATGGGTAATGGAGAAGTTTGACCTCAATGGAGGGATAGAAGGTCTTGCTACACTACTTCAGGCTTGTTTCGGGTTTAGCCACTGAGTGAGCAGGCACTTTGTCTTCTTCATAGGCATTTGAGACGGATCCGTTCTAGCCCGGGTGACCTCTAAATCATTAATTGGAAGTTGCTCAAGAGGTTCGACATCTATGGGCGCTCAAAACAGACTATGTTGCCAGAAAACAAACTCTCGTTAGAACGTAGTTTAGTAAGAGAGTATGGTGCACTACTATGATAGAAAGTGGGGATAGGACATATGACCCCATGGGGGAATTCCTAACACCTGTCAATCGGATTAGGAAAGAAGTGAAGTTAGCTTGGATGACGGATCATTTCAGTTAGTGAACGCAAGTTGGAGAGTCTCACGGGGTTCTGTTTGAGGGTATGAAGCCGCTCATTCTCTTGAGATTGGAAGTTTGGATGTTTCTTATGAATAATAGCTTAATATTTATTTAAGAACCTTGGGTATAGAGAAAAAGGAGTACATGCAACAAGTCCCGCAATTGCTTGGCTCTGATCATAGACCTTGCTCAGTCACTCCCTTGGTGTAGCTCCCCGGCGGAGTACTCTTATATCGCGGATTGACTTCAGGTCTTCGAGCCTTTTTTTCTTTTCAACTTTTGGCTTCAGTGGCGGGATCAGAGTCTGGTCGTACGACTTGGCAACAGGAAAATCTGTATGATCGGGTATTGGATCAGGTCTTGAAGTCAGTGGATTCAATCTCAACTTCTAAACTCTCGAATGCAGCAAGATCAGACACATCAATTACATAAGGGAATGAGTGGGGAAAGGATCATCCGCACCCCCTAAATAAAGAAATTCCATTAAAGTAGCTCCCTTTGTCATCCAGAAATGAAGAGGAAAAAGGCTTTCCTTTTCCCGTGTCCCGAAAGAAAGAAAATGGAAGATTATAGAGTCTCCCGGTATAATATCAGATTAGGAAGGGTCCAAACTACTTAGATCGTTCACTAGCCTATAAAGTAAACCATTTCGGAATCAGAGGTTTCTTCTTGGAATGTCGTTGTCCAAGCACAGGCTAACCATTGATTCAATCTTAAAACCAAAGGCTAGATCTTACTAATAGAAAACCGAAGGAGCACATAAAGCAAACGAAGGGACTCACCAAACAACACCTACGTTGTTTGTGTAGGCGGAATCAAGTTTCAAATCATAAGATGACGAAGTGACTGCACTAACGAATCAAGTTGAACACATGTTTGTTTGATCCACTCTACGAACTGAAAGCGAGATCTTGTAAAACAACCTTGCAACGCCCGGATCTGCAAGAATGACTATGTAGGTAAGAGGATCAGCGCTATGATCGCTTTGAGTTGTGCTTGAAATGTGTATACTTACGTACGAATTGTTATTCATCCGTAGATCGGGTTCTGGGTTCTTCCCTCGAACTCCCCGAGTGGTATTTCGTAATGTAAAGCTAGTCTAAAGTAGATTTAGGATCCCACCCCCTGTAATAGTGTATTCGGCTTATGCAGGGCTCCCGAGGCAGTAACTTCTTTCTGAGTCTTACCTTTGGAAATGGCCGCCTTCTTTTCTTGAAATAGATGTTCCCGGCCTCGCTAACATAAGTGAAGGTAGTGTTCTTACCGTACATATACCAAGAGGCCAATTGACCATCTTCCTAACCTCCCTTGTGGGCACGATAGCACTTTTCCTCGAACTAGGGTTGAAAGAACGTCTTTTTGTCCTGCTGAAAAAGCTTACTAAGCCAGTATTCAAGAAAATCCAGCTATAGAATCGAATAGGACTAAAATGTTTTGCTATCGCTTTTCGCTTAGGTGGCAGAGCATCCTTTAGAGTTTAGAGTATAGCTCACTTCCCCACTCGGTTCCTAATCTGTGGATTACTAAAAGACTCCCGATACCGGACATTACACATTAGACTAATTGGACCACTTAATAGGACCCCTTTGGTTTGGCTATTCTGGGCCTTCTTCTATTCGTAACAACTGATCTACGACTAAGACTACTAAAAGCGGATATGCGAACGAATCCTTCTTAGGAAAAGAAGACTAGCTGTACTAGTTCCTTCTTAGTACTAATAGTATACCTACAGCTTATATGCGATAGTCTACCATATATCCCAATAGCCTATTTAGGAGAATCACCCAAGGGAAATCCCTCATTTCCCAACTGTTTCTTTCGAGATGCCTTCTTCATTGGCCAGGCAAGGGATAGAGTCTTCCTCTCGAGTATATCTTATTAATGGTAAGGTCAACTGAACACTAAATTTATTTGAAGAAAGCTTCACATGTGTGATGTTTCGCTCATGATTAAGTACCGAGAGCTCCTTTCTTCGATGTAGCACTGGAAGAAGTGGTTGGGCTGGTTTAAGCTAGGCTCCTCGGGCAAGTAGTCCCTTGATCCAGTGGTGGGGTTTGAAGGGGCTTAGAACTCCTTTCTGAATTGCGAAATAGTAACCTTTCCACCATCCCCTATTCTAGCCTCGGGCTTTGCTTTAGCTCATTCTCTTGTTGATTATGTCTAAGATTCTACGGATGTGGTTTTTGATGCCCTATCTCTTCTTACTACAAGGATAAAGAGGATTTTGTTCGCTCTGCAATAACGAACTGATCAAGATGTGGTGTTCAGTCCACATTGGTACGAGATTCGCGATGCCATATGTATGGTCTTGTGTTCTTTCGTCACATTGGGAGTGCTGCCCTGGCACGGTAAACCTGACGATCTATCTCAGCATGTTGCTCATATTTCCTTGTCAAGGAATCCGAGATCGATGTCGGATGATAGAGGCAAGGGCTAAAGGTGGATGTAATAAGGGAAAAGCAAAACTAGGCACCACAATAGCACTTCTTCCTGTAGATCATGTCAAATTCCCTCGTTAAACTTCTTCCCCGATGCTTTAGATGCTTTTCAGGATACTGATATTGAGGTTGTGGCTATGATTTCAGAGTCTGCATCATCCACTGGACACAAAAATGATCTATAGTTATTTCCACACTCAAAGGCAAAAGAAATCTTTTTTTTATAGGGCAGGGCTGAAAAAGAGTCAAAAGATGAGATACTCTTATGATTTATATATTTTTTTAGATGTTGCAAATCATTCCCAACGAGAAAAAGCATGAACGAGGACTTACTTTCTACGGAATAGAATGAATGAGGGAATGGATGCGATAATGAATTAAGCTGATCCAGGTAGGGTAGCGCAACATCTTTTCCAATGCTATTAAAAAAAGGGTACAAGAAGCTGTAGAAAGGATACAGGGAACCATTGGGCAGTGTGGTATTCCGATTAGATGAATTTTTCCGATGTCTATCGAAGCGAAAACAAACAGCCTCTGGATTTGGTTCCTTCATAAAGGAAGATAATGCGCCCTATAAAAAAGGCAGGCATGCAGCGAAACGAACGGCTTACCTTGTCCCGAGAGAGGCCATATGATATAGTAGAATCGACAAAGCTGCTCCGGACCTGGATGGGCTAGGTAATGGTAAGTTGTCTGGCCTTACTCCGTTCACTGAGCTCGACGCTTTGCTCTAGGTGGTGCGCTTGGTTATTTGTGATGTCTACTCTTGGGTGGAAGAAAGAGTAAAGGAAGCCACCCCTGTTTTCCTGTACCTTGCGTTGCTTCGAGGCGGTTGCTTCGAGGCAGTTTCAGGAATAAAGAGAAACCTAATGAAAAGTTATATATTAGCAGTAAGGAAGGTGATCAACATAGAGGAACTCACGGAGGATTTGGGGTGCAAGGTGGGCTGCCTCCCATCCTCCTATCTTGGTCTACCGTTGGGCGCTAAATAGCAGTCTAAGGCAATATGGGATCCGGTGGTGGAATGCTTTGAGAGGAGACTTGCCCTTTTCTGTTGGAATAGTTTAAAGTATATTTATCCAAAGGTAGAAAACTAACCCTTTTATCCACAGCAGAGGTTTTTTCCTTTCGTTAGCAAGCCTCCCTACATATTCTCTCTTATTATTTACCATTCCATCCTCGGTGGCTGCGAGGATTAAAAAGATAAAGAGAGATTTCATTTGGGAAGGTAGAAAAGATGAGGGAGGTCTGGGTCTTCGGCCTATAAAGCTGATGAATCAAGCACTTTTAGGCAAGTGGTTATGGATATTTTGAGAGGAGATGGATAGCTTGAGTCTTCGAATCCATCAGGTAGAAGTTTCGCACCTTTATACTTCTTCGCCCCATCTTACTAATAATAATGAAGGGCATATCGGTCGACTTAGACTCAAAATATCTTTGATCAAAGGAAGCGAAGAAAGCTACAGGGCACTCCTGCGTATGCGGAGGACATGTCAACAGCCATATGCTCGCTAAAAATATAATTTGAAAAGACTATGACGGATCAAGATTCTAATAAATTCGTCAGGGGATGCATGAAGTGTCAAATTCATGCCGATCTGATTTATGTGCTGTCATCATCACTCCATCCTTTGTCATCTCTGATAGCTATAGCTTTAAGAGACTGGTTTTAGGAGAATAAGAATCTTCATTGACTGGAAAAGAGGGGCTTAAGTTCTTTAAGTAAAACTAAAGACAATGAAATCAAATCTGACTTCCCAGGCATATACAAATCAAGAAGAAAGCGAAGGACAGAAAGGGCCATCATAGAACTTAATAATAATACATGATATTACACTCCCCCTCAAATTCAAACAAATGAAAGGTCAACAAGCGAGAGTTTCCCACCAAGAATTCATGCCGAGCACAAATGTGAGACTTGGTGAACAAATCTACAATCTGAATGCCTTACTTATTTAAAGTGAAATAAAGGGCTGTCTTTTAATTCAAGCACTTCTCGCAAGTGAAGCACCCTTTTTTATTATATATATAAGGGTAAAGCCACTTCATTTATTATTGGTACGCTCATTAACGACATGGTTGGTTGCAATGTCAATAGCGTCGTTATTGTCATAATGAAGAGGCGTTGCAGCGGTGAGATGAACCCCAAGATCATATAGAAGCCTTCGTAACCAAACCACTTCACTAGTGGCTGCAGACATAGCCCAGTATTCTGCCTCTGCATTGAATTTTGACCATATTAAGTATTGCAAAATAAAGGTCCTGCTTTTTGCTCTTCCAGGAAATCAGAGAATTTCAAAGGAAGACACAAAATCCAGTGGTAGAGCGGCAATCAATAGGGCAATAAGCAGCACAATGAAGTAAATGTTGTGGTCCCCAGGCTTGTGGAATTGAAAGGCGCCCTAGGCAACAACAGCAACTGCAGCAGCAAAGGAACGACAATCAGAAGCAGAAAGAGAAGCAGGTGCCATACAAGTATTTAGGCCAAGGAGAGCGCCCTCGACGAGAATTCACCCTGCTTGAATTATGGCTAAGCAAAATTCTGCCTAAATTGCTGGAGCATGGACTAGTCAGACCCTTCCCTGTCAGTTGTCTTCTGCTTCACCTGGTCCCCCCTCATGTAACATATGAGTGGATCTTCACTAAAAGCCGGCTCTATTGGCGGATAGGTAGGGTGTGACACCCCGATCCCTCTCGAGACCGGAAGTTCTAACAATCATTCTATTCACAACCCAATTCCAAACCCGGGAAAAATTTGTAGGGAAAACGGACAAAGTCTCCCCTGTTTCTAGGCAAAAAGCAAACCTGCCACAGCATATAAGTGGACCAATACCATGTCCAAACATTCAACCACCTCAAGGCCATCCGAGCCTTGGTTCACAACATGCAAATCACAAGTAAATATACATTCATGCTTAGCAATTAAACTACACCAACCTATTGCATAAGCTAGACTATCATATTTTTCTATCTTTTTCCTTTGTCATTACAAACATACATTGAAGTTAAGCTACATTAACTAAATACAAACAACATATGAAAGCATATATCTTTACAACTTCGAAACTCAAGCCAAATAGGCACGCAAGACAACTCTTCAGGCACGAACTTTCACGAAATCACGAACTTTCCAGCTAACATGACATTTCCTGAAATGTGGTGGTGAGGAGTGAGTATACACAACACGTATACTCAGTGAGGGCGAGACAGATATCGAATTGGAGAGAAAGAAAGTCGTGCAATGCAAATAGACACAGCTAAGCAATAAAGTCAATAAGAAAGCATTCAATACAAACGACAATATATTAAACATTCAAGAAAGCATTAACACAACCATTCAAAGCTATACCACACTCTGAAGGCTATGGTTCACTCTTACGAGCAATATACCATTTCACGAGCGATACATCAATCTCGAACTTGATGTTGACAACGATGACAATAAGCGTGCAACCACCTTATAACACTAGTTTAGAATACCCCAGGAGTAACCATCAATTCTACGACCCAAATCTCCCCGGGAGGCAACCCAAGCGAGAAAAGGGAATAGTCACGGAGCTAGAGCAACCAACACTGCCAACCCGAGGCTACCTAGAGAGGCTCATCACTCACGTGCCGGACACTATGCAATGCAAGACTCGATACAAGACGATAAACGAGCGATAGCACAACAACACAGATTAGAGGCACTAAACAAGATATCAAGCATTATCAACAATTCTTAACATTTCAATCACATTCAACTCCAACAAGCGTAATATGCATTAACAAGCATCAACAAGCATTAACAAGCATTTATAATCAAATAGGTAACAAGAACAACACCAACAAATGATAACAAGCAATAATAAGTATTCTATAGGCATTATAAGCATTTTAAAGGCAATATAAGTATTCTAAAAGCAATATAAGCATTCCATAAGCAATGTACTATGAAAACACACAAATTCACAAAAATGACCCCAACTTTCAAAACGCTACTACTTTCAAACGAGCCACGAGTTTTGGAAACCGACTTTACCAAACCTCCTAGGTCACTATAAGGCACGTCTAAAGACCCCGAAACCCTACTTTACCCTAGAATTCACGTAAAGCCCCGATTTCCCCCTTTGCTCGTTTGAACTCCAACTACCTCAACCGATCACCCAACCAAGGCCATAATCGCACCAAAAGTGCTTCCATAGCCTCCCGAAACAATGCCATCACGCAAAACGGGAAAACACTAAAGTCGACCTAAACGACCCCGACTTTCACCAAGGCATTTTTCTCATTTTTTCCAATACGCAACCTAAACAAATCATGCATTTAGTTATTCTAGCATACCTAGCATCTTTTCACATCAACAGACAGCATAACAACGCAACTTTATCGTTTCAAGGGTTTACCATTCACAAAATACTATTCAACTAACAATTTATATTTCAATTTCAATATTCAACAGCAGAAAATGTTAAAAAGCTATAAATACATGTTCTACGATTGCTAGGAAATATTCTTTAAGCCTCAAAACGATTAAAACAACAAACTATGGATAAAATCCCAAAATTAAAGTTAATACATAAAATATTCAAATGCGCAAATAACGATGAAACCCTCACCTTAGACGCTCCTAGACGCTAGGAAAACCTTGTAGGATGCCTCGGAAACCACCCCGTGCAAGTTCACGCGAAGAATCAAAGATTTTGGCTTGAAATCTTTTTTTTTTCTTCTCTCATATTTTCGGCCAGCCTAGGTTCTGTTTCAGCTCTGTTTTTTTTTGGGTGCTATTTAAGCTATTAAAAGATGACACAAGGTCAAAAGGTCAAAGCTTTGGTCAATGCTCACTTAAGTTGGTCAAACTAGCTTATTTTATGCATTTTAAAGCTAAAACAACTAATGAAATATTAATTCTAGCTAACAACAATTAAAATATAAAATTTAAGACACCAAACACTAGTTTTCACTATTTGTTGAGGACTAGGAACCGCTCTCTAACTATCGCTCTCGATATGCTATGCACTTTGCGTCAATAAAGAAGTGACAATTAAATCTCAAAGAATCTAAGAAATATATCATTTTTGGAAAGCATCATAGTTTAAAATTTACTCCAGCTCGGAGCTACTTTCCTCTTTCTTTTGAGAACCGAGTGATTTTAATGCAAGACAACCAAAACCGATTATTAAAATAATCAAAACAATCAAGGTAATCAATATTCATTTAAAATAATTAATTTAACTATTTCTAGAATATTTTAAGGAATTATGGAGTTAATATTAGGCTACAAATTAAAGTTAATATAAACACGTAGTCAAATACAATTAAACCCTAACATTTAAGATGACACTTAATTAATCACAAGAGAATAAATTCAATTACTATAATTATTAGAAATAGATAATAATCTTTTAATTATTCAATATACATCTACTAAATGCTTCTAAGATAAATATTAAAATAATGCAAATTGGCTGATTTAACTAATTAAACATTTAATCAAATGCAGTCAAGTGCTATTAAATGCATGCCGGGTTCGGGTTATCACATCCTTCCCCCCTTAAAACGATTGCGTCCTCGCAATTCTTCTTCCAATAGAACTCAGCATCATCTGAAATCCAATTCTGACTAATCTTCTTCAGCTGCTGAGCAAGTGGTGAATAAAGATGCTCGTAGGAACACTCGAATATAAATCCCAACCAAGAATTTTGAGAAAATACCAACTAAAGACTGAAGCAAAGATACTGTAGATAAAATCACATCACATATTAATGATAAAAGGATTACCGAATGAATACCCCACGCACGAATCTCCAATAGAAGTCTAACTATTACTGCCCGAGAATTCCCAAGCAAGAAGCCAAATAAAAGCTCAAACAAAGGTTCCATCTAGAGGTCCAAAGTAGTACCCCGCTGGTCATGAATTTCATAGAAGAATTCCCTGTTAAGAGTGCTGAAGAAAATACCAAGAAACCCAATCAAATATACTTCCAAAGTTCCAAAGAAGCCTTCCAAATAATAACCCCATGGGACAACCAATTAGATTCCGAGTTTTGCTATCAAATGCTAAGAGGAATGTCAAAGGAAATAGCAGAGAAGATATAATGTGCCCAATAAGACAACCAAGTTGAATAACAAACATAGTTTCCCAGATGGATGAAAACTCCAAGGATAAACACTGAACTGGTGAACAATATACCGAGACCAAACTCTGAGGCCTCTTCATTGTTTGCCAAGTGAGAACTTCATACAACTTTGCCAATAAGGAAAATACCAATAGAACGCCCAATAAGAATTTCAAAGAATACCATAAGTAGTATTATACAATAAGTATAATAGGAACTCCAAATACCAAACCTACTGAGGAACACTGAAGAAGATATCCGAAACAATGTTCCAATAAGAAAGTAGCCAAGTTTGCCCAATAAGTAAATACTAAATAAATGGCCACTAAGGATCCTAGAGAATGCCATTGAAGAATTTCCAATCAGGGATGCCAACGTCACACCAATAAAGACCGAGACACATATACCATAGATATTACTGTGCAATAAGGACGATTGAAATCCCAATAGCCAAATCCACCGAGAAATGCCAACAGAAGTCTCCAAAGAATACCCATTAAGAAAACCAAAGAAGGCTCCAAAGAATAACCAAATAAAACCCCAGGAGAAAGCTACTATTTCACAACTGTTAAGCACAGAGGAGGACCATAGAGATTTGCCAATAACCGAGCGCCAAAAGCAAACACCAATTCCCAAATAAAGGCTAATCAAATGCCATTCATTTCCTGCCAATCCATACACCTTGAAAGCCATCGGTGAACCACTTTCTTCAGGGGAGGAAGAAGACTTACTTACCATTTCCACGGAACATGTATGAATGCCAAGATATCATATTTATACGCATGCCTTATACTATTATGCAAGCAAGTTTACAAAAGAGTTTATTCAACGAAGTCACTCAATCACGGCAATCAAGCCAAGCACAACATAATCAATTCAAATCACGGCATAGCTAATTCAAGACATTCTATATACACATTACAAGTAATACTTCAAGCAAATAATAATTCACGAGGTCGATTCGATTCACGATGCCAATTCAATAAGTCAATTCGATAGACAACTAGACATTTCACCTTTCTTGAGAAACATTTAACACATAACACATAACTATATCACATAAGTGCATACATTCAAGTCAAGACACACAATCTCACATACAAGCATACACTTTCAAGACACATTTAACAAGCACACATTCAAGGATCACTACCCACCAGACCGAGGACCATGTCCCGGCTGATGAGCTAGACAAGCTCTGATACCACCTGTGACACCCCGATCCCTCTCGAGACTGGGAGTTCTAACAATCATTCTATTCACAACCCAATTCCAAACCCGGACAAAATTTTTAGGGAAAACAGACAGAGTCTCCCCTATTTATAGGCAAAAAGAAAACCTGCCACAGCATATAAGTGGACCAATACCATGTCCAAACATTCAACCACCTCAAGGCCATCCGAGCCTTGGTTCACAACATGCAAATCACAAGTAAATATACATTCATGCTTAGCAATTAAACTACACCAACCTATTGCATAAGCTAGACTATCATATTTTTCTATCTTTTTCCTTTGTCATTACAAACATACATTGAAGTTAAGCTACATTAACTAAATACATACAACATATGAAAGCATATATCTTTACAACTTCGACACTCAAGCCACATAGGCACGCAAGACAACTCTTCAGGCACGAACTTTCACGAAATCACGAACTTTCCAGCTAACATGACATTTCCTGAGATGTGGTGGTAAGGAGTGAGTATACACAACACGTATACTCAATGAGGGCGAGACAGATATCGAATTGGAGAGAAAGAAAGTCGTGCAATGCAAATAGACACAGCTAAGCAATAAAGTCAATAAGAAAGCATTCAATACAAACGACAATATATTAAACATTCAAGAAAGCATTAACACAACCATTCAAAGCTATACCACACTCTGAAGGCTATGGTTCACTCTTACGAGCAATATACCATTTCACGAGCGATACATCAATCTCGAGCTTGATGTTGACAACGATGACAATAAGCGCGCAACCACCTTATAATACCAGTTTGGAATACCCCGGTAGTAACCATCAAATCTACGACCCAAATCTCCCCGGGAGGCAACCTAAGCGAGAAAAGGGAATAGTCACGGAGCTAGAGCAACCAACACTGCCAACCCGAGGCTACCTAGAGAGGCCCATCACTCACGCGTCGGACACTATGCAATGCAAGACTCGATACAAGACGATAAACGAGCGATAGCACAACAACACAGATTAGAGGCGCTAAACAAGATATCAAGCATTATCAACAATTGTTAACTTTTCAATCATATTCATCTCCAACAAGCGTAATATGCATTAACAAGCATCAACAAGCATTTATAATTAAATAAGTAACAAGAACAATACCAACAAACAATAACAAGCAATAATAAGTATTCTATAGGCATTATAAGCATTCTAAAGGCAATATAAGTATTCTAAAAGCAATATAAGCATTCCATAAGCAATGTACTATGAAAACACACAAATTCACAAAAATGACCCCAACTTTCAAAACGCTACTACTTTCAAACGAGCCACGAGTTTTGGAAACCGACTTTACCAATCCTCCTAGGTCACTATAAGGCACGTCTAAAGACGCCGAAACCCTACTTTACCCTAGAATTCACGTAAAGCCCCGATTTTCCCCTTTGCTCGATTGAACTACAACTACCTCAACCGATCACCCAACCAAGGCTATAATCGCACCAAAAGTGCTTCCATGGCCTCCCGAAACAATGCCATCGCGCAAAACGGGAAAACACTAAAGTCGACCTAAACGACCCCGACTTTCACCAAGGCATTTTTCTCATTTTTTCCATTACGCAACCTAAACAAATCATGCATTTAGTTATTCTAGCATACCTAGCATCTTTTCACATCAACAGACAGCATAACAACGCAACTTTATCGTTTCAAGGGTATACTATTCACAAAATACTATTCAACTAACAATTTATATTTCAATTTCAATATTCAACAGCAGAAAATGTTAAAAAGCTATAAATACATGTTCTACGATTGCTAGGGAACATTCTTTAAGCCTCAAAACGATTAAAACAACAAACTATGGATAAAATCCCAAAATTAAAGTTAATACATAAAATATTCAAATGCGCAAATAACGATAAAACCCTCACCTTAGACACTCCTAGACGCTAGGAAAACCTTGTAGGATGCCTCGGAAACCACCCCGTGCAAGTTCATGCGAAGAATCAAAGATTTTGGCTTGAAATCTTTTTTTTTCTTCTCTCATATTTTCGGCCAGCCTAGGTTCTGTTTCAGCTCTGTTTTTTTTTTGGGTGCTATTTAAGCTATTAAAAGATGACACAAGGTCAAAAGGTCAAAGCTTTGGTCAATGCTCACTTAAGTTGGTCAAACTAGCTTATTTTATGCATTTTAAAGCTAAAACAACTAATGAAATATTAATTCTAGATACCAAAAATTAAAATTTAAAATTTAAGACACCAAACACTAGTTTTCACTATTTGTTGAGGACTAGGAACCGCTCTCTAACTATCGCTCTCGATATGCTATGCACTTTGCGTCAACAAAGAAGTGACAATTAAATCTCAAAGAATCTAAGAAATATATCATTTTTGGAAAGCATCATAGTTTAAAATTTACTCTAGCTCGGAGCTACTTTCCTCTTTCATTTGAAAACCTAGTGATTTTAATGCAAGACAACCAAAACATCTACTAAATGCTTCCAAGAGAAATATTAATGATAAAAGGATTACCGAATGAATACCCCACGCACGAATCTCCAATAGAAGTCTACCTATTACTGCCCGAGAATTCCCAAGCAAGAAGCCAAATAAAAGCTCAAACAAAGGTTCCATCTAGAGGTCCAAATAAGTACCCCGCTGGTCATGAATTTCATAGAAGAATTCCCTGTTAGGAGTGCTGAAGAAAATACCAAGAAACCCAATCAAATATACTTCCAAAGTTCCAAAGAAGCCTTCCAAATAATAACCCCATGGGACAACCAATTAGATTCCGAGTTTTGCTATCAAATGCTAAGAGGAATGTCAAAGGAAATAGCAGAGAAGATATAATGTGCCCAATAAGACAACCAAGTTGAATAACAAACATAGTTTCCCAGATGGATGAAAACTCCAAGGATAAACACTGAACTGGTGAACAATATACCGAGACCAAACTCTGAGGCCTCTTCATTGTTTGCCAAGTGAGAACTTCATACAACTTTGCCAATAAGGAAAATACTAATAGAACGCCCAATAAGAATTTCAAAGAATACCATAAGTAGTATTATACAATAAGTCTAATAGGAACTCCAAATACCAAACCTACTGAGGAACACTGAAGAAGATATCCGAAACAATGTTCCAATAAGAAAGTAGCCAAGTTTGCCCAATAAGTAAATACTAAATAAATGGCCACTAAGGATCCTAGAGAATGCCATTGAAGAATTTCCAATCAGGGATGCCAACGTCACACCAATAAAGACCGAGACACATATACCATAGATATTACTGTGCAATAAGGACGATTCAAATCCCAATAGCCAAATCCACCGAGAAATGCCAACAGAAGTCTCCAAAGAATACCCATTAAGAAAACCAAAGAAGGCTCCAAAGAATAACCAAATAAAACCCCAAGAGAAAGCTACTCTTTCACAACTGTTAAGCACAGAGGAGGACCATAGAAATTTGCCAATAACCGAGCGCCAAAAGCAAACACCAATTCCCAAATAAAGGCTAATCAAATGCCATTCATTTCCTGCCAATCCATACACCTTGAAAGCCATCGGTGAACCACTTTCTTCAGGGGAGGAAGAAGACTTACTTACCATTTCCACGGAACATGTATGAATGCCAAGATATCATATTTATACGCATGCCTTATACTATTATGCAAGCAAGTTTACAAAAGAGTTTATTCAACGAAGTCACTCAATCACGGCAACAAGTCAAGCACAACATAATCAATTGAAATCACGGCATAGCTAATTCAAGACATTCTATACACACATTACAAGTAATACTTCAAGCAAATAATAATTCACGAGGTCGATTCGATTCACGATGCCAATTCAATAAGTCAATTCGATAGACAACTAGACATTTCACCTTTCTTGAGAAACATTTAACACATAACACATAACTATATCACATAAGTGCATACATTCAAGTCAAGACACACAATCTCACATACAAGCATACACTTTCAAGACACATTTAACAAGCACACATTCAAGGATCACTACCCACCAGACCGAGGACCCTGTCCAGGCCTATGAGCTAGACAAGCTCTGATACCACCTGTGACACCCTGATCCCTCTCGAGACTGGGTGTTCTAACAATCATTCTATTCACAAACCAATTCCAAACCCGGGCAAAATTTTCAGGGAAAAGAGACAGAGTCTCCCCTATTTTTAGGCAAAAAGCAAACCTGCCACAGCATATAAGTGGACCAATACCATGTCCAAACATTCAACCACCTCAAGGCCATCCGAGCCTTGGTTCACAACATGCAAATCACAAGTAAATATACATTCATGCTTAGCAATTAAACTACACCAACCTATTGCATAAGCTAGACTATCATATTTTTCTATCTTTTTCCTTTGTCATTACAAACATACATTGAAGTTAAGCTACATTAACTAAATACATACAACTTAAGAAAGCATATATCTTTACAACTTCGACACTCAAGCCACATAGGCACGCAAGACAACTCTTCAGGCACGAACTTTCACGAAATCACGAACTTTCCAGCTAACATGACATTTCCTAAAATGTGGTGGTGAGGAGTGAGTATACACAACAAGTATACTCAGTGAGGGCGAGACAGATATCGAATTGGAGAGAAAGAAAGTCGTGCAATGCAAATAGACACAGCTAAGCAATAAAGTCAATAAGAAAGCATTCAATACAAACGACAATATATTAAACATTCAAGAAAGCATTAACACTACCATTCAAAGCTATACCATACTCTGAAGGCTATGGTTCATTCTTACGAGCAATATACCATTTCACGAGCGATACATCAATCTCGAGCTTGATGTTGACAACGATGACAATAAGCGCGCAACCACCTTATAACACCAGTTTGGAATACCCCGGGAGTAACCATCAATTCCATGACCCAAATCTCTCTGGGAGGCAACCCAAGCGAGAAAAGGGAATAGTCACGGAGCTAGAGCAACGAACACTGCCAACCCAAGGCTACCCAGAGAGGCCCATCACTCACGCGCCGGACACTATGCAATGCAAGACTCGATACAAGACGATAAACGAGCGATAGCACAACAACACAGATTAGAGGCACTAAACAAGATATCAAGCATTATCAATAATTGTTAACATTTCAATCACATTCAACTCCAACAAGCGTAATATGCATTAACAAGCATCAACAAGCATTAACAAGCATTTATAATCAAATAAGTAAAAAGAACAACACCAACAAACAATAACAAGCAATAATAAGTATTCTATAGGCATTATAAGCATTCTAAAGGCAATATAAGTATTCTAAAAGCAATATTAGCATTCCGTAAGCAATGTACTATGAAAACACACAAATTCACAAAAATGACCCCAACTTTCAAAACGCTACTACTTTCAAACGAGCCACGAGTTTTGAAAACCGACTTCACCAATCCTCCTAGGTCACTATAAGGCACGTCTAAAGACCCCGAAACCCTACTTTATCCTAGAATTCACGCAAAGCCCAGATTTCTCCCTTTGCTCGTTTGAACTACAACTACCTCAACCGATCACCCAACCAATGCCATAATCGCACCAAAAGTGCTTCCATGGCCTCCCGAAGAAATGCCATCACGCAAAACGGGAAAACACTAAAGTCGACCTAAACGACCCCGACTTTTACCAAGGCGTTTTTCTCATTTTTTCCATTACGCAACCTAAACAAATCATGCATTTAGTTATTCTAGCATACCTAGCATCTTTTCACATCTACAGACAGCATAACAACGCAACTTTATCATTTCAAGGGTTTACTATTCACAAAATACTATTCGACTAACAATTTATATTTTAATTTCAATATTCTACCGCAGAAAATGTTAAAAAGCTATAAATACATGTTCTACGATTGCTAGGGAATATTCTTTAAGCCTCAAAATGATTAAAACAACAAACTATGGATAAAATCCCAAAATTAAAGTTAATACATAAAATATTCAAATGCGCAAATAATGATGAAACCCTCACCTTAGACACTCCTAGACGCTAGGAAAACCTTGTAGGATGCCTCGGAAACTACCCCATGCAAGTTCACGCGAAGAATCAAAGATTTTGGCTTGAAATCTTTTTTTTTTCTTCTCTCATATTTTCGGCCAGCCTAGGTTCTGTTTCAGCTCTGCTTTTTTTGGGGTGCTATTTAAGCTATTAAAAGATGACACAAGGTCAAAAGGTCAAAGCTTTGGTCAATGCTCACTTAAGTTGGTCAAACTAGCTTATTTTATGCATTTTAAAGCTAAAACAACTAATCAAATATTAATTCTAGCTAACAACAATTAAAATATAAAATTTAAGACACCAAACACTAGTTTTCACTATTTGTTGAGGACTAGGAACCGCTCTCTAACTATCGCTCTCGATATGCTATGCACTTTGCCTCAACAAAGAAGTGACAATTAAATCTCAAAGAATCTAAGAAATATATCATTTTTGGAAAGCATCATAGTTTAAAATTTACTCCGGCTCGGAGCTACTTTCTTCTTTCATTTGAAAATCGAGTGATTTTAATGCAAGAGAACCAAAACTGATTATTAAAATAATCAAAACAATCAAGGTAATCAATATTCATTTAAAATAATTAATTTAACTATTTCTAGAATATTTTAAGGAATTATGAAGTATGCTACAAATGAAAGTTAATATAAACACGTAGTCAAATACAATTAAATCCTAACATTTAAGATGACACTTAATTAATCACAAGAGAATAAATTCAATTACTATAATTATTAGAAATAGATAATAATCTTTTAATTATTCATTATACATCTACTAAATGCTGCCAAGAGAAATATTAAAATAGTGCAAATTGGTTGATTTAACTAGTTAAACATTTAATCAAATGCAGTCAAGTGCTATTAAATGCATGCTGGGTTCGGGTTATCACATAGGGCCCCTCACTCGGCCATAAGAGCAAAGAAAGCCGCACTATCTTCTTACAGCTTTTCCTGCCACCCTTTGGTGGTATAGTAGGATGGATAGCAAAGCCGCCTTCGGCCCTTCGCTTAGTAAACACCTCTTCGAGCCTCTACTGAATTTCGCTCACCCCGGTCCTTAGTAGCGTTGACAAAGTCAACGACACAAGCAAGGAGTTTACAAAGGCTCGAAGACCTGTTGTTGATAGAGAGCTTACCGCCCTGCCCTTTATAATCGTGACTGTTGTCATGGAAAAAGAGTTTGTTTTATGTCAAAGAAACATGCTTAACACAGCCTATAGCATAAAGGCATTCGAGCCGCGTCTAAACTAAATTAAGGGCAAGGGCCCGTACTCTCTCTTCTGTGGATACGCTATCTCTTCTGGTTATGGTATGGGGAAAGGGAAGTAAGATCTACCCATTGATTTGATATTAGATGAGCGGCCGTACTATGATCGTTCGGGAGACATGGGCCCACTCACTACAGACAAGAAAGAATTGTTATGCGATCGGTAAATTATTTCTGTAGGCAGCCTATCAAATCGGATCACATATTTTTGAATATGTCGTTACATCATGTACATGTATTCGGTCTGCAATTTTTTTGATTGTCCTGCTCATGCCCGGAGAAAGAATGGGCACGACTCCCCCTCTTCCCGTTCTACCGTCCAAAGATGCCGACCGTTCTAATTTCTAGGGTTGGATCGGAGAGGACCAGATCCAATCGGATCTGATCGTAGCTTCGAGTAAAGGTGCTGTACCGCGGCCGAACCAGAAAGGAGGGGGACAATGAACCTCCTGTCAAGAGGCCAAGGTTGCTCACTAACTCTCAGCCACTTGTTAGAAGGAAGTGCAGCTTGATTGTCGAGGGGAATCAACGGGAAGGAAAAAAAAGGTAGATTATTCGATTCTATTTCCTCCTTTGGTAAGGATAGGCTTTAAGTCAGAGGGATGTGATAAAAACTCGTCTTTTCTTTGTTTGTATCACCAAGACACCCAAAGGGCCGGCCATATGTACTTCGGGAGACCAGGCCCATTAAAATCAGAATAGAATGAGAAGCTACGACTAAGGGGAATTGAATGTCGACCACAGGGTGAGAGAATCTTCTAATACGGGGGCGAGTGACTGGTAAAGTCATTAAACTTAGTCATTTTGATCAACATGGCTACAAGTGTACTGGGTTTATGTGTTTAAACTGACTACGACCAAAGTCGTGGCTACTTCAACCAAAAAAAGGTGACCCACTATTCAAATCGAAAGAAGTACCTCACCTCACTTAAGAAGAAGTAGTTGGAGCTGGGCTCCGAACTATGAGAGTTTGCATTTGTTTTTTGTTTCTAAAAGCGGTCTAATCAAATAAAGGATTAGACCACTCTTGGTGTTCGAACTAGTCATTAATGGTCGGCTTAATTAGTACCCTTTCGGTATGTGTTGCGAGCACTTTTATTTTTAGCCTCTCATCTTCTGACGAGAAGCAAAACTCGAACGGATAGAATAGATGGTCCAACTGCATAACTTTTTCTTTTTCATTACTTCCATGGTCATGCCTCGTGGCACGGCAGCCCCGTACTATTGAAATGGTTCATCAGTAGAGATGTTCCCATAGGTGCCCCTTCTTCCAATGGTACTATAATTCCTATTCATATCCCTTCATTCCCTCTTTTGGTCTATCTACATTCTAGGATATTCATACGCTCCACAGACGGAGAAAAAAGTGGAGTCTTGGTCAGAGCAAACCTCCCTATTCTATTACCAGACATAATTAGGTGAAGCTCATTTGAAACTAGAGCAAGAAATGCCTTATTTCATTTCGTTCCCGTTCTTCATTTCTTTCTTCTCGAATCCAAGGAGGACTTCTCATATTTAGAATCTTTCAGAGGTATGCTCCGTTTACTATTATTTTGTACTTTCTTCTTTTTACCACGCGATAGGTCAGCGAAGCTTGAGCGGGCACAAAGAAGGAAAGGCCAAAGACTTCGGCCAAACGGGAATGAGCAACGACGAAATGACAAGATGAGGTGCCCCAGGAAACCCCATTGGGTCGAAGGTTTTGGGCCTGTAGCTTTCCCCGTCCCCCCTTCGTCAGGCAGTGCTTGTGTAGGAGGTGCGCCACCAGAAATTAGGCTTGAAGCTCTCACTGTCACGCCCCAACTCGACCCCTCCTACGATCAGTCAAGACACAACGGAATTTTGGTAGCATAACGATAGTAACATGAACATCAGGGCTCTAAACCAACACTTAAGAACAACATACATCAAACTCCATAAATCACCAACCAACTCCACAATCAAATTAACAACATACAACGCAACCACTTCTTACATTAAACATTCTTTCATCAACTCTTTCATAGTTACGTGCCTCTGTTCTAACATAATACATTTACTGTATAACATACACTTCCAAATTAGATTATAGCCCAGCTAGCAACCTAATCATGTTCTAAAACAAGATTACTAAGCTAGGAACAATTAATCTACTATCTTTACAATATCTTATACAACATGAACTTTTAAGTCCACTACAAGACAACTAAGTTTAATATACAATATAACAAAAGAGTACAACATCATAAATCAGGGACAAGACTCTGGCACATAGGACTCGTCCACATATGGCACATTATCCTCCTTTGGAGGCATGTACCCGTAATTGAGAGTGAGCTTATATAAATCATGCCCAGTGAGGATTCTATAGATCTCTGATAGTATTTACTATACTCCTTGGAAATCATCCTTTGAGCAGTAAACACACAATGAACATCAATATCATTATAAATGCAACAATAGCAATAACTGTAAACACACAATAACGATACGATACATTTGCTGATGAAGCTCCATACACCAATTCAATGCTCATCAACTTCTCCAAACTCAATGACACAATCCTGAGGGACCTTAATCTAGACCCACACCCCATGGCCTCTCCGCCCATTCGAGATAGGGATTAGCCATAATAACTGTGCCCGCAACCGTAGATGCCTCCCGAGGTAACACAACATTATCAAAGCTCACAACAATGGGACTCAAATCTAGAAGTCAACAACATTGGTTGCCCGACTCCCGACTCATAATAATAATAACAATTCCAATTCGAGAAGTCAACAACATTGGTTGTCCGACTCCTGACTCATAATAACAATAACAATTCCAATTCGAGAAGTCAACAACATTGGTTGTCCGACTCCCGACTCATAACAACAATAACAATCAGTTAACAATGTAACAACCTGGATTAACCCCCGAGCGTGTTCCTCACGATTTTGTAACAACAATCAATAATCAATAATCAATTAATTCGTATTTCAACAATCAATAATCAATAATCAATTAATTCGTATTTCAACAATCAATAATCAATAATCAATTAATTCGTATTTCAACAATCAATTAAACAACATTTAACAATCAACAACTATATAATCATGAAACAATTAAGTTAGATGACAAAGTAGGCCATCCAACTCAACAAGCATTAAGCACACTACCAAACCCTAGTCTAACCATCAACAACTCACAATTCAATCACTCAAACATCACCCAAACAACAAAAGGCATAATTTTTGGACTTTCACACCGACATTGCAATCAAAATTTTGGCATATTCAACAAATAGCCAACAACTCAACTTTTAATACCGAAAAAATAAAATTCATGCTACAACGGTTCAAATCTTATATAAACACATATAAACGATCCTTAGCATGCACTGAGCAATAATATAACATCAATTCAACATTCTAACGGTTCAAAATTCAATTATATGCAAACACATAAAAAGGACATTTTGAGATCTAGAATTTTTCTCTCACCTTTGATGTGTTTTTTTATGAAAGAAAGATGTAGAATGGATGCCCAACAAGTGAAATCAAGCTTTGAATGAAGTGATTTGGACTTGAATTGAAAAACCTTAAAAATGCCTTCTTTCTTCTCCCTCATAGATATTTGGTAATGCGTATGTTTTGTGATTGTGTTTGCTTTGTTTTTAATGTGTGTTGATGATATAAGCTCAAGGTCAACAAAATTTGCAAAGTCAAAGTTAGTATTTTTAGTCTTTTAACTAGTAATTTTAGTCTTTTAATTGTTTTAAGACTATTTTTGCTCACCCAAATGAAATTAACACTTAGACTATTTCTAAATAGTTTATTTTTAGTTCACAACAAGTTTCACATGCATAGACTTACACCTGACTCGGTAAAAAACTCGATTTTTGCAAAAGAATGTGAAAAGTCATATTATTTGTTTTCAAATATCTTTTGAATGTACAATTAATCTAAAATCATTTAATACCACATATAAATACATTTATATTAATATATACTAGGTCAACGAACGTCAATGCAAGAATCGGGTTTAGAAGAAGTCACTATTTGGCTCAAAAATGCTACTTTTTGCCTGAAATGTTTATTTAAATTACTATTCTGTTTCAGAATCAATTTTTATCAAGCATGGGTCTATTAATAATAGAGGCCTAGGTTTTAAGATGTTTAAAATACCTGTGTAAAAATTTTAGCGGACGTGCGTTCAAAATATTATTCACAAAAACCGACAATAAAATTTTTGGTGCCGATTTTGATGAAAATTTCATGAATGCACATATAACATGTATTAGGAATATAAATCACATATTTAGCACATTCTAACCCATATAACACATAAACTGGTCAAATCACGCAAATCGAGGTAAAGACACGCAAATCGAGGTAAAGAAAAAACAATTGGGGTTTCACATTATCCCCTATTTTTTTTAAACAATTGCGCCTGCACAATTCTGCCTTGACCCTTGGAGGACCTCATGCACTATTAGCTCAACCATACAAAATGAAAGATCGAATACCAAATTCCAAATATCAACTAAGAACACCAGATAAGAACACCGAGTAAAATCATTGATTAAGAATCCCCGAACAAGAAGCTCGAATAATAATGACGAATAAGAACACCGTTCACAAATATCAACTAGGAACTTCAAATAAGATCACTGAGCGAGAATACCGAATAATAATCCCAATATAAGAACTCCAGATGATAGCGTATAAGAATTCCTCATAAGATTATCGCATAGAAAATACCATAGAAGAAGTCCAAAGAGGTATGCTGAATAAGAATCTTCGTATAGAAATCCGAAGGAAAAATGTCGAATAAGATCACCAAATAAGAATCCCAATAGTCAATATATAGTCATTAAGTAGCTTGATCCCCAATCGGAATTTCATATGCTTCAGCGTCACATACTACTCAGTCATCAACTGATATGATGCACGTGCTAACTTTAATCGTATAAGGCAAACTCTCTACTCACATTTTAGCACGTTGCACTCAAGGAAATATGATATTTAATTGGTTGAGAATAAGTAAGTTACCTTTCACCACTGTTGCCGCCTTTGGCAATTCCTCCAAGCCCACTGCGTAGGCCCGAGCCTGAGCCCGCTGCTGCTGAGGTGTACTACTTGCAGGTCCACCCTGACAACCCCGGACTGCTAGCTGACCCGTAGAACCCTGATACCTGCGGCAATCCTTCGCCCGGTGTTAGTTGCTGCCGCAACCTAAACACGTCCCTGCCTTCTTCCGACAATTAGCCTCCAGATGGCCTGTACGTTTATAATAAGTACACAGTGTTATCGGTGTAGTGACACTACCTCCAGAAGACCCAGAAACAGAATAAGCAGTTATACCAGCCTGCTGCTGAGGTGATGCAACACTAGGCCTATACCAACCCAGAGATAGGCCGGCCTGTACTGTGACTGTGCCTGAAAAGAGCCCTACTGAAACTAATGCCGATAGTAACCCTGCTGACCCTGCGGTCTGAAAGAACCCTCCTGAACCGAAGGCCTATAACCACCCTACTGTATTGAAGGTCTATACATACCCTGCTGGCCCTGCAGCTAAAATGGCCTCTTGCTAGGCTGACTAAGTCCAATATGTTCCCCTTTCCTCTTTTCCAGTCTGGATGCCGCATCAAAAGCCTCCTAAAATATATCATACTGATTTAGGGCCATCGTATCCTGAATCTCTGACCTCAAACCCAACATAAACCTCCGGGTCCTGTGCTCCTCATCAGCTACAAACTCCGGTGCATACCAGGACAGTCTAGTAAAAGTGGCCTCATACGGAGCCACTATAGCATCCCTTTGAACAAAAGACAGGAACTCCGTCTCTCTTCTTTCCTATGCAATCCAAGCTTCCGCCTTCCTATCATCTGGCTCTTCCTGGAACCTAGGTGGATAATTACCCAAGAACTCCTTCAATGTACCATACTCGTGGTAACTACCCTGAACATTCAACAACTGAGTTTGTAATTCCTGAGCTTGGGTAGCCTGCCCTACTAGTGTGACGACCGAGAACCTCATCATATTCATTTTAAATTATTGAATGTCATATTTGAGCATTAAATGTGCATTTGAGCTTAGAGCGATAGGAGCACTCGTTTAGAGAATGTTTTGCCAATCTAATCAATAGTGTTACATAACCTAACTTAGTGTTTTAATTAGCAAGCATTAATTTGCACTTTAGGACTTGGTTCTAGCTAGTTTAACTCATATTTTGACCACACACTCTCACTAAAATAGCTCACCCAAACATATACTCACACAACACACAACATAAGCTCATAACTAGCAAAATAAAACAAAACAAAAAAAAAGATGCAGGAATTACTGTAGCAAATCCGAGAATCAACAGAGGAGGAGAATGAAAGGATTTTGCTCATCAAATCTTCAAGCCAAGCCAAGCCAAGCAAGGAGCAAGTAGTTTAGGGTGTGTGCAAGCCTTCTAAGAGCTCCTACGCGCGTTAGATGAGGGTTTTGCATATTATTTTTGCATTTGAAATATATGTCAACTTTCTTGAATTTATTGATTTGCTATATTATGATCATGCAATGCTTAAATATTCTTATGTATGTTGTGTATAAGTAGTAGAGACCTAATTTATGCTATTGTTTCATAGTTTAAATGGTTGAAATCATTTGTTGATCGTAGGGCATGAATAGTGACGGGAAAATTAGGGATTTGCGAAATCAGACCTCGTAGCTTGAATTAATGGTTCTAATAACTGGTTTAGATGTTAATGAAAGTAGTGTGAAGGCCTTGTAGGGTTTAATTTCCCGCAACCTAGTGAAAGAATGAAATAGCCGACTTTTAGAAAGGACTTTCGGGGTTATCACGAATCCAGGTTGAATTGGCCTCCACATTTAGTAATCCTAGACTATTTAGGACCTAATTAAGCTTTGCTAGCCTCCATTTTAGATCCAGATGAGGTACGTGTAGTACAAAGTCAAAAGAGTGAAATTCGGGCTTTTGTGCTAAACGCGGGTATTGGGTAGTTTCTAGGGTCCTAGGAGTGCCATAATGGATAATTAAAAGTATGGAATAGCCCGCTCGCTTAACTAGAACATTAACTTGTGTTTGGAAGAAAAATGACTTGTGTTACAAAGGGGTTTTGGATCAAACCTAAATCCGGGTGAATTTGGTTGATATATTTGGTGTTCTTAGGGTAAGTAGGGACTAAATGTGCTTTTCTAACTCTTAGTTGAGCTTTGATTAAGATACTTGTAGTACAAACGCACAAAGGGAAAATCAGGGCTTTTGTGGCTAATTTGGATTAATGAATGATTTCAAGGGCTCTAAGTGTGCCATAATGTGTAACTAGAAGATTAGAATAGTTAGTTGGTGAATCTTGAGCCTTAGCCTCGGTTTGGAGTTAAATGACTTAGGATAACAAAAGGGAAACTCGGGGTTTAATGCTTAGCCTTTGAATTAGCTTTGGTGCTTGTATATCTTGCCTTTACATGTTGTTATATGGCATTTGTGAGCATTTCGTGAAGTTTTGTGATCATCGGTCATTGATCCCTTTGTGTTGGTATAGTTATTTTTATATTTAATGCTTATTTCTTGTTATAATGTTTATACTTCTTGTACTTTGTTAAGATCAAACTCTAATAAACATTGCATGCTAAGTGAGTAGGACTATAAGGATAACTCATCTAGTTATATGATTATTGATTATTGTAATTAAAAGTAATTGGAATTTATAACTTATGATCTTAACTTAATGGTGTTTGATGCTTCTAATATATCTTATGTTCTCTAATGATATGGTAAGGTGAACATTGTAGCTTAATTGTGTGTGGGTTATGAACTTGTGTGAATAAGTGATTATAAATCTAGCTTCTAATGTTGTAAGATTGAGTTAAGTAAGAGTTGAGTTGGAATTGATATAGTTAATTGTTAAACTTATATGAACACCCTAGTGTTGCATACTTGAGCTAATTAAGGGAGTTGAAGTAAATCTGAGCTATTCTTTTAGCGTGCTTGGCTTAATTCTAGGTGAGGGCGACTTCATCTTTATGTGCATAATAGTTTATTTACTTGTACTTAGATTATGTGCACTTATTGTCTATATATTGTGTGTGAGGGCAACCTACTTTGTTGTCCCTCAATCATGTGTTTATTGATGTATTCTATTGTTATCATTTTGAGTGTATTGCATCGTGGTTGCGCAACCATTTGGGCATGGTAGTGTCGTGGAAACTGGGCGGCATCGGGCTTACCGGTATACCTCGGCTACCATGGTTACCCAGTCCCTCTCTCGCTTGGGATGTCGTCCAGGGAGAGTTGGGTCGTAGGATTTCGGGGTACATCCGGAGTACACCCATTTTGGAGTTATAAGGGATGCCGACTTATCTATATTAGTGTCATTATTACATTGGGATTTCAGTTCATGGCTCGTTGTTAGTGATTGAAGAACAAGTGAATCGTATCCTTTTTAATGTGTGGTAACTTGTTGTTTTAATTGTTCTTTGTTTGAAAAATGCTTTATTTGTACTAACTACTGCATTGCACGTCCCCGGTAGACCTTATCCCTCACTAGGCAATTGTGATTTCTCATACCTCGCTAAACATGTTTCAGGTGGTGCAATTGGAGGAGTTGACCTGATTGCTGTGTCCTATTACTTGAGTTTTGAGTGATTGTCACTAAACTGTGGAAGACCTTAATTGTTCTGCTTTCTATTCTATTTTGGAGCCTAAAGGCTTATGTATATATATTTGGGTAGTTGCAGGTTTGAAAGCTAAGTAGATGTAGTAAGTGTTATGGAATTGTGGCATGTAATAACTTGTATTCCTGCTCTTAGCTTCTTTGCATGCTTGACAGTGAATGACGGGTTGTTTTCAATTTCTAAGAATGCTTAAAAGCTATCATGGAATGGCATAATAAGTGGTTTTGTAAAGAAGTTAAGTTTTGAATGCATGCTTGTGTGTATCTAAACTGCTTGCATGTCTTAAGGCTCGGATGGCCTTAAAGTTGAGATTTTTATTTTGGAAATGGCTTTAGTGTTGTTCTATAGCTTATTTGAATGTTTACAGGTTTTCAGAATGTCCACAGCACAGAGGAGACTCTGTCCATTTTCCTTAAAATTTTGATACCGGGTTGGAATTGGGTTGAGAATAGCTTGGTTTTTAGAGCCTCCAGTCTTGTGAGAAATCAGGGCGTTATAGCTCGTATCTCTGTCTGCCCTGCCATAATCTCCGTCATCCTATCCATGGCTGCACCAAAACTGTCATCACCCCTATCTCGGCCCGGTGCCACATTACCCAGTGCCTCGTCAACTACCTCAGGCCTATCTCTGGTTGTTGGTCTACCAATCATTCTACTAATCAAAGAGTGAGCATAGGTTATAGCACATAGACAGGCTATAGACAATTATTAGCACATAAACAACAACTCACATAAAGCACATAAATCACTTAAGTATCAATCACATAAACAAATTGATCACATAATCACATAGTCACTAAATCACATAATCAATTAATCACTTAATCATATTAACACATATTTCACTTTTCTTTCACTTCATACATACCCGCATGCTTGGACCACTACCTATATTGCGAGGATACCCTGGCTAACAGCTAAACATGAGCTCTGATACGACTAATTGTCACGCCCCAACTCGACCCCTCATACGATCAGTCAGGACACAACGGAATTTCGGAAGAATAACGACAGTAACATGAACATCAGGGCATGAAACCAACCTTTAAGAACAACATACATCAAACTCCATAAATCACCAACCAACTCCACAATCAAATTAACAACATACAACACAACCACTTCATACATTAAACATTCTTTCATCAACTCTTTTATAGTTACGTGCCTCCGTTTCAACATAATACATTTACTATATAACATACACTTCCAAAATAGATTATAGCCCACCTAGCAACCAAATCATGTTCCATAACAAGATTACTAAGCTTGCAGCATTTAATCTACTATCTTCACAACATCTTATACGACATGAACTTTTAAATGAAATACAAGACAACTAAGTTTAATATACAATATAACTAAAGAGTACAACATCATAAATCAGGGACAAGACTCTGGCACATAGGACTTGTCCACATATGGCACATTATCCTCCTCTGGAGGCACGTACCCGTAATCTGGATCAACTTCACCTATATGCATGCAATAATTAAGAGTCAGCTTAAATAAAACAAGCCCAGTGAGGATTCTATAGATCTCTCACAGTATTTACTATACTCCTTGGAGATCATCCTTTGAGCAGTAAACACACAATGGACATCAATATCATTATAAATGAAACAATAGCAAGAACTGTAAACACACAATAAGGATATGATACATTTGTTGATGAAGCTCCATACACCAATTCAATGCTCATCAACTCCTCCAAACTCAAAGACACAATCTTGAGGTACCTTGACCTAGACCCACACACCATGGCCACTCCGCCCATGTGTGTCACGCCCCAACTCGACCCCACATACAATCAGTCAGGACGTAACGGAATTTCGATAGTATAATGACAGTAATTAGGACACCGACGCTCTAAACCAACCTCATCACAAATCATACAACCAACTCCACAAACATTCAACAATAAACAATCCAGCCATATTATACAATAATCACTCCTTCAATAATCCATTCATTGTTATACGCCTCCATTCCAACTTAGTACATAGGCTATACATACATTTCAAAATAGGTTATAACCAACTTAGTAATCTAATAATGATCAAAATAATGACTACTAAATCATCATACATATGTCTTTATATTAAGATAGGTTATACAATACATTGTTTTACAACAACTAAGATAATCTCATGACAATGACTCCTGCACATAAGGCTCATCCACATATGGCACATTTCCCTCTTCAAGAGACACGTACCCGTAGTCAGGATCAGTAACACGTGCATGCATGCAATAATTGAGAGTGATCTTATATAAAACAAGCCTAGTGAGGATTCGATAGATCTCTAATAGTATTTATAATACTCATTGGAAATCATCCTTTGAGCAACAAACACACAATAAACATCAATAACAATATAAACACATACACTATAATGACCATTCAATAAAGGATACTCTAGTTGGTGTAGCTCTAAATCCCATCACGATCTCAACCAACTTCTTATCACCCCCATGACACACACACCCGAGGTACCTCTCTAGCCCTGCCCTCCATGGCATCTCCGCCTATGCAAGATGAGGGTAGCCTTTGATAGCCATGCTGTTTTCAACCCGACGGCCCGATACCGCCCGAGAGGTGGCAAACGCATATCAAGACTCAATCATTAACAATAATCAATCATTCACATGAGGACAATCTAGAAGAATTGCCTATCTCCCGGTTCATCAATAATCAATATTCAATAATCAATTAATCATCAATCAATTAATAACATTACAACAACACAACATCAATTAATCAATTAACAACTAAACAACTAAGTTAGATGACAAAGTAGGCCACCCAACTTAACATGCATTAGACACACAACCAAACCCTAATCTAACCAACAACAATTCACAGTTCAATCACTCAAACACTACCCGATCATCTAAAGGCATATATCAACAATTTAAAGAAAGACAACCTAAACTTCTAATAATCATAACTTACATTCTACTAATCCAAACAACTCCAAACCAGTTCCTATCACTAGCTTACTCAATCAACTACATTAGTTCACTCGGAAACCAACCAAAATACATCCAAATCAAGCCCAACAACCCTAAAACCCTAATGCACCTTGCCTGAAATTTCTGGACTTTTGCCCCGACATCACAATCAAAATTTTAAAATTACATAGTTACTACCCCGTATTTAACAAACTTTTACAAATTGACGGCAATTGATTCCAACCACTACAACTCAAAATATTCAACAAATAGCCAACAACTCAACTTTTAATACCCGAAAATAAAAATTCATTCTACAATAGTTCATATCTTATATAAATGATCCTTAGCATGCACTGAGCAATAATATAACATCAATTCAACTTTCTAACTATTCAAAATTCAATTATACGCAAAAACATAAAAGATGACATTTGAGATCTAGAATTTTTCTCTCACCTTTGATGTGTTATGAAGCTAGAAAGATGCTCAATGGATGCTTAAGAGGTGGAATCAAGCTTTGGTTGATGAAAATTGGCCTTGCATTCAACTTTTATTGAAAAATTGCCTTTGAAAACTTGAAGAAAACTCTTGGCTTTTCTCCTATGGAGCTCACGGCAATATGAGTGTTTTTTAGGGTGTTTTAGTGTTTTGCAATTGTGTGTTGATGCAAGATAGCTCAAAGTCAAACAAATTAAAAGAAAGTCAAAGTTGACACTTAGTTTATTTTTAGTATTTTTAGTCTTTTAATCCTATTTTTGACTATTTCTTGCTCATCTACTAAATTGACACCTAAATTAATTCTAGACAATTTATTTTAGGTGACAAAGAGTTTTACATTTAAACAGTTTCACCCGAGTCGGCTTAAAACTTGATTTTTTTGCAAAATAAAGTGTAAAAACATTTAAAATTTCAAAATTGATTCCAAATCCATTTTAATCAAACACGGGTCTATTAATACCCGAGGACTAGGTTTTGAAACACTTAAAATACCCTTGTAAAAATTTTAGCGGACAGGTGCTCAAAATACTATTCATTAAAACCGGCGATAAAATTTATGATTCTGTTTTTGATGAAAATTTCATGAATGCACATATAGCATGTATTAGGAATATAAATTACATTTTTAACACATTCTAACTCATATAACACATAAACAGGTCAAAGCACGCAAAATGAGGCAGAACACGCAAATCGAGGTTAAGATAAAAAGTGGGGTTTCACATTCTCCCTCCCCCCCCCTTTAAAGCAATTTCATCCCCGAAATTCTTATTTGTTGAAAGGAAAATATTTTTGTGTAGGTTATGAACTTGCGTGAATAAGTGATTATAAATCTAGCTTCTAATGTTGCAAGGTTGAGTTAAGTAAGAGTTGAGTTGGAATTGATATAGTTAATTGTTAAACTTATATGAACACCCTAGGGTTGCATACTTGAGCTAATTAAGGGGGTTGAAGTAAATCTGAGCTATTCTTTTAGCGTGCTTGGCTTAATTCTAGGTGAGGGAGACTTCATCTTTATGTGCATAATAGTTTATTTACTTGCACTTAGATTATGTGCACATATTGTCTATATATTGTGTGTGAGGGCAACCTACTTTGTTGTCCTTCAATCATGTGTTTATTGATGTATTCTATTGTTATCATTTTGAGTGCATTGCATCGTGGTTGCACAACCATTTGGGCATGGTAGTGTCGTGGAAACAGGGCGGCATCGGGCTTGCCGGTATACCTCGGCTACCATGGTTACCCAGTCCCTCTCTCGCTTGGGATGCCGCCCAGGGAGAGTTGGGTCGTAGGATTTCGGGGTACATCCGGAGTACACCTATTTTGGAGTTATAAGGGGATGCCGTCTTATCGATAACAGTGCCTTTATTACATCGGGATTTCAGTTCGTGGCTCGTGGTTCGTGATTGAAGAATAAGTAAAACATATCATTTTTAATGTGTGGTAACTTGTTATTTTGATTGTCCCTTAGTTGTTTTAAATGCCTATTGAGTTATCTGCTGCATTGCACGTTCCCGGTAGACCTTATCCCTCACTGAGCAATTGTGATTGCTCATACCTCGCTAAACATATTTCAGGTGGCGCAGTTGGAAGAATGGCCTTGGTTGCTGTGTGCTATTGCTTGATATTGGAGTGTTTGCCTGCTAAATTGTGGAAGATTTTGCTTGTATTATGTCTTGTTCTATTTTGTGCCTATAGGCTTGTATATATATTTAGAGTTGTTGAAAAATTGTAATAGTTAGGTTAATGTATGGCTTGAATGGTAGATTGTAATAGTTTATCCTTACTTTCCTTTATGCTGCTTGCTTGTGTGTTAATGAAAGTTAACAGTTGTTTAGCTTTAGTTCATAAGAAAGTCTAATGGTTAATATAGAATGGTATGATAAGCGGATTAAAGTGGACAATGTTTTAAGGATTGTTAAGTGCATGCTTGGGTATGTTTTCTATGTCTTGCTTAAGGCTCAGATGGCCTTGAAGTTGGGATTTTTTAAATAGAAATAATGTTCTTATTGTTTTGTGGCTTGAATTGTATGTTTACAGGTTTTTAGAATGTCCACGGTACAAGGGAGACTCTGTCCGTTTTTTCCTAAAATTTTGAGACCGGGTTGGAATTGGGTTGAGAATAGCTTGGTTTTTTGGAGCCTCTGGTCTCATGAGAGATTGGGGCGTTACATACCCTACTAGCAACTGTGCCTGACCGGCCATAGCCTCTGCAATCCTATCCATGGCTGATTCAAAACAATCATCACCCCTTTCTCGGCTCGGTGCCACATTACTCGGAACCTCGTCAACTGCTTCGGGCCTACCTCTCGTTCTCGATTTACCAGTCATTCTACTAATCAAAGAGTTAGCACAGGTTATAGCACGTAAACATGCTATAAATAACTATTAGCACATAAACAACAAGCCCATATAAAGCACATAAATCACTTAAGCATCAATCACATAAACAAATTGATCACATAATCACATAAGTACTAAATCACATAATCACTTAATCATTTAATCATATTAACACATAGTTCACTTTTCTTTCACTTCATACATACTTTCATGCTAAGACCATTACCCACATTCAGAGAATCCGTCGACTGACAACTAACATGTGCTCTGATACCACTTAATGTCATGCCCCAACTCGACCCCACCAACAATCAGTCAGCACGCAACGAAATTTCAACAGTATAACGACAGTAACTAGGACACCGAGGCTCTAAACCAACCTCATCACAAATCATACAACCAACTCCACAAACATTAAACAATAAACAATCTAGCCATATTATACAATAATCACTCCTTCAAAAATCCATTCATAGTTATATGCCTCCATTCCAACTTAGTACATAGGTTATACATACATTTCAAAATAGGTTATAACCAACTTAGTAATCTAATCACGATCAAAATAAAGACTACTAAATCATCAAACATATGTCTTTATATTAAGATAGGTTATACAATACATTGTTTTACAACAACTAAGATAATCTCATGGCAATGACTCCTGTATATAAGACTCATCCACATATGGTACATTTCCCTTTTCAAGAGGCACATACCCGTAACCAAGATCAGTAACACCTGCATGCATACAATAATTGAAAGTGAGCTTACATAAAACAAGCCCAGTGAGAATTCGATAGATCTCTAAAATTATTTACTATACTCCTTGGAGATCATCCTTTGAGCAGTAAACACACTATAAACATTAATAACAATATAAACACATAAACTATAATGACCATTCAATATAGGATATTCTAGTTGGTGTAGCTCCAAACGCCATCACGATCTCTACCAACTTCTTATCACCCCCATGACACATACACCCGAGGTACCTCACTAGACCTGCCCTCCATGGCATCTCTGCCCATGCGAGATGAGGGTAGCCTCTGCTAGCCATGCCGTTTTCAACCCGACGGCCCGATACCGCCCAAGAGGTGGCACACGCATATCAAGACTCAATCATTAACAATAATCAATCATTCACAAGAGGACAATCTAGAAGAATTGCCTATCTCTCGGTTCATCAATAATCAATATTCAATAATCAATAATCAATAATCAATTAATAACATTACAACAACACAAAATCAATTAATCAATTAACAACTAAACAACTAAGTTAGATGACAAAGTAGGCCACCCAACTTAACATACATTAGACACACAACCAAACCCTAATCTAACCATCAACAATTCACAGTTCAATCACTCAAACACTACCGAATCATCTAAAGGCATATATCAACATTTTAAAGAAACACAACCTAAACTTCTAATAATCATAACTTACATTCTACTAATCCAAACAACTCCAAACCAGTTCCTATCACTCACTCACTCAATCAACTACATTAGTCCCCTCGAAAACCAACCAAAATACATCCAAATCAAGCCCAACAACCCTAAAACCCTAATGCACCTTGGCTGAAATTTCCGGACTTTTGCACCGTCGTCACAATCAAAATGTTGGCATTACAACAGTAATACCCCATATTTAACAAACTTGTACAAATCGACAGCAATTGATTCAACCACTACAACTCAAAATATTCAACAAATAGCCAACAACTCAACTTTTAATACCCTAAAATAAAAATTCATGCTACAACTGTTCAAATCTTATATAAACGCATATAAACGATCCTTAGCATGCATTGAGCAATAATATAACATCATTTCAACTTTATAACGGTTCAAAATTCAATTATACGCAAAACCATAAAAGATGACATTTGTGATCTAGAATTTTTCTCTCACCTTTGATGTGTTATGAAGCTAGAAAGATGCTCAATGGATGCTCAAGAGGTGGAATCAAGCTTTGGTTGATGAAAATTGGCCTTGAATTACAACGTTTATTGAAAAATTGCCATTGAAAACTTGAAGAAAACTCTTGGCTTTTCTCCTATGGAGCTCACGGCAATGTGAATGTTTTTTAGTGTGTTTTTGTAATTTTCTATTGTGTGTTGATGCAATATAGCTCAAAGTCAAACAAATTAAAACAAAGTCTAAGTTGACACATAGTTTATTTTTAGTATTTTTAGTCTTTTAATCCTATTTTTGACTATTTCTTGCTCAACTATTAAATTGACACCTAAATTAATTCTAGACAATATATTTTAGGTGACAAAGAGTTTTACAGTAAAACAGTTTCACCTGAATCGGCTTAAAACTTGATTTTTTTGCAAAAGAAATTGTAAAATCCTGTAAAATTCCAAAATCGATTCCAAATCTGTTTTAATCTAACACGGGTCTATTAATACCCGAGGACTAGGAATTGAAACACTTAAAACACCCCTGTAAAAATTTTAGCGGACAGGTGCTCAAAATACTATTCACCAAAACCGGCGATAAAATTTCTGATTTTGTTTTTGATGAAAATTTCATGAATGAACATATAGCATATATTAGGAATATAAATCACATTTTTAATACATTCTAACTCATATAACACATAAACAGGTCAAAGCACGTAAAATGAGGCAAAACACGCAAATCGATGTTAAGATGAAAAGTGGGGTTTCACATTGCAAGATAGGGATTAGCCATGATAACTGTGCCCGTAGCCTAGGATGACTCCCGAGGTTACACAACATTATCAAAGCTCACAACAATGGGACTCAAATCGAGACGTCAACAACATTGGTTGCCCGACTCCCGACTCATAATAACAATAACAATTCCAATTCGAAAAGTCAACAACATTGGTTGCCCGACTCCCGACTCATAACAACAATAACAATTAGTTAACAATGTAACACCCCGGATTAACCCCGAGTTTGTTCCTCACGGTTTTGTAAAAACAATCAATAATCAATAATCAATTAATCCGTATTTCAACAATCAATTAAACAACATTTAATAATCAACAACTATATAATCATGAAACAATTAAGTTAGATGACAAAGTAGGCCATCCAACTTAACAGGTATTAAACACACAATCAAACCCTAGTCTAACTATCAACAACTCACAATTCAATCACTCAAACACCACCCAAAGAACCAAAGGCATAATTCAGCATTTTAAAGAAAGACAACCGAAACTTCTAAAAGTCATAACTTACATTTTAATAATCTAATAACCTTCAAACCAATTTCGATCACTCACCCACTCAATCAACAACATTAGCCCCCTCGGAAACCAACCATAATCCATCCAAATCAAGCACAACAACCCTAAAACCCTAATGCACCATGGCTGAAATTTTTGGACTTTCACACCGACATTGCAATCAAAATTTTGGCATTACAACATTACTACCATGTATTTAACAAACTTTTACAAGCTAACAACAATTGATTTCAACCACCACAACTCCAGATATTCAACAAATAGCCAACAACTCAACTTTTAATACCCGAAAAATAAAATTTAATGCTACAACGGTTCAAATCTTATATAAACACATATAAACGATCCTTAGCATGCACTGAGCAATAATATAACAACAATTCAACATTCTAACGGTTCAAAATTTAATTATATGCAAAAACATAAAAATGACATTTTGAGATATAGAATTTTTCTCTCACCTTTGATGTGTTTTGATGCAAGAAAGATGTAGAATGGATGCCCAACAAGTGAAATCAAGCTTTGAATGAAGTGATTTGGACTTGAATTGCAAAATCTATGTGAAAAATGTTTTGAAAAACCTTGAAAATGCCTTCTTTTTTCTCCCTCATGGATTTTCGGTAATGTGTGTGTTTTGTAAGTATGGTTGCTTTTTTTTTAATGTGTGTTGATGATATAAGCTCAAGGTCAACAAAATTTGAAAAGTCAAAGTTAGTATTTTTAGTCTTTTAACTAGTATTTTTAGTCTTTTATTTGTTTTTACACTATTTTTGCTCACCCAAATGCAATTAACACTTAGACTATCTTTAAGTAGTATATTTTTAGTTGACAACAAGTTTCACATGCATAGACTTACACCCGACTCAGTAAAAAACTCATTTAAGTAGTATATTTTTAGTTTATTTTGCAAAAGAAGGTGAAAAGTCATATTATTTGTTTTCAAATGTCTTTTGAATGCACAATTAATCTAAGATCATTTAATACCATATATAAATACATTTATATTAATATATACTAGGTGAATGAAAGTCAATGCAAGAATCGGTGTTAGAAGAATCACTATTTGGCTCAAAAATGCTACTTTTCTCCCGGAAAGTCTATTTAAATTACTATTCCGTTTCAGAATTAATTGTTATCAAACATGGAACTATTAATAATAGAGGACTAGGTTTTAAGATGTTTAAAACACCCGTGTAAAAATTTTAGCGGACGTGCGTTCAAAATACTATTCACAAAAACCGATAATAAAATTTATGCTGCCGATTTTGATGAAAATTTCGTGAATGCACAGATAACATGTATTAGGAATATAAATCACATATTTAGCACATTTTAACCCATATAACAAATAAACAGGTCAAATCATGCAAATCGAGGCAAAGACACGCAAATCAAGGTAAAGAAAAAAAAACTGGGGTTTCACATTCTCCCCTCCTTAAAACAATTACGTCCGCTCAATTCTGCCTTCACCCTCGGAGGACCTCATGCACTATTTGCTCAAACATACAAAATAAAAGATCAAATATCAAATTCCAAATATCAACTAAGAACACCAAATAAGAACACCGAGTAAAATCATTGATTAAGAATCCCCGAACAAGAAGCTCGAATAATAATGACGAATAAGAACGCCGTTCACAAATATCAAGTAGGAACTTCAAACAAGATCACTGAGCGAGAATACTGAATAATAATCGCAATATAAGAACTCCGGATGACACCGTTTAAGAATTCCTCATAAGAATATCGCATAGAAAATACCATAGAAGAAGTCCAAAGAGGTATATTGAATAAGAATCTTCATATAGAAATCCAAAGGAAAAATGCCGAATAAGATCACCAAATAAGAATCCCAATAGTCAATATATAATCGTAAAGTAGCTTGACACCCAATCGGAATTTCATTTGCTTTAGAATCACATACTACTCCATCATCAACTGATGTGATGCACGTGCTAACTTTAATCGTATATGGCAAACTCTCTACTCACATTTTAGCACGTTGCACTCAAGGAGATATTATATTTAATTGGTTGAGAATAAGTAAGTTACCTTTCACCACTGCGGCCACCTCTGGCAATTCCTCCAAGTCCACAGTGTAGGCCCAAGCCTGAGCCGGCTACTGTTGAGGTGTACTGCTTGCAAGTCCACCTTGATAACCCTGGACTGCTGGCTGACCCGTAGAAACCTGATACCTGGGGCAATCCCTCGCCCGGTGTTGGTTGCTGCCGCAACCTAAACACGTCCCTGTCATTTTCTGACAGTTGGCCTCTAGATGGCCTGTACGTTTACAATAAGTACACAGCGGTATCGGTGTACTAACACTACCTCCAGAAGACCCAGAAACTGAATAAGCAAATGTACCAGCCTGCTGCTTAGGTGATGCAACACTAGGCCTATACCAACCCAGAGACGGGGCCAGCTTGTACTGTGACTGAGCCTGAAAGGAGCCCTGCTGATACTGAGGACGATAGTAACCTTGCTGACCCTGCAGTCTGAAATATCCCTGCTGAACCGAAGGCCTATAACCACCCTCTTGTACTGAAGGTCTATACATACCCTGCTGGCCCTGCGACTGAAATGGCCTCTTGCTAGGCTGACTAGGTCCAATCTGTTCCCCTTTCCTCTTTTCCAGTCTGGATGTTGCATCAAAAGCCTCAGAAAATATATCATACTGATTCAGGGCCATCGCATCCTGAATCTCTGACCTCAAACCCAACATAAACCTCCAGGTCCTGTGCTACTCATCTACTACAAACTCTGGTGCATACCTGGACAGTCTAGTAAAAGTGGCCTCATACTGAGCCACTGTAGCATCCCCCTAAACTAAAGATAGGAACTCCGCCTCTCTCTTTTCCCGTGCAATCCTCGAGACAGACTTCGCCCGAAACGCTCTAAGGAAGTTATCCCGAACATACGGAGTACCACCTGCCTCCCAACCGACTCTCACTGTGCGCTACCACTCCTTTGCCTCATCATCAAACAAGTAAACGACATAAGTGACTTTCCTCTCATCAGTATAGTCTAGAGGATTGAATATCTTCTCTATCTTATTAATCCAAGCTTCTGCCTTCCTATCATCTGGTTCTCCCTTGAACCTAGGTGGCTAATAACCCAAGAACTCCTTCAGCGTACCACGCCCGTCGTAACCACCTTGAACATTCAACAATTGAGTCTGTAATGCCTGAGCTTGGGCAGCCTGCCCTGCTAGTATCTGTGCCTACCCTACCATAATCTCTGTCATCCTATCCAAGGCTGCACCAAAACGGTCAACACCCTTATCTCGGCCCAGTGCGACATTACCCGGTGCCTTGTCAACTACCTCTGGCCTACCTCTGGTTCTTGGTCTACTAGTCATTCTACTAGTCAAAGAGTTAGCACAGGTTATAGCACATAGACA
The DNA here is from genome assembly GCA_037974665.1 of Ehretia macrophylla. Lineage (NCBI taxonomy): Eukaryota > Viridiplantae > Streptophyta > Magnoliopsida > Boraginales > Ehretiaceae > Ehretia > Ehretia macrophylla. The sequence goes on from CM075767.1 coordinate 44,653,170, forward strand.
GGTTATATACAATTATTAGAACATAAACAACAACTCACATAAAGCACATAAATCACTTAAGTATCAATCACATAAACAAATTGATCACATAATCACATAGTCACTAAATCGCGTAATCAATTAATCACTTAATCATATTAACACATATTTCACTTTTCTTTCACTTTATATATGCTTGCATGCTTGGACCACTACCCACATTCTGAGGATACCCCGGCTGACAACTAAGCATGAGCTCTGATACCACTAAATGTCACGCCCCAACTCAACCCATCCTACGATTAGTTAGGACGCAATGGAATTTCGACAGCATAACGACAGAAACATGAACATCAGGGCTCTAAACCAACCCTTAAGAACAACATACATCAAACTCCATAAATCATCAACCAACTCCACAATCAAATTAACAACATACAATGCAACCACTTCATACATTAAACATTCTTTCATCAACTCTTTCATAGTTACGCGCCTCCGTTCCAACATAATACATTTACTATATAACATACACTTCCAAAATAGATTATAGCCCACCTAGCAACCTAATCATGTTCCAAAACAAGATTACTAAGCTAGTAACATTTAATCTACTATCTTTACAACATCTTATACAACATGAACTTTCAAGTGATATACAAGACAACTAAGTTTAATATACAATATAACAAAAGAGTACAACATCATAAATCAGGGACAAGACTCTAGCACATAGGACTCGTCCACATATGGCACATTATCCTCCTCTGGAGGCACATACTCGTAATCCGGATCAACTTCACCTGTATGCATGCAATAATTGAGAGTGAGCTTATATAAAACAAGCCAAGTGAGGATTCTATAGATCTCTAACAGTATTTACTATACTCCTTGGAAGTCATCCTTTGAGCAGTAAACACAAAATGAACATCAATATCATTATAAATGCAACAATAGCAATAACTGTAAAAACAAAATAAGGATATGATACATTTGCTGATGAAGCTCCATACACCAATTCAATGCTCATCAACTCCTCCAAACTCAATGACACAATCCTGAGCTACCTTGACCTAGACCCACACCCCATGGCCTCTCCGCCCATGCGAGATAGGGATTAGCCATGATAACTGTGCCCGCAACCCAAGATGCCTCTCGAGGTGACACAACATTATCAAAGCTCACAACAATGGGACTCAAATCTAGAAGTCAACAACATTGGTTGCCCGACTCCCGATTCATAATAACAATAACAAGTCCAATTCGAGAAGTCAACAACATTGGTTACCCCGCTCCCGACTCATAATAACAATAACAATTCCAATTCGAGAAGTCAACAACATTGGTTGCCCGACTCCCGACTCATAACAACAATAACAATCAGTTAATAATGTAACAACCTGGATTAACCCCCGAGCGTGTTCCTCACAGTTTTGTAACAACAATCAATAATCAATAATCAATTAATTCGTATTTCAACAATCAATTAAACAACATTTAACAATCAACAACTATATAATCATGAAACAATTAAGTTAGATGACAAAGTAGGCCATCCAACTCAACAGGCATTAAACACACAACCAAACCCTAGTCTAACCATCAACAACTCACAATTCAATCACTCAAACACCACCCAAACAACCAAAGGCATAACTCAACATTTTAAAGAAAGACAACCCAAACTTCTAAAAGTCATAACTTACATTCTACTAATCCGATAACCTCCAAACCAGTTTCGATCACTCACCCACTCAATCAACAACATTAGCCCCCTTGGAAACCAACCATAATCCATCCAAATCAAGCGCAACAACCCTAAAATCCTAACGCACCATGGCTGAAATTTTTGGACTTTCACACTGACATTGCAGTCAAAACTCGGCATTACAACGTTACTACCACGTATTTAACAAACTTTTACAAGGTAACAACAATCGATTGCAACCACCACAACTCCAGATATTCAACAAATAGCCAACAACTCAACTTTTAATACCCGAAAAATAAAATTCATGCTACAACGGTTCAAATCTTATATAAACACATATAAACGATCCTTAGCATGCGCTGAGCAATAATATAACATCAATTCAACATTCTAACTGTTCAAAATTCAATTATATGCAAAAACATAAAAATGACATTTTGAGATCTAAAATTTTTCCCTCACATTTGATGTGTTTTGATGCAAGAAATATGTAGAATGGATGTCCAACAAGTGAAATCAAGCTTTGAATGAAGTGATTTGGACTAGAATTACAATTTCTTTGTGAAAAATGCTTTGAAAAACCTTGAAAATGCCTTCTTTCTTCTCCCTCATGGATTTTTTGGTAATGTGTGTGTTTTGTGAGTATGTTTGCTTTGTTTTTAATGTGCGTTGATGATATAAGCTCAAGGTCAACAAAATTTGCAAAGTCAAAGTTAGTATTTTTAGTCTTTTAACTAGTATTTTTAGTCTTTTAATTGCTTTTTGACTATTTTTGCTCACACAAATGCAATTAACACTTAGACCATTTTTAAGTAGTATATTTTTAGTTGACAACAAGCTTCAAATGCATAGACTTACACCCGACTCAGTAAAAAACTCAATTTTTGTAAAAGAATGTGAAAAGTCATATTATTTGTTTCCAAATCTCTTTTGAATGCACAATTAATCTAAAATCGTTTAATACCACATATAAATACATTTATATTAATATATACTAGGTCAACGAAAGTCTATGCAAGAATCGGGTTTAAAAGAAATCACTATTTGGCACAAAAACACTACTTTTCTCCCAAAAATTCTATTTAAATTTCTACTCTGTTTCATAATCAATTTTTATCAAACATGTGTCCGAATAGTCTATTTAAATTACTAATCCATTTCAGAATCAATTTTTGTCAAACATGGGTCTATTAATAATAGAGGACTAGGTTTTAAGACGTTTAAAACAACCGTGTAAAAATTTTAGCGCACGTGCGTTCAAAATACTATTCACAAAAACCGACAATAAAATTTCTAGTGCCGATTTTGGTGAAAATTTCATGAATGCACATATAACATGTATTAGGAATATAAATCACATATTTAGCACATTCTAACCCATATAACAGATAAACAGGTCAAATCACGCAAATCGAGCCAAAGACACGTAAATCGAGATAAAGAAAAAAAAATTGGGGTTTCATACTCACCTTACCAACGAGCCGACAACTGATGGATGTTGGTCACGACTACTACCAAAAAGCTCCAATGAAGATGAATATTTCACATGGAGGAGTGTGCATCTTTTTGTTGGGTGTTCTTCTGTCGTGCGACCCGGCGGCTTATGTGCGACCTGTGGCCCATGCCTCATATTTGTTCAGGGCGGGCAGCGTGAACTCTAATTTGATCCGGGTATTCAATCCCGACGCTGAGATGCTCAGTTGACTCCTTAACCTTAATAGGAAGATGGCTTATTCAATAATTCGTGCATAAGCGTAAGGAACTATGGATGAACTAATGCGAATGGGTGTAAGCCTCACTGCTCGGAAACACCCAGTACTGGCCACACTGAGAGACACGAAAGCGCAGGTAACGCCAGTTGGTGAAGTGGCGTTAAGCATCGCTAGCGGTATGAAAAGAGAGGTCGTGATGATATCATCTACGTCCGTACCACTCCTCGTGGAGTAGATCCTGCATCCAACCAATTCTTTGACCACGGAATTGGGGAATTCCCACTACCGCAGGTAGGCCAGCCATGTAATACCCCGATCCCTCTCGAGGCTGGGAGTTCTATCAATCAATCTAATCACAACCCAATTCCAAACCTGGGCAAAATTTTTGGGAAAGACGGACGAAGTCTCCCCTGTTTCTAGGCAAAATGTAAAACCTATAATAGCATATAAGTGGACCAGCACCGTGTCCAACCATACAAACACCTCAAGGCCATCCGAGCCTTGGTTCTCAACAAGCGAACACAAATAAGTATACATTCTAGTTTAAATGCTAACCTATCTCCTCTCATCTTTGACAAGTAGATTCAAGCTTGACAATTAAACCATACTAACCTATTGCATAAAATACACTATCATACCATTCTAACTCTTTTCCTTTGGACATTACAAACATGCATTGAAGTTAAACTATACTAACTGAATACATAAACTAGCTTATCATTCCACCTCAATTACCTAGTTAAATTTAAATTACATTCCTTTTAACAATAAATACATACAACACATGAACATACATCTTTGCATCTTTGACCACTCAAGCCACATAGCACGCAAGGCAACTTTTCAAGCACGACCTATCACATATCCACGAACTTTCCAGCTAACATGATATTCCCTTAAATGTGGTGGTGAGGAGTGAGTATACACAACACGTATACTCAGTGAGGGCGAGACAGATATCGAGGTGGAGAGAAAGAAGGTCATGCAATGCAGATAAGGCAGTTAAGCAATATAACTGACAAGTAAGCAATCAATATAGACAATCAATTCAATAAGCAATTAATAAAAGTATTAACACAACCATTCAAAGCTATACCATACTCTGAAGGCTATGGTTTACTCATACGAGCAATGTACCATGCGATTCGATTCCACGAGCTTTACGTCAATCTCGAGCTTGATGTTGACAACGATGACAATAAGCGCGCAACCACCTTATAACATCCACTGGGTGTACTCCGGAAGTTCCCCGACACATCTATGACCCAAATCTCCCAGGGCGGCACCCCTAGCGAGAATAGGAATAGGACGCGGAGCTAGAACAACCAACCCTAGCAGCCCGAGACTAACCAGAGAGGCCCATCACTCACACGCCTGACACTTATGCAATGCAATACGAGATACAAGCAATAAACGAGCAATAACACGAAAGTACAAATTAGTGGCGATAAATGAGATAACAAGCATTTACAATCAATAATAGCAATCAATTAACTTTTCAAGCATGGTTATCATTAATACCAACAATAACATCAATCAAACAGGTAATGGCAGTTCAAACACAAAAACGACAAATATCACTATTCAATCTCTAACTTCCAAAGGCAATTACGAGCAAACGAGCTACGGGATTAGGAAACTGATTTCACTACATTCACTTAGGCACTACAAGGCACGTTTCTATGTCACTAAACTTAATTTTCTCACCCGGAGCCCGAAAGTCTACCTATTGTGTTTGAACTATAGCTATGCTAACCGGTCATTCAATCAATGCCACAACAGCGCCAAAAGTGCTTCCATGCCCTCAATAGCAAAACCCCCAACTCAATTCGAGCACGGTCAACACTTGGTCAAACGGCCCCTTTTCGTTTCATTGTCTAATTTCCAATTTTAAAAAAGGTCGGTCCGTTTTTATTGCACATTTTATATTTCTATCACTAATGGCACCTATCCAAATCAAGAAATCACAATTCGGATCAAAATCTGAAATTCTAGGATTTTACTATTCAAAATCACTATTCATTATTCTTCCCCATTTCAAATAAGCAATTTCAGCCGTATAAATTGCTAAATAACTATCAAACAATGCTCTACGAACTCAAAGGAAGCTATATCAAGAAATTATAGGCATTGTAACACAATATATATCAAATCTAAAAATTTGAAACAATAATCAAATTTTACAAAATATGTACAAAAGCATGAAAACCCTTACAGAAATTGAAGAGGAAGACTTGCAAGAACCCTAGCCTCGATCCTTGTTCAATTCTATGCAAAATTGTGGAAGAAAAATACAAAGAAACTTTTTCTTTTTTCTTGTTGGAGTTTCGGCCATGGCTTAGTTTTTTTCCCTTGTTTTATTTTTTTTCCTTTTCTTTGTTTAAAAGATGACACAAAGGGGCAAAATGGTCAAAGGCAAAAAGCTTGGTCAAAATCAAGTTAAAAATGGTCAAACAAGCTTATTCTGATGCCATTTAATCTAATTCATGTTAAAACAATGCAATTTTAATGAAAACCGACTAAAACTAGCTAAATTAAGCTAAAAACATTTTTTTTACGAAATTCGGGAAATATTTCTCTAACTCTCATTTTCGAAATACTACGATCGAACGGTCAATAAACGATCACTAATCAAATGATGTGCAATAATATAAACTATAATTTTTGAAAAGTAGAATAGTAGAATAGTTTAAAATTCACTTCGGCTTGGAGTTACTTTTCTCATTTATTTGAAAACCGAGTAATTTTAATGCAAGAAAATTAAAACCGATTATTAAAATAATCAAAACAATCAAAATAATCAATATTCTTTTAAAAATAATTAATTTAACTATTTCTAGAATATTTTAAAGAATTATGAAGTTAATGCTAAGATACGAATGAACAAGTAAATATAAACATGTAATCAAGTGCAATTAAATATTAACATTTAAGATGTCACTTAATTCAATACAAGAGAGTAAATTCAATTACTATAATTAATATAAATAAGTAATAATCTTTTAATTAGTCAATATAAAATTACTAAATGCTTCCAAAAGAAATATCAAAATAGTGCAAAATGGTTGATTTAACTAATTAAACATTTAATTAAATGCAGTCAAATGCTATTAAATGCATGCCAGGTTCGGGTTATCACAAGTCGGGCCGTGAGCGCGGTGGGAATGGGCTTCCCAAAAAGCCAGCCCGGGCCGGGGTCAGCATAGAATTAAGGGGGCGGCCCTAATGTTGTCTTGTCAAACCCAACTTCTTGGGTTGCGGGCAGAGAAAAGCAGACGTGGGGACTCGGGTCGAGGCATAGCGTAACTAAGAGAGCCTTCCCATTTAGGGCGAGACAAAATGGGTAGCCATGGGCAGTCTAGTGTACGAACCAATTGGTCAGACAACGACTACTTCACTTATTAGATTAGTATTCGCCGCCTATCCCAGAATGGAATGGGATGGAATAGAAAGAACGTGAAGCGCTAGCGCTACAAGGTCGGTTTTTTTTTTTGGGGATAAGCTTGTGAATAAGCAAGCTTATCTATGCCCCTACCAGTAGCTGCTAGGTTTCCCGATCTCTCCTAAACTTTCCCCAGTCTTTAGCCCGAGCTGTATGAGGCAGAAACTCATCCCACGTACGGTTTGGAAGCCGAGCCCTACCCTAGTAGTCAAGGTGCGGCTTAGGTCAACTAACACAAAGAAGATACAGTTCACTCAACGATTGCCTTTAGGTTTCGAACTCCATATGGGGAAGGAGTGTTGTTGTTTGCGAGGTCTCGATCATTTACATGGACCTACTTCTCATTCCATTTGTGGTAATTTGATGATCTATAAACCGTCCCTAATGAATGATCAGCTCATGTTTGAGCATGATGAATCACTTCGTGCTGACCTGTTGCCAATCAACTTTCCAGCCTCATATGAGAATGGCAAACTAGAGCATTTTCTGCATCGGTGGATGAAGAATCGCGAACATAATAATTTCTGGTTGACCATGTTCCTAGAAAAAAAGATACTTTTGAGAAACGAGGAGCACGACTGAAGTGGCTATACATACAAATCTATTTACAGATCTATATGCTTCGATTGGAACTAGAAGTTCCAGAATAGGCAGTTGGTATACTACTATAATGAAACTGCCATTTCTTTTTTTTTTTTATTCTGATCGGATTTATGTTGGCTTCGTTGGGAGGCTCGCGTAGTTTGTTACATCGGCTCCAAAAGGATAAGTTGCATTTGAATTGAGAAAGTTTTCTGGAGTTCATAATTGCATAAAAGGAGTCAAAGTAGTGGTCGCAACACGTTGAGGCACTTCTTCGATGGTCCCCATATGCTCGGTCTGCTGGCCCGCACTAAAGAATTCATGGGTCAACTTTACGGGCGAGACAGAATGGGTGGGCACTACTAACCAAGCCCAGTTCTCACCGATAGGTGCTGGTAGCTTGATTCCAAGCCTTACCTTATATGATAGTTCTGGACATGGCCTGAAGGAGACTTAAACACTTGTACAATGCTTAAGTCAAGGCTCCTCCCACTCGTTGCCCAAAGGTACTGATTCGAGTCCAGCTCGTGACAATCCCGTTTATTGTGTCGAAACCGGTGTTAACCATTCATTTTTGAGGTGATGAAGTGCATACGAGCGTATAGCGTATAAAAAAAGATTTCTTTCTTATTCTGGTTGATAGGGTAGTGGAAAATATCCCGTTGTTAGGGTGGGGAATCCTTTTCTAATCGTGGTAGTAGACATAGACATTCAAGCAAGCCGGAGGGGACTCCTACAAAATAGATAGTTAATGCTCAATCAAGTCCGATGGTTCTGAAAGAATAAGGGGTTAGTACGCTATTACTAGGTAGGCTCTATACGACACAATAATGAATGCAAATTCGCATGTCGCTCCTCACTCTGCACCAACCCGAAGGAGTTTTACACGTGTGACGTTCCCAAAAAGCCAAAGGGGTAAGGGAACGTCACATGTGGGAAGTGCTTCTGCTACCTTATCGCAAGGGTTTTGACAAAAAAAGCATCCCTACTAAATCAAGAGTTTAGATGCCCGAAGATCTAAGAAGGCTGAATCAAGAATAAGTGGGTGATTTCTTGAAGAAGGGCCTAATTAGGCCAAGTAAGAGTCCAGCGTTGCAAAATACGTCAATAACAGAAATGAGCAAGAAAGGGGAATGCCATGGTTAGTGATCAACTATAAACCCCTTTCAGAGGCCCTCTAGTGGATTAGGTATCCTGTACCTAATGGACAAATACTTTTTCGTTCGTAAGCACTGAGCGAGCTGCCTGTGCTTTGGTGGCTTCCGTGATAAGGGGAACAAGAGTGGTGAGGTGGGCCCCTTCACTTTTTTAGGACGGAGTGTTCACTTAGCCCAGTAAGAAAACAGATGCGCGGGCTAACGCGCAAGGACTTTCGTGTTAGTGCCCTTTCTTGTTGGGTCATAAGCCAGGCGTAACCATTGGCATAGTAGAATCAGACGTGGGTCTATTGATTCGACGGGAAAGTGTTATGGTTTGAAGATGCTTGAATTATAGGTCGAGCGTCTACCTTCCTCTCCTTATCAGTCGAGCTGAAATGTTCATACCATTCTTTTATTATCTTGATTAAATGTTTGGCTACAGCACGTGCTGCGCCTATCTTACAGCCATATAGAACCCCCATGACATTCCTTATTTTATTTTCCAAGTGAAATCCCCTAGTATATGAAAGAGTGAAAAAGTGCTTTCATTGTGGTGGAATAAGAAGCCTTCGTATCTTAATGCACACATTTAATTTATTCAGAGCTATTAGAGCGGCATCCACTTTTTTGTGGAATATGAGTTGAAGCAATAACAAGAATATTTCTAGTGGAACATCTTTCACAATCCCTAGATAGATGGTTCACTACTAGACTAAGGGATGTGTAATTCGACTCATTCACATCCAGATCATGAATGTTTAGAATCCATATTATGCAAGGAGACGTTGCTTTTGCTAATTTGAATTGAAGGGTTATATAAAATCGGTCTATTTCCGGCATCATATCCATAGTTAGTGCATTCATCCTATTTAGCAGTTCCAGCAGCTACGTATCAAGGTCACGATCAATACGTCACTAGCATTGATATCGTCACTAGCATCAATATCGTAACTATCATCAATATCGATATCATCAATAAGAAAACCTTTAGGCTTGTTATCCAGGAACTTGTTCATAAATATCGTAATGAAAGGAACATATGAGTTTATCGCTATGTATTTGACCAAATAGGATCGTCCAGTTCCTATAGAACCTATTACTAAAATACCCTAGAGGTGGATAAGGCTCAGCGGAGTGAAAATAGTTTTCCATGAGAT